>OX578140.1:71263199-71980699 GCA_951213105.1 Amaurobius ferox
CAAAATCGACTTAATAAAAATGCGAAAAATCTCAAATATCTAGAGAATGGTTGGTCCTAGAGTAATAGATTGGTCTTATTATTATCCTCGTCAAAATTTACGTATAAAACAAGCATTTAATTGATACATTTGAGCATACGCAGTTTTTTTTTTTCTGCGATTTTTGCTGGCCACTTCGTAAAAAAAGACAGGTAGTTATTTTTCGATTCATACCAAAATCTACTCAGTACCAGAGTATCCTACAAGTAACTTATTTACCAAATTTTAGGATATTTGGTCAATTAACATTTCAGCTAAACTGGATAAACATGAAATTTTTGCGGGACATTTTGCAAAAAAATAAAAGGCGAGTTCTTTTCCTCCGAATCGCACTAAAAACTAATCAGTACCAGGGTCACACCCAAGTAACTTACCTACCAAATTTTATGAAATTCGGTCCATTCTTTTTTAAGTTAGAGTGGATACATACATTGCACAGACACACACACAGACGTCACGCTAAATAGTTTTTCGTATTCTAGAGGTCTCAAAACGTGTAGATCCGTTGAAAATTCCAATACTTTTCCTATACATTACCATGTATTGCAGGGAAAGTAAAAATATACGAAAAGCTAAATATATTTACTAAAAGTAAATTCTTTGTTAGTATTTTATTTTAAATAAAGGAATAATCAAGTTATCCCGATTCGTTCTCAATATATTTGAATTTTTATTTTTTCTCGGGAATGGTTAATTCTGCAATTTTGAAAGGATTTCTACTACATTTCTTTTCCGTGCAGATCTTAATAACATCTTCAAAATCAAGTTTTGAAGTTGATCTTAATAACATCTTCAAATCAAGTTTTGAAGTTGATCTTAATGACATCTTCAAAATCAAGTTTTGAAGTTGATCTTAATAACATCTTCAAAATCAAGTTTTGAAGTTGATCTTAATGACATCTTCAAAATCAAGTTTTGAAGTTGATCTTAATGACATCTTCAAAATCAAGTTTTGAAGTTGATCTTAATAACATCTTCAATATCAAGTTTTGAAGTTGATTTTAATAACATCTTCAAAATCAAGTTTTGAAGTTGATCTTAATAATATCTTCAAAATCAAGTTTTGAAGTTATGTCATACTAAACAACTAATAAAATTAAATTGTTGAGTTTGTGCTGTCTTAAATTAGATATCAAAAAGGTTTTCCTTATTCTCTTAAGTGCAGAGAAAGACATTCACTAAAAATGCAAGTTTTAAGATTTTAGTACATACTAACCGTATACCCGTTGAAAATCAACGGTCTCGCAATAAGGAGAAAATATTGGAAAACTAAATTTTCGCACTTCTTCCTCTGTTTGTATTATGTTTTTTATCAGATGATTGGCCCATATACCAAATATCAAGCCTCTATCACATTTAAAAGGAAGCGTGCCTCATTTAATCAGAAAATCGAACATATTAGTGTGCGCACCCCTTAAAGTAGCAAATATTGGAAATCTGAAATTTCACACTTTCTTCCTTTCAAACTATCTACCCTTACACCAAATTTGATATTTCTATCTCATTTCGAAGCATGGTTTTTTATCAATTCTCTTTTTGAACGTTTCGAACGAATAGATAGAGAGACATCGGCACCCCCTACAATAGCAAATATTGGAAGACTAAAATTGCACACTTTCTTCCTTTCCAACTTTTTACCCGTACACCAAATTTGAAGTCTATCTCATCGTGAAGCATGCTTTTCTAGCATTTCATCTTTCGAATGCTTTTGTGTGGAGTACCCACCCCTTTAATTATACATTTTTTAAAAACTCTATTCTTTTTGTGATTTCTATGAGATGTTTCGCCCATATACCAAATATAAAGCCTCTATCACGTTTTTAAAGGAGCGTTTCTCCTTTATTCCGAAAATCGAACATTTTGGTGTGGGGCACCCCCTAAAGTAGAAAATATTGGTAAACTGAAATTGTACACTTTCGCCCTTTCAAACTATCTATCCTTACACCAAATCTGATATCTCTATCTCATTCCAAAGCATGGTTTTCTTTATCAATTGACTTTTCGAACGTTTGACTCTGGAGCACCCCCTTAAACGAACATTTTTGAAAAACTGTATTCGTCTTGGGCGTTTTCGTCAAATTATTAGCCCATATACCAAATTTTAAGCCTCTATCAAATTTTAAAGGCGTATTTTCTCATTTATTCGGTAAATCGAACGTTTTGGTGTGCGACACCCCCTTAAGTAGAAAATATTGGAAATCTGAAATTGCACACTTTCTTCCTTTCGAACGATTTACCCATACACCGAATTTGAAGTCTCTATCTCATCGCAAAGCATGCTTTCCTATCATATCACTTTTCGAACGTTTTGGTGTGCTGCACCCCCCCTTAAGGATAAAATATTGGAAATCTGAAATTGCACACTTTTTTCCTTTCGAGTGATTTACCCATATACCAAATTTGAAGTCTCTATCTCATCGCAAAGCATGCTTTCCCGTCATTTCACTTTTCGAACGTTTTGGTGTGGGGCACCCCCCTCTATAGAACGTTTTCGAAAAATTCGATTTTTCCAGGGGGTTTTATCGAACGACCGAGCCGTGTACCAAATTGCAAGTCTCTATCTATTCGGGAAGTGCCTAAAAAAAGCGTGACAGACAGACAGACAGACGGACACTTGGCAATTAGTATATACTAGCCGAATACCCGTTGAAAATCAACGGTCTCGCAATAAGCAACCCCTGAATAATGTAAATTTTTTAATAATTCGAGTTTCACATTTATTCGACAAATCGAATATTTTGGTGTGCAGAACCCCCTAAAGAAGAAAATATTGGGAAACTAAATTTGCGCATTTCTTGCTTTCGAATTCCAACCCGTACACCACATTAAAGTCTATCTCATCCCGAGGCACCCCTATTTTATTATTTCTCCTTTTGAACTTTTTCTGTGAAGTACTCCCATAAATGAACATTTTTGAAAAACTCTCTTTGTCTTGGGTTTTTTATCAGATGATTGGCTCATATACCTAATATCAAGCCTCTGTCACATTTAAAAGGAAGTGTGCCTGATTTATTCCGAAAATCGAACATATTAGTGTGCGGAACCCCTTAAAGTTGCAAATATTGGAAATCGAAAATTTCACGTTTTCTTCCTTTCAAACTATCTACCAGTACACCAAATTTGAAGTCTCTATCCTATCGAGAAGCATGTTTTTTCTATCACTTCACCTTTCGAACGTTTTTCTGTGTAGCACCCCGTTAAAGAACATTTTTGTCAAACTGTATTCATGTTTGGGTTTTTTGTCAAATGGTTAGCCCATATACTAAATTTCAAGCTTCACACATACATTTACATTGTAAAGAAGGCGTTTTTCATTTGTTCGTCAAATCGAACATTTTAGTGAGCGCACCCCCTACAATAGCAAATGTTGGAAGACTGAAATTACACACTTTCTTCCTTTTTAACTTTTTACCCGTATACCAAAATTTGAAGTCTCTATCTCATCGTGAAGCATGCTTTTCTAGCATTTCATCTTTCGAATGCTTCTGTGTGGAGTACCCACCCCCTTAACTATACATTTTATAAAAAATCTATTCTTTTTGTGATTTCTATGAGATTATTCGCCCATATACCAAATATAAAGCCTCTATCACGTTTTAAAAGGAGCGTTTCTCCGTTATTCCGAAAATCGAACATTTTGGTGGGCGGCACCCCCTAAAGTAGAAAATATTGGTAAACTGAAATTGTACACTTTCTTCCTTTCAAACTATCTACCCTTACACCAAATTTGATATATCTATCTCATTCCAATGCATGGTTTTTTTATCAATTAACTTTTCGAACGTTTTGCTCTGGAGCACCCCCTTAAACGAACATTTTTGAAGAACCGTATTCGTCTTGGGCGTTTTCGTCAAATTATTAGCCCATATACCAAATTTTAAACCTCTATCAAATTCTAAAGGCGCCTTTTCTCATTTATTCGTTAAATCGAACGTTTTGGTGTGCGACACCCCCTTAAGTAGAAAATATTGGAAATCTGAAATTGCACGTTTTCTTCGTTTCAAACCATTTACCCATACACCGAATTTGAAGTCTCTATCTCATCGCAAACCATGCTCTCCTATCATTTCACTTTTCGAACGTTTTGGTGTGCGGCACCCCCTTAAGTAGAAAATATTGGAAATCTGAAATTGCACACTTTCTTCGTTTCAAACCATTTACCCATACACCGAATTTGAAGTCTCTATCTCATCGCAAAGCATGCTCTCCTATCATTTCACTTTTCGAACGTTTTGGTGTGCGGTACCCCCCTTAAGTAGAAAATATTGGAAATCTGAAATTGCACACTTTCTTCCTTTCGAATGATTTACCTATACACCAAATTTGAAGTCTCTATCTCATCGCAAAGTATGCTTTCCCATCTTTTCACTTTTCGAACGTTTTGGTGTGGGGCACCCCCTCTATAGAACGTTTTCGGAAAATTCGATTTTTCCAGGGGTTTTTATCGAACTACCGAGCCGTGTACCGAATTGCAAGTCTCTATCTATCCAGGAAGTGCCTGAAAAAAGCGTGACAGACAGACAGACAGACGGACACTTGGCAATTAGTATATACTAGCCGAATACCCGTTGAAAATCAACGGTCTCACAATAAGCAACCCCTGAATAATGTAAATTTTTTATTAATCCGCGTTTGAAATTTATTCGACAAATCGAATATTTTGGTGTGCAGAACCCCCTAAAGAAGAAAATATTGGGAAACTAAATTTGAGCATTTCTTCCTTTCGAATTATCTACCCTTACACCACATTAAAGTCTATCTCATCCCGAGGCACCCCTATATTATTATTTCTCCTTTGGAACTTTTTTCTGTGAAGCACATCCATAAATGAACATTTTTGAAAAACTCTGTTTGTCCTGCGTTTTTTATCAGATGATTGGCCCAAATACCAAATATCAAGCCTGTATCACATTTAAAAGGAAGCGTGCTTCATTTATTCGAAAAATCGAACATATTAGTGTGCGCACCCCTTAAAGTAGCAAATATTGGAAATCTGAAATTTCACACTCTCTTCCTTTCAAACAATCTACCCGCACACCAAATTTGAAGTCACTATCCTATCGAGAAGCATGTTTTTCCATCACTTCACCTTTCGAACGTTTTTCTGTGTAGCACCCCGTTAAAGAACATTTTTTTCAAACTGTATTCATTTTTGGTTTTTTTGTCAAATGTAAAGGAGGCGTTTTTCATTTGTTCGGTAAATCGAACATTTTAGTGAGCGGCACCCCCTACAATAACAAATGTTGGAAAACTGAAATTGCACACTTTCTTCCTTTCCAACTTTTTACCCGTACACCAAATTTGAAGTCTCTATCTCATCGCAAAGCATGCTTTTGCAGAATTTCATCTTTCGAATGCTTTTGTGTGGAGTACCTACCCCCTTAACTATACAATTTTGAAAAACTCTATTCTTTTTGTGATTTCTGTCAGATTTTCCCATACATCAAATATCAAGCCTCTCTCACGTTTAAAAGGACCGTTTCTCCTTTATTCCGAAAATCGAATATTTTGGTGTGCGGCACCCCCTAAAGTAGAAAATATTGGTAAACTGAAATTGTACACTTTCTTCCTTTCAAACTATCTACCCTTATACCAAATTTGATATCTCTATCTCATTCCGAAACATGGTTTTTTATCAATTCACTTTTCGAACGTTTTACTCTGGAGCACCCCCTTAAACGAACATTTTTGAAAAACTATATTTGTCCTGGGTGTTTTCGTCAAATGATTAGCCCATATACCGAATTTCAAGCCTCTATCAAATTTTAAAGGAGCGTTTTCTCATTTATTCTGTAAATCGAACATTTTGGTGTGCGGCACCCCCTTAAGTAGAAAATATTGGAAATCTGAAATTGCACTCTTTCTTTCTTTCAAACGATTTATCCATACACCAAACTTGAAGTCTCTATCTCATCGCAAAGCATACTCTCCTACAATTTCTCTTTTCGAACGTTTTGGTGTGCTGCACCCCCTTAAGTAGAAAATATTGGAAATCTGAAATTGCACACTTTCTTCTTTTCGAATTATTTACCAATACACCAAATTTGAAGTCTCTATCTCGTCGCAAAGCATGCTTTCCCATCATTTCACTTTTCGAACGTTTTGGTGTGGGGCACCCCCTCTATAGAACGTTTTCGAAAAATTCGATTTTTCCAGGGGTTTTTATCGAACGACCGAGCCGTGTACCAAATTACAAGTCTCTATCTATTCGGGAAGTGCCTAAAAAAAGCGTGACAGACAGACAGACGGACAGACAGACAGACAGACAGACGGACACTTGGCAATTAGTATATACTAGCCGCATACCCGTTGAAAATCAACGGCCCCACATTAAGCAACCCCTGAATAATGTAAATTTTTTACTTATTTATTCGACAAATCGAACATTTAGTTTTGAGGCACCCCCAAAAGTTCAAAATATCGGAAAACTGAAATTGCACATGTTCTTCCTTTCGAACTATCTACCTGTACACCAAATTTGAAGTCTGTATCTTATTTCGAAGCATGTTTTTTTTTATCAATTCACATTTCGAACGTTTTCCTCTGGAAAACCCCCTTAAACGAACATTTTTGAAAAATTATATTCGTTTTGGGTGTTTTCATCAAATGATTAGTCTATATTTAAAATTTTGAGCCTCTATCAAATTTTAAAGGGGCCGTTTCTCATTTATTCGGAAAATCGAACATTTTTGTGCGCGACACCCCCTTAAGTAGGAAATATTGGAAATCTGAAATTACACACTTTCTTCCTTCTTCCCGGCCGTCCAAATAGCTGCTCTTAGTCCTCTGGACGAGTCGGACGATCTGGGTCTTCAACACTTTCTTCCTTTCCAACGGTTTACCTATATACCAAATTTGAAGTCCCTATCTTATCGTAAAGCAGGCTTTCCTATCATTTCACTTTTCGAACGTTTTGGTGTGCGGCACCCCCTTGAGTAGAAAATATTGGAAATCTGAAAATGCACACTTTCTGCCTTTCGAACGATTCACCCATACACCAAATATGAAGTTTCTATTTCATCGCAAAGCATGCTCTCCTGTCATTTCACTTTTCGAACGTTTTGGTGTGCTGCACCCCCCCTTAAGTAGAAAATATTGGAAATCTGAAATTGCACACTTTCTTCCTTTCGAACGATTTACCCATACACCCAATTTGAAGTCTCTATCTCATCGCAAAGCATGCTTTCCCGTAGTTTCACTTTTCGAACGTTTTGGTGTGGGGCACCCCCTCTATAGAACGTTTTCGAAAAATTCGATTTTTCCAGGGGGTTTTATCGAACGACCGAGCCGTGTACCAAATTGCAAGTCTCTATCTATTCGGGAAGTGCCTAAAAAAGGCGTGACAGACAGACGGACAGACAGACAGACAGACAGACGGACAGACAGACGGACAGACAGACAGACAGACAGACAGACGGACAGACAGACAGACAGACGGACACTTGGCAATTAGTATATACTAGCCGAATACCCGTTGAAAATCAACGGTCTCGCAATAAGCAACCCCGAATAATGTAAATTTTTTAATAATTCGCGTTTCACATTTATTCGACAAATCGAATATGTTGGTGTGCAGAACCCCCTAAAGAAGAAAATATTTTGAAACTAAATTTCCGCATTTCTTCCTTTCGAATTATTTACCGGTACACCACATTAAAGTCTATCTCATCCCGAGGCACCCCTATATTAGTATTTCTCCTTTGGAACTTTTTTCTGTGAAGCACACCCATAAATGAACATTTTTGAAAAACTCTCTTTGTCTTGGGTTTTTTATCAGATGATTAGCTCATATACCGAATATCAAGCCTCTATCACATTTAAAAAGAAGCTTGCCTCATTTATTCGAAAAATCGAACATATTAGTGTACGGCACCCCTTAATGTAGCAAATATTGGAAATCTGAAATTTCACGCTTTCTTCCTTTCAAACTATCTACCAGTACACCAAATTTGAAGTCTCTATCCTATCGAGAAGCATGTTTTTTCTATCACTTCACCTTTCGAACGTTTTTCTGTGTAGCACCCCGTTAATGAACATTTTTGTCAAACTGTATTCATGTTTGGTTTTTTTGTCAAATGGTTAGCCCATATACTAAATTTCAAGCTTCTATCACATTGTATAGGAAGACCCAGACCGTCCGACTCGTCCAGAGGACTTAGAGTAACTAGTTACATTGTATAGGAGGAGTTTTTCATTTGTTCGGCAAATCGAACATTTTAGTGAGAGGCACCCCCTACAATAGCAAATGTTGGAAGACTGAAATTGCATACTTTCTTCCTTTCCAACTTTTTACCCGTACACCAAAATTTAAAGTCTCTATCTCATCCTGAAGCATGCTTTTCTAGTATTTCATCTTTCGAATGCTTTTGTGTGGAGTACCCACCCCCTTTGCCATACATTTTTGAAAAACTCTATTCTTTTTGTGATTTCTATGATATGATTCGCCCATATACCATATATAAAGCCTCTATCACGTTTTAAAAGGAGCGTTTCTCCCTTATTCCGAAAATCGAACATTTTGGTGTGCGGCACCTCCTAAAGTAGAAAATATTGGTAAACTGAAATTGTAACTTTCTTCCTTTCAAACTATCTACCCTTACACCAAATTTAATATCTCTATCTTATTCCAATGCATGGATTTTTTATCAATTAACTTTTCGAACGTTTTACTCTGGAGCACACCCTTAAATGAACATTTTTGAAAAACTGTATTCGTCTTGGGAGTTTTCGTCAAATTATTAGCCCATATACCAAATTTTATGCCTCTATCAAATTCTAAAGGCGCTTTTTCTCATTTATTCGGTAAATCGAACGTTTTGGTGTGCGACACCCCCTTAAGAAGAAAATATTCTCATTGCAAAGCATGCATTCCTATCATTTCACTTTTCGAACGTTTTAGTGTGCGGCACCCCCTTAAGTAAAAAAAATGGAAATCTGAAATTGCACACTTTCTTCCTTTCGAACGATTTACCCATACACCGAATATTTGAAGTCTCTGTCTCATCGCAAAGCATGCTTTCCGATCATTTCACTTTTCGAACGTTTTGGTGTGCGTGCGGCACCCCCCTTAAGTAGAAAATACTGGAAATCTGAAATTGCACACTTTCTTCCTTTGGAATGATTTACCTATACACCAAATTTGAAGTCTCTATCTCATCGCAAAGTATGCTTTCTCAACTTTTCACTTTTCGAACGTTTTGTTGTGGGGCACCCCCTCTATAGAACGTTTTCGGAAAATTCGATTTTTCCAGGGGGTTTTATCGAACGACCGAGCCGTGCACCAAATTGCAAGTCTCTATCTATTCGGGAAGTGCCTGGAAAAAGCGTGACAGGCAGACAGACGGACACTTGGCAATTAGTATATACAGATAATAATAATAATAGATTAGAAGTTTGGACAGTTTAGGATTCAAATGACTAATAATCCAAGTAATAAACTTCAATTGGAATTTTCCCTTCTAATCAGAAAATTTCTACATTTCTAAATGTTATCAATGATCATTGTCACCTGGAATATGACATATTTTATCTATTAAGACTTTTCTGGTAGATATTAATTAATTATACGAATGTATACCAGATTTGTTCCTGTACATTTGCACATAATGCAGATAATGTATAATAATAGACTGGGGTGTGTTAATTATGGGACCAGGAATCATGTAGACAGATTTATATGTAAATTTATGATAGATAGATTACCCATACACCAAACTTGAAGTCTCTATCTCATCGCAAAGCATGCTCTCCTATCATTTCACTTTTCGAACGATTTGGTGTGCTGCACCCCCCCCCCCCCCCTTAAGTAGAAAATATTGGAAATCTGAAATTGCACACTTTCTTCCTTTCGTGTGATTTACACATATACCAAATTTGAAGTCTCTATCTCATCGCAAAGCATGCTTTCCCGTCATTTCACTTTTCGAACGTTATGGTGTGGGGCACCCCCTCTATAGAACATTTTCGAAAAATTCGATTTTTCCAGGGGGTTTTATCGAACGACCGAGCCGTGTACCAAATTGCAAGTCTCTATCTATTGGGGAAGTGCCTAAAAAAAGCGTGACAGACAGACGGACAGACAGACAGACGGACAGACAGACAGACAGACAGACGGACACTTGGCAATTAGTATATACTAGCCGCATACCCGTTGAAAATCAACGACCCCACATTAAGCAACCCCTGAATAATGTCAATTTTTTAATAATTCGCGTTTCTTATTTATTCGACAAATCGAACATTTTGTTTTGAGGCACCCCCAAAAGTTCAAAATATCGGAAAACTGAAATTGCACATGTTCTTCCTTTCGAACTATCTACCTGTACACCAAATTTGAAGTCTGTATCTTATTTCGAAGCATGTTTTTTTTTATCAATTCACATTTCGAACGTTTTCCTCTGGAGAACCCCTTTAAACGAACATTTTTGAAAAATTATATTCGTTTTGGGTGTTTTCATCAAATGATTAGTCCATATATAAAATTTTGAGCCTCTATCAAATTTTAAAGGGGCCGTTTCTCATTTATTCGGAAAATCGAACATTTTCGTGTGCGGCAACCCCTTAAGTAGGAAATATTGGAAATCTGAAATTACACACTTTCTTCCTTTCGAACGGTTTACTTATATACCAAATTTGAAGTCCCTATCTTATCGCAAAGCAGGCTTTCCTATCATTTCACTTTTCGAACGTTTTGGTGTGCGGCACCCCCTTGAATAGAAAATATTGGAAATCTGAAAATGCACACTTTCTGCCTTTCGAACGATTTACCCATACACCAAATTTGAAGTCTCTACCTCATCGCAAAGCATACTCTCCTATCATTTCACTTTTCGAACGTTTTGGTGTGCTGCACCCCCCCTTAAGTAGAAAATATTGGAAATCTGAAATTGCACACTTTCTTCCTTTGGAACGATTTACCCATACACCAAATTTGAAGTCTCTATCTCATCGCAAAGCATGCTTTCCTGTCATTTCACTTTTCGAACGTTTTGGTGTGGGGCACCCCCTCTATAGAACGTTTTCGAAAAATTCGATTTTTCCAGGGGGTTTTATCGAACGACCGAGCCGTGTACCAAATTGCAAGTCTCTATCTATTCGGGAAGTGCCTAAAAAAGGCGTGACAGACAGACGGACAGACAGACAGACGGACAGACAGACAGACAGACGGACACTTGGCAATTAGTATATACTAGCCGCATACCCGTTGAAAATCAACGGCCCCACATTAAGCAACCCCTGAATAATGTAAATTTTTTACTTATTTATTCGACAAATCGAACATTTAGTTTTGAGGCACCCCCAAAAGTTCAAAATATCGGAAAACTGAAATTGCACATGTTCTTCCTTTCGAACTATCTACCTGTACACCAAATTTGAAGTCTGTATCTTATTTCGAAGCATGTTTTTTTTTATCAAATCACATTTCGAACGTTTTCCTCTGGAAAACCCCCTTAAACGAACATTTTTGAAAAATTATATTCGTTTTGGGTGTTTTCATCAAATGATTAGTTTATATTTAAAATTTTGAGCCTCTATCAAATTTTAAAGGGGCCGTTTCTCATTTATTCGGAAAATCGAACATTTTTGTGCGCGACACCCCCTTAAGTAGGAAATATTGGAAATCTGAAATTACACACTTTCTTCCTTTCCAACGGTTTACCTATATACCAAATTTGAAGTCCCTATCTTATCGCAAAGCAGGCTTTCCTATCATTTCACTTTTCGAACGTTTTGGTGTGCTGCACCCCCCCTTAAGTAGAAAATATTGGAAATCTGAAATTGCACACTTTCTTCCTTTCGAACGATTTACCCATACACCAAATTTGAAGTCTCTATCTCATCGCAAAGCATGCTTTCCCGTCGTTTCACTTTTCGAACGTTTTGGTGTGGGGCACCCCCTCTATAGAACGTTTTCGAAAAATTCGATTTTTCCAGGGGTTTTTATCGAACGACCGAGCCGTGTACCAAATTGCAAGTCTCTATCTATTCGGGAAATGCCTAAAAAAGGCGTGACAGACAGACGGACAGACAGACAGACAGACAGACAGACGGACACTTGGCAATTAGTATATATAATAATAATAGATAGATAGATAGATTCATAGAATTACTTTGGGGCCTCCTAAAATCTAGGCCTTGTGGTCTTAGGCCGCAATCAAGGCCAATATAGGAATGTGTAAATTTATTGTAAACTCGAACTCACATTTTCTACCCTAGTTTAATACTTTCTCTAAACACTTATTATTACGAAAATTAACAGAAACCAAATTTGATTACAAAAAAATCTGATGTGGGCAGCACATGACTTTCGCTGCAGACCCAAATTCATTTTCTCTTTATTTCTTTAATAATTCATTAAATTGAGTTTAATTGCGCAAAATAACACGCATAATTATCTGAAATCACACTGAATATGCAATTTTAATTCAATTATCGTTTTCATTTGGTAACTGGGTTTATTTTTAAAGGTAGCGTAGCGAAAATGCAAAATAAAACCTAAAATATCTCGAGAACGGTTAGCCTTAGAGTAATGGGATTGATCTTATTTCTTTTATCGTTAAAAATTACGTATAAAGCAAGCATTTAATTGATATATTTAAGCATATGTAATCTTTTTAAATTTTGACGATTTTTGCAAGCCATTGTGGCGTCGGTTTTGTGAAACCACAGACAAGAAGCAAATTGGAATTTAAAACAACATTTATTAAATCAGAAAATAACTGGCCAATAATCAAAATAGTGGAATAGTACATTTCATAACAAATTAGCAATAACTTGAAATCGCTCTAGGTAGGGTAACATTTAAGAACGCCCCTGGAGGCAGAAAAACAGAGAGAGTAGACATACACATTTCCTAACACATAATAAATACAAGTAGCTTTCATAATACCCTTAAATCACATATGACGTTCCAGAGTAACAATTTCATTCTTAAGACAATTATCAGTTATTCAAATTTCAGATCGAATTGGCATTAACACTCCATTTTCTTAGAAGGAAAAATGAATATAAACAAATTTACCTTCTTCTCTTTATAATATGCATAAATTTAACATTCTTGGACTATAGAAGAGAAACCGGATGGATTTTCGTATCTTTAAGCAGCGCAGTTCTTGAAAAATGAAAATCGAGAACAATCTGGAATCTGAGTACTCCATTTCGGTAGGATTTGACGTCTCGGCTGGTCACGATGAATTTATCACGTATTAGGCACAAGGGAACAGAATTCTCTTGGAAAACAACAACTCGGAGAAAATAGAATTTCGTCACACCACTGGAACATTCAACGGGATTCTCGAACTGATGAAATCCGAACTCCATAAAAGTTATTCCACAAACATCAGCGATATCCAGTCCGGAAATCCGAAAATGGGTCAGTCAATTACTGTAGAGAAACTTCACTTAGCTTTTATTAGTGTTTCAAAGCCGACCCATGGAAATAACTCTTTATTCCACCGGAATATAATTCCATTTATTCAAAACAAAACTGTTACATTTCAACAAGAGCGAAGATCGTATCTTCGCCTGAGCCATATCGGCCCCAAACAAATCCTTCCTCTTAATACCTTATATTCATAGAATTATAATCTATATACATCCGATTCCAATCCATTTCATTCCAAAATCCGCGATCTGACGCGAATCCAAGCACCCGCTACCTAGTCGTTCCTTCCATACCTCCACAGATTAATATATATTCTGTGCATATAATATGGTATTTTGTGCATACCTCTATCCACAGTATACCATATTCAGTTTTCAAAAAGCCGCGCGTGCGCAGAATCGGCAAGGTAAAACCTAGCAACTGAAAAGCGAAATACAAAATTATTTTATTAATTTTATTCTGGAACATAAACAAATTCGCAATTTAAATCTCGCTTTGCTAAAATGTCAATGGAGTAGAAATCAATCGAAAAGACATTTTTTCGACATCGATATGACATAATTTATACTTTCTCTCAAACAGAAATAAAACAATACTTTAATTTAAACACAATTACGGCACATTGATGTGAAAGCCTTATCATACCAGTGACATACCTAAAACATTTTATGAAATTTGGTCAATTAGTTTTTGAATTAGAGAGAGTACATACATTGCGCAGACAAGACCCCCCCCTCCCCCCCCCCACACACACATACGTCACGCCTAAAATAGTTTTTTCGAATTCTACAGGCCTCAAAACGTGTAGATCCGTTGAAAACTCCAGTTGCAATTTTCGACACGATTCCAATACTTTCCCTATACATTACCATGTATTGCAAAGTAATAAAAGTGGCGTAAGCAAGCTTTAGAATTCTATATTTATTCCCAAAACGATTTTCTTTTTTAACCTAATAAAAAGGTGTTTTTCTCCAGCTATCAAGCAACGATGCGAGGTGTAAATAATCGCAAAACTCCGCATCAAGATATTTTTTTATTTTTTTTCAATCTTTTTTTCGACTCATAATTTATTTTACCCAGAATTTCCAATTTAAGAAATGTGCATTAGATGATCAAAGGATTATATTCGTATTTTAACCCTGCTTTGTTAAGGACTGGGATTTCAGTATGAATGGAAGAAATAAATAAAACTGAGCCTCGTGTGAATGAAACACCGTGTTGTAAGCGAGATTTTGGTTTTTTTTTTTATGAAGGACCACCAACGGAACATCCTGGTAAGGGGAGGTTTTTTTAAATTTCTCAGAAAGATAATTCATATGATTCTGAGAGTCTCTAATGCCGGCTACCTGGGACGAGAAATCAAGGTTACCGACGGGGAGGTCTCTAATAGTCTATGAATCATATTTATTGGCCAACTAACTCAGAAGATGATGTGAGTAAATTTAAAATGCACGCTAGAGGCATTTTTCTTTTCAATTTTTTTACTTTATATTTGGCGTGCATTTTATACATTCTATTTTTTTCTTCTCTTGCAATACATGGTAATGTATAGGAAAAGTATTGAAATCGTGCCGAAAATCGCAACTCGAATTTTCGATGGATCTACACGTTTTAGGATCTTTAGAATACGAAAAAAATATTTTCAGCTTGTGGTCTGTGTTTGTGCCTGTCTATCTGTATGTCTGTGCAATGTATGTATCCACTCTAACTCGAAAACTAATGAACCAAATTTCATAAAATTTGGTAGGCGAGTCCCCTGTGTGTGGCCTTGGTACTGACACTGCCTCCTTTACACTTAGGTTATACTTTTAGTTTAAAGGAGGCGGTGGTACTGATTAAGTTTTGGTATGATTCGGGATAAAAGAACCCGCCTTTATTTGCGAAATGGCCCACAAAAATTGCCTGTATTCACTCTAGATGAAAAACTAATAGATTAACGTTTACAAAATTTGTTAAATAAGTCACTTGTGGGTTAACCCTGGTGTTGGTTAAATTTTGGTATGATTCGGAAAAAATAATCTGCTTTTTTTTTTGCGAAATGGCCTGCAAAAATCATCAAAATCTAAAATAAAGAACTACGAATGCTCAAATATATCAATTAAATGCTTGTTTTATACGTAATTTTTAAGGATGAAAGTAATAAGACCAACCCCATTACACTAGGACTAGCCATTCTTGAGGTATTTTAGTTTTTTCGTATTTACACTACACCACCTTTGAAAATAAGTCCAGTTACCAAATGAGAACGAAAGTGCAAATTCAGTGTCATTTTAAATAATTATGGGTGTTATTTTGTGCAATTGAACTCAATATAATGAATTATTGAAGAAATAAAGAGAACGTGAATATGAGTCTGCAGGGAAAGTCATGTGCTGCCCATATCAGATTTTTACTTTCCCTGTAATACATGGTAATGTATAGGGAAGTATTGGCATCATGTCGAAAATCGCAACTCGGGTTTTCGACGGATCTACACACGTTTTGGGACCTCGAATAAATACGTTTGGAATACGGAAAAACTATTTTTAGCGTGGCATCTGTGTGTGTGTGTCTGTGTGTGCAATGCATGTATCCACTGTAGCTGAAAAAAACTAATGGACCAAATTTAATAAAACTTTAGTGTGTAATCTTGGTGCTGATTAGATTTTGGTACGATTCGCGATAAATGATCCAGCTTTTTTTTTTTTTTTGCGAAATGTCCAGCAAAAATTGTATGTATCCACTCTTGTTAAAAAAACTAATAAGCCAAATTTCACAAAATTTGGTACGTAAGTTTCTTGCTGATTACCCAGCTGCTGATTAGATATTGGTACAATTCGGGAAAAAGGAACTTGCTGTTTTTGCGAAATTGCACGCAAAAATCGTATGTATCCTGACAAATTAATTGACCAAATTACACAAAATTTGGTAGATAAGTCACTTGTGGGACGACTCGGGAAAAAAGAATCTGCCTTTTTTTTTAAATGGCCCGAAAACCTAAAATATCCGATTTAAAATAAAATACTACATATGCTCAAATGTATCAACTAAATGCTTGTTTTGTATGTAATTTTTGACGACAAAAGAATAAGATCAACCCCATTACTGTAAGATGGACCATTCTCGACATATTTAAATTTTAATTTTGTGGAATATAACACGTTTTTCACCGTAGTTAAAAAACTATTTAATGACATTTTTCAAAACTTAGTAGTTAAGTCCCTTGAGAGTTATCCTGGTGCTGATTAATTTTGATATGATTCGGAAAAGTATAGCCGATTTTTTTTTTTTTTTTTTCGAAATGACCCGCAAAGATAGTGAACATCTAAAACAAATGACGAAAAATTGTTGAAATATATTAATTATAAGTACTTGTTCTTCAGGCAAATTTTGACAACTAAGCGAATAAGACTGGCCCCATGACTGTGGGATGAACCAACCATTCTCTAGATATTTTAGTTTTTTGGGATTTTGAGGACCTGAAGAATTTAATGTGAATTAAGTTGCCAAATGAATCGAAGATGCAATAAAAAGGCAAATTCGTTATAATATCAGGAAAATACCCATGTAATTTTCTGCAATTAAACAATTTATTGCATAATAAATAAAAAAATTCAAAATGAATTTCAATCTGCAGAGAAAGTCATGTGCTGCTCACATCAGATTTTTTTAAAGTAGCCATTGTAACGACGCCTCGTGCTTTTCAATGACTAGTGGTCCCAAAATGAATAAATTATCTATAAAGAACAGTATTCTGGAGTTCTACGTTGCGTATGACATCAGCTACTGAAAACGAAGCTGAATATCGGACTCATTTTTAACTTATTTACAACAATAGAGAATTACAACAATAGAGAAAACCCCTTAACAATTCAAAATTGGTATTTAACACACCATTTTAGCGTATTTATTTTAGCTTTGTTGACCAAACGTAAGATTTTTTTTGTAAATTTGTTTAAAAAAAAGACCAGAATATTTTTTTTTCCCGATCTACCTGTGAAGATAATTTTGTACAGTGAAAACAGGAATTTGCGAATTTATTTTTAGAGGAATATAATTAATTATTTTAAAAGACTTTTTTGAAGAAATTTAGAATGCTATTGGAATTTTAACATAATTTAAATCCCGAGCAATATCGGGTATATCTGCTAAAAGTGTATATTGACAGAGAGCAGTCAAATAAATTCATGTCACTGAGCTGTTGCCAACTTGAAAACAGAAATTTTTATATAATTTTTAAGAAATATTCTGAGAACATTTTAGAAAGAATAACTTACTAACAAAGTTAATTAAAATATTCAGTTTTTCTGATAATGATTATGGATATAATATAATATGCAGAATCTCATGCAGCTAATTCTATCTAATCAATAAATAGAATACAATTGCATGAGAAAATTGAATGGAAACCGACACTCCATATTTTACTTTCCCTACATACATATTATAATATATAAAAAAAGTATTGTAAGAGGGGAGGGGGGGGGGGGGGGGTTCGAAATTCGAATACTAGCTTGTACCGGACATTTTAACCATCCCGAACTCAAATCGAACGTTTTTGAGGTGATGTCTGTGTGTGTATATGTGTTTTAGTATGTGTGTATGTATGTTAGTGTGTCCCCGTGGTGGATGCTATATAATCTCACACGTGTATGAAGCATTACAAAATTAATTTGGTTTAATTATTACAATTAGTGAATATCATTATTGTAAACGCAATCGAATGTTAGAAAGCATACCCTCCCCTCAATGAATTTTTAAAAAATTATTAAAAAATTGGGACCTTCAATAATGATAAATAAATTATCATTTCCGACGTAACTTTTTTATTAGAAAACAGAGTAAAAAACTTTAGAACGCTATTATGACCCATTCTCAGGACAATTGAACGATTTATTAAGTCATTCTATTTGGAATAATAAATAAGTTGCCAAAAGCGTCCAATTTCAATTAAATGGCTGTTAATTCAATGCCGAAAACATTTTACAGTGAATCTTGCAACATCATCTCCCTGTGAAAGAAATAAACTCACTGCATTATGGAAGGGAGAGTCATGTGCTGCCCACATCAGATTTTTTTAAATAGAGGACGGGCTTCAAAATTGTAAAACGGAGATTCAAAAGCATCTCATCTCAACAATGTCCGCCTATAAAACGCGACAAGAGCGTAAACAGCATGTTCCAAATGTTTCATATTCTGGAAATCAACTGTAAACAGATGTTAATCAAGAACTTAAATCCGGATCAATAGGGATTATCGTTTGGCGAAGATTATTGGATAACATTTGTCACAACTTTTCAAGCAGTTACTCGTACTTCTTCATTCGAGCGTCGTTAGAACGATGAGTAAGTACCTGATCAACCGAAAAATGTGCTTAACGAGAAAACTAAGATAGAACATTTTTTTCAGTTAGTATTATGAGATGAGTTAAAAAAAAATCTGAGTGGCTCTTTCAGATTTTCACATACATTCAAATTTAATATTATAGACAATGGATGTAAAAGGAGCTAAAATTTCATATTAAGAAAACGCCAATATCGTTTGAGACAGTAACTCAGGTGGCGCTGGGATAAGATAAGTAGTCCCACATTGAATGCATTTCTATGGCGAAAAGCCTAAAATATTTATTTAAACTGCCAATTTTGTAAAAATAAATTAGTAGCGTAATGCAAAGTAGAACTGAGACAATAATGAATATTCCTGCGTTTTCAAATTATTTTACCTTTCAATTTATTTTTAGCTCCATGCATTCTGTACTCTATTCTACAACTATGAAAAAATATTGGTTAATTATACTCATAATTAGGGAACCCTGAATTTAAAAATAATCAAAGACTCATGTATACTAAATACTATACCCTTCTGTTGTGTCAACTAACAATAGTAGCAGCTATTTTACTAACACTAGCGACATCTATATATAATTCTCAAAGCATTATGGCATTTTCAAGCGTTTCATGGATGAACTCCATACTATAGACATTTCCATCCACGCTTCACACGGAGAGAATGAATAGTGGTCACTAAACACATATAATTAAAGCTCTGAATATCAAAATAATAATAATAATAATAATGATAAAACTCAAGACCTTTGCTTAAATATCAAGCACTGCCACTCTAGCTAGAATTTTACTTTTGATCTCATGCGATCCATCTCAGCTTGCAGGTCAGAGATAAAATCTAATACGTCGAAAATTCGAATCTGGAATGACGATGCAAAGGAATAATTAAAAAAAAAATTCAAAGCCAACTATTAAATGATCGAGCACTTCTACTCGATCCAAATTTTGATTTTACTCGATCAGACTTAGGTTTCAGATCAACGGAAAATCGAAAATTTTGAAAATTCGAATTAGGGATGACAATACAAAGGATATTTAAAAACAAAACGTACCCCACTTTTGTCTCTCAAAAATGTGTGGCATTTTATTTTTATGCTTGGATTTGAAACAGGTTTTGATATTTAGAACTTTTATTTAAGTGTATATAAGTTTCTATTTAGTGACCACTATCATTGAGAACGCGTTAAGGGCAGGTGAAATGGCTAATTTAGTATGGAATAAAGTCGAATGGAGATTCAGAAAATTACTAATTATCTGATTCCAGATAATTAAATGTGCTTATCTTCAAATTATAATTAAATGCACCTTGAATATCTATGTGCAGTCGTGTTGTCGGCCGTGTGTTCCATTTATGGTCCTTTAAACTGTAATTTTACACAGGGGTCGATTTAGCCTAACTGGGGCCCGGGGCAGACATTCCTCGGGGCCCCCTTCACCTCTCGATATATGCGAAATGAATAAAAATATTTTTCTAAAACATAAAATTGCATTCTAAGAAAAGGTATACGAAATGTGGTTCTTACATATTTTATGACTTTAAATTATTGGCAACTTTTTATCATAGCCAAAATGCCAACATGCTAAATTAGTACTAATTTCTCTCTCTATATATATATCCACGAAATGAATCTATCCGTTGGATAAACCTATTCAGATGGCATACATTTTTTAGGAAGCAGTTGTTAATTTTTCAATGTTGCAGTTGTTAATTTTTCAATGTTGCAGTTGTTTAATTTGGGGCCCCTCTGATGCAGGGGTCCGGGGCAGCTGATGCGCAGTCCCTTGTGTTAGTCAGACCCTGATTTTACACCATCTATTTTTCAATACTCTTCGCTCATTCAAGAATAATCTTCTGTGGCATTCAAAGAACTTCTTGTTCCGTTAAAAATGTTCAACAATATAAATAAATACATCACTAACCCAAATTCAAATTCTATGTCTCCATGGGCGCCTACAGATTACGTTAAGAGCAGCTACGCACCAATAGAAAAGCATACGTCTATCAACTTGTCTGCAGCAAGATTACTGTAACAATTCAAGATAAAAGGAATTTAATTATACAATCCATTCTATTGATCCTTTTGCCTATAAAAAGTTTATACGATATCTTGTATCCTTTTAGGTGTGGAAGGATGTATGGAAGGATAAATTTAAACAATGTTAAAAATAGTCAAGATTTTGAAGATGGGGTAAACCAATGTGGTAAAAAAAGCCATAAATATGACCATATCGGCGTAATTCTGTATAGTATTCCTGCAATACATGAACTACAAAAATCGAAGTATTTTTGGTAAAGAATTTAAGAAATTTCAAATTTAATAATACGAGTATAACGTTTTTATAATCCAAAGTTGATTTCGCTGATAAAGATAAAAAACATCTTATGTGGGCAGCACATGACTTTCTCTACAGACTCAAATTCATTTATTTTTTCTTTTATAATTCATTAAATTGATTTTAATACTACAGAATAACACGGATAATTATTTGAAATGTAACTGAATTTGCCGTTTATGTTCTAGAAAAATTATAGAACATAAACTGCAAACCTACCCAGATTGAAAATATGGCAACCCTACAGTCACGTAACAGAAATGGTGTAAAGGTGTTTTCTCCTTGAATCGAACAGAGGCCTTGATTAGAAACAAAGGTCCGCTATGTATTATTTAAATAGCGACAAAGTACAGTGAAAGATTTACATATTCGTAACAATATTATCTTATCGGTGCTATAAATAACAGAAAATAATGGAAGGATTTCAATGTCGGCCACAATAAAATATATTTAATTAAACTAATATATTCGAGATGTATAGAATCTCGAAGGAAGACACTGGAACAACAATATAAAATCCCGGAAAAAGATCTGCAACCCCTACCTACAGGTTACGTCAAGAACCGCTATGCGCGCTGGTTAGAACACAGAAAATAACGCCTAAATGAATTAAACGAATTTGTCTGGAACAAGATCATTAATCTACAGAGATCAAACCGCGATGAAAATGAATTTAATTATAGAATATTTTTCTTTTCTTAGATCCAGTTTATGTCAGTAGAAAGTTCACCAGCTCTATCGCATCTTTTACGCTTCGGATCACGTTGCTCTAGAAAATACACCATTCAGGTATTTTTACCTCCACTGAGTTTGATTTCGAGTAAGATTGAAAGCTTTCGCCATTGTCATCTGCTTCGATGGATCACAATATGTATCGCGAAAGTCGTAAAACATGTCTTGGTTCAGTGAAAGTAATGATTGGGTGAACAGAATTGTCTTGGATCAAAGAACAATCAACGTTTTCTTCGTTCTTTTATACCAGACTGATAGCGAGTGAAAATATATGGACGAAATAAACCTTGATGGATTGATCAATTAAACGCGGATAAAAAGTCGAGCATATGAATCAGGTAAACTGTTGTGGTGAAAGCAAGTCTTGTAGTTTTGTTATGTGCCTCCGAGTAGCACATAACGGGGCAGTGATCGACTGGAGTGGTAAGGTAGTTCAATGCGGCTGGAAACGGTGGTTCGGTTGACGCGATACGAGGTCAACATGAGGCAGGATCGGTCAGGGTTATTCGTACGCAATTTCATAGCAGATGTGAACACTGGAAGAAGGGAATCTCATCAGGTGGATTCTCATTCAAATCCACGGAACTGAACATCATTGGGCGTAGCTAAATTTTTACCATAATTGCGTTGTGCTGAAAGGAACTCGGATAGATGACCGCGAAGTCCAAAATCAGGACTTCTTTTAAGATCAGATACCTTTAACTTGGAACGGATGGAATACGTGCATGAGTTTGAATGACATGACAATATGGCTTCCAAAAGACGAAATCCAAACTTGATTAAATAATATCATCATCTTTTATTAATCACATTAGGCAAGATCTTCTTATTAATTTATTTTACAATTCCAGTCGGACATTCGATTCTTCTGAACAAATCTGGGATTATACAATCTTATAAATCATTCCACAAACTTCTTATAATATCGAGATCAGAACAGGATAATAACTATAAAACATACGATGAATTCTTGCCTACTGAAATCGCTTTATGAACTTTTAGAAAATTGTTTTAATTTTAATTAACGCGATAATATTTAGGTAATTTAGCATTTTGCATTTATATTTAAAATATTATAATTTTACATTCGAGCGTTTCGTTTCTTTCGCTCCGCGAACTTATACACGACCATTCCCCTGCCATAGTCGGTCGTCAACTGCGGTTAATCACAAAATCCACGCCGAAGCGTCTTTAATGTTATTACGCGTTCATGAAGAAAGAAAAAGAGTTCCCATGCTAAAGAATATGAAATGCAAATTCGAAGTACATGTACAAATGCGGGGGACAGATCACTACGCCAAGGTTTACCGAAACTGGCGGGAAAGATACAAAAAGGTCGAATACAGAAATGACGCTTTATGAATTTAGAATAAAATTTTGAGAACAAGTTTTAGAATCGAAAATAAAAATGAAATTGCCGAAAGTAGAATTTAGACTGAAATAATTTAACAAACCAAGCATGCATTTCATAACAGTTTTCTTTCCAACAATAGTACAAGGTTTTTGTTTACAACAATAGTACAAGCATTAGTGAAATGTTCTGTATTTTTACTCCGTTGGTTTAATAGTCATCAGTGAAATGTAGTGCGGGACTATGGGTGTCCGTAGTTTGGGGTATAATGTGAAAACATTTTTAGAAAGGTTCCAGACAACTTAGGTCAGATAGTTTCCCGAAGAAAAATTGGAACTTTTTTATTCTCAGGCTGAAAAACCAAATCTAAGTGTGTACAGGAAAATAAGAAGCAAATAATTTTCATGTTCTTAAACATATTTGTCAAAGCATCGTATTGAAAAGTAACTGTTAATGATAATGTAATATAGCAAAAAAATTGCAAATGTAGTACACTCTTTTGCGATAAAAAAACGATGCACCATGAAGAAAGTGACTGTTTTTATTGAAATTAAATATGCGTACAGCTAATACACAGGAAATGAAATGATTACAAAATCAAGGCCGCAGAATCCATCAATGGTTAGCAATTGCATATTGAATTTTCCAATTAGTAATTGGTGAAACACCCCTTGGCGGCAATACATGCTTGTATACTTTTAGGTATGGAGTGATAAAGTTTCCTAATGTCATTCTGCGCTACATCCTGCCAGGCATTCCTCAATTGTTGCTCCAGATCTGCTACATTTTGGGGTGCCCGAATCTGGCGGCTTAGCATGTTCCATACATGCTCGATTGGCGAAAGGCCTGGTGACCTTGCTGGCCAAGGAACAGTATCAACAGCACGGAGGCAGTCCACAAATATGCGAGCCGTATGTGGCACCCCATTATCTTGTTGGAAAATGGCTCCAGAATGACGTGCCATGAAGGGTAACGCAAACGGCCGCAGAATTTCATCAACATATCGTTGAGCTGTTAAAGTTGTACGCAGGATAACTAGGGGCGACCTGCTGCCGTAAGAGACAGCTCCCCACACCAGGGGTAATGGCTGTGCGCCTGTGTAAAACAAAGGCTGATTGGGACCGCTGGTCCTAGCGCCTCTGCACATGTACCCGATGGTCATCTGCTGAAAGACTGAAGCGTGATTCATCGCTGAATACTGTGCGATGCCAGTTTGCTGGCAGCCATGATGCTCGGCTACGACACCACTCCAAACGACTCTGTTGATGTTGTGGAGTTATGGGCAGATGGCTGAACCATTTGCTTACGGGTGAAACAGTGTCAATACCAAACGAAGAACCCTTCAAAAAGACAGGTATTTGATATACCCTATTCCAAACAGTTCGACCCCCCTTTGCAAACATTGAAGTCCATGGATGCCGATATATACAGCAATATATACAACAATCTTTAACCAATTTGAATTTATATATATATATATATAGATCTTTACTGCGTAATTGTTATTGTGGAAATTTATTATTAATTTTTTTACCATAAACTGTTTGGACTACTTATCTTATAACTATCATTTTATGGTCATTACTGTCTTGGTAAACTTAACTTTTTCCGAAAAATGTAAGATAATTTTAAAGAAAACGAGCTTAAAATTAGGATAACGAGCCTAAAAATAGAATATAAAATATAATTTGGTGAAATGGAAAGTATTGCATCAGTTTATGTTTATATACATACAGACGATATTGTTTGTTTGTTAATGATATATAATTTTTTTTTTTTTTTTTGCAGAAATATATTCAAATGAATGGCATCAAGATAGAATTCAGAGCCATAATGATATCCTGCCCAGACGATTAATATTGGAAGAAAGATGAAGTGAGATAAAATTCGAAGTTAATGGCCTAAGTGATAGGATCTAACTATTCCCGAAAAAAAAAATATGATCGCAAACTGATTAGCTTATAAAACTACTAATGAATAATTTTACATAGCTATTTAAATCGTATTCAGGGCCAAAAACTGATGAGTTACGATTGTGCTTGAAGTTTTTGAAAAAAAAAATGTGGGGGGAAAAGATAAATTGTTTTTCCTGAAAAGTTTTGAAATGAAAACATATTATCGAAGCATTTTTTCTTCAAATAATAGTACTTTCGATGTGAAGAAACTCGTTGATATATAAATATAATAAACTGTTGCATAACATTTGAATCATTAAATCAAAAGTGGAAATGTATAAAAGAGTCGAAAAGGAATGCATGGCATCATAACAATATAGAACATCTTGTTGGGAACGTGTAATATTCCCTCACTGGAGTCTTATTATTATTATTATTTTTTTTTTTTTGAGAACTAGACGGAGAGAATACCCGTAAGGGCATCCTTTCCCATTGACGTGAGCACAAGGTTGCTACATGCCGAATTTTGAAGAAGAAATGCCAGATTTGGCGATTTATCGCCAACTTAGCGACTTTCCAAAGCTTCGAGAAACACCTCGAAATAGCCAATATTCTACGTGTTATGTGAGATTTCCAGAAGTTTCTATAGAAAGTCTATAAAAAGGAATCATCACTCACTTGGCGAGCAGATGATGTTATACGAGATATATCGGACTGTGGTTTTTGTCAATGTTTTGAGAATAGCAGCCGCTGTTTTGTGAAATGATTTTCATCAGCGTTTTGAGAATAATAACGGTTATTTTGTGAAATGAGTGAAGCATTTAAGCGCTTCTTTACTGTATATTGTTCCTGTTTACGCTGTCCTTGTGAATAAACGTGTTAGTTATCCAGAAATTTGGACTCATTCTTGTATCCTGAGCGCACACCAAAGATTCGAGAAGATACTTCGTAACAATATAATAGAATCAGTTGAGAGAAGTTTTTTATTAAACGTTTGTTTGAAGAAAAATATATGGTGTTTTAGTAATTTAAATTGCTTCTTCAGATCTAACTGCCTGTAAAAATAATGTATGACGAGAACAGATTTTTAAATTTCTTTTTAGAAACATTAATTTAAATATTTTAATAGAATGGTTTGAATAACAATGTCATTTACAATACTGCAAGAATCATTAGAATACTATTAAATATTTTCGATTATATTTAATCGATTGTTGCAATGGGATAAAATAATATTGAGGATATATGGTTCGATACTAATTTCAACTGTTTAAAATTTATGTATGCAAATTCAAACTTCAGATTGTTCGTAAAACAGATGAGGATATTTCATTCTTTAGTTTAAGAGATTTGAATACGAAGTTAATTTTTACTTTCTGTTCATGCATAGCATAATGTATAGGAAAAGTATCATGGCAGGAATTAAAGAGATTTCGACGGAAGAGTAATTTAAGCATCCCTGATCTCTAATCATACTAAGGCGATTATATATATATATATATATATATATATATATATATAATCGCCTTAGAAGTATGATTAGATATCATATCTTCATATATATATATAAAATCATTAAAATATCAGAACTTTCAATATTGTTAAATGAACAATCTACTAGGAGACATAATTTTTCATTACAAAATTAATCATAAATTTTAGAATGAACCGTTCTGGGGATAAGGCACGTTTTTAAGAAAAATGTATTAAAAATTACATAAAATTAAAAAAAAAGGAAGAACCATGAAATATGTTCACTTTCCCTATGTGACATATCTACTAATATAATTCTCGTGGATCTAGTTCGTTCCATTCACAAGGGAACATACTTTTTGTAATAATTTTGTATTTTGACGTCGAAGATTTCGCCAATAGTTATTTATTTCAAGGGATATTAATTCACTGTCAATTGCGTTTTGTTGTGGATTCTACACTCGAGTATGAATAAATCATTCGGTTTTTATTGCATTATGTAGTGAAAATCATGTGCGGTCCACATCAGATTTCTGTTTATAGAGAAAACAAAGTTTTATTATAAACCTTCTTTTCTCGTCTTTTAAAGGACAAAGAAATTCTTGAATGATAATATATTATTTTCCTAGCATTTATTATACTTTGTGCATATTTTTACATACGCAGTATTGAGAAAATATTGTTTCCACGAAAATTTTCGATTTCGAGATTTTGATGCCAATATATGTTTTAAGATCCCCTGAACACGTTTTGACTATTTTTGGAGTGATGTCCGGTTGTCCGTGGTCGATTTCTTGTACACAATAGCTGCTACAAATATTATTGGATTTTCAAGAAAATTTATATCCAGCTCTGTTATCGAAAAATCTGGAACATGATAGAATTTTTTTTTTTTAAATTCGAGCGAGAACTTCGAAATTTATTTGAAATTTTACATTTTTTTAACAAGATACAGAACTACATTTGACATATTACGGCATAAAAGGGATTATTTATTGCTCAATGATTAAGACACTTAATAGTTTCAATCATTGTTATCAAAAATAGCCGAGATACAATATTTGGATTCGTGATGTCATTAGCCCTAGAGGTACATTGTCAAGTATTTTATCAATCGAAAGATTTTGTAAAGCTCTTGTAAAGTCGAGTTGAGCTGCACTCCAGTTAATTTCAAATAAGGAACAATGCCGGAGGCCTCCGCCAGTAGTTGAGTAAAACTAAATTTAGAGTAATTCAGTTAAAACTTCTCACAACCAATTTTTCAAACTTCATGGCGCTAAATAGGGTTTATTTTAGATACATCATTTGCTTACTAACCACGGGAAATCATCGTAAGAAGGATTTGCTCCTAATCCTGCTTCAAACAAGACGAGATAGAGTTACCGCACGAGGAAACGATGCCACATTTTGATAGGCCTTGGGATAGTGGGAACGAGAGTGTTAAACATAATCTCGCATCCATATCACAGGTAATATATCGTCTGCGTTAAACGGTTGTAATGAATCATTTTATTATATTTAGGCCATTGAAGTTTGATAAGAGAGTGAGATATAAAAGTCATTAATATACAATATATTATTAGACGAGTTTCAAAAATATGGTTATCGCTTGGAGAAGTGTTTTACAAAATATTTTTACTCCAGGGATTACAAAATACAAATACAATACTAAATAAACAGTTAATAAAGTAGTGACTGTATTTAACGTTCATAAAGTTACAAAACTAAATTTATATATTCCACTTTTTAAAAATTCGAATTAGTTTTTTAATTATATTATGCTAAAGCACATTTTTGAGCGATATTCACACAAATTGATAAAGTAATTGATAAAGTAATTGTTAAAGTATTTTAATATATGGACTATATCTCTTATTTAGAATGCCATCAATATTGATGCTTGTTTAGTTGCACGAAGTATAAGTTAGTTGAGTATTTTGAAATAGTTTTGCATGTTGTCATCCTGAAAATCGCCCAATGTACAATTCAACGATAAAAACACAACGCCGGGGATCTTATACATTTTTTTTTTATTGTAAAACTAGTAAATTTATTGCATTATACAAGGAAAGCTATGTTCTGCCTACATCAGATTTTTTTAAGTGGGGCTACCCATAAAATATCATGAAAGCTGTTATCTCCCGTGATAGTGAGACAAAATCACAAAAATATATCCACAGGCAGATTTTCAATTTTATTTATACAGATTCAGCATAACGGCGTGCATTTCTGCTATTAATTTCATAAACAAAAATCTGATGTGGGCAGCACATGACTTTCCCTGCAGACTTATATCCACGTTCTCTTTATTTTAATTACATTTATTTCACTTTTATTCAATTTTCGTTCTCATTCGGTAACCGGGCTTATTTTCAAAGGTGGCGTAGGGAAAGTACGAAAAACTAAAATATCTCGAGAACGGCTAGTCCTAGTGTAATGGGGTTGGTCTTATTCTTTTCGTCGTTAAACATTACGTATTAAACGGGCATTTTATGGATATATCTGAGTATACCTAGTTCTTTAGTTTAGATTTTGAAGATTTTTGCGGGCCGTTTTGCAAAAAAAGGCAGGTTATTTTTTTCCGAATCGTACCAAAATCTAATCAGCACCAGAGTGACCTATACGTGACTTATCTACCGAATTTTGTGAAATTCGGTCCATTAGTTTTTCAGCTAGAGTGGATACAAGCTTTTGCGGGCCATTTCGCAAAAAAATGCGGGTTCTTTTATTCCGAATCGTACCCAAAACTAATCAGCACCAGCCCCGCCCACAAGTGACTTACCTACCAAATTTTGTGAAATTCGGTCCATTAGTTTTTTAGTTACAGTGGATACAAAATTTGCACAGACAGACAGACACACAGACAGACAGACAGACAGACACACAGACAGACAGACAGACAGACAGACACACAGACAGACAGACAGACACACGCACAGACGTCACGCTAAAAATGGTTTTTTCGTATTCTAGAGGTCTCGAAACGTGTAGATCCGTCGAAAACTCGAGTTGTGATTTTCGGTATGATTCCAATACTTTCCCTATACATTACCATGTATTGCAGGGAAAGTAAAAATGCATTCGCCGTTGTTCATAAATTAAAAAAAAACACTTCTTTTTGATACGTATAAAATATTATTGAGAACTAATAATGTCTAGACATTTAGTCACCACAAAAACAAAATCCCATGTTTTTAATACTACTAGAATTTGCCCATTTATTAAATCATGAGCAGCTTCTGCTATATTCGGTATCATATTATAGAAATAAGCCGATAAATTTTCGAAATCACAGGGACGATTTATTGATTCCAGTTAACCTTAGGTTATGATAATATTGAGGACAAGTCGTTTCGAAATTTGCTTTAAATAGGGGTTTATTTCTCATTCTTGAATGCAAAATGCATGTTTGAGCGGATGGTTCGTTTGATGCTTAGTTTATCTTTGTTTTCGGGTGTTTTCATTTTGGATAAATACGGGCTTCTGCGAGCGATTCTTCGTACATCATTCCCTGCAGTATCAGCCATTTACATAAGCAACTAGCCATGTAACTTCGTCGTCCGTATTTGGAAATACGACTAGATGTGCTGAAAAGCAGCATATGTTATACGCATCAGAGATTTAATTTAATCCAAGGAAGCAGGATTTTAAGAGTCTGTGCATTTTTCTTATATAATAGACTTAAAGTAGTTGATATGCAAAGGAGTTATTGATTGTATTATAAAATGTCCATTTTCATTGTTAAACTAAATTTCATTATTACTTTCCCTACATACATATATACGAGTACTATAATGTATAGAAAAGTAATGTGACGGGATCGAAAATTCGAATTCGAGTTTATGGCGGTATATTAAGTTTAAACCATCTCTGATCTCGAACGATCTTGAAGCGTTCTCTCTCTCTCTCTCTCTCTGTGTGTGTGTGTTAGTGTGTGTCTGTATGTTAGTGTGTGTCTGTATGTGTGTGTGTGTGTGTGTGTCTGTATGTATGTGTGTTTGTATGTATGTTAGTGTGTATATATGTCAGTGTGTGTGTGTTCTTGTTGTTGAGACCCAGACCGTCCGACCTACCAGAAAGGTGTAAGGTAACAGTTTGGACCGCCGGGAAGTGCCACCCAATTTAGATCGGAAGCCAGTGAGACGATTTTTAGTAAAATATCGATTGAACTACACTAATTCAATTCTACACTGGTTAAATTTTTTTTCAGGCAATGATTCTGAGTAAGTTCAAGTAAATTCTAGTTCTGCATAATGAAATGTTGTTGAGACCCAAACAGTCCGATCTACCAGAAAGGTGTTGTTGTTGTTGAGACCCAGACAGTCCGGCCTACCAGAAAGGTGTAAGGTAACAGTTTGGACGGCCGGGAAGTGCCACCCAATTTAGACCAGAACCCAGTGGGGAAGGCATCCACAGGGACCGTACCCTCCTTCTCCTACCACCAACCTCTCAGAAGGACTTACGGACCCACATGTTTAACGTGATCGTACTCCGCGTGAACACGGCGACAGTTTTGGCAGTGACGGGAATCGAACTCGCGCCTACAGAGTGCAATTCCCGCGCGCTAACCACTGGGCTACCGCGCCCTGTCTGAAAAACCAAGACCACACGACTGACCCGAAGGCTTGCAGTAGCTATTTGTGTGGCCAGACTGTTCCCTGTGTGTGTGAATTCGATATCTTTGGAAAGAATGAAGCGTTTTGAAAAATATTTTATGCGGTTATAACAAATATATATTGAATACTGGAGCCCTATTGAATTCAAACGCAATTGGAAGTCTGGAACCCCCACTCCCACCTCCCTCAATTTTAGAATGAATTTAAAAATATTATTAAAGAATCGTGATCTTTAATAATGATAAATAAATAATCATTTCAGACGCAATTTTTCATTAGAAAACGTATAACATAAACTTTAGAGCATAACCATGAATAGTTTGTACACGATATTGTACACTTTAAAAATAAATGTATCAAAAACAATTATTAAAATAATAAAAAAAAATATTGTAAGTATCACCAAATAAGTTCACTTTCCTGCAATATTACGCAACAGATCTGTTAACATAATTCAAGCATATTTAGTCCGTTTCATTCACGAGAGAAAATACTTTTTGAAAAAAAGTTTTATATTTTGACGCCAAGTACTTCGTGAATAGTTTTATCTCAAGGGGTTTTAATTCAATGTCAGCTGTATTTTGATGAAGATCTTGCATTCGAATATGTATAAATCATTCTGTTTTCAGAATAGCAAGTTGCTAAAAGCACCTTATTTCATTTTACGTAGTATTTACTTAATACCAAAAATACTGTACTGTGGATTTTTGTACGCTACTATTTCGCTGTAAAAGAAGCAAATAAATTTTACATTATCTGAAAAAAATCACGTGCTGCTTACATCAGATTCATTTTTACTTTCCCTGCAATACATGGTAATGTATAGGGAAAGTATTGGAATCATGCCGAAAATCGCAACTCGAGTTTTCGAGGGATCTACACGTTTCGACACCTCTAGAATACGAAAAAACCATTTTTAGCGTGACGTCTGTGTGTGTGTCTGTGTGTCTGTCTGTGCAGATTTTGTATCCACTCTAACTAAAAAACTAATGGACCGAATTTCACAAAATTTTGTAGGTAAGTCACTTGTGGCCGGGGCTGGTGCTGATTAGTTTTGGATACGATTCGGAATAGAACAACCCGCCTTTTTTGTGAAATGGCCCGCAAAAGCTTGTATCCACTGTAGCTGAAAAACTAATGGACCGAATTTCACAAAATTCGGCAGATGAGTCACGTATAGGTCACCCTGGTGCTGATTAGATTTTGGTACGATTCGGAAAAAAATGACCTGCCTTTTTTTGCAAAATGGCCCGCAAAAATCGTCCAAATCTAAACTAAAGAACTGGGTATACTCAAATACATCCATTAAATGCTTGTTTAATACGTAATTTTTAGCGAAGAAAAGAATAAGACCAACCCCATTACACTAGGACTAGCCGTTCTCGAGATATTTTAGTTTTTCGTATTTTCTCTACGCCACATTTGAAAATAAGTCCAGTTTTCAAATGAGAACGAAAATTGAATTAAAAATTAATTAAATTTAATTTAAATAAATAGAACGATAATATAAGTCTGCAGGAAAAGTCATGTGCTGCCCACATCAGATTTTTACTTTCCCTGCAATACATGGTAATGTATAGGGAAAGTATTGGGATCATGCCGAAAATCACAACTCGAGTTTTCGACGGATCTACACGTTTCGAGACCTCTAGAATACGAAAAAACCATTTTTAGCGTGACGTCTGTGTGTGTGTCTGTGTGTCTGTCTGTTTGTGTGTCTGTCTGTCTGTCTGTGCAGATTTTGTATCCACTCTAACTAAAAAACTAATGGGCCGAATTTCACAAAATTTGGTAGATAAGTCGCTTGTAGGCCACCCTGCTGGTGATTAGATTTTGGTATAATTCGAAAAAAAATAACCTGCCTTTTTTTGCAAAATGGCCCGCAAAAATTATCAAAATCTAAACTTAAGAACTACATATGCTCAAATATAGCCATTAAATGCTTATTTAATACGTAATTTTTAGCGAAGAAAAGAATAAGACCAACCCCATTACACTAGGACTAGCCGTTCTCGAGATATTTTAGTTTTTTGTATTTTTCCTACACCATTTTTGAAAATAAGTCCAGTTTTCAAATGAGAACGAAAATTGAATTAAAAATGAATTAAATTTAATTTAAATAAATAGAACGTGAATATAAGTCTGCAGGGAAAGTCATGTGCTGCCCACATCAGATTTTTACTTTCCCTGCAATACATGGTAATGTATAGGGAAAGTATTGGAATAATGCCGAAAATCACAACTCGAGTTTTCGACGGATCTACACGTTTCGAGACCTCTAGAATACGAAAACACCATTTTTAGCGTGACGTCTGTGTGTGTGTCTGTGTGTCTGTCTGTGTGTCTGTCTGTGTGTCGGTGTGTCTGTCTGTGCAGATTTTGTATCCGCTCAAACTAAAAAACTAATGGACAGAATTTCACAAAATTTTGTGGGTAAGTCACTTGTGGGCGGGGCTGGTGCTGATTAGTTTTGGGTACGATTCGGAATAAAAGAACCCGCGTTTTTTTGCGAAATGGCCCGCAAAAGCTTGTATCCACTCTAGCTGAAAAACTAATGGACCGAATTTCACAAAATTCGGTAGGTAAGTCACTTGTGCACGAATCTGGTGCTGATTAGATTTTGGTATGATTCGGAAAAAAATAACCTGCATTTTTTTCCAAAATGGCCCGCAAAAATCGTCCAAATCTAAACTAAAGAACTACGTATGCTCAAATATATCCATTAAATGCCTGTTTAATACGTAATTTTTAGCGAAGAAAAAAATAAGACCAACCCCATAACATTAGGACCAGCCGTTCTCGAGATATTTTAGTTTATCGTATTTTCTATACGCCACCTTTGAAAATAAGTCCGGTTACCGAATGAGAACGAAAATTGAAATAAAAGTGAAATAAATTTAATTAAAATAAAGAGAACGTGGATATAAGTCTGCAGGGAAAGTCATGTGCTGCCCATATCAGATTTTTTATATAGAATTTGTATTTTAAATTCACACTGCACTGTTTTGGGTATGACTCGGGTTAAAAGAACCCGCTTTTTTTTGCGAAATGGCCCGCAAAAGCTTGTATCCACTCTAACTGAAAAACTAATGGACCGAATTTCACAAAATTTGGTAGATAAGTCGCTTGTAAGACACCCTGGTGCTGATTAGATTTTGGTATAATTCGAAAAAAAATAACCTGCCTTTTTTTGCAAAATGGCTCGCAAAAATCATCAAAATCTAAACTTAAGAACTGCGTTTGCTCAAATATAGCCATAAATGCTTGTTTAATACGTAATTTTTAGCGAAGAAAAGAATAAGACCAACTCCATTACACTAGGACTAGCCGTTCTCGAGATATTTTAGTTTTTCGTATTTTTCCTACACCATTTTTGAAAATAAATCCAGTTTTCAAATGAGAACGAAGATTGAATTAAAAATTAATTAAATTTAATTTAAATAAATAGAACGTGAATATAAGTCTGCAGGGAAAGTCATGTGCTGCCCACATCAGATTTTTACTTTCCCTGCAATACATGGTAATGTATAGGGAAAGTATTGGAATCATGTCGAAAATCGCAACTCGAGTTTTCGACGGATCTACACGTTTCGAGACCTCTAGCAGATTTTGTATCCACTCTAACTTAAAAACTACTTGACCGATTTTCATAAAATTTGGTAGGTAAGTCATTTGTGCTGATTAGTTTTGGGTACGATTCGGGATAAAAGAACCCGCCTTTTTTGGGAAATGGCCCGCAAAAGCTTATATCCACTCTAGCTGAAAAACTAATGGACACAAAATTCGGAAGATTAGTCACTTGTGAGTCATCCTGGTGCTGATTGGATTTTGGTACGATTCGGAAAAAAATAACCTGCCTTTCTTTGCAACATGGTCCGCAAAATTCTCCAAGTTATTCTTACAGCAGGTAAATGACTATTGGCGTTCAAATACAAAAGTATTACTTAAAGTATATTTTTTCATGAATGGAACGAGCTAAATCCACGAGAATGATGTCACCCAATTTATCGCATGGTATTACATATGAAAAGTGAGCATGGTTCTCAATAGGATATATATATATATATATATTTTTTAATATGACTTTTTGATAATTTTTTTGAAAAATGTACAATATCTCGAGAACGGTTCATGTTAGCGTTCTAAAATTTGTGTCAATCGTTTTCTAATGAAAAATTACATAAGAAATGTCTATTTGCGTAACTTTATTAGTGGCTTTGATTTTTTGACGATTTTTTCAAAATTTCAATCGAAAATTTAGGGGGGTTCTGAACATTCGATTGCGTATAAAAACAATAGGTTTTCAGTGTTTACGGATTGTGATTTTTGAACCAAATTTTGTTCGAATCGGTCCATTCGTTCGTCAGTTATCGTCTCCACAGACTCACTGACACACACAAACGCACACACACACACAGACATCACTTTAAAAATGTTCGATTCGTGATCAGGGATGCTTGAAACGTGCTCTCCCGTCGAAAACTCGAATTCGAATTTTCGACCCCATCACAATACTTTCCTTATACATTATGTTTATAAGGAAAGTAAAAACAAAATAATTTATTCATACCCAAATACAAAATCTTCACCAAAATGCAATGGACATTTAATGAATATCCTGTGAAATAAATGACTTGGCGAATTCTTTGGAGTTAAAACACAAAACTGTTACAAAAAGTAACTTCTCTCGAGAATGAAGTAAACGACTTTAACAGATTTGTTGCATAATATTGTATGTGCAAAGCGAACCTATTTGGTGATACTCACTACTTTTCGATGTCATGTAATTTTTCTTGATAAATTTATTTTAAAAAACGTGCAATATATCGATTCATTGCTAGCTTCCTAAGCGTATGTCATTCGTTTTCTAATAAAATATTTACACATAAAATGATTATTTATTTATAAATTATTTCATTTATTAACAAAAATCTGACTATGGTATATTGATGGATTTCTGCGTTTTGAGCATTTGAGCACCCCCTCATTAAGAATCAACTATTTTAAATACTGTTTCTGTCTGTGTGTTGACAGGAAATCTTTCGAATGAAGAGAATAGAAAGATTCATATTAATTGATTAAACGATTATTTCAATTTATAAACGTCGGAGGTCTATTGATATTTTGAGAGATTTAACCAGGGGAATCTATTCGCTGTTTGTTTGAAAGGTTTCTTGACAATACACAGACAGAAACGTTATTGAAAATGGTTGATTCGTAAACAAGGGGTGATCTAAATGCGCAAATCCATCAACATACGATAGTCAGATTGTTGTCCTTTCATCATTATATTTTCCCATTTCATATACTTTTTATTAGGATGCTCTAAAAGTATGGGCACAAAAAAAAATCTGATGTGAGCAGCACATGACTTTCCCTGCAAACTTATATTAACGTTCTCTTTATTTTAATTAAATTTATTTCACTTTTATTCAATTTTCGTTCTCATTCGGTATTCGGGCTTATTTTCAAAGGTGGTGTAGGGAAAGTACGAGAAACTAAAATATCTCGAGAACGGCTAGTCCTAGTGTAATGGAGTTAGTTTTATTCTTTTCTTCGTTAAAAATTACGCATTAAACACGCATTTAATGGATATATTTGAGCATACGTAGCTTTTTAGTTTAGATTTTAACAATTTTTGCGGGCCATTCCGTAAAAAAAAAGGCAGGTTAATTTTTTCTGAATCATTCCAAAATCTAATCAGCACCAGGGTGACCTATACGTGACTCATCTACCGAATTTTGTGAAATTCGGTCCATTAGTTTTTCAGCTAGAGTGGATACAAGCTTTTGCGGGCCATTTCGCAAAAAAAGGCGGGTTCTTTTATTCCGAATCGTACCCAAAACTAATCAGCACCAGCCCCGCCCACAAGTGACTTACTTACAAAATTTAGTGAAATTCGTTCCATTAGTTTTTTAGTTAGAGTGGATACAAAATCTGCACAGACAGACAGACACACAGACAGACACACAGACACACACACAGACACAGATGTCACGCTAAAAATGGTTTTTTCGTATTCTAGAGGTCTCGAAACGTGTAGATCCGTCGAAAACTCGAGTTGCGATTTTCGGCATGATTCCAATACTTTCCCTATACATTACCATGTATTGCAGGGAAAGTAATTAAAGGTAAAAGTTCTCTTAAGCTTCACCAGTGGCGTAACTAGATATTTAGTGTTCTGAAACACATAACTTAAGGGCACTCTTTCCCTTAATATGACTCCTTCATATGGCTATGGTTCAAAGGAACTCCTAGTAAAGGCATAAAGAGAGTTTTGCAGCTAAACGTAATATACGAATCGAGCCAAATCCAGATCTGAAAATTTGCAACAATACGGTTTGATTTATTATTTGAGAACAAATGTGTTTTCCATGGGTATATTTAATAATAATAAAGCTTTGACAGCTTTGGAGAGGTTAAAAGAAAGTAATGAATAATTATCATTTTACTTTCTAAATCAAATAGCATTATTTAAAGCAAAATGAAAAAAATAAAGCATTACATAATAAATTTTTATTGCCACGAGTCGTTTGTTTTATATTTCTCGCGTCAATTCATTTCACTTCGACTGTATTCCAGTATTTTTCACGCCATGTGCCATTCCCTGTTCATCATTCATGGTCGAACGACTGTTTGCATAAGCCAACGATAAATTATTTTCTAACAGCCGTCCTTACAACCGCAAATGGAATCGAAAAATTCGGGAGAAAGCTTGACATTTTCCTCGCATGAAGGTCGACGAAGTAAACAATAGAAAAAAAATCGTCTGTTTTTTAACGGCGCAAGCGAAGTGGAATCAAGAGAACTACGGAGAGATTTTAAGAGAAGGCATTTGTTGACACAAGTAGGTCACGGTCACAGTAGGGTCATCGTTTTGTTTAAGAGAATTCTTTTGGCTTTCCTTTTGACACGTCGTGGACAATTAAGAAATTCGAGAATTAAGATGGTAATCTTCCAAACTTTCAACCCATCGTCTTTTTTTCTTTTTGGCAACGTGTTCAGCGGTCCATGAGACAACTCTGTTAAGTGGAAGATGTGTGAATTGTGTCACTGACCATTTTAGAATAGAGATGAGTTTTCTTTTTGTCTTTCTAATTTTAGTTTGCAGCAACAAAACGTGGATTTATACTTGGTTATATTTGGCCAGTTAGCAGTTCCAAAGTGAAATATTTTATTCTGTAATGTATAAAGTAAATTTTGTTAAACATTTTGATTATTTAATTAGACACTGTATTTAGGAACCACTTGAAATATACATTCCAATTATAAAAGAATATACTATATTTTCAGTAGATTATAAAGTAGGCTACTGCCCCAAATGGGAATTGAACCCCAGATCTTCGAATTAGCCAGCCGACGCTCTACCGTTAAGCTACTGGGACGGAATTGAATAGTCGGAAGACTCTGCATTCTCCGCTCTCTAATGTTAGATTGGCGTGCAACTGACAATTTGACTAACCACATTTTGCTATTTTTATCCTCCAGGTTAGCTTCGGGCGTTGTCGTTATCCTCTTGATTTGAAATCGGCGTCCCATTCCCCAGAGTCCACTAAATAACGTGCTAGTCATACCAGGGTTATTTTCAGACCTCCGACATTAAATTGGGAATCCAAGAAAAATGTCTTAAATTTTGTATTACTTTTGGCCAAATTTCTGGGAAAAATAGGGGTGTCAAAAAATGTTTCTTAAAATGCTGGTATCTATGTGTTGTGGAAAAAGTTATTACTTACGGTTCTACTATATGGGGTAAAAAACTAATATATACTGCTCTCCTTGCCAAAAACCTTGTCAATATTTCTTGGAAAAGCTCACTATAATATATCTGGAAATGAAATTGCTGATTACCATGCCAAATTTGCTGCTATCTCTGATTCCCCTCTTACTATTCTTTTTCCTTACTCGCTCCTCTCAAAATTTTGTAAATCTTATATCCTTAATATTTGGCAAAATTATCTTAATGATTATATTTCCACCAGGACTGGTGATCCGGCTAGAATCCTGTCTTACCTCCCTATCGTGAATCCTAATTTACAAATTTTTAATAAATACCTCATTTACTGTCTTACTGGTCATGGCCCCTTTCTTGATTACCTATACTTTTTCAAAATTAAATCCACCTCTAACTGTATTTGCAATATATTCGGTGACGTTGACCATTACATTTTCGATTGTCCTTTTTCTAAAAATATTCATCTCTGCAAACCCTCCCTCTCTAATAAACCAATTTGGTTTTCCAAAGTTCGTTCAAATCCCTCTTCAGTAGATAAAATTAAAAACTGTATTATTGTTGCCATGGGAATTTCTAATAAAGTGACCTAAGCTTATAAGTAGATTCTGCTCTCAATTAATTTTCATCAATGAATCCCTTTGTTTCATTCTTATTAACGTATATGAACTTATTGTGTTCCCTCCATATTTTCTTAAAAAAAAAAAAGCTATGTTAACTGTTCTTGTTTTCTCGATTCTTTCTTTTTCTTTTGAGCCTTTTTATTTGTATTTTTTCTAATTTTTCTTTTCTAAATTTTATTCTAAATTTCTGCTTTTATTTTTCATGTGCCTAAATATTTTTTTTCCTTTTCATATATTTTCTTTTTATATATTTTCTAAATTTTACTTTTAAAATTTCATTATTTTCTTTAATTTTAATCTATTTTTCATTATGTTGTTCTACCTCACTCTAAATTTTATTTTTCAATGATCTTTTTATCTATATTCGCAATAATCCTTTTCCCATTTTTGAAAAATGGACGTACTTGTCAAGTTCAAATAGAATGTAAAACTGTCTGCTTAATCACAATATTTTTCATCAATTGTTATCTTTTTAGATCTAAATAAATGTTCGTTTTGGCGGGATGGTAGACCTTGGGTGCCTTCTGAGTGCAGGAGGTATCCTTTCCCGGCCGTGAAGCTAGCTACTCTGAACCCACTATGTGAGTCGCAAGGTCTGGGGTCTTCAGACCTCCGACATCTTTGCATTAACCTACAGGATTGATTTGTTCAGGCGTTATTGTAAAGAACCTTGCTGTTCTAACCGGGAATCGAATACTGGAAGTTCGAACAGCCCATCCAGAGCTCTACCGTTGAGCTACTAGGACGGAATTGCAAGTTCTTATCGTCGAAGTGGGCGCTGCAAGGTCAGAGGTCCACCGCAAACTACAGTACTCGAGTTCCATAAGCTGGTGCTCTCTTACTGATGAAGTTGTATTTGAGAATATTTGGGGAAATGTTTTTTCAATTAAAAAATATGCATGAAAAGTTTATTTGAAATCCTATTACGTATAAATACATCAACAAATTTTTAACCAACTGATAACAAATATGTTCATAAGAAGTGTTCATAAGTAACTCCGAAGGAGAATTTATTGCCGTGTTTGTGTTCACTGGAAGAATTTAGCAGTGCTAGACCTCTTTAGATGAATTTAATGTAGTTCGTGTGCTCCCTATATGACTTTAACATAGTGCTGGTGCTAGTAAAAATTAGAGTAAAAATTTGTGGATTCTTGCAATAAGTAAATGGATAGAGGTTTCGCCAGGTGAAGATCCGTTGTTTCAATCCCGGTTGAAACACGAGATCTTTGCAATGGCGATTGAGCTTAACCCTGCACTTTTGATACAGTGTATTATTTAATTCTAAAAATTACCAAGTTTAGATTATTTACGGATGCTATAATTTAAGTTACAGATTTGCAATTCGCGAATGCCACGCCAAACAGGATTCTATACGGTATAAAAGACAGAGGAATTAGGAGGTTGTTCAAATATTCATATTATAAGTTTCACTTTGATCTGATGTTTAAAAGAAAATATAAAGTCCTCTTCGACTATAAAAAAAAATCTGATGTGGGCAACACATGACTTTCCTTATATAATGTAATGAATTTACTACTTTTACAGTAAAAAAATAGGATTTTCTTATAGTAGATACCAATATTCTCTCCACGATATTGAATTTTCGACAATTAGTCGTCATTTTCATTGATTTAGCATCATTTTTACCCATTTGGCGAGATTTTCATTAATTTGGCAACATTTCAAGGAAGTCGCCAAGTTGGCGACATTCCGCCAAATTCGTCGCCAAAATCTCGCCAAGCGTTATGCACTAAGAAAAAAGTTATTCTTACAGCAGATAAATGACTATTGGCGTTCAAATACAAAAGTATTATTCGAAGTATATTTTTTCATGAATGGAACGAGCTAGATCCACGAGAATTTCACTCAATTTATCGCATGGTATTACATATGAAAAGTGAACATGTTTCTCAATAGGAATTTTTTTTTTTATGTGACTTTTTCATAATTTTTTTAAAAAATGTGCAATATCTCGAGAACGGTTCATGTTAGCGTTCTAAAATTCATGCCAATCGTTTTCTAATGAAAAATCACATAAGAAATGTATATTTGCGTAACTTTATTAGCGGTTTTGATTTTTTAACGATTTTTTCAAAATTTGATTAAAAAATTTAGGGGAGTTCTGAACATTCGATTACGTATAAAAACAATAGGCTTCCAGTGTTTACGGATTGTGATTTTTCTACCAAATTTGGTTCGAATCGGTCCATTCGTTCTTCAGTTATCGTCTCCACAGACTCACTGACACACACACACATACTTTCACACACACACACACACACACATACACACACACAGACATCACTTCAAAAATGTTTGATTCGTGATCAGGGATGCTTGAAACGTGCTCTCCCGTCGAAAACTCGAATTCGAATTTTCGACTCCGTCACAATACTTTCCTTATACATTATGTATATAAGGAAAGTAATAAATGTTGTATACGAGTGATTTCATGCTAGACTGTAATGAACTGCAAGGCTCTATACGGTTGATCAGACACGAGCTGGATTAGATTAAAAATTTAATTAGCTTCTTGAATCGCCTTCCTGCAGAATATTTTAAGCCAAATGTTCATTTTAATTTTCTTTATGGGAATGTCAAAAGTTCAAAATTGATTGTGGACGAAATGTTTTTAAATGCTCCCGAAAATTCATAAAATGATAATCTCTTCTTTCAAAACTGTGACGACAGAAGTGCGCGATTTTGCATTTTGAATGGCTGCAGCCTATATTAAGCAAAACGAAAATGTAATTTTTAATACGCAAAACAACAAGTACCAAAATGTGGCAATAAACTGTAAACGCGTCAAACAATGGACACAGACAGATGGTCGCCAGAGATTGATATATTAGTCAGATAAATTTATATGTGGGTAATAAAAGTCAGGTGATCACACACATCGAAAAGTCAGGTGATCGTTGCGAGCCTGGGGACCGCAGGCTGTTACGTCCAGTGAATCTCCAGCCAGTGAGAAATTTCTCTCCTCAGGTATCACCGGTCACTGGGAGTCGAGCTATAGGGATACACTGGGGAGCTACCAGTCAATGAGCCAAAAATACACACGAGGGAGAAAAGAAGGAGCTAGCAGAGCAGTTCAAGACCATACACGCAAAACAAGCAAACAAACAAAAGACAAACAAAAAAGAAACAGAAGTAATGATGATCATCAAGGAGTAAATGGTGACAGGGAAATGAACAGAGGTGAGTGAGAAATCATCATAAATGAGCATAGTTTTAAGATGGAAGGCAATATGAGTTCAGTATGCAGAAAGAAGGCAGCCGCCTAATCATACTCGCGTTTAATAATCAATTAATTAGAAAAGATACCACACTGTCATCATACTTCGTCTCCAGGTTAGATTGAAACCTTCTTCTTCTTCGGCCCAGGCAGTCCGACCTACCGGAAGGTGTAGAAGACCCAGACCGTCCGACTCATCCTAAGGACTTGAGTATCTAATTGAATGGCCGGGCTACTGGAAGGTGTAAAGTATCTATTTGGACGACCGGAAAGTGTCACGCAATTTAGACCGGACCCCAGTGGGGGAGGCATCCATAGGGACTGTGCTCGCTTTTCCCTACCACCAACCTTTCGGAAGGACTTACGGACCTACATATTTAACATGCCCGTACTCCGCATGAACACGGCTACAGTTTGGGCAGAGGCAAAAATCGAACTCGGATCGTCGGAGTGCAATTCTTGCGCGTTAACCACTAGGCTGTCGCACTCTTAGATTGTTTTCCCGTCCATCCAAATTGCTGCTCATGTCCCAGGACGAGTCGGAGTGTCTGGGATTTCGGCACTCTTAAGATTGAAACCTAATGAATAAGAATTGCAAATTGTCCATTGAAAATTTAAGGGAAAAGAATGTTTTTAATAAATTATTAAGTAGTCAAAAACAAAGTGTCATCAGTTAAGCAGTGTGTATTTGAATGTTTTATATTTTAGGCCGTACGTTTTTTTTATAGGTGGACACCGAACAACAGAAAAAGGTGGGTTATGTGTAGGGCCACATGATAATTGTTACGATTCCCATTCTACTGCTATACTAACTAAATAATTATAACATCCGCATTTTTTTCGCCACAAAGACACTTTTTCTGTACTAGCAACGGATCCCTATATAACTAATCAATAGAGCAGATCAATAGTTTCAAGTACCTGGGAACTTTTTCCGAACATCTAATAGGCAATTTATAAGGAATTTTCATTATCTCATCAACAGTACGACGAACTCCCAGTTACCACTTAATTTACCCATGTTATTAAAAATAACAAAATATCAATTACGCACACCCCTCTCTCCTTCTTTCAAATTTAGAAGTATGTCAATGTCTTCCTTGCGTGATGGCTGCTTACTTTCCCCACAGGCGTCGCCCCGAGACGGGAAATCCAACGTTGCCAAAAATGCGTACCTAAGAACCAGCTGTCAAAAGAGCGGTTGGTTTTACACATGTACAATTGTTATCCAGGCGCATCGCCAGAAGTAAAAGGAAAAGATACAAACTGCAATTATGGATGTGTGATACCCAATAAAGCGAAGTAAAGAAAAAAAAAATTATTTCTACGTATCTTCATATGTCTTCCTGAACTAAAAATATGTTATGATTTAGAAGAAATGGAAAAAAATGGAATAACCTGCATAGAGAGGAAGTGGTGTAGTTTTCTCCAGTTGTTATCTAATTGTATCTCTTTTGTGAGATAAAATAGTAAGATGAAAATATTACGCGGATGTCGGGTAAGTGTGAATGATGCTGCATGTGCTTCAGTTGTGCATCATAATATAAAATAAAAATAAATAAGGAATAGAAGATTTAATTTTGGTCCCAAAGTCATATTTTAATATTTGGGGGGTCTTAACAATTTAATATTAACACAAAAATAGGCCCATACATTCCTCAATTAATAGAGTATGAAGAAAAAAAAGATACTATATTATTACTCCAAATAAGACAAGACATTCATGCTGATGGATTTGAACGCAATAATTGAAATAAAAAATTATAAAAAATATTGAATTTTCTTCAACTAGGCATCATTTTCATTGATTTAGCGTCATTTTTATACATTTGGCGAGATTTTCTTTAATTTGGCAACATTTAAAAATGTCGCCAAGTTGGCGACATTCCGCTAAATTCGTTTCCAAAATCTCAGCGTTATGGACGGAGAAATAAGTTATTCTTACAGCAGATAAATTACTATTGGCGTTCAAATAAAAAAGTATTACTGAAAATATCTTTTCTCGTGAATGGAACGAGTTAGATCTATGAGAATGATGTCACCAAATTAACCGCATGATATTACATATGAAAAGTAAACATGTTTCTCAACAGTTAATATTTTTTTTTAATTTATGGGATTTTTTTTGATAAATTTATCTGAAAAATGTGCAATATCTCGAGAACGGTTCATGCTAGCGTTCTAAATTTTATGTCAATCGTTTTCTAAGGAAAAATTACATAAGAAATGTCTATTTGCGTAACTTTATTAAAGGTTTTAATTTTTTGATGATTTTTTCAAAATTTCACTCGAAAATTTAGGGGGTTCTGAACATTCGATTGTGTTTTAAAACAATAGGCTTCCAGTGTTTATGGATTGTGATTTTTGTACTAAATTTCATTCAAATCGCTCCATTCGTTCGTGAGATATCGTCTCCACAGACTCACTGACACACACTCACACACACACACACACACACACTGACATCATCTCAAAAATGTTCGATTCGCGATCAGGGTTGCTTGAAATGTGCTCTTCCATCAAAAACTCGAATTCAGATTTTCGACCCCGTCACAATACTTTCCTTATACATTATGTATGTAAGAAAAGTAATAACATGGTCTTCTTTTCGTCACCTTTTAAATTTTTATTAAGGAGGTCTAGTATAGAAAATTTAAAAAAAAAATCTTTTTTATTAAGATAAAAAAAAAGTTCAAATAGTGTAGAATCGAATGATATAAATATTACGTAAATCATTTAATTATAATTTCAAGACGTTAATATTACAAATTGGTTTTCTGATAATTATTACTGTATAAAACAGAACTTTAAAACCTTATTTTCTCAGTTATTGAATTATCAAAAAGTTCAATAATTAAATTGATACAATTGAAGAAATATTTGAGCTAGAACTATAAAATTAAAGCTATGACAATAAAGTTAACATTATAGATATAATTTGTCTATAATTTTAACTTTAATTTGTCTATAATATTAACTTTAATATGTCGACAATATTTGTACAAAAACTGCACATTCTAAATATACGATGTTTGGTATATAGTTCTTTCATATAAAAAGATAATTTTTTCATAATTTTGTTTCATTTTTTCAACTTTGCTGTACAGTAAGCAATTTTTAGTCAACACAAAACTCAGAAATGCGCCAGCATTCAATCACACACAATTTTAATATTCTGGATTGATAAGAAGAATAAATTTTACCACAAATACGTCTTTTTTTTTTTTTTTTCAAAATTTATAGACAACCAAAGGAACATATTTCTTGCATCATTGGATTTTGTGAACGCTTAAAATATTACTACAGATTTCCTTGTATAAATGGTGGAAGACAACTAGAATATTGAGTCATCCAGAGCTGTAGTAAACTACCAGCCTTGAGACATGGATGGTATAGCAGTTGCACAAGTGAAATTGCCCGGTTGTGATTTTACCCGCAGATAACAAATCCTTGACCAGAAAGTTTCAGAAACTAAACGCTTTTCAGAAATAAAAGAAATTTCGTAATTACAAGTGCGATCTTTTACAATTCCTCTTTTCTCTTTGTAGCGCATTTGATTTTTTAACACTTTACAACATAGTTGAAAAGTGTTTATGACTTTGGTCATTCTGTCTGTCTGTCTGTCTGTCCGTTAGCACGATAACTGCCGTAAAGATGACTTTATCAAAATGAAATTTTAGTGTGTTGTTGAGATGGTCTGTGAGACATATGAGAATGTAAATGTAAATGTATCACCCAATTAATTTTGGGTTGAACCCGGGTTGAAAAAATGAAATACATGGAACCCTGTGGGACCTAATTTTTTATACATTTTTTAAGCAAAGTTAACATTCACAATTTGCTTCGAAAGTTTTAGAAAATATTCAAATTATCCTATAAATTATATAAAAAAATTTCAGCAAAATATGTTCGGTAGCTTTTTAAACATAAATTAAAATAATAATAATGACACTCATATAATATGAAGAGATCAAGTGACGCACTTCAAAATAAAATATGGCATCCATCGTTTTTCCAAAAGTAAAATTCGTGATTTTTAAAGTTCTTTTAAATTTATATTTAGTGTTGCATCCGTATTAAAACAGCTTCATTTTTGCATATTTTCTGTGCACCTATATTCTGCGCCAACGCAATTACAATATTTTTGAGTTTAAATGATCATCGAACTTTGTATATTTTTACAACGAAGCCGAATTTTAATGCATGCAGAATGTAAATAAGTGATTGTAAGATGAGTTGTATAATAATTGCTGAATTTTTTTTCACGCAAAATTATTTAACTTTGGAGTCTGGAATAAAAGTGTATGAATGAAATATTCACTGCTTTTATATAGAGAGCCAGACGATTTATATTTCAATGACGTCATTTAAATAAAGTTAATTTTTTTCGATGAAGTTTCAAGTTTTTAAGTAAAATAAATTATTGTCGTTCTGCGATAATTTAAAAAATATCACCGTTGAATGTATAGCATTTTAGAGATGTTTAAAACATTGCAGTTCAGTTGAAAAGTGTTTCATAATCAATGTTTTTTGCGTGGTTGATCTTTCTTGTTTTATTTATGACGTATATATATGTGTATCAGCAGATATATCTGATTGCTGTCTGTCAATATATACTTCAAGCAGATGCATCCGACTTTGCTCGTGAATTAAAAATCTGATGTGAGCAGCACATGACTTTCCCTGCAGACTTATATTAACGTTCTCTTTATTTTAATTAAATTTATTTCACTTTTAATTCAATTTTCGTTCTCATTCGGTAATCTGGCTTATTTTCAAAGGTGGCGTAGGGAAAGTATGAAAAACTAAAATATCTCGAGAACGGCTAGACCTAGTGTAATGGGGTTGATCTTATTCTTTTCGTCTCTAAAAATTACGTATTAAATCAGCATTTAATGGATATATTTGAGTATACCCAGTTCTTTAGTTTAGATTTGGACGATTTTTGCGGGCCATTTTGCAAAAAAAGGCAGGTCATTTTTTTCCGAATCATACCAAAATCTAATCAGCACCAGGGTAACCCACAAGTGACTCAACTACCGAATTTTGTGAAATTCGGTCCATTAGTTTTTCAGTTAGAGTAGATACAAGCTTTTGCGGGCCATTTCGCAAGAAAAGGCGGGTTCTTTTATTCCTAATCGTACCCAAAACTAATCAGCACCAGACTCGCTCACAAGTGACTTACCAACCAAATTTTGTGAAATTCGGTCGATTAGTTTTTTAGTTAGAGTGAATACAAAATCTGCACAGACAGACAGACACACAGACAGACAGACACACAGACACACACACAGACGTCACGCTAAAAATAGTTTTTTCGTATTCTAGAGGTCTCGAAACGTATAGATCCGTCGAAAACTCGAGTTGCGATTTTCGGCATGATTCCAATACTTTCCCTATACATTACCATATATTGCAGGGAAAGTAAAAATAGACAAATTCTAGTAGTGTTTTAAATTATATTGTTCTAAAAAAATTGTATTCAAATATTTAATTCTCACAAAAAGAAGCATATCAATCTCTGTTCTCCCTATACAAAATTATTTTAGTCAGATACGAATATAAAATATTCTGGTCCCGTTTGTAAATAAATTTACGAAATATAGTAAGTTTGATCAACGTACGGCAAAAGGAAAACGCTAAAATGGTAAATGAATACCTGTGACATTTTTATGCTGTTTCAACAACTGGTTAAACACCATTGAAAAAATATAAATTTCACAAATTTTTACTAAAATAAACTAAGATTACTTGAGAAATTGAAAATGTCAAAATATCAATAATTCCCGTAATCATATATTCCAAGGCTGTGAATATTAACGCAATCAAACATATAATACCACTCATTTATAAAACGTATTTTTTTTTTTTTTTTTATGAATTCCGTTATTACTTAAATCGGAAAAATTAAATGGAAATCACCTGCAGTTTAAACTCATTAAATTCCGCTGCTAAGCAATATGATATAACTTTCTTCAAATAAAGTTTCAGAAAATAATTGTTTGCATGATGCTAAGGGTTAATTTTGCGATTTTTAACACTTTACAACAAAGTTGAAAAGTGTTTATGACTTTGTTCATTCTGTCTGTCTGTCTGTCTGTCTGTCTGTCTGTCCGTTAGCACGATAACTGCCGTAAAAATGACTTAATGAAAATGAAATTTTAGTATGTTGTTCAGACGGTCTGTAGGACCTATGGGAATATAAATGAATAATATCACCCAATTAGTTTTGGATTGAACCCGGGTTGAAAAAATGAAATACATTGAGCCCTATGGGACCTAATTTTTCAAACATTTTTTAAGCGGATTTAAAATTCACAAATTGCTTCGAAAATTTTAGGTAATATTCAAATTGTTCCATAAAATATATGAAAAAAAATTCAGCGAAATATATTAAGTAGTTTTTTAAATAAAAATTAAAATAATAATTACACCACTTATATGAAACGATCACGTGACCATGATATGAAACGATCACATGACCCACTTCAAAATGATATATGGCATCCATCTTGTTTCAAAATCGTGATTTTTTAAAATTCTTTTTAATTCATATTGAGTGTTGTATTCGTCCTAAAACTACTTTATTTTTGCTTAAATTCTGTGCATCTACATACTGAAATAACGCAATGACAATATATTTGAGTTTAAATGCTCATCTAAATTTGATTATTTCTACAACTAAGCCTACTTTTCACCTATGTAAAATGTAAACAGCAAAATATGTAGAATGAGTTGTATTAGAATTCCTGTATTTTTTTAACACAAAATAATTTAGTCCATAGAGTCTGCATGGCTTTAGTCCATGGAGTCTGCATTTGAATGAAATATTAATTGATTTTATAAAGAGAAGGACGATTTTTTTCGATGAAGTTTTAAGCATAGAGTTTAATTATTTGTAGCTCCATGGTCTTAAATAAGATGTTTAAATAAAATAAATTATTATAGTATTGTGATGAATGAAATGAATGGGAAATTATTTATGAATGAAATCCTGTTTTTATAGAGAGATCCAGACGTGTTATTTTTTCTATGACGTCATTTGAATTAATTTCAGTTGTTTTCGATGAAGTTTTCAAATATAATAAATTATCGTAGTATTATGATAATTCTAAAACTATTACCGAGGAATGTATAACATTTTAGAGATGTTTAAACCAGGCAATTTATATTTCAATGCCGTCATTTGAACGAAGTTCATTTTTTTCGATGAAGGTTTAAGTTTTCAAATATAATAAATTAATGCAGTATTGTGATAAGTTTCAAAATATTACCGAGGAATGTATAGCATTTTAGACTTGCTTAAATAAAATTGCATTGAAGTTGGAAAGTGTTTCATAATCAATGTTTTAAGCATGATTGATCTTTCTTGTTTTATTAATATCACGACAACCATGGTCTTAGAAATTCAAAACACAAAAGGTTTACAATATTAAAATTGTTAAAATATTAAAGGCTACATTTTGTAGAATAAAATTCAAATGTTGTAATATCGTACAAAAAAAAAACTCGAACAAAATCTGATTATATACACTAATGGGGAGCTACAAAGGCTTACAAATTATTGCTCATTGTGTATAGCTATCACTTTTAGTTTTTAAGATATAAGCATTACAAAGTTGAAAAACGAAAATTTTCATACTTCAACTTGACAAGTCGTTTACTCGAAAAATATAAAATATTTTTTCAAAAATAAATCAGATTTAGAAACTAAATTTCCACATACATATTTTTGACGCTTACTATTTATATCGATCTTTTATAGCTTCGAAGATATTTCGAGTGAAAACTTAAAAATGAAAAGTTTATTTCGAAAAAATAGAGCTCGATCAGAAATCTATTTATATACACTTTTGGGCTTTCGAAGAGCTACAAATTCATGCTTATTGTTCAAAGCTAGCTGTTTTAATGTTTGAGATATAAGCATTACAAACTTAACCTTTTGCTTACGGGTGGGAAAGCGTCAATCCCAAACGAAGAACCTCTAAAACAGACAGGCATTTGATATACCCTATCCCAAAAAGTTCGACCCCCCTTTGCAGACATTGGCGTCCGCTGTCAGACCCGTAAGCAAAAGGTTAAATGGAAAAAGTGTAATCTTCTTCATCTTGACAAGACGAGTACTCGAAAACTGTAAGAGCTTTTTGTTAATAATACATGCCAATTTTAATACTAAATTTTCTAGTACACATTTTTGTCGTTTACTATTTCTATTTATCTTTTATAGTTTACTATATATTTCGATTGAAAGTTAGAAAAATGAAAAAAACACTTGGTCGGAAAGCTACTTTTTAAACGTTATATATATATATATATATATATATATATATAGGAATTAATGTTATATGTTCATAATCTGGATACTATTTCCGACAAAACAAGTTAAATTATTTACATTTTTAACACTTTACAACAAAGTTGAAAAGTGTTTATGACTTTGTTCATTCTGTCTGTCTGTCTGTCTGTCCGTTAGCACGATAACTGCCGTAAAAATGACTTAATCAAAATGAAATTTTAGTATGTTGTTCAGACGGTCTGTAGGACCCATGGGAATATAAATGAAGAGTATCACCCAATTAGTTTTGGATTGAACCCGGGTTGAAAAAATGAAATACATTGAGCCCTATGGGACCTAATTTTTCAAACATTTTTTAAGCGGAATTAAAATTCACAAATTGCTTCGAAAATTTTAGGTAATATTCAAATGGTTCCATAAAATATATAAAAAAAAAATTCAGCGAAATATATTCAGTAGTTTTTAAAATAAAAATTAAAATAATAATAACACCTCTTATATGAAGCGATCACGTGACATCGATATGAAAATATCACGTGACCCACTTCAAAATGATATATGGCATCCACCTTGTCTCAAAATCGTGATTTTTAAAGTTCTTTTTAATTCATATTGAATGTTGTATCCGTTCTAAAACCACTTTATTTTTGCTTAAATTCTGTGCATTTACATACTGAAACAACGCAATTACAATATATTTGAGTTTAAATGCTCATCCAAATTTGATTATTTCTACAACGAAGCCTATTTTTCAACTATGTAAAATCTAAACAGTAAAATATGTAGAATGAGTTGTATTAGAATTGCTGTATTTCTTTAACACAAAATCATTTAGTGCATGGAGTCTGTGTAGCTGATATGAATGAAATATTCATTGATTTTATAAAGAGAAGGACGATTTTTTTCGATGAAGTTTCAAGCATAGAGTTTAAGTACTTGTAGCTAGCTCCATGGTCTTAATTTTTAAATAAAATAAATTATTATAGTATTGTGACAAATGACATGAATGGGAAATTATTTATGAATGAAATGCTGAATTGCTGCTATTATTTATGAATGAATGCTCATTTGAATGAAGTTCATTTTTTTCGATGAAGGTTTAAGTTTTCAAATATAATAAATTAATGTAGTATTGTGATAAGTTTTAAAATATTACTGAGGAATGTATTGCATTTTAGACATGTTTAAATAAAATTGCATTGAAGTTGGAAAGTGTTTCATAATCAATGTTTTAAGCATGATTGATCTTTCTTGTTTATATTTAGATTATAGTTTGTCCTATTATGCTAATGTGATTTTTTTTTGACGCCTTATATTTCTCGTAAAAAATCGAACTTAGATAAGTCGCGGAAACGCTTTTATAGATTTTTAGGTTCCTCTTTCCGAAATTATAGGTCACAGTGGTGGGAAAATTCGATTTCGCGATATAATCGATAGAAAATACTTTTGCGAAACGACCGCAAGATGGCCCTCGATCGCATTTGACATCAATGAGCGATTAGAGCATATAATAACGTAGAGCATATAATAACTGGCGCGCCAATCAGCATCTCTTTAAAAAATAAAATCCTACGGATTCTAATGTTTAATTTTTACTTTTCCTACAATTCATAGAACTGTATAAGGAAAGTAATGGAATAGTGTCGAAAATCACAACTTGAGTTTCCGACGGATCTACACGTTTCGAGCACACTAGAACACGAAAAATATATTTTTAACGTGACAATTTGACGTGACAAAAATATATTTTTAACGTGTATTTTTAACGTGTGCAATATATGTATTACATTCTAACTCAAAAACTAATGGACCAAATTTCATAAAAATTTTATGGGTAAGTTATTTGTGAGTTATCCTGGTGCTGTTTTAATTTTGGTACGATTTAAGATTAAATAACCTGCCTTTATTTTATTTTATTTCATTTTTTTTTCAAAATGGCTCTAAAAAATCATCGAATTTATCCACGCTAGTTTAAAAACTAGTTGACCTAATTTCACAAAATTTGGTAGGTAAGTCACTTGTATGGTTACCATGGTGCTGATTAAATTTTGGTATGATTCGGGGAAGCTGAATCTGCCTTTTGTCTGTAATATAGCCTGCAAAAAATCGTAAAAATCTAAAATAAAAGACTAAGTATGCTCAAATGTACCAATTAAATGCTTGTTTTATACGTAATTTTTGACGGTGAAAATAATAAGACTAACCCCATTACTCTAGGATTAACCGTTATCAAGATATTATAGTTTTACCACATTTTTGCTTCTACGCCTTTGAAAATACGTAGAAAAGGAAAACTAAACTGAATTAAAAGTGCAAATTCACTGTAATTTCAAATAATTATGCGCGTTATTTTTTGCCATTTAACTCACTTTAATGAATTATTGAATAAATGAAAAGAAAATGAATTTGAGTCCGTGGGGCCGCCCACATCAGTTTTTTTTATTAATTTTTATTTTTCATAAATAAAAGTTAGAACCATTCGTGATCTAAAGCGAATGATCGAAAAAAGTTAAAGCCCCCTTTACCTCTCTGGGTTGATCTCTTGTGTAGCATAATTATCGTTCGAATTAAGATGTAATTTTATTTATCTTATTATTAAAATACATTCTTACGGATTTTAGTGTTTAACTGTTTGAAAACACAACGCTTACAAAATTAAAGTACGACGATATTTTATTACTACTTGAACAATCAGATCGAAATTAAATAATCACCAGTTAGCCGTTTCTGAAAATAAATTCTCGATTCTATTGTAATGACTATACGGAGAAATCCCATGAATAAACCTATTTTTAAAATTACTTATAAGACAGAATGCCCACAGAACTTAATTTTTTAATAGTGTTAGTTTTCCTATTTTTGTCAGGTACAAGTACGAGTACAAGTAATAAACATGAATTAAAATATTATTGTCAATATTATTAAAATATTATCGTCATCATTATTGTTGCATTTACATGAAATTCTATTTCTACAACATAAATCAAATTCCAAACAAACCTTCATTATTCTTACGCAATTATCCAGCTTATAACAGCAGTTCGTTTGCGAGGAATGTTTTGCTACACAACCAACAATAGATACTTTCTATGAAGACGGGATATTTTTTACCCAATAGCTTTCATATAAACACGTAAAAAATCCCATAAAACAGTATATGGCTGAAAGAAAAAACGGTGGCCAAGAAAACCACGGAGCAGAACGCATTAAATAGCTTATTGCAGTAAAAAATACTTTAAGGACAGAGATATTAATTAAGAAAGGCTAGTTAAAAGGGGTATGGAGAAAAACCGAACTAGCCGTCTAGCTTCTAAAAAAGAAAGAGGAAATTGCCACCGGAGAATGAGCTGAGGATGTCAAAGAAGAGGATGAGACTACGAAATTCTGAAACAATAGATGAAGAGAAAGAGATGGATAAAGTTTGTCAATTGTTCGGCTATGCTCTTTGAAGATGTTACAAAAAATGAAATTAGTTAAGATGATGGATTTTGACATACTTGTTTTGATATGATTATTATCCAGGAACAAGAACTTGAAATTTTATTAGCTTCTGTGTTCTATTGTTATTCACCTTTTGAATTTGAGTGTAAATAGATCTATCGGTTCTATATAATTAACCTAGAAACAATTTGGTGTCAGAATTCTGTTGCCTGTGAAATTTAGATATCAAATGGAGAACAGTTTCCAGATAATATTTCAGAAGAAAGGTGGTTTCACCATTGAAACTTCTTTTGACAAATGAATGTTAGGAGTCAGGTCATTGGGATAAGGTGCTTTGCGAAATAGCATATCTTCTTCAGAACCAGAGGACGTCCCTCTTTGTCATTACCAGCCAATGGAGCATGTCAAAATTGTTGACAATCTCAATAGGCTGGTAATGAAGAGGACAAACATGTTTAACCGAAATGTTACCGTTCTTATATGAACACCAAATATTTCGGCAAATACTCTAAAAAGAGCAATCGCAAAAATCCCCAAAATGTTAAGAGAAAATCAACAAGAAGGAATGACAGCTGTTCACGTCAAAAAGGATCAGACTGCGAAATTAGAAAACAATGCGATAGATAGATGCACCGAGTTTATCGATTATTCAGCAGTTTCTTGTGAAGAAATTGTAAAAAAATATTTTTCTTTACTGGCTAAGGCAGTGGTTCCCAACCTTTTGCGCTTGTGACGTAAATTTTTGAAATTCGCAATCGCCTGACGACCTAAAGTATGTGTTTAGTATTCAGGGACGTAGTCAGAAATCTATAAGGAACTGGAAGGAAATTCAAGGGGGGGGAGGGGTGATCAACAGTTCTAAAGGAGCGGCTCACTAGAAAAACCCTTTGGAGGAAGGACAGAGGGAAATGTATTAAAATAATAAATTTTAGTCTTTAAATAAATTGTTCAATATTAAGTATTTAATTAATTTATAATTAAGTGCGGTATTTTTTTAGTACATCTCTATTATTATATGATTGATAGGGAAAATATTGTAACGTGGTCAAAAATTCGAACTCGAGTTTTTGACAGAAGAACAAGTTTCAAGCAACCCTGAACCCGTATCTTTTGTTTTTGAGTTAGTGTTTGTATATATATGCTTGTATGTTAACATTAGGCTTACCAAACGTCCCGTTTTGACCGGGATTATCTCAGTATATAGGTACGTTCCACAGTTTCGGCCGGTTTGTCATTTTGTCCCGGTTTGAAATTTAACTTTTGGAATAAAATTTAAACTTTTTGTGAATATTGGAATCCTTTCGATTTTAAACGTGATCAGATTTTTTTTATATTGCAAAGATAATAATCATAAATATTGGGATTTAAAAGTTGTTAAGTACTGGACAAACACAAAAATTGTTATTATTTAAAGAAATGAAAAATAAGTGGGTCGCGATTCTGGTTAAAGGGGTTCATAAAAGTATATTCTGTTGAAATAGGTTCATGAGAAAATTATTTTGTTAAAAGGGGTTCGATAAAAAATTATTTTGTTAGAAAGGGTTCGAGAAAAATATTCTGTTTAGAAGGATCCACCAAAAGCATATTCTTTTCACAGGGACTCGCGAAAATTATATTCTGATGAAAAAGATTTGCGAAAAAAATTATTATATTGAAAGCAGTTCATAAATAATAATAATAATAATAAATAATAATTTGTTGAAAAATAATTGCAAAAAATTATTCTGCTAAAAGGGGTTTACGAAAAATTATTACATTGAAAGGGATTAGCAAAAAATTATTCTGTTGAAAGGAGTTGATGAAAAATTCTTCCATTGAAAGGAATTAACAAAAAATTATTCCATTAAAAGGGGTTAACAAAAATTTATTCCGTGGAAAGGAGTTTGAGAGGAGACAAATTAGACCATCTATAGGGAGCGTTCCTAAAAATACGATTGCGCTTTCATTGCAGATAATATTGCGCTTTCATTGCGCTTTCATTGCAGATAATCCGCAGACCAGATTGTTGATTCCCACAGAGGTTCAAATATTGCAGGGTATAAAAAATTTATTGCTGCCATTGTAGATATCAGATATTCCATACAGATGGCGCATAATAAACGCGAAACAGGTCCATAGTCACTGTTATCTGAAATGAGAGCATAATCCTATCTTTGATAGCTCCCTATAAGTATTTTTCCGACCGCCCCCTGTAACTGCTCTACACCCTTTGGATAAGCTGGATGGCCTGGGTAATAAATAAATAAAAAAAATAAAACTAAGTGAATTCTGTGATTATGACCCAGGTGTAGAGTTGTGCCGTAGATTATGAAAGTCAGTCAAATGATCGATTTGTATTCAATGTGACGTCTTAAATTGAGCCAAACTTTCGACTTCTGTGCAGGATATCCTTATGATTTAAAGAAAGTAAAAACCCTTTACGTCAGTGAGCACGCAAGTTCCTCCAAATATTATGCCAGCCAACAATTTCTAAAGGCGGGCTTGCTCAAACTTTTCACCTGTTCGTGAGTCATCACTGCTCAGGTATTAGCAGAATTTCTGTTGACGTTTATCACGAATAAATAACAAAACTCCGCTTAAAAGACAACCCATGTGTTGTCACACCATTTTTGTGCCGTAGATCTTTCTCCAAGCAATTTAAAATTGTTAGATATATTTTACTTTTGTCTAGTTTTTTAGCCATGCAATTTGCATGATACTTCATATTTACAGCTATTTATAGCAGAATGCATATAACAAAAAGAAAAGAACAAGAAAGATCAATCATGCTTAAAGCATTGATTATGAAACACTTTCCAACTTCAATGCAATTTTATTTAAAAAAGTCGAAAATGCAATACATTCCTCGGTAATATTTTAAAACTTATCACAATACTACATTGATTTATTATATTTGAAAACTTAAACCTTCATTGAAAAAAATGAACTTCATTCAAATGACGGCATTGAAATATAAATTGCCTGGTTTAAATATCTCCAAAATGCAATACATTCCACGGTAATATTTTTAAAACTATCATAATACTACGATAATTTAGTATATTTGAAAACTTCATCGAAAACAACTGAAATAAATTCAAATGACGTCATAGAAAAAATAACACGCCTGGATCTCTCTATAAAAGCAGGATTTCATTCATAACTTTCTCCATTTCATTCATCACAATACTATAATAATTTATTTTATTTAAAAATTAAGACCATGGAGCTACAATTCATAAACTTTATGCTTAAAACTTCATCGAAAAAAATCGTCCTTCTGTTTATAAAATCAATTAATATTTCATTCATATCAGCCATGCAGACTCCATGGACTGAATTATTTTGTGTTAAAGAAATACAGAAATTCTAATACAACTCATTCTACATATTTTGCTGTTTACATTTTACATAGGTGAAAAATAGTCTTAGTTGTTGAAATAATCAAATTTGAATGAGAATTTAAACTCAAATATATTGTCATTCTGTTGTTTTAGTATGTAGATGCACATAATTTAAGCAAAAATAAAGTAGTTTTAGGACGGATACAACACTCAATATGAATTAAAAAGAACTTTAAAAAAATCACGATTTTGAAACAAGATGGATGCCATATATCATTTTGAAGTGGGTCATGTGATCGTTTCATATCATGGTCACGTGATCGTTTCATATAAGATGTGTAATTATTATTTTAATTTTTATTTAAAAAACTACTGAATATATTTCGCTGAATTTTTTTTTATATATTTTATGGAACAATTTGACTATTACCTAAAATTTTCGAAGCAATTTGTGAATTTTAAATCCGCTTAAAAAATGTTTGAAAAATTAGGTCCCATAGGGTTCAATGTATTTCATTTTTTCAACCCGGGTTCAATCCAAAACTAATTGGGTGATATTATTCATTTATATTCCCATAGGTCCTACAGACCGTCTGAACAACATACTAAAATTTCATTTTGATTAAGTCATTTTTACGGCAGTTATCGTGCTAACGGACAGACAGACAGACAGACAGACAGAATGAACAAAGTCATAAACACTTTTCAACTTTGTTGTAAAGTGTTAAAAATGATTTTCACTTCATGCTAACATAGATGATGTGATGAAAATTATTAAGTAACATATTTTAATGATAAATTATTAGTATAGATGGCTGTTTAAATATCAAAGCGTTTTGAATAAAATGGAATCACTTCATTTATAGTATACAATATCAGTTCTCATAGCAGAATTCATTTTTTTTTTTTCAAATTTTACAAGAAATAATGTGAAACATCGGTATCCGTGGTTCCAAAAGATTACAACTATAGCGTTTCTACTTTAAAGGGTTTGAAAAAATCTTTCGATTGATACTATACCTAACAGTGTCCCCCCCACCCCACCCCCAAGGACGACTAATGACTTCACGAACATAAAACATTGTATCGCAGTTGTTTTTTATAACAATGAAATTATTACGTCACGTGATCATTGAGCCAAAAATAATCCCTTTTATGTATTATTATGTCAAATTTTGTCCTATACTGCCATGCTAAACAAATATAAAATTTCGAATAAAATTCAAAGTTTTCGCTTGAATTAAAAAAAATGTTATCTAGTTCTACATTTTTTGATAACAAAGCCGGATATAAAGTTTCGCGAAAATCCGTTAATGTTTGTAGCTGCGATTGTGTACACAAGAAATCGACCACAGACAGACAAAGAGACAGACGGATATCACTCCAAAAATAATCAAAACGTCTTCAGAAGGTCTTGAAACATATATTGGGATCAAAATCTCGAAATCGAAATATTTCGGGAAAACAATATTTTGCCAATACTACGTATGAGAAAGTAAAAAATTTACATACCTACATTTTCCAACGTCCCAAAAAGTAGAAAGTAAATATTTTCATTTGAAAACATTAACAATTTGGGCCTGTAGATTAAAAGTAGGTGGTTGAGAATAATTTTCAATATAATAATTGTTGAAATCTATATGTAATCAGCTACCTTTTAATCAGCTATCTTGTAATTACATATAAATTTAATATACTTGAAATTGTTAATATACTTGAAATTGTAAATATACTTGAAATTGTTTTCAACCTCTCACTTTCTAACTTCAGATCCAAATTGTTCAGATTTTCATGTGGAAATATTTATTTTCTACTTTTAGGGCGTTACTTTAATGTGGTTATATATTAAAAACAAAATATTTTTTTATTTTCAACTTGAAAAAAATATTTTTAAAACTAAAGATTTGTTTTAAAAGTGTTAGTCTAAAAATTATCAAAAGAATTTAATTTAATTTTCTAAATTATCGAAATGTTAACAATTTGGAGTCATTTTCGTTGATTTAGCGTCATTTTTGTGAATTTGGCAACATTTCAAAAAGTCGCCAAATTCGTCGCCAAGAGGCCACAAACTATTTTCTACATTTTGGTAAGATAAAATTTTATCAAACTTCAAACAAACTAAATTTTATCAAATGAAATTAATTGAAATTAAGTAAAAATAGGAATAGAAGTAGATTGTTTTTATTATGTACAAAATAAAAATTATATTTAAAATTGAAAGTCTGTCTCTGCGTATTGGTATGGAAAGTCATGTGCTACCCATAGTACATTTTTTCACTTTTCTATACAATATCTGCTTAGACAATTGTATTGGATCCAGTTCGTTCCATTCACGAGAGAATATACTTCTTATAATAGTTTTCTATTTTGACGTCAAGGAATTTGCTAATAGTCATTCATTTTACAGGCTATTACTTAAATATAACTATGGTGAGCATTTTGTACCGCGAGTATGTATAAGTAATTTTTGCTTTGAGTATCAAGTTGCCAAAAGCGCTAAATTTCAATTGAAGTTATATTAATTCAATAGCAAAAGCAATGTACTGTGAATTTTGTACAGCCGTTGCATTATGCTGAGAAAGTCATGTACTGCTCACATCATATTTTCTACTAAATCGAAATATACTTAAATATGATTGGGGTATTGAAATAAGGCCCCTCCTCCTAACATGCTTATAAGTGTTGGAAACTAAGCGGTTGCGTACAAGGTTCGTAGAATCAATAAATCCCATTTTAATTCATTCATTCATATGTGGAATTCTTATTTATTCCATGCATTTCTGGTTCATGGTGCGCATGCTGTTAGAAACAAAATGGAGGCAATTAGGGAGAAGGGGATAAAACGTTTAGGATATTTGGGACTGAGGGAAAGAAGTCCGAGAAGTAAGGGTAACTCTGGAAAAAGTTATTTTTATGTGGTGGAAATCGTTAAATAAACTTGAGTGTTGGAGAAATCTTCTATTTTCGGAGGACCTTAGTGACACTAGCGAGGCTTTGAGGTGTTACAGAAGTGCGTAAGAATGAATGAAAAGAGGCAGGAAAAAAAGAAAAAAGAGAACTTGAAACTGAGAATTAGTAGAACTCAAACGACTGTTCATTTTAGCTAAACTTTTCCTATTCATTTACAAATATTGTTTTTTATAATGTTTGTAAAACTTGAGCATGGGAATATAAATATCATACTACATAAGAATAGTCCTTATTTCTGAATGTCAACAAATTTACCGATAATTTGCCTACTTATAGGCAAATGTTGCCGAGTTAACGATAATTCAATATAACTGAAAATTAAATGTCATTTCTTTGAAAATCTCTGTCACTTTCTGTGAAATTTGAAGCTTTAATATTGATTCAAAATATACTTCTTGGGATGGGATAGGAATGTGGTGTTCGTAAAGGAATCGTGAATCTAAGGAATCGTGAATCTAAGGAATCGTGAATCTAAGGAATCGTGAATCTAAGGAATTGTGAATCTAAGGAATCGTGAATCTAAGGAATCGTGAATCTAAGGAATCGTGAATCTAAGGAATCGCGAATCTAAGGAATTGTGAATCTAAGGAATCGCGAATCTAATGAATCATAAATCTAAGGAATCGTGAATCTAAGGAATCCTGAAATAATTGCGCTTTGTCGTATAGTAATTGCATTTCGATTTATGGGTCGATAGTAATAATTATTACTGATCCATATATTTTCGGAGAGGCAAGCAGGCGGATAGGAGAGAAACCTATATACACAACTATCAAAAATCCCGGCAAATGACGGACTGATATTGAGTAATTCCAAGTTTTGCGAAAAAAGTAATTGCATTTAAAGTGCTTTTTAATTTCCTTATATACAATAATGTATAAGGAAAGTATTGTGACGGGGTCGAAAATTCGAATTCGAGTTTTCGACGGGAGAGCACGTTTCAAGCATCCCTGATCACGAATCAAACATTTTTGAAGTGATGTTTGTGTGTGTGTGTGTGTGTGTCAGTGGAGACGATAACTGACGAACGAATGGACCGATTCGAAAGAAATTTGGTACAAAAATCACAATCCGTAAACATTGGAAGCCTATTGCTTTTATACGCAATCGAATGTTCAGAATCCCCCTAAATTTTCGAGTGAAATTTTGAAAAAATCGTCAAATATCAAAACTTCTAATAAAGTTACAGAAATAGACATTTCTTATGTAATTTTTCATTAGAAAACGATTGACATAAATTTTAGAACGCTAACATGAACCGTTCTCGAGATATTACACATTTTTCAAAAACTTGTCAAAAAGTCATATGAAATAAAAAAAAAATTTCCTATTGAGAAACATGTTCACTTTTCATATGTAAAACCATGCGATAAATTGGGTGACATCATTCTCGTGGATCTAGCTCGTTCCATTCATGAAAAAATATACTTTGAGTAATACTTTTGTATTTGAACGCCAATAGTCATTTATCTGCTGTAAGAATAACTTATTTCTTCGTCCATAATGCTTGGCGAGATTTTGGCGACGAATTTGGAGGAATGTCGTCAACTTGGTGACTTTTTAAATATTGCTAAATTAACGGAAAACTCGTCAAATGGATAAAGATGACGCTAAATCAATGACGACTCATTGATGATGACGACATGGAAAATGACGACTCATTGACGAAAATTCAGTATCTTGGAAAGAATATAAATAACTACTATAAAAAAAATCTGATGTGTGCAGCACACGACTTTCCTTATATAATGCAATGAATCTACTACTTTTACAGTAAAAAAAATAGATTATTTTTATAGTAGTTATTTATATTCTTTCCAAGATATTGAATTTTCATCAATGAGTTGTCATTTTCTATGTCGACGTCATTAATGAGTCGTCATTGATTTAGCGTCCTTTTTATCCATTTGGCAAATTTTTCGTTAATTTAGCAACATTTAAAAAAGTCGCCAAGGTGGCGACATTCCACTAAATTCGTCATCAAAATCACACCAAGCATTATGGACGAAGAAATAATTTATTCTTACAGTAGATAAATGACGATTGGCGTTCAAATACAAAAGTATTACTCAAAGTATCTTTTTTCATGAATGAAACGAGCTAGATCCACGAGAATGATGTCACCCAATTTATCGCATGGTATTACATATGAAAAGTGAACATGTTTCTCAATAGGAAATATATATTTTTTATTTTATATGACTTTTTGATATTTTTTTGAAAAATGTGCAATATCTCAAAAACGGTTTATGTTAGCGTCCTAAAATTTATGCCAATCGTTTTCTAATGAAAAATTACATAAGAAATGTCTACTTGCATAACTTTATTAGCGGTTTTGATTTTTTGACGATTTTTCAAAATTTCACTCGAAAATTTAGGGGGTTCTGAACATTCGATTGCGTATAAAAACAATAGGCCTCCAGTGTTTACGGATTGTGAGTTTTGTACCAAATTTTGTTCGAATTGGTCCATTCGTTCGTCAGTTATCGTCTCCACAGACTCACTGACACACACACACACACACACAGACATCACTTCAAAAATGTTTGATTCGTGATCAGCGATGCTTGAAACGTGGTCTCCCGTCGAAAACTCGAATTCAAAATTTCGACCCCGTCACATTACTTTCCTTATACATTATGCATATAAGGAAAGTAATAATCTATTTTTACTTTCCTTATATACATAATGTATAAGGAAAGTATTGTGACGGGGTCGAAAATTCGAATTCGAGTTTTCGACGGGAGAGCACGTTTCAAGCATCCCTGATCACGAATCAAACATTTTTGGAGTGATGTCTGTGTGTGTGTGTGTGTGTGTGTGTGTGTGTGAAAGTATGTGTGTATGTGTGTGTCAGTGAGTCTGTGGAGACGATAACAGACGAACGAATGGACCGATTCGAACCAAATTTGGTACAAAAATCACAATCCGTAAACACTGGAAGCCTATTGTTTTTATACGTAATCGAATGTTCAGAACCTCCCTAAATTTTCGAATGAAATTTTGAAAAAATCGTCAAAAAATCAAAACCGCTAATAAAGTTACGCAAATAGACATTTCTTATGTAATTTTTCATTAGAAAACGATTGGCATAAATTTTAGAAGGCTAACATGAACCGTTCTCGAGATATTGTACATTTTTCAAAAAAATTATGAAAAAGTCACATAAAAAAAATTCCTATTGAGAAACATGTTCACTTTTCATATGTAATACCATGCGATAAATTGAGTGACATCATTCTCGTGGATCTAGCTCGTTCCATTCATGAAAAAATATACTTTGAATAATACTTTTGTATTTGAACGCCAATAGTCATTTATCTGCTGTAAGAATAACTTTTTTCTTAGTGCATAACTCTTGGCGAGATTTTGGCGACGAATTTGGCGAAATGTCGCCAACTTGGCGACTTTTTGAAATGTTGCCAAATTAACGTAAATCTCGTCAAATGGATAAAAATGACGCTAAATCAATGAAAATGACAACTAATTGTCGAAAATTCAATATCTTGGAAAGAATATTAGTATCTACTATAAGAAAAACCTATTTTTTTACTGTAAAAGTAGTAAATTCATTACATTATATAAGGAAAGTCATGTGTTGCCCACATCAGATTTTTTTTTACTGTAAAAGTAGTAAGTTCATTGCATTATATAAGGAAAGTCGTGTGCTGCTCACATCAGATTTTTTAAATTAGAATGGCCAAGTATTTCCCTAATTCAGCATTTACCAACTGAGTCGCGTATTAGTGGGGGGTAAGCATGCAATGTTGTGGGCGTGAACAAACGGATGTTTTAAACTAAAATATTTTCACTAATACTGCGGGATAAAATATATTAAGAATCAATTTATATAAGATACATTTTTGTGACACACATTACAGAAAGATACAAGCATATATATTTTCTAAATTTATGAAATTTTGAAAAAATTAAAAAATTGACTTTAAAATGCTGTGTTTTTAAAATGCTAAAGCTTCAAAATTAATTATGATACAAATTTACTTTTTTGTGTTTCATGTATCATTATATCTTGTGCTATGAAAGTATGCTTTCCTAATTACTTTCCTTATATACATAATGTATAAGGAAAGTATTGTGACGGGGTCGAAAATTCGAATTCGAGTTTTCGACGGGAGAGCACGTTTCAAGCATCCCTGATCACGAATCAAACATTTTTGAAGTGATGTCTGTGTGTGTGTGTGAAAGTATGTGTGTGTGTATGTGTGTGTGTGTGTGTGTCAGTGGGTCTGTGGAGACGATAACTGACGAACGAATGGACCGATTCGAACCAAATTTGGTACAAAAATCACAATCTGTAAACACTGGAAGCCTATTGTTTTTATACGCAATCGAATGTTCAGAACCCCCCTAAATTTTCGAATGAAATTTTGAAAAAATCGTCGAAAAATCAAAACCAATAATAAAGTTACGTAAATAGACATTCCTTATGTAATTTTTCATTAGAAAACGATTGACATAAATTTTAGAACGCTAACATGAACCGTTCTCGAGATATTGCACATTTTTCAAAAAAATTATCAAAAAGTCAAATAAAATAGAAAAAAAATATTTCCTATTGAGAAACATGTTCACTTTTCATATATAATATCATGCGATAAATTGGGTGACATCATTCTCGTGGATCTAGCTCGTTCTATTCATGAAAAAAGATACTTTGAGTAATACTTTTGCATTTGAACGCCAATTTATCTGCTGTAAGAATAACTTATTTCTTCGTTCATAACGCTTGGCGAGATTTTGGCGACGAAATTGGCGGAATGTCGCCAACATGGCGACTTTTTGAAATGTTGCCAAATTAACGAAAATCTCGCCAAATGGATAAAAATGACGCTAAATCAATGAAAATGACGACTAATTGTGGACAATTCAATATCTAATAAGTTATATAATATATAAATATATAATAATAGTTATATAATATATGTCGAAAATTCAATATCTAATAAGTTATATATATATATATATATATAACTTATTTCTTTGTCCATAACGCTTGGCGAGATTTTGGCGACAAAATTGGCGGAATGTCGCCAACTTGGCGACTTTTTGAAATGTTGCCAAATTAACGAAAATCTCGCCAAATGGATAAAAATGACGATAATCAATGAAAATGACGACTAATTGTCGAAAAGTCAATATCTTGGAAAGGATATTAGTATCTACTAGAAGAAAAACCTATTTATTTTACTGTAAAAGTAATAAATTCATTTCATTATATAAGGAAAGTCATGTGTTGCCCACATCAGATTTTTTTAATATTGTTCTCCAAAAATTTTTTACAATAAATTTATATTTATTATATAAAGATTTTGTCGCAAATCACGTATATTTTAGATGTTTTAATATGTTTCAAAATTGAAGTGTTACTTTTTTTTTAAACCATGCTCAGTAGTTTTATAGTACATATTCTAAACATTGTAAATATACAAAAATATTTATGATTATTGCAAATTGTAAAATGCCTTAGCAGTTATAATGAGAAATGCGAAATCCGTAATCTGAGAAAAAGACAAAAGTTTTCATTTTATTAAGAGAGTTATGAAATAACACTTTATAAAAATCAATTTAAAGATCATTGTCGTTCAAGATAGAAATCTAGAATTTACTTTCTCGTACTATGTAATATAGTAGGGGAAAGTGACCTAAAATGGGATCCTTAAGGCTTGGAAATTTTTTTATCCCGAAAAATGTATGTAATGTGACTGAAATTCCGAAAGTAGAATTAGACATTTTAAAAACAGGATATATTTTCATATTAAGAATGAGGACAATTTTTCTGGGCTAAAAATCATGTTTCCTAAACACTTCCAATTTCCCATTTTACCCACACTGTGAAGGTAAAATGGGAAATGGAATATAGGTAAAATGGGATGCAAATTATACATGTAATTTCTTTTAGGGGGAAACGTTTTATTTTTCATAGAAAAATTCCGAATCTACTTCAAACCATTATACACAGAATGAACACATATATTCATCATCATTACTGTCAATTCCAGCGCATTCGTCATGTGCCCATCTATGACAGGACATACACATGCACCATCCTTCACCATTTTTATCTTGCGCAAAGAAACTATTACAGTACAGGCAATAGTTCTTCTCTTCACCTTCCTGTTCACCCATTGCTTCGTTACTCTCATCAGATGTTGTATTGATAACTTTTCGCTTTTTGGATATTACCACTTTCTTTATAGAGGTAGCCTCTTTTCTCTTCCGGATTTTCCATCTTCTTCTGAGCAGCAATAACATTTTTTATTTTTTCTTCCTTCTCTTTGATTTATGATTTCAAATTATTTTTATACGGGCTACTTGTTAAGACTGCAGTTTTACCTTTTCTGAATTCTTACGCCGTCTAATTTGACATGAGGCTTTACGATACGGTCTGATCGTTTCCGGTGATACGAGTAACTGGATGTTCAAGGAATATCGACATCTGGTGCTGTTGAGCAAATAGGAATATCATCGGAAGACGAAATTCCAATAGGATTAACACTACTTGGCGTTGGTACATTGATATCTGGAATATTTATGCCTGTGTCATTAGACGCAGATTGGTCATTGACAACAGTTATTGAGCAAGCAGGAACGTCACATGAGGAACGAATTCCTGTAGGATTCACGTTGTCCAAGTTGATAATGGTAGCGGCGTTAGGACTGACCTCTTCCCTATTTTCATCCTGTTGTTGCTCAGAGATATTATTGGGCAAAGAAGCTGCAAACATATCATCAGTGAATACACATAACGATTCACTGGATAAATTCCAGATTTACCAAATCCTTGAATCGAATTATTTGGTGTTGCTGCTCTAAGATAAGTTGATCCGAACGACCTTGAAATCTGATATAATGTCGCCACTTTTCCAGGATTATTTCGGAACCACACTTCAACTTCTTGAGAGTAGTAGGTAGAAAGTGGTGCCATGGATGGTACGTCAAGCGGTTGCATCAGGGGTTGATACGTCAGGAGATTAATTGATAAAAAATTGACGGTTAAAAAATTCACCAACAAGTCTTCTTAAGTATAGGTAAAATGGGATAAAACAAGGTAAAACGGGACACTCCTATCCCATTTTACCCATATGTATTAATTTGCGAACAAAAATCTACAACAACGCGGGATGTTAGGCCTAAGTCTTGAAACAAGCATGGCTTGGCCTGTGAACAACAAATTTTCGGTAAAAAAAATACCGGAACCTGGATACTTTACATATACATCAATAACCACTACTTTTATATACAGCTCAAATTACATCAGGGGGTATAAAAATGCGAAAAACTTACTTTAATCGAAAACTAACCAGCCCAGCTCAAATTCGAAATACACCAAAGATTTAAAATGAAAAATGAAGTAATTACCTCTCACGCCAAGAGATGGCAGTAGTTCTTGTTGAAAAAAGATACGGTATCCCGTTTTACCTAAGTGTCCCGTTTTAGGCCACTTCCCCCTAATATAAAGTATTGTTTTCACGAAAATCTTCAAATTCGAAATTTTGATGACAATACATGCTAAGACCTCCTGAATACGTTTCGAATATTTTTGGAGTAATGCCCGACTGTCTGTCTGTTTGTCTGTGGCCGATTTGTTGTGTATACGATAGCAGGCACAAATATTAATGGATTTTCACGAAACTTTATATTCGGCTTTATCATCAAAAAATCTAGAATTATATAGATTGTTTTTAGTTCGAGCGAAAACTTCTACATTTATTCGAAATTTCATAATGTTTAACATGACAGCACAGGACACCATGTGACATAATCATGCATAAAAGGATTTATTTATGGTTCAATGATCACAGGATTTCAAAGTTTCAAGCCTTGTTGCGAAAAATAGCCACAATACAATTTGCTTTGTTCGTGACGTCATTAGCCCACCTCGAGGAGCAAGTTACCCCCCCCCCCCCCCCGTCCAAGGATTACACTCTCAAGTATGGTATCAATCGAAATATTTTTTCAAGCCCTTTAAAGTGAAACGTAACACGCTATAACTGTAAGCCTTTGGACACATGATACCGATTATTCAAAAATGTTCTTGTAAAATTTGAAAAAAAAAAAAACAAACAAACAAAAAATCTCCTTCTAAAAATGGATTCTGCTATGAGAAAGTAAGTCGAATTGAATCTCGTTCCAATTAATTTTTAATCCTTGTCGCTATCCACTCTATAGAAAAATCATAAATTATAATAATTGAAGAAAGTTTTGTAATAATTTTATATGTCCTTCTTTATAAACTCAATGGATTCAGTAACACGCATATTAGATTTTAATATATAATAATTATTATATAATAAAAGCTGGCACCACATCATTTTTACTTTCCTTATATACATAATGTATAAGGGAAGTATTGTGACGGGGTCGAAAATTCGAATTCGAGTTTTCGACGGGAGAGCTCGCTTCAAGCATTCCTGCTCACGAGTCAAACAGTTTTGAGGTGATGTCTGTGTGTGCGTGTGTGTGTCTGTGTCAGTGAGTCTGTGGAGACGATATCTCACGAACGAATGGAGCGATTCGAATGAAATTTGGTACAAAAATCACAATCCGTGAATACTGGAAGCCTATTGTTTTTAAACGCAATCGAATGCTCAGAACCCCCCCTAAATTTTCGAGTGAAATTTTGAAAAAATACTCAAAAAATCAAAACATTTAATAAAGTTAAGTCCTTTAATAAAGACATTTCTTATGTAATTTTTCCTCAGAAAATGATTGACATAAACTTTAGACGCTAGCATGAACCGTTCTTGAGATATTGCACAGTTTTCAAATAAATTTATAAAAAAATCCCATACATTAAAAAATATATATTAACTGTTGAGAAACAGGTTCACTTTTTATATATAATATCATGCGATAAATTGGGTGACATCATTCTCGTGGATCTAGCTCGTTCCATTCGTAGGAAAAATACTTTGAGTAATACATATTTATTTGAACGCCAATAGTCATTTATCTGCTATAAGAATAACTTATTTTTACGTCCATAACGCTTGGCGAGATTTTGGCGACGAATTTGGCGGAATGTAGCCAACTTGGCGACTTTTTTAAATGTTGCCAAATTAACGAAAACCTCGCCAAATGTATAAAAGTGACGCTAAATCGATGAAAATGACGACTAATTAACGAAAATTCAATATCTTGGAAATAATATAAGTGTCTACTATAAGAATAACCTATTTTTTTTTGCTGTAAAAGTAGTAAATTCATTACATTACATACGGAAAGTCATGTGCTGCCCACATCAGATTTTTTACAAGATTCTGCACTATTTGAACTGACAAAATATCAATATTATTTAACAAACTAACCTTTATTAATGTATTCATAGTTTTCAGTATGTCAGCAGACAACTTATCTAATGAAACTTAACAATAAAAACGAAACTTGTAGAATGAAACTTTTAAATCTGGTATTGCACCCCACATTCATCAGAGACAATAGAAAACAGATAAAAAAACTTTAAATCTAACCTTCAAACCGAAGGATCTTCAAAACGTAAAAAAATAGGAAGATAGCTCAAAGAGGTTCTTATTCAAACAGTTTCAACTGTGGTAATACGAAATGTTTTAAGATAAAAGCAATCGAAACTAAATAAAAGTTTGCCAGACCATCGAAACTTAGCAGCTTACAATGATTCCTTATCTAGATAAGCAGGGACTTTCATATCATTGACGTATTTGCCTTTCAGGTGTTTTGGTTTGGACAGAATTAAGTACATCCGTGTTTGATGGTAAGTACGAATATAAAGTTGCGGTTTACAACTTTCCCGTGCAACGGCTGAAATGTTGAAGAATACCGTAAAGTGGGTAAAAGCAAATAATCTTGGGAATATGTGTTAGGTTGCAAGTTCACAATAAGAGTTATAAGCGGTATGGTATAATAAATTTTGCGACCGCGAGCAAACAATATTTTCAAGGATTCTTTTTTTTTAAAGTTTAAAGTTATATAATATTTAAATTAATAGATTTGAAAGCAACGCCTTGAAATAACATCTAAAAATCATAATATCGTCGATAAAGAAATAAGATTAATTATTTAAAAATGCTTACTAGGATTTGAGAATAATAAAATTATAAAATTACGTAAAAACTGTGAAGAGTTTCGGCAGCTGTTTTTTATATTTATTATATTATTTACATTTTTTTTATTTATTTAGCAATCACAAAAAAAAAATCTTGGTAGAAATTACTTAATTATTTTCATTAGAATAGGTCAGTTGTAGAGTTAGAAACGTTTAGTAGATGTTGTAAGCAGTCGCATGGTAGAGGACATTTGAGTACAATAATCTGCATCTTACCTGTAGTCGCTCGCATTCGAGCTTCAGCTGCTGGTTTGTTGAGAGGAGTTCTTTGTTTTTGGCTTCTGCCTGCTCCAGCTGCGCTTCTAGCTCGGTCTCCAAGTCGCGGCTACCTTCTTGAAATTCTTCCAGCTCCTGTTGTGTTTCAAACAACCTGAAAAGATGCAAAATAATGCATGTAAGAAAGTTACATATTATTAGCTTTACATCAAAAGTTACATACATCAAAAGTTACATATTTGTTAGCTTTAAAGAATGTTTAACTTGGAACACTCTATCGCCAACTGGCGGATTGCACACGTCATTGATTAATACATAATACTCTAACTCGCGATTCAAATTTTAGAACGCCGACATTTCGCGACTCGCTCAAATTTAATGACCTACAAAAAGATTCCAGTAAAAAAATTATTTTTTTTTTCATGTGATATATTTTATATATCAAAAATTGATTTGTTTCTTATGATGAAGCTTTTGTGAAAGGTGTGATTATTTCTGTTGACGATAGCCATTTTTAGGTGCAAGTAGTTTGACAAGTGCAATTTATTTCAAAATTTTGCTTTTGCTTCCTTCTATTGCCAAAAGTCCAAATTTACAGATGTACGAAGATGGAAATAAAAGTAGCAACTTTAAAGCTTCAGCAGAACGCCTAGTAGAATGCATTTGCCAGTAGAATATGTCTCAGATTATGTATTCCCAGTAGAATATCTCAAATAAAATACGTTTATTGAAAAGACAGCCCAAACCGCGTAACATTTTTCCAGTTTCAATTCGTTTTAACAAGATGTTTTTGGATAGATGGATAAGCTCTTTTTCAGTCTTTGTCAATATTCCAGCCGTCATGTCACTCGAAACGGATTTGCAATCCAGTTCTTTTGCTGACAGACTATCATCCTTTCATCGAAGTAGTAATTAATTTTTTTCTTTCAATCATTTTAAACTATGTCATCAGCTTTCGCCTCATTTTCTTTGAAAAAGGTTTCAAAAGTGCCATACATGGACTCTGCTATATTTTTAATTCAGAATATTTTCGTTATTCTTTTTTACCCCTTTTTTGTACTTTACCATTTTTCATGATATTTCATTTTCAAATAATTAGACAATTTTCGCATTGCAAAAACTTGCAAAGGTCGGTTCAAGGCCTACAGTTTGAAAATGCTATGTTAACCTAACGGAACATGTCACATTTTAAATCATATATTAATTGTTCAATGTCCAGTAGAAGAGATTTGGCGGGAAAAAGTTTGTTTACAGAAGTTAGGCAGTTCTGTTCTACAACTTCAATCGAATTTTTAGAAAATTTCATATGGCAATGCATTGTTTTGCAGCCGAAGAATTCCTTTGCAAAAGCGAAGAAAATAGAACGAAATAAATTATTTCAAGTTTTAATTATGTATCAACACACTTTAACTGCACTTCACAAATACAGATCAGGTTGTCCTTCAAGAAAATCGGTCGAAAACTTCAAGGAAACTTGCACTAAATTACTGACATTTTGTAGATTATTCTGTATATTTACCAATAGGACACATTTCCTTAATCTGCATGCAATTTAGCAGATACAGACGCAAAGAAACAATTTTCTCTTTCATTGATGGGTGTCATACACTCCTAAATGAATTTGTTAGAGGTTGTTCGTTTCTTCATCCTTGTCTACGTTTCGAAGTTAGAAACAGACATTGCAAAAAGCACGCAATGTCATGCTTGGAATGTTCTATAATGAAACTGACCACTCGCATAATGTTCCTGTTTTTGTGCTGGGAGGTTTTCTGGCTTGACAAAATGTTTGATGTGGGTAGGAGATTTCTCTACATAAAATTATTTATTTTCTAATACTTAATTAAATGCTAAAATTATTATTTTAATTTTTTTTCATTATTTATATTACTTCCATACAATCCATGTGATATATTTATTTGAAATTGTTTCAAATTCGCAAATATACCGTCTAGTATATAAGAAATGCTCTTCTTTCCGTTTGTTTGTAACACTTGGCGATAAATTTGGCGCAGTAAGTAAATTTATTGCATTATATAAGGAAAGTCATGTGCTGTTTATATCAGGTATTTTTTAAATGCACCAATTCGTTCATATTACACACACACACACACACAAAGAAACAAAAAACTGGAATATCTTGATATATTTGTCATCCAAAATTATATACAAAACGAAATTTTTGATATAGTTCAGCATATTTACTCTTTTCATTAGTGATATATTAGCCTTTTTTTTGCCAAAAATTCTAATTGAAGCCTCTATTTTTAAAGATCGGCTATAGATAGAGCTTTGATGATGACTGATATGGAAACAACGAATTTCGTATGAGATAGTGAAAAGCTGTACTGAACCCCTCTATCAGTTAAGCAAAAAATTCTTGAAAAACCTCTTTCTCAGGATCGACTATAAGATAGGAGTCTAGATGTTAACTGACATATAGAATCACCATGAAATTCCGGTGAAGTTGGGGATTCACTAAGGATTTACACTTCCAGGTTTTTTTTCCCACCCAGACCGTCCGACCTAACCGAAGGTTTAAATTACCACTTAAAAGTTCTGGAGATGTCACTTACAGTTTTTCCGAAAATTCGTTCGACTTTACAGAAGGAGTGTGCAAAAATGCTTAAAAAGCTTAACAGCTCCGCAGAAAATGAAATGTATACAATTAGTCACCATATGATGGTTCTTTCATAAAATTCTTGTTTACATTTTTTATGTGTGTTTTCCTATTTGTGGCCTATTTCGAAATAAAAAAAGATCAAAGGTTTGCTTCAAAACATTACGTGATAAATATAAGCCTGATAATTAACTGACTAATTTTACTTTCCCTGCAATATATGGTAATGTATAGGGAAAGTATTGGAATCATGCCGAAAATCGCAACTCGAGTTTTCGACGGATCTACACGTTTCGACACCTCTAGAATACGAAAAAACTATTTTTAGCGTGACGTCTGTGTGTGTCTGTCTGTGCAGATTTTGTATCCACTCTAACTAAAAAAGTAATTGACCGAATTTCACAAAATTTGGTAGGTAAGTCACTTGTGGGCGAATCTGGTGCTGATTAGTTTTGAGTACGATTCGGGATAAAAGAACCTGCCTTTTTTTGCGAAATGGCCCGCAAAAGCTTGTATCCACTCTAGCTGAAAAACTAACTGACCGAATTCCACAAAATTTGGTAGATAAATCACTTGTGGGACACCCTGGTGCTGATTAGATTTAGGTATGATTCGAAAAAAAATAACCTGCCTTTTTTTGCAAAATGGCCCGCAAAAATTGCCAAAATCTAAAATAAAAAACTACGTATGCTCAAGTATATCTATAAAATGCTTGTTTAATACGTAAATTTTAACGAAAAAAAGAATAAGACCAACCCCATTACACTAGGACTAGCCGTTCTCGAGATATTTTAGTTTTTTCGTATTTTCTCTACGCCACCTTTGAAAAGAAGTCCAGTTATCAAATGAGAACGAAAATTGAATTAAAAGTGAATTAAATGTAATTAAAATAAAGAGAACGCCAATATAAGTCTGCAGGGAAAGTCATGTGCTGTCCACATCAGATTTTTATTTTTTGCTATTAAAATGTCTCCGATTGACAAAAATTCCTGACTGCGATAAACTATGAAGGAATACAAGTACTTGCTTCAAAATAGTACTAATAAAAATTGGGAACATTATTTACTCTCTTAAAAGATATATTCTCTTAAAAGATATATAGTATGTAGCTGCATTTTAATACAAAAAATTATCTCCAAGGTAAAGTATTTGAGAAGGAATTCCTTCCTTTTGCATGTATTTTAATAGTAAAAACGAAAAAAATTATTATACACATTTTGAAGATTCGGCTACGGGATGTATGGATATATTGATTAAGAAATAGCCATATGTAGTTGCGTTGCACTGAGTTCAATATAAATGAAATTTAATATGTCTAATGAGCTGGAGAAGTGGTGAGCTGGAAGAGTAGTGAACTGGAGGAGTGGTGAGCTGGAGGAGTGGTGAGCAGGAGGAATGGTGAGCAGGAGGAGTAGCAAGCTGAAGGAGTACTAAGCTGGAAGAATTGTAAGCTGGAGGAGTGTAAATTGGAGGAGTGATGACCTGGTGAGCTGTAGGAATGATGAACTGGTGAGCTCTAGGAATGATGAACTGGTGAGCTAAGATAAGTTGGAGCCGATGTTTAGGTATTGGTTAAGTTACAAAAAATAGCGTAAGAAAAGAATGTGTCAAAAATAAAACTTAAATAGCAAAAGGAACTTTTAAACAAAAAAAAGTGAATGCGTAAATATTTACTTAGCTCACAACATATCGTAAAACGAAAATGATATGACATACTTTTAAGAAATATAACTTCGTGGGAAGATGCCTTTTAAATATAATTCGGAGTACAAACTGTGCTATGAAAATCGCGATAAACTTTTTTTTCTAGAATAAACTACAAATATTTTCTCGAGATATCGTCTAAGTTCTTTTCAAATATTGACCTGTTTTCCACATATGCATATATTCTACAAAAGTATAAAAGTTTTTACTGGACAAAAGCATCCAACAGATAAAACGTTCCAACCCAAACACTCGTCTTCTAATAATTCCAATGATTTAGAACCACATTCTGTACCCCATGCTGTTTCATCCATTAGCGCGTCAGCTTGTCATAACAACGTTGCCACCAGCAACAACAAAAAGACCAATGAGATCTCAATTATCGTCAGGCAGCATTCACGGTCATTGTCATTTTCTAGACGGGAAGTTACAGCTACAGTTACAAACCTTGCAATCTCCATTTTGACCTGGATTCCGACACTGGCCGAAATTATTGGATGGAAGGTGCATAATTTAAAATGGAAAATGATTATTTCATCACAAGAGGTGTGTAACATCTTTCGGAGTAGAAGATTCTGCCCTACTTGCAAAAATGATTGTCGAAGGTTTGATTTCATGCTTGCAATGCCCGAGAGCGAGGGTGTAACCACAAGATGGTAATTTCTAAACAACATTTTATGGCAGCAAATAGGAATTTGATTGCTGAGTAAATAAAGGTTTCGTAACATGGTTCCAATCTCGTAAAATGTTGTTTACAAATGCATCAATTTATTTTCTGGGGTACTTAAATATTTTGGAATGTGCTATCAAAGATATATTATCGATCAATAAGCGATTTCTCTATCATTTGAGATAATTCCAATATATGAGTTTCAAAGATTGGAGAGGAATATGCGTATAGAACATGATTTTGTTTGCAATTTAGTAGTATAATAATAAAATGATACTCCAGATCAGGTTCGAAGACACGTCGGAATGATTTGCTTTAAATTCGAATTAAATTTTTACTTTCTCATACTATGTACTATAGTATAGGGAAAGTTTTGTTTACACGAAAATTTTAAATTCAAGATTTTGATGCTAATATATGTTTTAAGACCCCCTGAACACGTTTTGACTATTTTTGGAGTGATATCCGTCTGTCTGTGGTCTATTTCTTATGCATACAATAAAGGCCACAAATATTAATGGGTATTCACGAAACTTTATATCCGGCTTTGTTATCAATTTTTTTTTAATTCGAGAATTTAATTCCGAAATGCGAGTATGTTACGTATCGCAAATAAAAAATAAGTAACATATTCTCATTTCGGAAATCATTGGATTTCCTTCCTCAATATAATAAGCCTTGGACAGAACGCCCAAATGAGCGCAGACTAGGACTATCAAACGGTTAATGGCTAAAATACCGAACCCAATATAGAAGCGCCACCTAGAGTGACAAAAGGAAAGTAAAACGAGGGAAAAAACAGAAAATCAAGACTAGCAAATAAGAAAAAAAAATAAAGTGCAGAGAGTATTTGCTACAATTCTGCGTTTGTCGAAAATGTAGTGCACTGTTTTTCGTCAATAATTGCGCAAAGAATACTCAGGACGAATAACCACAAATTATCGCCGCTCTTGAGACTGGACATCAGGTCAACCAATAAAAGTAAATATGAAAAAGAAACTGTAGTAAACAAATAAGGCAATCCCAATCAGTATTGAAACAACAACGATTAAATTTGCCGTTATAAAGTTGCATCTGAAAAATGGAAAAAATATTCTTAAAATAGTAGCTTTATATCAAAAGTAATTTGTGTCTGATAAATTTATGACTTATCCCGAACGGAAAACAAAAAAATCTGATGTGGGCAGCACATTACTTTTCCTACAGACTCAAATTCATATTTTCTTTATTTCTTTAACAATTCATTAAATTGAGTTTAATTTCAGAAAATAACACGCATAATTATTTGAAATGACACTGGATTTGCACTTTTAATTCAATCTTCGTAGCAAAAATGATCTCGAGAACGGTTAGTCCCAGATGGGATTGAACTTATTCTTGGTCAAAAATTACGTATAAAACAAGCATTTAATTAATACATTTGAGTATACGTAGTCTTTTATTTTAGATTTTGACGATTTTTGCGGACCATTCCATAAAAGAGGCAGGCTCTTTTTTCCGAATCGTATCAAAATCTAATCAGCACCAGGGTAACCAACAGGTGACTTATCTACCCAAATTTTGTGAAATTGGGTCAATTAGTCTTTAGCTAGAGCGGATACATGCGATTATTGCGGACTATTTCGTAAAGAAAGACAGGTTCTTTTATCTCGGATCGTACCGAAATCTAATCAGCATCTGGTTCACCCACAAGTGACTTGTCAAAAAATATTACGAAGTTTGGTCCATTAGTTTTTGGGTTACAGTTAATACATACACTGCGCGCGCTCGAAAAACACACACACCTACACCAAGAACTGTCATTTTTCTTACATTTTAAAATTTTATATTTTATTTACTTACGCGCTTATTTGTATTTTTCTTTAATATACTTTAAATTTGCATTTTAATTATTTTATATTTAACTCTAATTTTGTATTGAAATTAAAGTGGTATATGTGATAATTATATTTATTTTACCATTAGATTCTAATGGAAGAAAAAATGAAGCTATTATTTTGAGGTACAACATCCTATAGTCCATTTATCATTATTTGATTTTCACCACAAAAATGAGTTTTTATATTGCGAATAATTACCTTTGAATAGTTATAATTCTAGTAAATACTGTATAAGATTGTGTTGTCAACTTGGCAACAAACCTTTGCGACAAATTTGGCGAAGCATCGAACAACAGCCACTTTAGAAAAATATTGCCAAATTGACGAACATTTAAGTATCATGGAAAATTAAGTTTAATTATATTTCCTACATATATACAATTCAATATGTATGTAAGAAAACGAAAAATTACACATAAAATTTACATTGTTTGACATATTTAATTATACTTTGCATAATGTTTCTTCTCAATAACATTCGAAATTTTTAAAATACTTAAAATTTCAAACCTTCTGTTCTGAATGTACGATCAAAATCAACAAGGTTCTAGTTCTAATATTCACAGATTTAAACTAAATTTTTCAAAGAGATATTGTGTTCATATATTATACATATACATGTCATCAAAAGCGTTCGATTTAAGTTTATAAATTTAAAAAATGTGCAAATACTTCGAATTCCCGACAGCGATACAATCACGCTTATCTTATAAAAAGTGTTTATCTGTCTACTTTTTTGTCTGTTAGTTGCGTAGCGGAAAATCAACTTAGGAAGTATCACCCACACTTAGGAAGTTCTGTACAGTGATATTTCAGGTCTCGAAACACGTCGGAGCGCTTTATTTGAAATTCGAATTGGTTTTTAAATGTTGAATCTCAATTTAGTGTTGATTTGCCTCATACAATTTTCTGTGGACACGTGAAAATCAGAGCGCAGGGTAAATATTTGTTCTAAACGGGTTTGGAAATTGAGTGGTGTTATCTGTTGTATTTATGCAGAGCGCAATTCTTTTTGAGCTTGGAGATGCCGGCTAAATCGTTCCAGTACAATAAAAGTGGGGAAAATAACATAATTCTTTTCAGTCGGATTTCTTTTTAAAATGCAGCGAATGAGGTTGAAGGCTACTGCAATTTAAAATAAAAAGTAATTTTAGAGCGACACATGTGATTTCCTTTAAATATTTATTAGTTGTTAGAACAATATTTTAGAATAAATTAATTTGTGACACAAAGCTTTGCACAACTTTCTGTCACCGTCATCGATGAAAAATACAGTCATAATGAAAAAAAAAAGGGAACGGGCATAAAGGAATTTTGAGTCCTGCTATAGAAATTGAAGTGGCCCACTAGTATTATTTATTAACTGGATAATGACATGGTGTTGCATTCAACTAGCAACAAAACTGGATGTCGGTCAACCGGCAATGGCTGTTTCCTGTTTTTTTTTTATCACGTTTCTATTCACCGGTCGAGTGATCAAAATAGTGACAACTCCGATGTATATCAACTATCATAAATGCCCCGTGAAAGTGCAATAGACTTGAAAAAATGCGACATTTTCCTTTTTAGAAACACTTTCTGAAAAGCTCGAGGTATGTATCGTTTTGTTTGGGGTTGGTTCATCTATCATTAAGGTTTTAATCTTATAATAGAAACTAAATGTATGAATATATTTATAGAAAACATAGTAAAAATTAAACAATATTTTATATGGAGAAAAAAATCTGATGTGGACAGCATGACTTTCCCTACAGACTTAAATTAAAAAATTACGTATAAAAAAAAGCAGGTTCTTTATCCCGAATCATACCAAAATCTAATCAGCACCAGGGTAACCAAGTGACTTACATATACAATTTTATGAAATTTGCTTAATTAGTTTTTGAGTTAAAGTGGATACATGTATTGCACAGACAACACACACACACGTCACACTAAAATTAGTCTTTTCGTGTTCTAGAGGTCCCAAAATGTGTAGATCCATTGAAAACCAGAATTGCGGTTTTCGACACGATTCCAATACCTTCCCTATACATGATCATGTATTGTAGGGAAAGAAAAAAAAAGCCGTTCTTTCCTAATCACATCAAAATGTAATCGTAGTCAATTAAACAAACTTGTATTTAAACTTACATTGAACTTGTATTTAATTATATGAAATTATACTTAATCGTACTTAAATGGTGCTTACTTTTTATAAAAGAATTTTTTGCAATCGACTGGTTGCGTAGCAAGTATTAAGCGCCGTTGAACGACGTTTAGGGGAGCAAAACATAGGGCCTCAAAGGGCTGGGGTTCGAAATTAGTTTTATTAGTTTTTATTAGATTATTAGTTTTTGTCGTATTTTTCCACCCCACCTTTGAAAATAAGTTAAGTTTTCAAATGAGAACGAAAATTGAATTAAAAGTGAATTACATTTAATTGAAATAAATAGAACGTGGATATAAGTCTGCAGGGAAAGTCATGTGCTGCCCACATCAGATTTTTACTTTCCCTGCAATACATGGTAATGTATAGGGAAAGTATTGTAATCGTGTCAAAATCGCAACTCGAGTTATCGACGGATCTACACGTTTCGAGACCTCTAGAACACGAAAACTATTTTTAGCGTGACATCTGTGTGTGTGTGTGTGCAATGTATGTATCTACTCTAACTCAAAACTAATTGACCGAAATTCATAAAATTTGGTAGGTAAGCCCTTTGTGAGTGACCCTGGTGCTAATTAGATTTTGGTATAATTCGGGATGATAGAACCTGCCTTCTTTTGCGAAATGTCTCTCAAAAATTGCCCGTATATCTAGCTAAAAAACTAAAAAACCAAATTTCACAAAATTTGGTAGATAAGTCACTTTAGGCTGAAGCAGTGAACAATAGTCTCCCAAACTATTTTAACACATTTGAAAATAATTTCCATGCAAGTACAATTGGCTGACAAATATTCAAGTAACATTAGTGGAGCTTCAAAAAGGAGCAAAAGAATAAGAAGAGAAGTGAATGAAAATATAAAACATTTTAAAATATTTCATTTATGAAAATGGTCCTTTAAAATAAAAGCATCTTCTTAAATACTGCCATTTTTGAAAGCTAAAACTAATTTTTTAGGAGGGTTTTTAACCCTTGGGAAGGGTTACATACTGGGGATACATAAGGGACAAAAATCCCTAGTTACACTGCTGAATCTGACGGTGATTGATAGAAGTAGATCTAAGAAAGCCGACTGGAGAAGTGTTCTTCAGGTATTTTGTATTAAGATTACTCCTCATTAATATTTTTTTCGAAAACTTTGCGAGGGTGTAAAAAGAACTGCTTTAACACATTCTCCTGCACACACTGGTCATGAGACATCTCCAAGAAGCTCAATCTGAAATGAGATCAGCCGACTCCTACTTGAAAAAATCAAATGAAATGCAAAAGAACCTGTTCCTGCCCTTTGTGATGATGTATGGAAGTATAATGTAAATTACCTTCAGCATATTGGGGTACATTGTTTCCATCGCTTTATTAGGCGGCGATGGAATTCCAATTCCACCGTTGCCGTAACAATGGCGATAAACTGGACTGGGTTTAAGAGCAGACGATGTTTATATCTGCATACTTCCAAGTCCTGGTGGATTTCAAACGAATAAGTTCGAGTTTAATACAATGCAATGTCTGGAAGTTTTTTGGGGTAATTGCAAAATTAAATTGAAGTTAAAGCTTAGAATATCAAATGTGGGTTCAACTTAATCACGGGAGCTTGTTTTCTACTGGATGAAAGTAGTTGCAATAACTAGCTTCTGTGCGCGGAATAAATTTTATGGTTTAAACAACAATCTTCTAAACAGTCGAGAAAAAAAATCTAATGTCGCCAGCATATGACTTTTCCTATATAATACAATGATTTTACTTCTTTCACAGCGAAAAAATGGTGTACAACGTCCACAGCATAGTGTTTCTGGTATTAAATTGGAACCAAGCAAATTGAAACTTTGAGCTTTTGTAATCTATTGGTCTCAAGAGAAGGACTTATTTACGAGCAGAATTCCCATCAAAATGCAATTGATACAATGCTATTGACATAAATGACAATCGGCGCGAATTCTTTGCAGTCAATATATATATATATATATATATATATATATATATATATATATATATATATATATATATATATATATATATATATATATTATAAAATATGTGTTAAAATTCAGTGAATTATTTAATAAGTTAAAACTAAAAAATAAGTTAATATAATACTTGTAAAGAGTCATGCTGCTATTTACATGTGTATAAACATATAAATACCCAAACAGGACAAGTAACTATGTCCCCGTAATAATGCTAGTAAAGTAACTGAAGATACGGCCGGGGGAGTTGCGACCTCCATCTCTCCGGTTAAAGCTTTTTTCCGTCATGGCAAACGCTTCCGGTAGCCGATATTCCCTACACCATTTTCTTCATGACGCTTTCAATAGCATAAAAATAAATTACATGCAAACATATACATTTTCTACCGATTTAAAAAACTTGTAAATCCATAAAACTATTCAACTATACTCCTAAAACAATCCATAAAACATATAATCCACAACAACTAATTTAGGCCAACGACCGTACCGTGCTGAAAACACCGGTTCTCGTTAGATCACCGAAGTCAGGCAGCATCGGGCGCGGTTAGTATTTGGGTGGGTGACCACCTGGGAACACCGCGTGTTGTTGGCTCTTTTCGGGCGCGGCAGCCCAGTGGTTAGCGCGCGATTCTCGCCGCTGCCAGAACTGCCGCCGTGTTCATGCGGAGTACGATCACGTTAAACATGTGGGTCCGTAAGTCCTTCCGAGAGGTTGGTGGTAGGGGAAGGAGGGTACGGTCCCTGTAGATGCCTCCCCCACTGGGTTCCGGTCTAAATTGGGTGGCACTTCCCGGCCGTCCAAACAGTTACCTTACACCTTTCTGGTAGGTCGGACGGTCTGGGTCTCAACAACAACAACTAATTTAAAATACTAATGTTTGAAATTACTTCACTAGTGGTTATTTAATACTCTAAAATCAATATATTCAAGTCCAAATGTCTCAAAGTCGTGTTACTAAAAGTTCATAATTCAAAATCCCAGAACCCTATAGGAAATGTGCATAATACTTTTCTCACTGTCACTTTACCCAAGCATCTTCATGCCCTTCCATCCCATAATAAACTAATGTTTGAAATCCAAGACAAAGTGGTTACTTTTAAAAGATTGGATACAAGACCTATTAGCAATTTTTATCGCCATTTAAATACAAAATCACAAAAATACACAATATTTCAGACTCTCCGTATAACTCTTTCCTATGGACCAGCTCGATACTCATTGATGTTAAACTGCTTTCTCGTACGTTTCCTATACTTGCATCTTGAAGTAAATAATAAATGCTCGTCCGATTATCCAGAAAACTTCTCTGATCACGTTAATACAATTTACGTTTCGTCTAAAACATGTTGAAAAACGTATCATAATAACATGACTACCAAATATAGTGCCGGTTATGAAATACCTGTGTGTAGCCATATAGAGCTACCTGATTTATAATCCATAAATTCCATCTATCTGTGCCACACACTGCATATTACAATACCGCTGCTAAGCGATATATGAATAGTCGTATGTTGATTTTACTTCAAAAAATCTCTTTTCAGTCATGGTCATAGTTAAACCATTATAATTGGATACTAATCTTATCAGAAAATCTGGTGAATAACCCTCTTTGATTGCCTCTTTCAGAAAGCGGCGATCACAAATGTATCTGTCGTTATTGGTAGAATTCAACAACTTGTGGCGTGTCATCTGATTTATAATCAGATTTCTGAATATGTCTCGATGTAAACAAGTTGTCCATGGCGTCAAATATTTAATATCGAATTTAAAGGTTCTACGCTTATCATACATTCGATAACTCTGTGATGTCGTGGGTCTCATTATAGTGAGATCCAAAAAATCTGGACTTTGATCTTCATTACATGCTGTTTCTATTAAATTTAAACATGGAGGATAAAAATCAAAGTTCATTGTATAATTACAATCCTCAAATCCGCATAAGAGATCGTCCACGTATCGAGGGAATAATACCTCATTTAAAATATGTGTCCCCTTTTCATATTTATCTAACAAGGGAACCTCAACTTTTGTTCCAGCTAGTTTCAGCTGGAATTGGGTGGAAACGGTAGGTACTAGAGAGAAACTAATGTCCCCGAAATATCTCTTGAATTGACCACAATCATTTGAAACTCCTTTGACATTTTGCTTCCGTCACACTTTTATAGAAAATCCACAATGTGCACTGTGTACTAACATTCTATTTTTGAGATGTTCTTGGTGCAAAACTCCCCTATGTTTCACAGATTTCTACGAAAAGTATCATTATTGCGAAGAATATGTTGAATAATTGTAATTTCATCATACAGTAATTTGTATTCGTAATAAAATATTTGGTTTCCATTACAAAAAAAATCTGATGTGGGCAACACATGACTTTCCTTATATAATGTGATGAATTTACTACTTTTACAGTAAAAAAATAGGTTTTTCTTATAGTAGATACTAATATTCTTTCCAAGATATTGAATTTTCGACAATTAGTCGTCATTTTCATTGATTTAGCGTCATTTTTATCCATTTGGCGAGATTTTCGTTAATTTGGCAACATTTAAAAAAGTCGCCAAGTTGGCGACATTCCGCCAAATTCGTCGCCAAAATCTCGCCAAGCGTTATGCACTAAGAAATAAGTTATTCTTACAGCAGATAAATGACTATTGGCGTTCAAATACAAAAGTATTATTCAAAGTATCTTTTTTCGTGAATGGAACGAGCTAGATCCACGAGAATGATGTCACCCAATTTATCGCATGGTATTACATATGAAAAGTGAACATGTTTCTCAATAGGAAATATTTTTTTTATTTTATATGACTTTTTGATATTTTTTTTGAAAAATGTACAATATATCGAGAGCGGTTCATGTTAGCGTTCTAAAATTTATGTCAATCGTTTTCTAATGAAAAATTACATAAGAAATGTCTATTTGCGTAACTTTATTAGTGGTTTTGATTTTTTGACGATTTTTTCAAAATTTCATTCGAAAATTTAGGGGGGTTCTGAACATGAAAACAATAGGCTTCCAGTATTTACGTATTGTGATTTTTGTACCAAATTTCATTCGAATCGGTCCATTCGTTCGTCAGTTATCGTCTCCACAGACTCACTGACACACACACACACACACACACACACACAGACATCACTTCAAAAATGTTTGATTCGTGATCAGGGATGCTTGAAACGTGCCCTCCCGTCGAAAACTCGAATTCGAATTTTCGACCCCGTTACAATACTTTCCTTATACATTATGTATATAAGGAAAGTAATAATGTATAATCGTGAATGTAATATTGCGTCATTTTTACATAAACATACCACATGTACGTTTGTTTCTGATTAATCACACACACTATGTAAATATACATATTATGTTTCAAATAAGAGCTACCAACATGCTAATCCATGTAAACTTTGGTATTTTTTATCTACGGATCTCCACGCTCAATTCAAAAGATATTTCAGGGATATTAGTTCCTCGCTAGTACCTACCGTTTCCGCCCAATTCCAGCTGAAACTAGCCGGAACAAAAGTTGAGGTTCCCTTGTAAATAAATATCTATCAGAATAGAAGAGCCGTTACCCCCCATTGGGATCTCCTTAATCTGTTTATAAAAGTTTTCTCCATTAAAAAGAATTGTTTCGAATAAAACCAGTTTCAATAAAGCCTTGAACTTTCCTATAGCAATATAAAGTTGTAAATCACAACTATTGTAAGATTCTATAAGGATGTTGCATAGATCTTCACTGTCCACATTAATAAAAAGGTCAGCAAAGTCGCAACATTTATATATTCTGATGTTAGGCAATTCCTTTAGCTTTATAACTACTTCAAGGCTATTTTTAATAAAGTAACCGCCCTGGTTATAGAGTTTCCTTAGAACTAATTTTAAATGACCCAATAATGATTTATTAGCCCTGGTTAAATATGTTTTAAAACCGATGGTAACAGGTCGGAATTTCACGGGATTATTATGTGGCTTTGGTATTAGAGTTAAATAGGGAAATCTAAATTTTCCTACAAACAAGCCAGTCTTTTTGTATAATGCTTTAATTCGGTTACTGATTTCTAATTGAGATTGATTCAATAACGAGTGCATACTAGTATCTATCTTCGTATGCTTGTTTTAATAGTCTTACATAGTACAATTTACAGGTCATAGCAAAATTAGACGTTACATTGTCAACATAAGTAATTACATACAGATGTTTCAGTTCCTCCAGCTCTTTTTCACTATATCCTGATTCTATCTCCGTTGTATTTCTGCGTTCGTTCCAGCGATACCATGAAATACATTCATTTATCACCGAGATCTTCCATTCTTCAAAAGTCTCTGTGGGCAAACTGAATTTTACAGCCGTTTTCAGACCCTATAGAAATTTTACAGCCGCTTTTACCGCCCTATAGGAAATGAGCGTTGCACATTTCCTATAAGGTTCTGGGATTTTGAGTTATGAATTTTTAGTAACACGACTTTGGCCCATTTGGACTTGAATATATTGATATTAGAGTATTAAATAACCACTAGTGAAGTAATTTCAAACATTAGTATTTTAAATTAGTTGTTGTGGAATGTTTTAGGATTGTTGTGGATAGTTTTAGGATTGTTGTGGATTGTTTCATGGATTGTTTTAGGAGTATAGTTGAATAGTTTTATGGATTTACAACTTTTTAAGTCGGTAGAAAATGTATATATTTGTATTTGTATGTATGAAAATGTATATATTTGTTTTTACGTCGCGAAGAAAATGGTGTAGGGAATATCGGCTACCGGGAGCGTTTGCTATGGCGGAAAAAAGCTTTAACCGGAGATCTTACTATCAGTTACTTTACTAGCATTATTACGAGTATATAGTTACTTGTCCTATTTGGATATATATATATATATATATATTAGATTTCAAAGCAAGCCTATATGTTTTCTTAGAAATTCTTACACAGAAAGCATTACTTACCAGTGGCGTATCATCCACTGAGACTCAGAAGCTGAGCCTCCCCTGTATATATATATATATATATATCTTTTTTAGAAAACTGTTACACTTTACTTACTTAAAATGAGTCGTTTTAAATTATTTTTTCCATTAAAACGCATATCTAGAAGCTGAAATCATCTAGCCTTAATGTTGCATTAAAAGAATCATGGTATTAGGACCGTCCACATGTTAAACTCTGTCCTGGCTGATAAGCTGGAACTATAAGCTAGCTTCTAGAAAGGTGTGGTTATTTATTCCCCCATTTTCAACCCTTTATAAACAGCTTAACTTAAGACAATGATTGGATATAGGATGTGACATTTCATGAATGAAAATTAATAGGGCAAGGCTAATGGATCCGCCATTTTGGGTCAAACATGGTTCTATTAAATTATCTTCGTAAAAAAAAGTCATATGTAATACTAAAAAATATCAGGCATTTTCCGCTAATAATATGACATTCACCTAAATTTAAACAATATAAAGACGAAGAAACATACTAATAATGACTACCATTAAACTTAAGTAGTTTGTGAAGTAGACTTAGTCACAGCAACAATATGGCGAAGCATCCGTTTGCGTATTTGGGAGGTTTAGAAATAATAAATCTTATTTCCCTTTAAAACTTACGTTACACGAGAATCTCAGTTAAACAAAAGTCATCGATAATTTTCCAGCGGATTTTTAGCTTATTCTGATTAAGATATTTTGATGTTTTCAAAGTACAGTATTTGTAAATAATTAATATACAAAATTGTTTAAGGACATTGTTGATTACAGTGATTTTCAACTAAGTTTATGTTCCAGATATATTGCTCACCTATTTTCAGTGCACTCCTTTGAATTGCTTTATTTCGTTAGTTTTTTCTGTTTTATATTCACAAAACAGATAGATGTATATTTTTTATTACGTGCTAATAATATTCTAATATATTTCTACTTCATATAGGCACATGTAAATCTTTTTCCAGGAGGGGGAGGGTGCAAACTCAAGCACATGATGTACAACATCGACTGACTTGAGCTCTCGTTTGTTATGTTGAATGTCCAAGGGGGAGTGTGACTACCGATTACCTCACCTATGGCCGACTGTAATGCCAGAAATGTAAAGTAATAAATATTTGGAAGGATTAGAAAATAATGGAACCAGGAATGCGTGCGGATTATCCCCACGCTAAGCAGATGGGCGATAATATACAGGTGGCCCCATATCTCACATACCACGCCCATGTTTACATACCACGCTAAGCCGTTTGGCGGCAACCGAGACGGCGACGCCATGTCTACGGATTAGCCCTCAGCTCTGCATTTCAGCACGTGGACCGCGGACCGAAAAAGGGATATAAGTGAGAGTTGCTCGAAGTGGGAGTCAGAATTGGTCAAGGCAGGCTGTTGGAGTTAGACTAGTCAAGAAGAAGCGGCGGTAGCAGAGTTAAGAGTTGTGTGTGCGTCTCTGATATAGGAATTCGAAGGAGAGCTCATGTTCATCTGGTATTGCAAGTGTAAAGTGTGACAAAGCATCGGTGTTACCCAAGTTATATGAACGAAGATCAGGTACCGTACAATTAAACTATATGAGGATAACCTCTTTGTCTAAATTTGTGTTTTTAAGGAAAAGCTAATTAATGCATCCCACCACGTGCTCCAACCAAATATCAATTCATCTGGCATTACACCCCCCGAACTACCATTGAGATGTATTCCACTATTGTGATATTTATTTAATTTGTAAAACTAAAGAGTGTAAATTGAGTATGTGATAAATAAATGTTTGTTCCTTTACTATTAACCTTAATTTTTAGTTTGTTAACTTAGTATCCCGTTAAGCACAGAAATAGGTGGGTTTTGCGGCCACCAACGCAATGTACACAGCAGTAAGTTTTAGAACAGATTACATGTATAATTAATATACTAATAAATAATTAATTTAATGTAAAATGCATTTTTGACAATATTAATTTTAATCAACAAAAAATAATAATCGGCACATTTGGTGCTCGTGACTTTAGCAGTAACGGGAATAAAATAAGGATTTATGAAATTAATAAAAATAAAAGGAATAATAATAATAAAAAATAAATATTGATAAGGTTGGACAACTGGTGGCGACATAGATGATTGTGAAAATATTGTGCACAATTCTCATTTCTCCTTATGTTATATGTATGATTATGTAAAGTTTTATCAATGAAATGGAAAAAATGGTTCTTCTAAATGAGATCGAAGGTATAATTAGAAAAATGGGATATAGGAATGGGACCAGTTAAAAAAGTGGTGAAAAGTTCAATTATAACAAGGAGTTCAAGTTTGAAAGAAGATTCAAAAATATCAAATAAAAATTATACTAAATTGGATAGAAATAATAAAAATATGGATATTCCAGTAATGCAGATCCTGCCATTATTTTGTGGGAGTAAGGAGGAAGATATAAATTTCTTTATAAAACAGTTTGATGAATTAGCGGAGTTAGCAAGTTGGAAGGAAGAGCATAAAGTGGCTATCATTAAAACCAGATTAAAAGATAAGGCTATGCAGTTTTTAATTCAAAACCCTGAATTACAAAACGAAAAGGAGTTTGATAAAATAAAAATATTACTAATAAATAAATTTTCAAACAGAATAACGATAACGCAAGAACAGGACGCTTTCAATAAAATAAAACAAACGCCTGATATGTCAGTGGACGAGCTTGTGCTAAAAATAAAAAACGCAGCGCGTAAATTTTTGAACCTTAAGGATACAACAGATGGAGAGGTAGAGAAAATAACCAATAAAATAATGTTGGGAAAATTCATTAGCGCATTACGCCCTGATTTGGCAATTGAAGTGAAGAAAAAAGATCCGCAGCGGTTTGAAGATGCCATAAAAGATGCCGAACTGTTTGAAATAATCCTTAATGATAGGACTCCAGAAGAATCACATAACGAACTGAAAGAAATGTTACTTACAACACAGGTTCAAGATTTGACTTTAGAAATTAATAAATTAAAATTGCAAAATATACCAAATCAATCCATGGAACGGGCTGTTTTTTGCATAGGGTGCGGAAAAAATGGACATTATTTCTCAGATTGCTGGTACAATGAGTGTAATACTGCATTTGCAAGGAATCCCAAACGAAGGAAGTATCAGCAATATGGGTTGGAGCAAACAAATTATATCAGAGGAAACAGAAACGAAAATCTCAGAAATTTTGAACGAGGAGGATATGATAGAAATAATAGGGAATATCAAGGAAATAATAATGATCAAAGAAATTATTGCGATCAATTAGAAACCAACGTAGAAAATAGAGAGAGGCAAAGTATAAGAGGAAATTTTAGGGGGCGCAACGGAAGAAATATAAGATCAAACACATATGAGAGAAACAATAATAATAGTAATTTAAACTAAGAGCTGGAATTTGGGACCAAGGAACGAATCGTACAAATTCCAGAGAAATAAATAAATTCGGTTCACAAACATATAGAAATAACAAAAATGGAGATGACTGGCAAAACTATACAAATTTGAAGAGAGGACAATATTATGAAAATAATGATAAAGCAAAATATGATACCAAAAGTATCCTTTCAAGCGAATGTGAAAACGTATCTAGCCCACAATTACCGATGGTAGAAATAGATTGCAAAGGAATAAAAATAATAAGTGTAATTGATAGTGGGGCTCAAGTTAGTATTATAGATTTGGAAACATTTCAAAAACTAAAACAGAATAGAAATGTAAAAATAAAATACATAACCAGAAGAGTAATACTTCAGACGTTTACTAAAGAAAATATAGAATTTTTAAATTGCATTCAATTTTCATTTAGAATTGGGGAAAAGGCATGCAAAAATTATTTTTTCGTGACAAAACAGAACTTTCAGGGGCAATATAAAATGCTTTTAGGCTACGACTTTTTATCCTCACATAAAGCAATTTTAAATACAAAAGATAACGAAGTACAATTTGGGAATACTGCGATTAAATTGTATAAAAGTGAAAATACAAACCCAATACAGAATTCAAAACAAAAACCACAAAGCCAGGGAATTCGCGATGAAAATAGATATAATAGTAATTATGAAAATTATAATACTGATGACGACGAATATGAGGAAATAAATAGTTGTTATAATGAATCCAATAATGAGAATGAAGATAGAATAAGCGATGATAATGATGACGACGAATATGAGGAAATAAATAATTGTTGTAATGAATTCAATAATGAGAATGAAGGTAGAATAAGCGAGGATAATGAAAGCGATAACGATAGAAAAGACTCTAATATGCAAAATTGTAGCACTCGCGATAATGTAAATGATGGAAAATGGTTACCAAGTTCTAATGAAAGTAATAAGAATAAGAATGTTAAAAAGAAAGAGGAAAAGCAGATTTTCGCAAAATTGAAAAGAAAAATAACATTAAAGCCAGGGGAGTCAGAAATAGTCCAATTGATTTTGTCACAGGAATTAAATGAGGGACAGGATGTTTTATTTTCTCCAATAAAAATGGCAAGAACATTAATCACGGATGAAGCGATCCAAAGTATAGAAAATAAAAATAAGATTAGAATGTTGTTATACAATGAAAAAAATTGCCAAATTACACTTAATAAAAATATGAACGTGGGTATAATAACAGAACAAATCGAAATTGTTGATACAAAAAATAAAAGCAGTAAACCCACGTTGGAAATTAATAATATTCAAAATTTAAATAAAACAGATTATCAACAAATTCGGGAATTAAGAAAGAAAGAAATATCTCCAGACGATTTTCAAGTACAGCACTTAAATAAGGAAGATAGAAATAAAGTTATTGCATTAATGATGACCAATACAGAGGTTTTTTCAAAGTCATATGCTACCCTAGGTAAAACATCAGCAATAGTACCGAAAATCGAACTCATGCACAATTATCCTATTCAGAGTCGACCATACCCAATTCCGAGAGCAGTACGAGAAATTGCGCAAAAAGAAATTAGGGAATTATTGGAAAATGACATTATTGAAAGTTCACAAAGCACGTACGCTAGTCCCATAATTCTTGTAAAGAAACCAAGTAAACCAAATGAAGAACCTAAATATAGACTTGCTATTGATTATAGGGCCATAAACGCGTATTTACCACTTTTGCCAATAAACTTACCAAAGGTGAAGGATATATTACAAAATATCGCTGGTAGTAAAATTTATACAGTTATGGATTTGAAGGCGGCGTTTTTTCAGATCGAACTAAGAAAACAAGATAGAAAGGCCTTAACGTTCACAACTTTTATGGGAAATTTTAATCCTAAAAGAATTCCGTTTGGTCTTAAAAACTCAGGAGCATATTTTCAACTTTTAATGAACAAAGTGTTAGGAGATCTATCAGAGTTAAAAATATACTTTTACTTAGATGACTTAGTCATATGCGCACAAAATAACGACGAAATGTTAGAGAAAATCAAAATTGTTTTCCAAAGATTGAAAGAAAATAATTTAACACTCGACCCGGCGAAGTTACAGATATGCAAATCGCAAATTGAATTTTTAGGATATAAAGTAAATGCGAATGGTATAAGCCCATCAATAAAAAACTGTGCAAAAGTGCAAAATTTCAAACAACCCCAAACGGTTAAACAAGTAAAAAGCTTTCTTGGGACAACAAACTATTTTAGAGGTCTGATAAAAAATTATGCACAAATTGCAGAACCGTTGGTAAATTTGACAAAAAAGAATGTTAGGTTCGAGTGGAATAATGAATGTAGAAAAGCTTTTGAAAAATTAAAAAATGCAATTTTTAAAGAACCAGTTGTAAGACAGCCTGATGAAGTAAACCCGTTTGTCTTAACTACGGATGGCTCAGGTAAGGGAATTAGTAGTATTTTGATGCAAAGGGTAAATGGAGTCGATCATGTTATCGAATTTTATTCAAGACCTGTGAACCCGGCAGAGAAGCGTTATCCTGCAATAAAGCTAGAATTGCTAGCTATACACGCATCCTTACAACACTTCAGAGAATATCTGTTCGGAAGGAGTTTCACCTTGCTGAGTGACGCAAAATCCCTTATGTACCACATAAAATTAGATAAAATGCCAAATATCATATCGAGGTGGCTAATTGACATAAGTCAGTATGATTTTAAATTCAAATATCAAAAAGGTGAAAATAACGCAAGTGATTATTGCTCGAGATATGTATTTGACAATGATAACCAAATCAAATATGTAAATACTTTAATTAAAAATGATGAGATAAATGTGGAGAAAATATTAGAGCAACAAATGGTAGATGAAAAATTAAGTAAAATTAGAGAGGAATTACAAAAAGGAAGAAACCGATATCACAATAACAAGGTATACTATATTGATAGCCAAAATAAACTGTTAATGGTAAAGAAGGAAAATAAAAGACAAACGTATAGGAAAATAAATGAGAATAAGATTGTAATACCGCACTCGCTAAAGGGAAAGATAATAGAGATAGCACATTTCCCTCATTTCGGAGTAAAAAAGACATACCAATTACTTTCAAGAAAATATTTTTGGATAGGGGCTTTCCAAGACGTGGAAAATTTTTGTAAGTCTTGTAATCAATGCTTATTAGTAAAACACAAAAATATACCACCAGCCAGACTTCAGGCTATGCCAGAAATATTAAAACCAGGAATATATTTACAACTGGATTGCGTAGGAAAACTACCGCGCAGTAATGGAGGAAATAATTTTGTAATTACAATTGTAGACATGTTTTCACGATACTTTGAGGCCTATGCAGTCAGAGACATTACTGCTAAAACAATAGTGAATAAGCTAACAAACTTCGTGACAACTTATGGAGTTCCAATTATTATTCAAAGCGATAATGCTCAAATTTTTAAAAGTAAAGAATACATAGATTTTACAAATGCATTAAATATTGAAAGGCGATACAGTTCGGTTTATTTCCCAAGTTCTTTAGGTCGTTGTGAAAGAATACACAGAGACATGAAACAATGTATAATGTGTTTGTCAAAGACTACGTTTGAATGGGATGAATCTTTAAAATGGTTTAAGTTTTATGTGAATAACACTATTAACAGTAATACAGGATTTGAGCCTTCATTCCTGTTCTATCTTAGAGATTTATCATTGCCATTTGAAAATATTAAACAAACAAACATACCAAGTAAGGAAGAAATAGATATAATGTATAGTGATGTAAATAATTATAAAAATTATGTGGCACAGCATTTAAAAAATATAGATAAAGTAGTGAAAGACGCATCGGAACAACAAAAGCTGGTAAATGACAAACAAATAAAGAAATATAAAATGGTGAGAAAAAACGATATATTTATAGGAGCGACAGTGTACCTAAAAAAGTTCCTAAAACCAAGGGTATTAGAGGATCGATATGATGGACCATTTAGAATTACGAAATTAGTCCGAAATAATAATGTTATAATATGTCTTAAAAGTGATGAAAATAAAACTTATAAAGTGCACATAAATAAACTATACATGGCAGCGGAGCGAAAACAATATTTGAAAGATAGTGACGAAAGCGAATCAAACCACACACACACACAGGACAAAGAAAAAAATCAAAATGAGAAAGTGATTAGAAATAATGATCAAAGTCAAATTAAGGAAGGGAAGGTTACTAAAGAAAAGCAATTAAACTGTGAAAATAATAGAAATGATGATGAGGTTTGTTATAATGCCAGAGGGTATAATTTTCGCCCTCGAATTGTTGTAAATAGTAATTTCATAAAACAAAGAATATGAAAAATATGTAAAAAGTTTGTAATTAATGTCATAAATAGAAAGTGATAATTGAGTGTATATGTATATGTTTTTATGTTTTAAATTGTGGATATAAGTATATTTCAAAAAGTATGTTATGTATTTCTGACATTACATATATGGCAAGTTCAAAAAAAAAAAAAAAAAAAAAAAAAAAAAAAAAAAAAAAAAAAAAAAAAAAAAAAAAGGTGAAATAACAAAGTAATTTATAAATAATATGGTGGTATGGAATTCAACCATAACCAAGAATCGGAAGTTGATAGTTGCACTACTACAATATGTTACAAAATGAAATGATAACAAGAAAATGTATAATAATAATAAAGTAATGAATGCTGTTATGTAATGATATGTCGTATGTAAATAATTATGTAAAAGGAGAAATGAAAATTATGCATTGCAAATAATATATATCAAAATTTACAATTTAATAATAATGTGAATGTTGGTAATCCTCATGTAATTTATGGTACATTATGTCAATTATGAATAATGGACTAACTTGACAGGGAACTATCAAGAAACTACAAAGAACTATCAAAGCTATGAGTTGTACGAGGCTAAAAAGTGGAACTCAGCCTTTCTCACGATGGATGAACATATGCGTTTGCGAGGAACCATTGTGAACTTAATTTCTTACCACTGGGGTGAAACTGTGGGAGAGTAACTTTTGGACTTTTTTTTCGCGGGGGGGTGAGAATGTAATGCCAGAAATGTAAAGTAATAAATATTTGGAAGGATTAGAAAATAATGGAACCAGGAATGCGTGCGGATTATCCCCACGCTAAGCAGATGGGCGATAATATACAGGTGGCCCCATATCTCACATACCACGCCCATGTTTACATACCACGCTAAGCCGTTTGGCGGCAACCGAGACGGCGACGCCATGTCTACGGATTAGCCCTCAGCTCTGCATTTCAGCACGTGGACCGCGGACCGAAAAAGGGATATAAGTGAGAGTTGCTCGAAGTGGGAGTCAGAATTGGTCAAGGCAGGCTGTTGGAGTTAGACTAGTCAAGAAGAAGCGGCGGTAGCAGAGTTAAGAGTTGTGTGTGCGTCTCTGATATAGGAATTCGAAGGAGAGCTCATGTTCATCTGGTATTGCAAGTGTAAAGTGTGACAAAGCATCGGTGTTACCCAAGTTATATGAACGAAGATCAGGTACCGTACAATTAAACTATATGAGGATAACCTCTTTGTCTAAATTTGTGTTTTTAAGGAAAAGCTAATTAATGCATCCCACCACGTGCTCCAACCAAATATCAATTCATCTGGCATTACACCCCCCGAACTACCATTGAGATGTATTCCACTATTGTGATATTTATTTAATTTGTAAAACTAAAGAGTGTAAATTGAGTATGTGATAAATAAATGTTTGTTCCTTTACTATTAACCTTAATTTTTAGTTTGTTAACTTAGTATCCCGTTAAGCACAGAAATAGGTGGGTTTTGCGGCCACCAACGCAATGTACACAGCAGTAAGTTTTAGAACAGATTACATGTATAATTAATATACTAATAAATAATTAATTTAATGTAAAATGCATTTTTGACAATATTAATTTTAATCAACAAAAAATAATAATCGGCACATTTGGTGCTCGTGACTTTAGCAGTAACGGGAATAAAATAAGGATTTATGAAATTAATAAAAATAAAAGGAATAATAATAATAAAAAATAAATATTGATAAGGTTGGACAACTGGTGGCGACATAGATGATTGTGAAAATATTGTGCACAATTCTCATTTCTCCTTATGTTATATGTATGATTATGTAAAGTTTTATCAATGAAATGGAAAAAATGGTTCTTCTAAATGAGATCGAAGGTATAATTAGAAAAATGGGATATAGGAATGGGACCAGTTAAAAAAGTGGTGAAAAGTTCAATTATAACAAGGAGTTCAAGTTTGAAAGAAGATTCAAAAATATCAAATAAAAATTATACTAAATTGGATAGAAATAATAAAAATATGGATATTCCAGTAATGCAGATCCTGCCATTATTTTGTGGGAGTAAGGAGGAAGATATAAATTTCTTTATAAAACAGTTTGATGAATTAGCGGAGTTAGCAAGTTGGAAGGAAGAGCATAAAGTGGCTATCATTAAAACCAGATTAAAAGATAAGGCTATGCAGTTTTTAATTCAAAACCCTGAATTACAAAACGAAAAGGAGTTTGATAAAATAAAAATATTACTAATAAATAAATTTTCAAACAGAATAACGATAACGCAAGAACAGGACGCTTTCAATAAAATAAAACAAACGCCTGATATGTCAGTGGACGAGCTTGTGCTAAAAATAAAAAACGCAGCGCGTAAATTTTTGAACCTTAAGGATACAACAGATGGAGAGGTAGAGAAAATAACCAATAAAATAATGTTGGGAAAATTCATTAGCGCATTACGCCCTGATTTGGCAATTGAAGTGAAGAAAAAAGATCCGCAGCGGTTTGAAGATGCCATAAAAGATGCCGAACTGTTTGAAATAATCCTTAATGATAGGACTCCAGAAGAATCACATAACGAACTGAAAGAAATGTTACTTACAACACAGGTTCAAGATTTGACTTTAGAAATTAATAAATTAAAATTGCAAAATATACCAAATCAATCCATGGAACGGGCTGTTTTTTGCATAGGGTGCGGAAAAAATGGACATTATTTCTCAGATTGCTGGTACAATGAGTGTAATACTGCATTTGCAAGGAATCCCAAACGAAGGAAGTATCAGCAATATGGGTTGGAGCAAACAAATTATATCAGAGGAAACAGAAACGAAAATCTCAGAAATTTTGAACGAGGAGGATATGATAGAAATAATAGGGAATATCAAGGAAATAATAATGATCAAAGAAATTATTGCGATCAATTAGAAACCAACGTAGAAAATAGAGAGAGGCAAAGTATAAGAGGAAATTTTAGGGGGCGCAACGGAAGAAATATAAGATCAAACACATATGAGAGAAACAATAATAATAGTAATTTAAACTAAGAGCTGGAATTTGGGACCAAGGAACGAATCGTACAAATTCCAGAGAAATAAATAAATTCGGTTCACAAACATATAGAAATAACAAAAATGGAGATGACTGGCAAAACTATACAAATTTGAAGAGAGGACAATATTATGAAAATAATGATAAAGCAAAATATGATACCAAAAGTATCCTTTCAAGCGAATGTGAAAACGTATCTAGCCCACAATTACCGATGGTAGAAATAGATTGCAAAGGAATAAAAATAATAAGTGTAATTGATAGTGGGGCTCAAGTTAGTATTATAGATTTGGAAACATTTCAAAAACTAAAACAGAATAGAAATGTAAAAATAAAATACATAACCAGAAGAGTAATACTTCAGACGTTTACTAAAGAAAATATAGAATTTTTAAATTGCATTCAATTTTCATTTAGAATTGGGGAAAAGGCATGCAAAAATTATTTTTTCGTGACAAAACAGAACTTTCAGGGGCAATATAAAATGCTTTTAGGCTACGACTTTTTATCCTCACATAAAGCAATTTTAAATACAAAAGATAACGAAGTACAATTTGGGAATACTGCGATTAAATTGTATAAAAGTGAAAATACAAACCCAATACAGAATTCAAAACAAAAACCACAAAGCCAGGGAATTCGCGATGAAAATAGATATAATAGTAATTATGAAAATTATAATACTGATGACGACGAATATGAGGAAATAAATAGTTGTTATAATGAATCCAATAATGAGAATGAAGATAGAATAAGCGATGATAATGATGACGACGAATATGAGGAAATAAATAATTGTTGTAATGAATTCAATAATGAGAATGAAGGTAGAATAAGCGAGGATAATGAAAGCGATAACGATAGAAAAGACTCTAATATGCAAAATTGTAGCACTCGCGATAATGTAAATGATGGAAAATGGTTACCAAGTTCTAATGAAAGTAATAAGAATAAGAATGTTAAAAAGAAAGAGGAAAAGCAGATTTTCGCAAAATTGAAAAGAAAAATAACATTAAAGCCAGGGGAGTCAGAAATAGTCCAATTGATTTTGTCACAGGAATTAAATGAGGGACAGGATGTTTTATTTTCTCCAATAAAAATGGCAAGAACATTAATCACGGATGAAGCGATCCAAAGTATAGAAAATAAAAATAAGATTAGAATGTTGTTATACAATGAAAAAAATTGCCAAATTACACTTAATAAAAATATGAACGTGGGTATAATAACAGAACAAATCGAAATTGTTGATACAAAAAATAAAAGCAGTAAACCCACGTTGGAAATTAATAATATTCAAAATTTAAATAAAACAGATTATCAACAAATTCGGGAATTAAGAAAGAAAGAAATATCTCCAGACGATTTTCAAGTACAGCACTTAAATAAGGAAGATAGAAATAAAGTTATTGCATTAATGATGACCAATACAGAGGTTTTTTCAAAGTCATATGCTACCCTAGGTAAAACATCAGCAATAGTACCGAAAATCGAACTCATGCACAATTATCCTATTCAGAGTCGACCATACCCAATTCCGAGAGCAGTACGAGAAATTGCGCAAAAAGAAATTAGGGAATTATTGGAAAATGACATTATTGAAAGTTCACAAAGCACGTACGCTAGTCCCATAATTCTTGTAAAGAAACCAAGTAAACCAAATGAAGAACCTAAATATAGACTTGCTATTGATTATAGGGCCATAAACGCGTATTTACCACTTTTGCCAATAAACTTACCAAAGGTGAAGGATATATTACAAAATATCGCTGGTAGTAAAATTTATACAGTTATGGATTTGAAGGCGGCGTTTTTTCAGATCGAACTAAGAAAACAAGATAGAAAGGCCTTAACGTTCACAACTTTTATGGGAAATTTTAATCCTAAAAGAATTCCGTTTGGTCTTAAAAACTCAGGAGCATATTTTCAACTTTTAATGAACAAAGTGTTAGGAGATCTATCAGAGTTAAAAATATACTTTTACTTAGATGACTTAGTCATATGCGCACAAAATAACGACGAAATGTTAGAGAAAATCAAAATTGTTTTCCAAAGATTGAAAGAAAATAATTTAACACTCGACCCGGCGAAGTTACAGATATGCAAATCGCAAATTGAATTTTTAGGATATAAAGTAAATGCGAATGGTATAAGCCCATCAATAAAAAACTGTGCAAAAGTGCAAAATTTCAAACAACCCCAAACGGTTAAACAAGTAAAAAGCTTTCTTGGGACAACAAACTATTTTAGAGGTCTGATAAAAAATTATGCACAAATTGCAGAACCGTTGGTAAATTTGACAAAAAAGAATGTTAGGTTCGAGTGGAATAATGAATGTAGAAAAGCTTTTGAAAAATTAAAAAATGCAATTTTTAAAGAACCAGTTGTAAGACAGCCTGATGAAGTAAACCCGTTTGTCTTAACTACGGATGGCTCAGGTAAGGGAATTAGTAGTATTTTGATGCAAAGGGTAAATGGAGTCGATCATGTTATCGAATTTTATTCAAGACCTGTGAACCCGGCAGAGAAGCGTTATCCTGCAATAAAGCTAGAATTGCTAGCTATACACGCATCCTTACAACACTTCAGAGAATATCTGTTCGGAAGGAGTTTCACCTTGCTGAGTGACGCAAAATCCCTTATGTACCACATAAAATTAGATAAAATGCCAAATATCATATCGAGGTGGCTAATTGACATAAGTCAGTATGATTTTAAATTCAAATATCAAAAAGGTGAAAATAACGCAAGTGATTATTGCTCGAGATATGTATTTGACAATGATAACCAAATCAAATATGTAAATACTTTAATTAAAAATGATGAGATAAATGTGGAGAAAATATTAGAGCAACAAATGGTAGATGAAAAATTAAGTAAAATTAGAGAGGAATTACAAAAAGGAAGAAACCGATATCACAATAACAAGGTATACTATATTGATAGCCAAAATAAACTGTTAATGGTAAAGAAGGAAAATAAAAGACAAACGTATAGGAAAATAAATGAGAATAAGATTGTAATACCGCACTCGCTAAAGGGAAAGATAATAGAGATAGCACATTTCCCTCATTTCGGAGTAAAAAAGACATACCAATTACTTTCAAGAAAATATTTTTGGATAGGGGCTTTCCAAGACGTGGAAAATTTTTGTAAGTCTTGTAATCAATGCTTATTAGTAAAACACAAAAATATACCACCAGCCAGACTTCAGGCTATGCCAGAAATATTAAAACCAGGAATATATTTACAACTGGATTGCGTAGGAAAACTACCGCGCAGTAATGGAGGAAATAATTTTGTAATTACAATTGTAGACATGTTTTCACGATACTTTGAGGCCTATGCAGTCAGAGACATTACTGCTAAAACAATAGTGAATAAGCTAACAAACTTCGTGACAACTTATGGAGTTCCAATTATTATTCAAAGCGATAATGCTCAAATTTTTAAAAGTAAAGAATACATAGATTTTACAAATGCATTAAATATTGAAAGGCGATACAGTTCGGTTTATTTCCCAAGTTCTTTAGGTCGTTGTGAAAGAATACACAGAGACATGAAACAATGTATAATGTGTTTGTCAAAGACTACGTTTGAATGGGATGAATCTTTAAAATGGTTTAAGTTTTATGTGAATAACACTATTAACAGTAATACAGGATTTGAGCCTTCATTCCTGTTCTATCTTAGAGATTTATCATTGCCATTTGAAAATATTAAACAAACAAACATACCAAGTAAGGAAGAAATAGATATAATGTATAGTGATGTAAATAATTATAAAAATTATGTGGCACAGCATTTAAAAAATATAGATAAAGTAGTGAAAGACGCATCGGAACAACAAAAGCTGGTAAATGACAAACAAATAAAGAAATATAAAATGGTGAGAAAAAACGATATATTTATAGGAGCGACAGTGTACCTAAAAAAGTTCCTAAAACCAAGGGTATTAGAGGATCGATATGATGGACCATTTAGAATTACGAAATTAGTCCGAAATAATAATGTTATAATATGTCTTAAAAGTGATGAAAATAAAACTTATAAAGTGCACATAAATAAACTATACATGGCAGCGGAGCGAAAACAATATTTGAAAGATAGTGACGAAAGCGAATCAAACCACACACACACACAGGACAAAGAAAAAAATCAAAATGAGAAAGTGATTAGAAATAATGATCAAAGTCAAATTAAGGAAGGGAAGGTTACTAAAGAAAAGCAATTAAACTGTGAAAATAATAGAAATGATGATGAGGTTTGTTATAATGCCAGAGGGTATAATTTTCGCCCTCGAATTGTTGTAAATAGTAATTTCATAAAACAAAGAATATGAAAAATATGTAAAAAGTTTGTAATTAATGTCATAAATAGAAAGTGATAATTGAGTGTATATGTATATGTTTTTATGTTTTAAATTGTGGATATAAGTATATTTCAAAAAGTATGTTATGTATTTCTGACATTACATATATGGCAAGTTCAAAAAAAAAAAAAAAAAAAAAAAAAAAAAAAAAAAAAAAAAAAAAAAAAAAAAAAAAGGTGAAATAACAAAGTAATTTATAAATAATATGGTGGTATGGAATTCAACCATAACCAAGAATCGGAAGTTGATAGTTGCACTACTACAATATGTTACAAAATGAAATGATAACAAGAAAATGTATAATAATAATAAAGTAATGAATGCTGTTATGTAATGATATGTCGTATGTAAATAATTATGTAAAAGGAGAAATGAAAATTATGCATTGCAAATAATATATATCAAAATTTACAATTTAATAATAATGTGAATGTTGGTAATCCTCATGTAATTTATGGTACATTATGTCAATTATGAATAATGGACTAACTTGACAGGGAACTATCAAGAAACTACAAAGAACTATCAAAGCTATGAGTTGTACGAGGCTAAAAAGTGGAACTCAGCCTTTCTCACGATGGATGAACATATGCGTTTGCGAGGAACCATTGTGAACTTAATTTCTTACCACTGGGGTGAAACTGTGGGAGAGTAACTTTTGGACTTTTTTTTCGCGGGGGGGTGAGAATGTAATGCCAGAAATGTAAAGTAATAAATATTTGGAAGGATTAGAAAATAATGGAACCAGGAATGCGTGCGGATTATCCCCACGCTAAGCAGATGGGCGATAATATACAGGTGGCCCCATATCTCACATACCACGCCCATGTTTACATACCACGCTAAGCCGTTTGGCGGCAACCGAGACGGCGACGCCATGTCTACGGATTAGCCCTCAGCTCTGCATTTCAGCACGTGGACCGCGGACCGAAAAAGGGATATAAGTGAGAGTTGCTCGAAGTGGGAGTCAGAATTGGTCAAGGCAGGCTGTTGGAGTTAGACTAGTCAAGAAGAAGCGGCGGTAGCAGAGTTAAGAGTTGTGTGTGCGTCTCTGATATAGGAATTCGAAGGAGAGCTCATGTTCATCTGGTATTGCAAGTGTAAAGTGTGACAAAGCATCGGTGTTACCCAAGTTATATGAACGAAGATCAGGTACCGTACAATTAAACTATATGAGGATAACCTCTTTGTCTAAATTTGTGTTTTTAAGGAAAAGCTAATTAATGCATCCCACCACGTGCTCCAACCAAATATCAATTCATCTGGCATTACACCCCCCGAACTACCATTGAGATGTATTCCACTATTGTGATATTTATTTAATTTGTAAAACTAAAGAGTGTAAATTGAGTATGTGATAAATAAATGTTTGTTCCTTTACTATTAACCTTAATTTTTAGTTTGTTAACTTAGTATCCCGTTAAGCACAGAAATAGGTGGGTTTTGCGGCCACCAACGCAATGTACACAGCAGTAAGTTTTAGAACAGATTACATGTATAATTAATATACTAATAAATAATTAATTTAATGTAAAATGCATTTTTGACAATATTAATTTTAATCAACAAAAAATAATAATCGGCACACCGACCATGACTTCATATTTAATAAAGTGACTGCAAAAGTTCCTCTAATTTAGAAATAACAAAACATTTAAACAGTTATATTTTGTATGTATTCATCTTACACAGGTAACATTTTAAAATCTTCTGCATTGCATCCATTCTTTCCATTTTTCTGCAAAATTATTTTATTTTATTTACCAATAAATAAAACTTATTGAAATAAAGCTTATGAAAATGCGAATTCCATTATAAATTTAACTTGTAATACCAAATTTTTTGCCAAATTTTCAGCCTCCCCAGTCAAAAATTTTACGCTACGCTACTGTTACTTACTAACGTACATTTTAAAGAAAAAATCTCTTTCTGTATGTATGTATGTGTGTGCGTCTGTCTGTGTCGCTTGTAGTAAAAAGCTTAAGACAGTCTCGAAATACGGTACAGGGGGGTTACTGAACTCCTGGAACGATATGCCTTTTCGAGATTTTAAAAACTGTTCACTTAAAAGTCGAAATTCTGCCGAAATTTTACCATTTTAATATCATTTTATTCCAGCAGACGATTTTCCGAGTATAAACTGTAGAGAAGCGATAGATAAACTAGACTTACGTCGGGGTTTGAACTGTGGCTTAAAATTCAAAACTCTATTTATTTCAAAAATTTCAATTTAGTTTTTTAAGTATACGATTATTGTATTATAAGCATTTTGTGAAAAATACACTTGAATCGGATGTAAACTTTTGCAGATATTTAAAATTTTAATTTTACTTCTGTGAATAAAGAAACGCTATCTTTGCAAGAAGATTTTATTAGCGAATTATGATCAAATAATGAGGTACTTTGGAGCTTATTTTTCAACTTCCTGTTTTAAAAAAAAATTCAAAGCTAATTTTCAATGTATTTGTCAGCCTTCTTTTAAAAAAATTGTCAAAGCCTGTTTAGACGCAATAAGTTATTTATTTTTGTTTAAAACTAGAGTATCGCTGAAGAGTTGCTTGTTTCCGAGAATTTGCTGCATGTTCAGGTGTAACGTTAATCAGAGGTTTGCATTTTAAATCCATGGTAAATACGCGTATTTGTACTAGTAATTACTACCCCACGTCATAATTCTAGCCTATGATCTTCTACAAAATCAGGAGAATTCCTCAACAACTATATAAACTTACAGCACGCACTTTACTGATAATAGGCAGTTGGAAATTTTCCCATTTCCAGTTACTCGACACAGTATTCTATTATTTTTAACTTTATAAAACTAGATCTGATCTTTAGACACAAGAAAACCTTTAGGATCGATCTCAAAATGAAGAAAATAATTCATCATTGCTAACATTACTAGAAATCGGCAATTGGAAACCTTCCCGTTTCGACATCTTCACGCAAAGGTCTTGGAAAAGGGACGTTGAACCAACGTCAAACGACCTCTCAGGTCAAGACAAAAACAGAAGGAACGCCCTGAGGGTGGAAGACACAACAAATTGCGGATTAAGTGGTAGGACTGGCCAAGATTCGATTATGGGGAAAGTGTCTGTGCTGGAAGGGACAGCAGAGGCATGATTGCGTCACGAATAAGACGGAAATATTTTGACCTCATCTCTCTGGCAACAGCTTCTCTGATTAGTTGGATGCCTGACGTTCCACAGATAGCTGAACAGTAAACTGTGTTTAGATTTTAAGACTAAACATAAAGGTTTTGGGTAATTAGAGATTCCAGGTAATCTAGAACAGGTCTGGAATATGCATAAATACACACGATGAAGAAATTACATTATGTGAAAAAACTAGATACATTTTTAGTTATTCTCGTAATGAAAACTCGAATTATTCGAATTTTACGATTTTCATAGTATTGTTTTGAAAAATAATAGTAATATATACTAGGATGAGGATGAAATGTATAAATTAAACCCACTCATCAGTAACATTAAATGTATGTTAATGGTGCTGATGAGTGGGTTTTCACCACACGTCCGGTCAGGATGCAAGTATTAATAATTTCCACCATTAAAGTTAACTTTGACATTGGCCGTGTCGGACATAAACACATATAAATCAATTCTAAAATAGAAGTGGACAATGAGGACAGCGAACATAATATAAAACCATAACAAATTTATTTACAAATGATTAAAATAATAAGAACATATTTAATTAACACTTATTATACTTATTTACACTTAAACAGTTATTCTCCATATCATCCTCGCAAAGTTATTCTAATTAACACAAAATTAGTGGTATTCACATCTAATCTCATTGAAATAATAACTGTTCCGTTCCACAATAACGTCTCTCATATTTACACATATTTAAAACATATAATTAAATTCCATCACGATTGAACTTCTGTAAGATTGAAGTTAATTCGTATCCAAACATACACTGCCTTAAAATATAGTTAAAATAATTTACATAAGGAACAATTATCTCAAATATGAAGGCTAATCAAATGTCGAGAGAGAGATAGAATCTGGCTACCAAAATGTATGTAAAAGACATGCATGTCGTACCTCGATACTCCGTTGTGTAGCCCGTCATCAGGTCAGAAGACGGCGGGTGCCCGGTATCTCCGCAGTTGTTTTAGGACACTTCTCTCTCCAAATTCACGAAAAAGTGAAGTCTTTTTCTCTCAAAATCTGACTCTCTCTCTAACATCTGAAAATTATCACCTCCTACAAAACTAAGTCCCTGGTTGTCACTGCAGCCCCTGTTATTTCAATTGGACAGCATAGGGTTACATATCTGTTATTGGGTGCTGTCATCTCGGAGGTTTGGTTAGCACCCAAGAATTAATATGAATCAGCTGACCGAAAGTTCTCACGACCTCGGGCGCACGTGTGACCAGTGGCGGTCAAGAGGTCGCCTCTTTTCAAGGCTCCCAACTGTGAGCCTCTTTGTAATTGAGACGTCTCCGTTAATGAAGTCGAAGAAGCGTTGTTCTCACTTCCTTTGCAGGTGTCCTTCTGGGGAAACATATACTTATTTTAAAAGCAATACAGGGACCATCTTTATAGGTTGCGATCCATCCAAAACTTCGATGTCACATATTTACCATGTAACAGGTACTAAAATCGTATATATGAATCCAGATAAGTCAAATGTAATAATTAGCATCTTTAAACTGTTTCCTACTTGATATAATATATATATGAGTCAGACTCAATATTGAACTTTTTTATAATTATTTTACTACAATAGTGTTTTTTCGGGCCATTTCGTAAAAAAATGTCGGTTCCATCCTTCGAAGATCCGCTAAATTTTAATTATTGGAATTAGACTGTGTAATTTTCAGATCTCAAGGTCGTAGAAAATTATATTAAAAATGCGATCAAAGAAATTGAAATAAACAGACAGACAATCATCCGCCATGACTAGCAAAATAAAAGATTTTAAAATGAAAATTTTAAAGAACTTTTAGGAAATATCAGAAAAAGAAAAACTTTAGTACGAAATCTAAAAATAAAAAATACCATCCTTTTTTTTTCATACTGGACACGATTGTGATACACGTGAAACTAAAGACTATAAAAATTGAATGTATGAAAAAATTATGTGCTGACAGATATTTGTTTTAGTTTCTTATTACTTCTGTAATTGTTCTTATTATTTCAGTAATTGTTTCTTGCACACAGAAACATAACGTTTCTGAACATTTAAATTTCACTGATTAGTCAAGTTCTTTTTCAGACTAAGCTATAGATCATCATAGATAGGAATTTTAAGTGAATTAAATACGCTTTTTGAATGCATAAGAAATAATACCACCCTTTATCACTCTGAACATCACTGTGAGACACGTGGAACTATGAAAAATGAATGCATGAAAAAGTTAAGTGCAGACAGATATTTTTTCTTTTAATTTCATATTACTTCCTTTAGGTAAAGTAATTGTTTCTTACACACAACAGCATAAATTTTCTGGACATTTAAATTTCAATGATTAATCAAGTTCTTTTACAGACTAAGCTACAGGTCGTTATCCCAGATACGAATTTTACTTAAATTAAATACGTTCTCTGAAAGACAAGTTCATGCTTGGAGAAAGCAAGAAATAATGAAAATGAGAGCGGAAAGAAAGAAAAACATGCACGAAAGAGACATATTCAGCATATAAAGGAAGTTCGTATTTTTTTCTTTTTAACATATTATTGTCGTGATGCGGTTTGATACATGAACGCTATCCCATGATACGACTTTCTGCAGGAAGTGGCTGCATATTCAAATGAAATAAAGATCATCTGCAATTCAGTCGATAAAGTTTTGCCTTAAAACTATCCAATTCAGCTTTGTTGGATTGTTCACGACAGACAATCTACGGGAGATTGAGAAATATTTCTCATAAAATATTTTATAGCATTTTTACTTTTCTGACAACGCTTAGAATTAAATGTAGGAAAAGAATTGGAATGAGATTGGACATTGAATTCCAATTTTCATTGCATTAACCCGGTTTGATCTGCTAGATTAACAGATGATTACTTTTTCATCATACTGAATGATTTAGTTGTGTTATAAATGAGAGATATGGCATTCCTCATACTTTATGTATGAAAAACTAGCCAGTTCCACGCACTGTAAAACATTTGCAAGTTATTGAAAGTTTCAGGGGAAACAGCTATCTGCAATGTAAGGATCATGTCCGGAGTAAGATCCTTGATAGTTCTGATAATATATATATATATATATATATACACACACAAAAATAACGCTTCGGCAGACGATTATTAGCTAAATACTTCAGAAATAAAGCTAGAAATTTCATGAACGCCTGCAATTGCGGCTTTTCTGATAGTTTGCCAAAATTATCAACAAAATAGCTGAAAAAAATGAGCAAAGGTTGCAAAATGTTTTATAGTGCGGGCAAAGCTGGGCACATTTTCTAGTTGTTTACTGTAAAACATTTGCAAGCATGTTACTGAAAATTTCAGGGGAATTAACTGTCCGTAATGGGGATTAAGGTTCCAGATAGTTATGATAATATATATATATATATATATATATATATATATATATATATATATATATCGTGTATAAAGCACAAGAAGAGATAACCACGGTGATATTAAAACAAGATGTATAATATACACATAGAAAGGCGCAAAGCTGCACTTTCAAGTGAAAACAAAAATAGTTCAAATATAAAGAAAAAAAGGAGTTGCACTCAGGCAAAACACTAAAAGGCCAAGGAGGATTGCGACCCCTTGTTCCCGGTTAAAGCAGGCTTTCACATCTCGGAAACACTCCCGGACACCAGTACTTTCCTGTAGCAGCCCGCCTAAAGTCAACGCAAGCGAAAAGTGAATATTAAAATGAAAAAAAAGAAAGACCCAACCCGTAAACGTTGGAAATTTTTTTCTTATACTCCAAACAAAACTAAAAACAGAACAGGGCAAGTCTATTCACAAAAGCAACGACCCTTATCATGATCGAGATTGCACATCATTACATCTATATTACACAAACACCAAATTCATGATAGTCCACTTCAATCCAATCTTATGTCTCTTTCATCGCTGCCATTATCATTTTGTCAAATCTTCAAAATCTGCATAAATTACATCTTGCTTTTGGTCATAATTTGCAGTATAATAATGTTTCAGAAAAGTCTTATAAAAGATATATAAAAGATAGCTTTGTCTTATAGCTTCCTTAATTAATAATCTGTCACTCATGATACTTTCCTTTTGGTATGTATTAAGTTCTTTATTTCTCGATAAATGATCGAGTATCAAATTATGAAAAATGCTCTTGCTCAAATTTGTATACCAATTTATAATATAATTCATTTTGATATCAAAGGAGTTCCTTTTGTCATATAATTTAAAGTAAATTATATCATTCTCATTACATTGAATGCATATGTCCAAAAAATTTTACTTCGTTTTATTTTTCAAGTTTCTATTAACAGTAAATTATTTGGGTAAAAGTTAAAATCACATTCATAAAGTGGGTCCAATAAACCTGTCAACACGTCATCAGCGAATCTAATGTAGAACAATTCATTTAGTAAGTTTAGTAGTGACCCTCTTCATGCCTATGCAGATAAATATCAGTTAACATTGATGAGCAACTCCCTCCCATTGGGATGCCATGTATTTGTTGGTAGAAAGCTTTACCATTGTGAAGAATATTTTCAAAAAGGACGACCTTAATTAACGATTTATACTGATTGACATTTATAATAGACTGCTTATCATAAACTTCAAATGTTTCAATCAAAATTGCAAAATTTGCAATTGATTCGCTGATGACGTGTTGAAAGGTTTGTGGCGATTGGGCGTCGCCGGGCCTCGAACCAGGGACCCTTTGGTTACAAGACCGACATTATAATCACTGAGCAAAAGCTAGTTCCTCCTCTGTTCTTATAATTCGGGTACTGGCTCCGTGTGGCATCTTTGATCAGATGTCTTTGCTGCCGCACAGAGTGTGAGGCAGAGTTTGCTCAGTGATTGTAATGTCGGTCTTGTAACCAAAGGGTCCCAGGTTCGGGGCCCGGCGACGCCCAATCGTCACAGTGATGACTTGACGTTTGAAACACGCAACCTTGCTCTCCAACGATCTCACCATCTCAACACGAGATGGCAGCACCACATGGAGTCAGAAGCCTTGACACTCCCTTCTTGGTTGACCACGACTGTCCGTCACGCCGAGGCGACACGCCTCCGGCTTTCCTCATCAGCGGAGGGAGTGTGCGGCAGCAAAGACATCTGATCAAAGATGCCACACGGAGCCAGTACCCGAATTATAAGAATAGAGGAGGAGCTAGCTTTTGCTCAGTGATTATAATGTCGGTCTTGTAACCAAAGGGTCCCTGGTTCGGGGCCCAGCGACGCCCAATCGCCACAGGTTCATTAGACCTGCTTTATGAATGTGATTTTGACTTTTACCCAAAGAATTTACAGTTAATAGAAACTTGTATGGAAAAAGAAAGAAAGTAAAATTTTTTAGACATATGCATTCAATATAATGAGAATGATATAATTTACTTTAAATTATATGACAAAAGGAACTCCTTTGATATCAAAATATATATTTTCGTAATTTGATACTCAATCATTTATCTAGAAATAAAAAACTTAATATATACCAAAAGGAAAATATCATACGTGACAGATTATTAATTAAGGAAGCTATAAGACAAGGCTATCCACTGACTGTTCTGAAACATTATTATACTGCAAATTATGAACAAAAGCAAGATGTAATTTATGAAGATTTCGAAGATTTGACAAAATGATAATGGCAACGATGAAAGAGATATCAGTTATTAAAATATGGATTGAAGTGGACTATCATGAATTTGGTGTTTGTGTAATATTGATGTAATGATGTGCAATCTCGATCATGATGAGGGTCGTTGTTTTTGTGAATAGACTTGTCCTGTTCTGTTTTTGGTTTTGTTTGGAGTATAAGAAAAAAAAATTAACGTTTACGGGTTGGATCTTTTTCTTTTTTCATTTTAATTTTCACTTTTCGCTTGTGTTGACTTTAGGCGGGCTGCTTCAGGAAAGTACTGGTGTCCGGGAGTATTTCCTAGGTGTGAAAGCATGCTGTAACCGGGAACAAGGGGTCACAATCCCCCTTGGCCTTTTAGTGTTTTGCCTGATTGCAACTCCTTTTTTCCTTTGTATTTGAACTATATATATATATATATATATATATATATACACAATGTGTTTATTGTAAGTTTGTGTATATATATACACAAAAAATAACACTTTGGTAGATGATAATTAGCTGAATATTTCAGAAATGAAGCTGGAACTTTTACGAACGCCTGTAATCGCGGCTTTTCTAATAGTTTGTTGAAAATTATCAACAAAGTAGCTGAAAAAAAATTAGCAATGGTTGTAGAATGTTTTATAGTGTACGATCTGAATGTCAATTCTTAACTCTTACAGACATATATTTTCTATATGCACAACACAAAATCGCATTTTGTAAAAGATGATCTCTAAAATACTGTACACAACAATAAATATTGTTGTGGCATATAATATAAGCACAGCATTAAATTTAAAATTGAGTTGCTTTGATTTCCAAACAATAAGCACCAAATAGCAATATATATATATATATATATATATTGTCAGGGAAAGCGAAAATATAGATAAATACTTTCCATCGTAAACACAATGGTAACTCTCCCATTAAATATTTAACAATAAGTGTGGAAGATTAAGTTCAATTAAAACCTATATTTCCCCCCCTTCGCTCAGTGAAAGAGTAATCGATCATAACGAGGGATATCTCTTGTTTCTCATTTACAAAGGTCGGTTAATTGGTTCAGAAAGTAATTATTCAGAAAAGATTGCAACCAGTCTGAAATTCTATCTCTGGGAGTTCAAGGGTTTTGCAGTAACGACTCTGCGATGACTCAGAGGAAGTAAAAAAAATGTGGAATAAAAAAGGAACCGTTAGAGAAAGTGTGTGTGGATTAATTCAACAACTTAAACGGCTTCCCATGTTTTAAGTCACGGAATCTCTATTAATGTTATATTTTTTTCATAATGTATACTTCTATAATGAGGTCAAGAATTTGAGTTTTTGAAAGATTTACAACTTTGAGCATCCTTGCACTCAAATCATACGTGTGTACGAGTGAAAATGCAGAAACAACAAATTTTGAACGAATAAAACTGGAGTGACATTTGGTAGAGGGCCACCCACATAAGCTGTGGGACTCCTACAAATATTTATCACATTCTCCCCTTTTCTATATTTGATTTTCTCCTCTTTGCGAATTCTTCATGTATTCTGTAACTTAAAAAGAAGAAGAAGAATAGGAGGGGAGCGAGTCTCCTACTCAAATGGTACACGCCCGCCCCCCCCCCCCCCCCCCATGGACAGCCATGTTTGATAAAGCTGCGAATACTGGAACTTATTTTGAACACGATCGAACATTTAAAAGCCCTTTCTCTCATTATTATAATATATTATTATTATATATTATTATATATTATTATTATTATTATGGTTCCAGTTTATTGAAAGAACCAGGAGACATCGAAACATGCATTTTTGGAACCATTTCTTTGCTGAGAAAGCAAATATTAAAGTTAAAATCAATATTTTACTTTATTTGAAAATTCTAAATATAAGTACCGGAACTTTTAAAGTGAAATGCTAAAATTTAAATTACTAAGCATGAAATGCACACAAAATACTGTTAGTTTTAAAACAAATAAAAAATAAGAACTATCTAAATGTTTTTGTAACAAAATAAAAACATAATTAGAAAATGCTCTAATTTGTATTTTAAAAAAATTACATTCGTTTAATTTATCAGTCACAGGGAAAAATACACATTCAAGAAAAAAATGCTATAAATTCAAATATATTTAAAATTTTAAAATGTAAATAATAGATTTAACAAATTAAATATTTACATTTATTTATTTATTTTCATTAAAGTGAAAATGTACAAAAAAACATTTTTATGTTTAAATGTTAAGTGAAATCTGTTTTCACTATTATAAATATTTAGAAATATAGGAAAAAAAAAACCCGGCGAAGATTATTCTTTCCCGTTTAAAAAACACTCGTCTTTGAGAAACGGAAGTAATTATTTTCAACCACACGAATAAAACATGTTTACACAAACCTAAACAAAAAATATTATAAATTATTCTATTTTGTCTTTCCGAAACAAGAGAAATTGTTAGCGCCAGGTTTATTGCTTCCATTGTTTAACTCAAATTTATCGACATTTGTATAGCAATTTTTGTGCAAAATTTCTTCCCACTATGCCATGTCCTTCAATAGTTTGGCCGAAAGTGATTTTAAATGGTTTTTTCATGCTTCACCAATATCTTAAATTAAGTTGGAGTGAAAAATTGTTTTTCTGTGAGAAGCAAATATATGGATTTTTTGTCGCCTTCCATATAATTGCTTTTGATCTTTTATCCACTGTCCTCGAAAAGTGAAGTTTATTAAGCATAACATTTTTGAAAGAGAAATAGATTAAAGTGGGAGTACAAGTGAGACATACAAGCATTGCATGGAGCACAACATGCTCATCATTTTGCTAAAATAATCAGTAAAATAGATTTTATTGAAATAAAATTAAATTGGGAATACAAGTGTAAAATACAAACCGCATGTGGCACAACTTGAACATAATCTCACTAAAATAATTAGCAAAATAGATTTTATGGTATGACTGGTTGCTTAAGAACAACGTAAAAATAAAAACGTAATAATGAATATGGTTATGGATAAGTAGTGTAACTGAATGTTATAATAAATTATGAATATAGAATTAATTCATTTGCTAAAATGCAAGGCTGACAGCTTGTTTTCATTTTGCCAATAATGTTGCCAGGCATTGCAGTAGGAACAAAAGATCATACGTGCTTCAGCCTGTTTTCAAGAGCTCATGTACGGATTTTGAAATTGGATTAAATCTTTTAATCTTTCTTTTAAGTCTCCCCCCCCCCCCCGCCAACCCTAAGTGCTAAACAGAGATGCGATCTTGAGAGCGAGTTGAACCGTTTTTTCGTTGAATGCTGTATTTTTCATGCTGTTGAGATGTGAGGATTGCACGGTAAGATCAACGTTATCCTCTATTTGAATAAAGCTGTGATCTAAATTGGTGCAGTGGTTTTATGATCTATAATTCTATACTATGGTTTTTAAGTTTATGCACGCATTTTTAAAATTAGATTAAAAATTTTAACCTTCCTTTTAAGACCACCAACCCCCGCATTGTTAAATAGAGATGATATCTTGAGAGTGAGTTGGCCAGTTCTTTCGTTGAATGTTGGCATCTTTAAGCTGTTGAGAGGCAAGGATTGCACTGTAAGATTGGCGTCATCCCCTATTGAACAAAGTTGTGGACAATATTAGTCATTTCAGATTATTTATTTTTATTCAAAGTATTCACAGTTTCGTGAAAAAAGAGAGTTTTATGCAACCTCTTAAAAAGACCGCGACAAACTATTAGACTGCTGTCTCTATGAGGTTCTATATCTTGGATATTGGAATGGATATGACAGGTCTATAGTTCTTTCCAAAATATGGCACTCCATAGGTTGTTTTGAATACTCTATGGTTGTTTTGTGCACACAAGAGCGAAATAAATTCGAATGTTTAAAAAATGTTACGTCCAAACAGTTACCTTACACCTTTCTGGTAGGTCGGACGGTCTGGGTCTCAACCCTTTATAACCTAATTTAAAAATTTATAGGTATCGGAATTTTGAATTTAAAGTGTGAACAAACTGTGTTTTACGCGTTAAATTTATTTTTTATCAAAATTTCCTCAAATTTCAGATTTTTTCATAAATCGCGTAATGATAATTGATGATATAAATTAAACAACATCTATTCATGTAATACCATTTTATTTAAAATAAGTTAAGAAGTTAAAGCTAAAATTAATAGCACTAAAAATATTCCCTTTGGAAGGAGTTGGAAATTAATAACTTTTATGGCGATCATCCGAAAAATTAAGCTGATAACAGCAGATAATATTGGAATAATTAATATCACACCTATTATCACCATTTGATTTGGAGTTGTGGACACTTTTGCGGAAAGCGAAAATGATGCTCATTCTTTTTCTGAATGTGGTAGATTGTAGAATCGATTTACGTTTACGTAATTAAACGCAGAGCTCGAATCATTTTTATGAAAATACTTGACGGGAAAATTTAGACAATTCTTTACGCCATAAATAATGGTTAATTTGTATTCCCTGTCCCCTGACGAGAGTTATTAATCGAACTTTTTACTGTATCTGTTCATGCTTTAGTATTGTATAATCAGTGGCTAATTCTGGTCTAAAAAGCAGGTCATGCGAAGATGCACCTTAACCCCCCACCCCCCCCCACCCTCTTGTTATCAATCGCACTACATTGCTCAACAGTTTTAATGGCAATAATAGTAATAGTTAATATTACTGTTATTGTGTTATATATTGTAACTAGGGCAGTAATTCGGGAGGAAACAAATGACAAAATTCGTAGAGCTCGTCAAAAGTTCCAAAAATTCTTACATATTCAGTGAAAAGTTACAATAAATTCCAACAGTGAATGAACTTCAAATTATATACATTTTCAAAGCAATAATTAAAATTGTATATATTTAAATTAACTTTTCTTCCATTTTACATCTATTGTAAAATCTCGCACCTCGAATAATACGAGTTTTTGTATTTTAAAAAAAATATACCATACTAGTCATATTGCAGTATTCGTCATTGTGTATAGTATTTGTACATTCGTCATTATGTGGAAGACCCAGACCGTCCGACATAGTATTTGTACATTCGTCATTGTGTATAGTTTTTGTACATTCGTCATTGTGTATAGTTTTTGTACATTCGTCATTGTGTATATAGTATTTGTACATTCGTCATTGTGCATAGTATTCGTACATTCGTCATTGTGTATAGTATTTGTACATTTGTCGTATATAGTACTTGTACATTCGTCGTTGTGTATAGTATTTGTACATTTGTCGTATATAGTATTTGTACATTCGTCATTGTGTATAGTATTATGTATTTACAAATATAATGTACAACATTTTAATGGGATTTGTTTTACAAATGAAAAGTTTATGTATTATTAACATTTTCAATTTAAGTAATTTGTGTTATTTTGGCAGAGATGTTTCAAATTAATATATTCCTGATTTTGAAGGAGACAATGTTCTTGAAATGCGAAAATATCGACAAAATTGACGGAAGTTTAAAACCCAAAAATGAATTAAAAAATGAAATCTATTGAAGTTATTGAAATGGAATTTTTAGGATAGGGAAAAACGATATCCTTCTTTAAAATAAAAATAAAAAAATAATTGAAAATTGAGAAATTATATAAAAAATAATATTCCTGAATTATTAATCTCAAGTATTTCTCAATGTATAATTAATAAAAAATAATTATAATTTACATTTGATCTTTTATCGATAAGATCGTAATATGTTGTTGAAGCACATGATATCTTTAACTTTCATTTTTAATTTAATTCTTTTTTTAGAATTTTTAACAATATATTTGCTATTAAATTTCCTTTATATAAGTTACGCATATAGTTCTTTTGCAATTATAATGTTACAATTATAGGAAAATGATGTTATTAATCATACAAATTTTCATAACAATTCATCAAATGGTTCCTCTTATTATGCGCACAAGTTCAATACAATGGAGCACAAGTGCAGTCCAATGCAACACAAGTATAGTCCAATAGAGCACAAGTACAGTCCAATGGAGCCTAAATGATTTGTCGTGAATAACATTTTTCTTAGTATGTAGTTTATCTTGATCATGACAAATCTAGTTTAAATAAATGAAAAAAAAAATCGGCGGTGGCTTCAGTACGATGGAGCCGAAATGGTTTTGCGTGAATAACATTTTGTAAAATAAAACTCAATTTTTGTATTATAAAAAAAATATAACTCTATCCAAAATCTGATTGCATATACTTATAAGGCTTTCAAAGAGCTATAAATTCTTGCTTATTGTTTATAGCTATCACTTAAGATATAAGCATTACAAACGTTTTTAAGATATAAGCTTTACAAACGTGAAAAACGAAACATTTTCAACCTTCTTCAACTTAACAAGACGATGACTCGAAAACTGTCAGAGCTTTGTTAATAATAAATATAGATTTTAATACTAAATTTTCTACTATACTTTTTTGTCGTTTACTGTGTATATCTATCGTTTATAGTTTACTATATATTTCGAGCGAAAGTTAGAAAAAGAAAAAAACACTCACTTGTAGTACTTTTAAGTATTTCGATAAAAAGAAGGTTCAAAATATTAAAACATTGAAATTGCTTTTACACGTTCATAATCTGGACCTTATTTCCAACAAAACAAGTAAAATTATTTACATTTTTATTTATTAGATTCGGGGGTATAAAGCATTCAAACTGTTTAAATTTTTCGTAACTCCAGAGAAACCTCAACAACAGATATCATTCACACCATACATTAATTTTATCATGACCTTAAAAAAACATTAATTTTATCATGACCTTAAAAAAACTTCATATTTTTTGTAAATTCGTTTACAAACGGAACCAGGATGATTTATACCTTAAATTCGAGCATAAATATAATTTTTCTTAGCAAGAACATAAATTCATATATTTTTAAAATTTTTGTATAAAGATTAAATTAAATATTTTAAGGGGATTATTTGAAAAAAAGATATGAATGCTATACTGGAATGTGAATATACACTATAAAACATTCTGCAACCTTTGCTCATTTTTTTAGCTACTTTGTTGATAATTCCGGCAAGCTATCAGAAAAGCAGCAATTGCAGGCGTTCGTGAAAATTCCAGCTTCATTTCTGAAATATTTAGCTAATTATCGTCTGCCGAAGCGTTATTTCTGTATATGTATATATATATATATATGTCTTATAAAAACTACAATCCATAGAATATAAAAGGTGAAATGAGTATAGGCGCGAATTGCTGCTCTTAACACACATCTCAAAAATATTACAAAAGAAAGATCTAGGAAAAGTACAAGGAATATCATTAAATACAAGGAAAAACAGAAACAAATAAAGGAGTGCAAACAGGGTATCAGTAATGTCTAGGGGGATTGTGACCCCTATACCTGGTTAAAGCGTATTTTTATTCCCGGGACACACTCCCAGAAACAACCAATCGCCTGAAGCAGCTCCAATCCGCGTGTACAGGAAGATCAGATTCCTAAGGGAATATCAAAACCATAAAAATCCAAAAGTTTATAGTTAAGAGTTTATAGAGTCTTTTGGATTTTCGTGGTTTTGATATTCCCTTATGATTCTGATTTTCCTGTACACGCGGATTGGAGCTGATTCGGTGGTTTGGTTGCTTCTGGGAGTGTTTCCCGGGAATAAAAGCACGCTTTAACCAGGGATAGGGGTCACAATCCCCCTAGACATTACTGCGATACCCCGTTTGCACTCCTTTATTTGTTTCTGTTTTTCCTTGTATTTTATGATATTCCTTGTACTTTTCCTAGATCATTCATTTGTAATATATATATATATATATATATATATATATTAGAAAAATGTAATAATAAAAAAAAATTAGGTAATATTAATATCACCATGGATGCCAAATCACGGCCATAATGCCGATAAGAGAAAAGAACAGCACCGGCTCAAATTCGATGATTAGTTAAAATTAAATTCCTCTTCAGGTCTGAGTATTTAATTCTAATTAACCCAAACAAACGCCTGTTTCAGACTGTTTATATATATATATATATATATATATATATATATATATATATATATATTAGTTTGAAAGTCAAATGAAAGAAAAGTAAGAAACTGCAACTCGAAAAATCTAACTTTCTAAAATATCTACAAAATAAAAGTATAAAACAGCAAATCTTCAATCAAATGGAAAAAAATACAAATTACGAGTCATCAAGTTAAAGAAAATCAACAAATTTCAATGGTATGGAAACGATAATAGAAAAACATAAAAAATCAAGCATTATTGCTATACACGTGGACAAGGGCTAGGCCTTAAAAATGAACTTTTTCACTTTGCAAAACTCTTCTTCGGGTCCAAGTATTTTGACGAAGCAAACACAAAATATGTATGTTTCTGAAGAAATAGATAGATTATATCTTTAAACAATTTCTACTTGGACAACATACATAAAGAAGGAAAAATAAAGAAAACATATGAATATATATATATATATATATATATATATATATATACATAACTATCAGGAACCTTACTCCCCATTACGGGAGTTTCCTCGAAACTTTCAGTAACATGCTTGCAAATGTTTTGCAGTGTAATTTAAATCACGAATAACGCCGGGTGTAACTGTCAATTTTTGTACAAACGAATTGACCTTTGTAATTAAACGTTTCAAACCATGATCAAATCGAGTTTAAATAAATGAAAAAAAAATTAACCAATTCAATTTCCTCTTCCGTCATGAGAGAAATCGTCATTTACAGAGCTTATTGATGCGATTGTTTATAGCTATAACTCAAAGTTCATCGCCATTTGCAATAGAAAAGTCGCCTGTTCTATAAGATCTATTCTCAATACGCTATCTCCTCCAATAGATGCGGCCGCTCGCGATTTTCAATGGGTCTTTTCATAGGTCACTAGCATCCTAAATAGAGTTGGAGCAAAAAAACCGCTTTTCGTGAGACCTAAACATAAAACTAAATTGAAAGGAATTGTGGCTCAGCGTATATAATGGCCCTTAAGATCGTTTCGGCCGTTCCGTAATTAGTCGGTTCACAGCATAAGCGAAAACGTTTTGATAACGTTTTTTTTTTATTCTTCTTTCTCGGAGTTACTTTCACCGGATAATAAAAGGTCGTTTTGAGATTCGTGATTTAAATTATTTCCCGAGATACGGCGGTTAGATAAGTTAAAGGAGAGAAGAGATGATGTGGAAAAAAAAGAACAGATTTGGAATTGTTCGTATTTTATTTCGGAGAGTTTCATAGAAAGGGGTAAAAGAAAGAAAAAAAAAACAAGCTTCTGAAGATGTTGAATTCTTTTTAAATGGTCAAGAGTTATCCAATTATTTTCTTCGATATAACTTTCACTGTAAAACATGGCGTAACCTTTGCTTATTTTGTTCCAGCTACTTTGTTGATAGTTTCTATAAACTTAAAAAGTTTCTATAAACTTTACTTACTTTTCTATAAAGAAAAGCCACAATTACAGGCGTTCACGAAAATCCAAGCTTCATTTCTCATATATTCATCTTATCGTCTGCAGAAGCGTTATTTTTGTATTTTTATATATATATATATATTTATATATATATATATATTTTTATATATATATATTTTTATATATATTTTATATATATTTTATATATATTTTTATATATATATATACTAGCAGCATACTAGTTCGTATGGAGTATATAATATTAAGAAACTTAAAATTCACAATCATGTGCAAATTCCTATAGTATACTAAATGGTATTGTTAATCAAAATATTCCGTTAAAATATTTAATTTAATGCTCCTGAAAAGAAGTTTAAGAATCTCTATCCTCGCTATACAAAATTATCTTCACGAGCAGATCTGAAGATTAAAACAATCTGGTCCCTTTTGTAAGCAAATTTACAATAAAATATGAAATTGAATCAATATATGCTAAATAAAAGCGTGAAAATTTTATGGGACCCATACTACTTATATAAGCGAATATTAGAAGATATTAAAAATATCAATAAACCTGTAATCTTTAAACCGGAAGGCAGTAATTGATTCCAATATATGTCAATATATATATATATATATATATATATATGACAATATACCTGTACTATTTACATTTTCGTAGATAGGAATATTTATATATCCGTGCATTTGTAGAAGATTACTCGTACAACGTACAATATATAAGAGTTTCAATAATTCTTGCTATAATAAAACAATGGCATAATAACTTGAAAATATCAATAATCTCTGAATCAATAATCCCTTAAAATATCAATAATAATAATGTTTAAACGTGATGACCGTAATTGATATTATCCAGTCAAAAATGCAATGTCAATGAAATTTATTTTATGTACATATCTTTATTATTCAAATCGGAAAATATTTAATAAAAATCATCTGTCGCATAAACACATTGGATTTAAATCCGTTGCTAAGCGACATGATATCCTTTTGCTTATCGATTAAAATTTCATAAAAATTTGGTTTAGCCATTCTCCCGTGATGATGAGACAAACAGACAAATTTTCAATTTTATTTATATAGATTATCATAACTATCAAAAACCTTATTCCCCATTACGGACAGCTAATTCCCTTGAAACTTTTAGTAACATACTTGCAAATGTTTTACAGTGCACACAGTTCTTTTGAATGCGTGTAGCACCTGACTTTCCCTACATAATGCCAGTACTACTTCTGTCAATGTGAAATAAGGATAAGATCCATGGAACAATGTTCCTAACGTTGAAAAGGGCACCGACATTGGGCGCTTTTCTGGATGACAACATGTAAAAATATTTTGAAGTGCCAAATTAAACTTATATTTAACGCAAATGTAACTTAATAATTGCAAATATTGCTAACATCTGCTAAGCAATATACTCCATTATATTAAAATGTTAATTATTAATACATCCAGTTGGCGCCATTTTCGTACTTTCAGCGTTATTTGTGCCAATTTGGCGACATTTTCGTCAATTTAGCACCACCATAAAACAGTCCTCAAAGTGGCGATATTTCGCCATATTAGTCGCCAACGTCGCAAAATTTATCACCAATTGTTCATATTTGACGATACTTATTACTGTTCATTTTTATGTAATTCTAAAGATACATTTATTTAAAAAACAGCATTCTAAAGGTAGCATTCTAAAGCTTATGCCATTTGTTTTAGAATAAAAAATTACGTATAAAATTATTTAACCTAGGTCCCAATAACCTTTCAATTTCCGCTATTAGCTTAGTTTTTTGCAGATCTTCTGTGTTTTCTGTAGTAGTACGATAAGGTCTAAGAAGAGCAAAACCGATCCACCAATACCGTTTAATGTACTGGGAGTACGACTGGAAGTTAGGAATACCTTCTATTAGCAGATACATTTGTTGCTTTAATTGTATAATAAAAAGTTTTGAGTTTAGCTTTGCTGGATAACATTTTAATAACAATATATTCATAATTACTTTCCCACTATGCATAATACAATGTATAGGGAAAGTATTGGAAAGGGGGTCGAAAATTTGAATTTGAGTTTTTGAAGAACATGTTTCAAGAATTTGTGGACTCGAATCGAACGAAATTTGGTACGAAAATTACAATCGCTGAATACTGGAAGTTTATTGATTTTATATACAATCGAATGTTTGGAAGACGCTCAAATTTTCGAGTGAAATTTTATAAAAGATCAGAACGAATGAAACACATTTTAGAACGATAAGATAAGCCGTTACCAAGATATTGCACGTTTTCCTAATACATATATCAAAATACTACATAAAATAACAAGAAAGATTAGTCATGCATAAAGCATTGATTATGAAACACTTTCCAACTTCAATGCAATTTTATATAAACATCTCTAAAATGCGATACATTCTTCGATTATATATTTTTAAAATCATCACAATACTACATCAATTTATTATATTTGAAAACTTCATAAAAAAATGAACTTCATTCAAATGACGGCATTGAAAGAAGAATTGCCTGGTTTAAACATCTCTAAAATGCGATACATTCCTCAGTAATATTTTTTAAATTATCATAATACTACAATAAATTATTATATTTGACAACTTCATCGAAAACAAATGAACTTTATTCAAATGACGTCATCGAAATTTTAAACTGCCTCTTTATAAAAGCAGCACTTCATTCATAAACTTTTTTCCATTCATCATAATACTATAATACTTTATTTTATTTAAGAACTTAAAATCATGGAGGTACAAGTAATCTCTGTGCTTAAAACTCCATCGAAAAAATCGTCTGGTTCTCTGTGTAAAATCAATGAATGTAATCAAGTAATTCATATCAGCTATATTGCAGATTCGATGAGCTAAATAATTTTGCGTTAAAAAATGCAGCAATTATTATACAACTCATTCTACATCTTCTGGTGATTTCATTATCCATAAGTGAAAATTAGGCTTCGTTCTAGAAATAATCAAAGTTTGATGATCCTTTAAACTCAAATATATTGTAATTGCGTTGTTTCAGTATGTAGATACACAGAATTTAAGCAAAAATTAAGCGATTTCAGGACGGATACAACACTAAATATGGATTAAAAAGAACTTTAAAAATCATGATTTTGATACAAAATGAATGCCATATTTTATTTTGAAGTGGGTCACGTGATCTCTTCATATAATGGTCACGTGATCTCTTCATATAATGGTCACGTGATCTCTTCATATAAAGGGTGTAATTATTAATTTAATTTTTATTTAAAAAGCTATTGAATACATTTTGCTAAAATTTTTTTTATATATTTTATGGGATAATTTGAATATTTCCCAAAAGTTTCGAAGCAATTTGTGAATTTTAAATTCGCCTAAAATCATTTTTAAGGCAGTTATCGTGCTAACGGACAGACAGACAGAATGAACAAAGTCATAAACACTTTTCAACTATGTTGTAACGTGTTAAAAAAATATTAACTAACGTGCAATATACCGGGTGATTCAAAAGTTCGGAGCAAAAGTAAAACGCTATAAAAAATGTCTATGGGTTGGAGAGACATGCGGTTTGCAGATTAATATTCACCGTGGTGGGGGATTTTGCATGGCACGAAAAAAAATAGTTCAAAATCCCGACACTAGGGGAGCGCTGCAGCGAAGAAAACAATGCGAGGTAGTAATTGTGAAATGAGATATTTTATTTCAGCATGATTTACAGCTGCAAGTTCTCAATGCGTCCACCACCACATTCTGTACTGAGTGCAGTCGCGGTATTACGTCTGATACAGCATGCAACAGCGTATTAACGGGAATGGCTGCTACCTCCTGCCGTAAGGCGCCTTTCAGTGCTGGTAGGGACTGGGGCTTTCCTCTATAGATCCGTGATTTTAGGTATCCCCACAACTAGAAATCACAGGATGTGAGATCTGGGGATCTCGCAGGCCAGTCATGTGTGCAATCACCTCCATGCATAAGTCATATCCATGGCTTTATCTGCCGCAGCGCCCCAAGTGTCGAGAGTTTGAACTAATTTTTTTTCATGCCACAGAAAACCCCCCACCACGGTGAATATTAATCTGCAAACCACATGTCTCTCCGACCCATAGATATTTTGTTATAGCGTTTTACTTTTGGTCTGAACTTTTGAATAACCCTATATTTCCTTTTCGGGCAATATTATGCGACAAATTTGTTAAAATCATTATTGTGGCTTTACTTCGTTCTATTCATGAGAGAAGTTGCTTGGGTAATAGTATCGTATTTTGATAACCAACAATTAGCCAACAGTCGTTTATTTGTAAGAAAGCTCTTCTATCCGTCTGTGCGCAATGCTTGGCAATAAATTTGGCGACTTGTCGACTCATTTAGCGAAATATCGCCAGCTTGGCGATATGTCGTCCCAGATTGACAGAAATATAGTCACATTGACGTTAAATTAACGGAATTGGCGCTGAATTGGTAAATTAAGTATTAAAATATTTTAATATATGGACTATATTAATAACTGTCAGTTTAGAGTTTGCGTGAAATATAAGTTAATTGGGTACTTTGAAATAGCTTTACGTGTTGTTATCCGGAAAAGTGCCGAATGTACAATTTAATGTTGAAGGTATTGTGCAATGGAAATTATACATTATATTTACAGTGAAAAAAAAATACATTTATTGCATTATGCAGGTAAAGTCATGTGCTGCCCCATTAGATTTTTTATCAACAAATTATAAAAGCCTTATCACGATTATATTCATTTTAATTAAATTTAATTAATTAAAATGAGGTATCAATATGACCTTATGAACTGCTCCAATGTATGTAGTGAAGAAATTTAATTAGTAAGACACGCCAATGCTCCAAACGCTATCTCTCGATTTCAAAATAAGCAGTGATATTTCAATACAACTAAATGCCACCAGACAAAATTTTTAAATGCAAGTTTGAATACAGAACGCCAGATATGAGCTGTCGCAATTGAGAACCAGTTAGACACTTCAGCATTTGGCGTAGTGACATAAGTTGAAGGGTGACACATTTAGGAGTTACGTCATTGATGACATTGTTTAATCAAAATGCACGACTGGTTTGAATTGGACATAATTTAGTACGTTATGGAAAGAAAGGAAGTTGCTGATGTAACGGTTAGAGGCCGTTGTATCCGTAGCTGTATCCGTCCGACGCTACTTGATTGAAGTCACCAATGATTGAAGTCTTGTGATCATTAAGCCATAAATAAACCCTTTTACATACTCATATGATTATGTAAAATTTTGTCCTTTGCTGCCATGTTAAAAAAATATAAAATTTCAAATAAATTTCGCGGTTTTCGATCGAATTTTAAAAAATTCTATGTAATTCTAGATTTTTTTTGATAACAACGGCGGATAAACAGTTTCATGAAATCCCATTAATATTTGTGGCCGCTATCGCGCTCACAAAAATTCGACCACAGATAGACATCACTTTAAAAATAGTCAAAAAGTGTTCAGAATGTTTTAAAACATATATTAGCGTCAAAATCTCGAAATTGAAAATTTTCGTAAAAACTATATTTTCTCAATACTACGTATGAGGAAGTAAAAAATATTCGTATTACTATCTTGAATTGTACGTTCGATGCAATGCATAGCAAATGTAAAAATAAATAAGATATTATAAAAATACTTTTTAAATTACACTGTTTTAGTAAAATGCACCAAAAAGTAAAAAATAATTTTCAGTTATCACAATATTCTTGGTCATATGCGACTAAAAATTAAACCGTGGGAAGCCTACAAAAGAATTGTATTTGGAATTAACAGAATTATTGGGAACAATAAAAGTGATAACTCAGAAATGACATATATAAGAATATCGGTTCAGTAGAAGTGGGTCAAAAATTGATTTCAAGATTTGACCCAAACAAACAAACAGAAAAATTAACCTAAATGAAACAGTGCAATAATTTTGATGTGGGCAGCACATGAATTTCTGTACAGACTCAAATTCGTTGTTTGTAAGTTTCTTTAAAATTTCATTAAATTCGCTTTAATTACACAAAATAACAGGCATAATTATTTGAAATGACACTGGATTTCCACTTTTAATTTAATTTTCATGTGGTAACGGGGTGTGTTTACAAAGGAAGCGAAGCAAAATAAGCGAAAATATAAAAAAATATCTCGAGAACGGCTAGGCCTAGAGTAATAGGGTTGATTTTATTATTTTCATCGCCAAATATTACGTATGAAACAAGCATTCAATCTATACATTTGAGCATAAGTAATCTTTTACTTCAGATTTCGACGATTTTCATGGGATATTTCATTCAAAGAAATATCCATTTCATTTAAAGAAAAGGCAGGATCTTTTTTTCCGAATCGCACAAAAATCTAATTAGCACCAGAATACCCTACAAGTCACTTACCTATGAAATTTTATGAAATTATGTCAATTAGTTTTAGAGTTAGAGTGGATACATGCATTGCACTCACAAGCAGGCAGACAGGCAGACAGACAGACACACACATACACATACACGCACGTCACGTTAAAAATAGTTTTTCGTTGTTTAGAGACCCCAGAGCGATTAGATCCGTCGAAAACTCAAGTTGCGATTTTCAACATGATTAAAATACTTTCCATATACATTACCATGCATTGTAGGGAAAGTAATAAAATGCATGTTTGGAGCTAACTGACGTGTGCTGCCCCACATGGCAATGAAAAAGGTATAATATTGGCTTCGTGCGAAACACGTTATTCACCAAAGCTTTGCAGATTCTCTCGTGAACGATTCCAACTAATTTACGATTCATGAATCAGTTATGTAACCTTGATTTTATTGTTCCGCAGTTGCTGAATAATACTCTTTTCAAATTTAATTTATTACTTTCCGTCATGTGAAGTTAGGCTTTGACACGAATGCTTGAAAACCAACGGGAAGTTGGCAATTCATTCACCGTCTCATTGTTTCACTTTCTCTGCAATACATGGTAATATATAGGGAAAGTATTGGAATAATATCGAAAATCACAGTTTGAGTTTTCGACGGATCTACACGTTTTGGCACCTATACAAAACAAGAAAACGTATTTTTAAATTGTCGTGTGTGTGTGAGGTGTGCATATGTGTGTGTGAGGTGTGTATATGTGTGTGTATATGTGTGTGTGAGGTGTGTATATGTGTGAAAGCCCCAGGCCGTTCGACTCGTCCAGAGGACTTAGAGTATCCATTTGGACGACCGGGTGTTGTTGTTGTTGAAACCCAGACTGTCCGACCTACCAGAAAGGTGTAAGGTAACTGTTTGGACGGTCGGGAAGTGCCACCCAATTTAGACCGGAACCCAGTGGGGGAGGCATCCACAGGGACCGTACCCTCCTGGACGACCGGGTGTGTATATGTGTGTGTGAGGTGTCGAAAGCCCAGACCACTCGGCTCGTCCGAGGACTTGGAGCAGCAAATTGAATGGCCGGTGTGTGTGAGGTGTGTATATGTGCGTGTGAGGTGTGTATATGTGCGTGTGAGGTGTGTATATGTGTGTGTGAGGTGTTTATATGTGTGTGTGAGGTGTGTATATGTGTGTGTGAGGTGTGTATATGTGTGTATGAGGTGTGTATATGTGTGTGTGTGAGGTGTGCATATGTGTGTGTGAGGTGTTTATATGTGTGTGTGAGGTGTTTATATGTGTGTGTGAGGTGTTGAAGACCCAGACCGTCCGACTCGTCCTGAGGACTTAGAGTAACTAGTTGGACGGCCGGGGTGTGTGTGAGGTGTGTATATGTGTGAGTGAGGTGTGTATATGTGTGTGTGAGGTGTTTATATGTATGTGTGAGGTGTGTATATGTGTGTGTGAGGTGTGTATATGTGTGTGTGAGGTGTGTATATGTGTGTGTGAGGTGTGTATATGTGTGTGTGAGGTGTGTATATGTGTGTGAGGTGTTTATATGTGTGTGTGAAGTGTGTATATGTGTGTGTGAGGTGTGTATATGTGTGTGTGAGGTGTTTATATGTGTATGTGAGGTGTGTATATGTGTGTGTGAGGTGTGTATATGTGTGTGTGAGGTGTGTACATGTGTGTGTATATGTGTGTGTGAGGTGTGTATATGTGTGTGTGAGGTGTGTATATGTGCGTCTGAGGTATGTATGTATGTGTGAGGTGTGTGTGTCTGTCTGTGTGAGGTGTGTGTGTCTGTCTGTGTGTGTGCCTGTCTGTGCAATATATGTATCCACTAACTCAAAAACTAATTGACCAAATTTCGTAAAATTTTATAGGTAGGTCACTTGTGGGTTACCCTAATGCTGAATAGATTTTGGTATGATTCGGGGAAAAGGAACCTGGCTTTTTTGGGAAATGGACCTCAAAAATCGTATGAATCCACTTTAGCTAAAAATTAATTGACTTAAGTTTCACAAAATTTGGTACATGTCACTTATGGGTTACACTGTTGCCGATTACATTTTAGTACGATTCGAAAAGAACCTTTCTGTTTTTGCCAAATTGTCCGAAAAATTGCCAAAATCTAAAATAAAAGACTACGTATATTCAAATGTATCCATTAAACGCTTATTTTATATGCAATTTTTGACGATGAAAAAAATAAGACCAACTCCATTACTCTAGGACTAGCCGCTCATAAAAATTTTAGGTTTTTCGCCTTTTTCTACTCCGCTTTTCAAGATATGTCCAGTCCCCCTCCCAAAAAAAAAATGAAAATTGAAACGGCAAAATTCAGTGTAATTTGAAATAATTGACCGTGTTACTTTGTGCCATTAAACTCAGTTAAATGAATTATAAAAGAAAGGAAGAGAAAATAATTTTGAGTCTGTTGGAAAAGTCATCTGCTCCCATTAGATATTTTACAAAATGGAAGCGACACCTGAAACGTAGATAACGGGTTTAAATATCGTTATTATATTATTTTATGAAGTATGGAAATGGGAATATCTTACAGTGAACTTTTATACTGCACAGGGAGTTCACTCAGAAAAATCTCATTTAAGAGTGGTCGATTAATTTCGACAATGCTGAAAATTGGAAAATTCTAGAAATTTCGATTACAACAGAAAGCTTTTGATACACAGCAGGTTTGAGCTTTATGACTGAGTCACGTTCGTGAAAATGCGATCACAAAATGAACGGTCGTGGAACGAATCCATTTTGTGTCATGAGATGGATTCAAGGATTACAGACGCGAAAACAGCAATCGAATAAATGAACCTCCTCCAGGAAACATACCATAAAATATAATTGGAATTAAATAATAGACTTCATACAATTATAGAGCTATTTTTAGTCATGGAACATGCAGTGTGAATTTAAAATACAAAATCTATATAAAAAATCTGATATGGGCAGCACATGACTTTCCCTGCAGACTTATATCCACGTTCTCTTTATTTTAATTATATTTATTTCACTTTTATTTCAATTTTCGTTCTCATTCGGTAACCGGACTTATTTTCAAAGGTGGCGTAGAGAAATACGATAAACTAAAATATCTCGAGAACGGCTGGTCCTAATGTTATGGGGTTGGTCTTATTCTTTTCTTCGCTAAAAATTACGTATTAAACAAGCATTTAATGGATATATTTGAGCATACGTAGTTCTTTAGTTTAGATTTGGACGATTTTTGCGGGCCATTTTGGAAAAAAATACAGATTATTTTTTTCCGAATTATACCAAAATCTAATCAGCACCAGAGTGATCCACAAATGACTCATCTGCCGAATTTTGTGAAATTCGGTCCATTAGTTATTTTGTTAGAGTGGATACAAGCTTTTGCGGGCCATTTCGCAAAAATTGGCGGGCTCTTTTATCCCGAATCGTACCCAAAACTAATCAGCACCAGACTCGCCTACAAGTGACTTACCTACCAAATTTTGTGAAATTCGGTCTATTAGTTTTTTAGTTACAGTGGATACAAAATCTGCACAGACAGACAGACACACAGACAGACGTCACGCTAAAAATGGTTTTTTCGTATTCTAGAGGTCTTGAAACGTGTAGATCCATCGAAAACTCGAGTTCCGATTTTCGACATGATTCCAATACTTTCCCTATACATTACCATGTATTGCAGGGAAAGTAATAAAATTGAAAATCTGTCTGTTTGTGTTCTTGTTTGTCTCATTATCACGGCAACTTGGAATTTCATTAAATTTAGTGGGTGGCCTTGGAATAGCTCCATTTGAAATGTAGTCCATATATTGAGTTTCTAGGGCCAGTGGTTGTTGAGATACTAATAAAAAACTCATAAATAAACCTTACCAAGAATTAGTATTATGCAGACGAAAATTTTCCGTAATTTATTTGAAGAACACTATATCATGTTGCTTAGCAATGCGATAAAATCAAACGTGTAATTCTACAGACGGTTTTTTAGAATTTTTTTTCTATTTAAATAATAAAGAGATGGATATAAGTATAAATTTTATAAATGAACGGTGCTGCATTTTTGACTGAATTATATCCATTAAGGCCTTTGGGTTCAAAAATGAAGATTATTGATACTTTAATTTTCTTTAGTCATCTGTTTTATTTTGGTAAAGATTTATCAAACTCTTATTTTGTGTTTAGCCAATTATTGAAACAGAATAAAAATGATACGGATATATATATTGCAATACCATTTTAGTGCTTTTCAGATCTGCCTGTGAAAATGATTTTGTATAGGGAGAGCAGAGATTCTTGTACATAATTTTAGAAGAATTACATTAAATATTTTAGTAAAATGTTTTGTATAACAATGTTATTTAGATTACTTCAGAAATTTGCACATAATTGTGAATAAGTTTATTTTAGATTATACATTCCGTACGAAGAACTGGTATACTGCTAGAATGCTAAATAAATAAAGTTAAAACTTAAAACCAATAGAATAAATTATAATTTAAAATTGAAGTTTCAGCTGACCGCTTTGGATAATTGTAATATAGATATTATTCCTCATTTTTGAGACTTTTGAGATCTTCTGTGGTCTCCAAAAACTTTAAAAATATATATAAAACCAATATTAAACCAGTAGTTGCCCATGTTGCAACAACATGGACACTGACTCTGTCTAATATAAATTCTCTTTTGATTTGGAAATGTTAAATTTTAAGGTGCTTGTGCGCATGCGCGACGAGAGCGTGACTGGATAATTCACCCTCAGGCGGAGAATTCTTTCCTCCTTTGGTTTTAAGCTGTAAAAACCGGATACAGTATTTTACCGTTAATAAATGCAATATTTTACTGTCAATTTTACGTCTATTTTTCGGAGTGTAAGGAAAGTCATGTGCTGCCAACATCAGATTTTTACATTCCCTGCAATACATGGTAATGTATAGGGAAAGTATTGGAATTATGTCGAAAACTGAAACTCGATTTTTCGACGGATCTATACGTTTTAGGACATCTGGAGTACGAAGACACAATTTTTAGTATGACGTCTGTGTGTGTGTCTGTGTATCTGTGGCTATGTATGCGTGTCTGTGTAAGTGTGTCTATGTGTGTGTATGTCTGGGCAATGTATGTATCCACTCTAACGCAAAAACTAATGGAACTAATTTCATAAATTTTGGTTGGTAAGATATATGTGGGTGACCCTGTTGCTGATTAGATTTTGGTTCGATTCGAGATCAAAGAACCGCCTTTATTTGCGAAATGGCTCGCAAAACTCCCATTGTATCCACTCTAGTTAAAAACAAATTAAACTGACTAACTTTCACAAAATTCGATAGATAAGTCACTTGTGGGATACCCTGGTGCTGATTAGATTTCGGTACGATCCGGAGAAGAAGATCCTGACTTCTTTTTACGAAACTGCCCGCAAAAATCGTCAAAATATAAAATAAAAGATTACGCATGCTTAAATGTATCAATTAAATGCTTATTTTATACATAATTTTTGACGAGGAAAAGAATAAGACCAAACCCATTACTTTGGAACTAACCGTTCTCGAGATATGTGAATTTTTTTGCATTTTCGTTACGCCGCTTTGAAAAAATGTCGTTAACATATAAAAACAAAAACTGAATAAAAAATCTGATGTGGGCAACACATGACTGTCCTTATATAATGCAATAAATTTACTACTTTTACAGTTAAAAAAAATATTATTCTTATATTAGATACTTATATTCTTTCCGAGATATTGAATTTTCTTTATTTTTTTAAAACTCGAATTCGAATTTTCGATCCCGTCACAATACTTTCCTTATACATTATGTATATAAGGAAAGTAAAAATCTGATGTGGGCAGCACATGACTTTCCCTGCAGACTCAAATTCATATTTACTTTATTTCTTTAATAATTAATTAGATTGAGTTTAATTGCATCAAATAACACTACATTTGCATTTTTAATTCAATTTTTGTTTTTATTTGGTAACTGAACATTTTTCCGATAGCGGAGTAACAAAAATGCAAGAATCTTGAGAATCTTGAGAATATCTTGAGAACAGCTAGTTCTAAAGTATAATGGAGTGTGCTATATTCCTTTCCTCGTCAAAAATTGCGTATAAAATAAGAATTTAATTGATACTTTTCATCAGCATATACTCTTTTTTTTTAAATTTTGGTAATTTTTGCGGGCTATTTTGTAAAAAAATGCAGGTTGTTCTTTTCCGAATCGTACCAAAATTTAATGAGCACCAGAGTGTCCCACAAGTAACTTATCTGCCAAATTTGGTGAAATTTGGTCAATTAGTATTTTAGCTAGGGTGGATACATGAAATTTTTGCGAGCCATTTCGTAAAAAAAGGTAGGTTGTTCTTTCTGGATTTATACCAAAATCTAATTAGCACCAGAATATCATACAAGTTACTTATCTACCAAATTTTGTGACATTTCGTCAATTAGTTTTATAGCTAGAGTGGATACATGAAATTTTTACGGGCCATTTCGCAAAAAATGGCGGGTTCTGTGTTTACGAATCGCAGCAAAAACCAATCAGCACCAGGGTCATAGCCAAGTGACTTATCTACCAAATTTTATGAAATTCGATCCATTAGTTTTTGAGTTAGAGTGGATACATACACTCCACACACAGACACTCAGACAGACAGACACACACACAGACGTCACGCTAAAAATAGTTTTTTCGTATTCTAGAGGTCTCGAAACGTGTAGATCCGTCGAAAACTCCAGTTGCGATTTTCGACATGATTCCAATACTTTCCCTATACATTACCATGTATTGCAGGGAAAGTAAAAATGCAAATTTAGTGTTATTTTATGTAATTAAACTCAATTTAATGTATTATTAAAGAAATTAAGAGAAAATGAATTTGAGTCTGCAGGTAAAGTCATGTGCTGCCCACATCAGATTTTTTTAAAACTTTAATAGCCGTCTCGAAAACCTCATTCATTTTTCTCTCATTAACCCGGGTCATACTAAATGTTCACAATAGAGACCGGGAGTATCAAAGCACTGGAGAGCTACTTTATACCGAGAAGAAAACTTCGCTGTCACCGTTGCGATTCGCGAAACTTAAATGACCGGAACCAGAAGCGGGAACGAGTTTGAAATGTTATTTTTTTTAAAAACGCGGAAGAGCGATTCAAAGAGGGGATAACGTCCGTCGAGTTAATGAAAAGAGCACCGGGGACCTTTTTTGATGGAAATGAGTGGAAAACACCCACAAAAATCTGATTATTCCACGCGAATTGTTCGAGTTCGGCAGCTCGTTACTGATTGCTGGGGTTGCCTATTGTCTCTATCCGCATGCGCATTGTTTATGGTGAAACGGATGGCTGAGCAAACTGCAGATGCTAAGGCCGTATATGGAAGAACGTTGTATACGTATCGGGGGTCAGGTCTGTTGAGGTCTTGTGATGTAAACTTCGAGTGATGCAGGAATACAGGTGATATGTGCATAGATTCTCTCCAGAAGAAAAAAAAATGGAGTTCAATAGTACTCAGAGTAATAGGTATACCTTTTCGCCAATTACTATTGGGATGGTATTGAAACGAGAGAAAAATCTCGTCTAATTTTTAATAAATAATTACTAACATGAAATCAAGTATTATGTCATTTGCCAATTACTATTGGGATAATATTGAAATAATAGAAGAATCTCGTCTAATTTTAATAAATAATTACTAACATGAAATCAAGTACTATACTCTTTTCTAAGATATAATGCCAATTACTATTGGGATAGTAGTGGAATAACAGAAAAATATTGTCTAATTCTTAATAAATAATTACTAACATGAAATTAAATATTACACTCTTCTCTAAGGTATACTATTTTGCCAATTACTATTGGGATAGTATTGGAATATCAGGAAAATATTGTCTAATTTTTAATAAATAATTACCAACATGAAATTAAATATTAAACTATTTTCTAAGGTATACTCTTTTGCCAATTACTATTGGGATAGTATTGGAATATCAGGAAAACATTGTCTAATTTTTAATAAATAATTTCTAATATGAAATTAAATATTACACTCTTTTCTAAGGTATACTCTTTAGCCAATTACTATTGGGATAGTATTGGAATATCAGGAAAATATTGTCTAATGTTTAATAAATAATTACTAACATGAAATTAAATATTACACTCCTTTCTAAAGTATTGGACAAAATTATAGTAGCCAACTATTAGGTTAAGTATTAGACCAATATAACTTTTATTAATATTCGGTAACTATGGAAAATGCTTTCAAAGTTGTTAATCTAGTATTAAAAGAACATTAAACACTGCATATATTGATATTCAGAAACATTGCGCACACTGATCATATATTGACCTAAAATTATTGAAGTTGGCCAGAGGTCTGCATAATGGGCGTCCATATGCAGATCTCTGGTCAATGGGAGGACATGGGGGGCTTTTGCTTTCCCCTGGAAGTTCACGATCACAAAGGCGGGCATCAAGCTAATTGACGTTGTACGTCTTATCCTTAGTTCCATCCTGAAAATATTCTATAGGCGTCCATGGTTACCATGCCATAATTAGAGTAATATTTGCATCAAATTTTGTTTACTGCAGTTATCGGGCTGTAATTCAAATACGCTGCTTTTTTGGAATACTTTGATGGGATGGATCAATGTCAACACTCTTATTTGCTTTTAAACAGTAGTAGATATATTTTTTAAATACTATTATTCTTAAAATTATTGGGTATATATTAAAAATGTATTCAAATGTCTTAAAAATGCATATATCATGTTACAAATGTATCGGTACATTTAGAAAAAATGTTAAATAAGGTAACTAACCAATATTAGGGGGGACAAGTATTAGAAGCTTAAAAACCAATAGCATAGAGTAGATTTTCGTTCTATGAGTTAATTGTGTTATGCTATGTTTTATTTTAAATTCTGTACTTAATAGCCCAGCAGATGGAAAATATAATTAATGTATGGCTACGCCGCTTAACTGCGATTTCAAATATTTAAAAACTCAATTCAGATAATGTTAACATACAGGGTGTGATTGCAAAGTCGTACACCAGAAATTGAAATAGTAATTTTTTTTCAGTTAGGAGGCACTAATATCTAAAAAATATATCGGAGATATCGTCTGCAGCTTTTAATACGTCAGACGATTGCTAAAGAACTCTTTTTTAATTTATTAGTTGAAGAACATGGCGTTTTCCCAGAATGAAAGAAATTTTATTCTAAGGCAATATTTCTCTGTCATTTTTACACTGTAAAACATTCTGCAACCTTTGCTCATTTTTTTAGCAATTTTGTTGATAATTTCGACAAATTAATAAGAAAAGCCATAACACAATTACAGGCGTTCATGAAAGTTCCAGCTTCATTTCTGAAATATTCAGCTAAATATCGTCTGCCGAAGCGTTAATTTTGTATTTTTATATTATTACTAGCAGCATACCCGTTCTTCGTACGGAGTATATAATATAAATAAACTTAAAATTCACAATCATGTGCAAATTCCTATAGTATACTAAATGGCATTTTTAATCAAAATATTCTGTTAAAATATTTAACATAATGCTCCTAAAAAGAAGTTAAGGAATGGCTGTTCTCGTTATTCAAAATTATCTTCACGGGTAGATCTGAAGAATAAAATATCCTGGCCTTTTTGTAAGCAAATTTATAAAAAGTATGGAATTGAATCAATATATGCAAAATAATAGCGTATTGTATGGGACCCGTACTACTTATATACGCGGATATTAGAAGATATAACCTGTATTAGTAGATTACATATATAAATTGAAAATATCAATAAATCCGTAATCTTTAAATCAGTAGGCAATAATTAATTCCAATATGTGCCCAAATGAAAGTGCTACAATTATATGGGAAGATAAACCCGTACTACTTATAATGTCATAGATTAGAAGATATGTCGTAGTGTCAGTAAAAGATTACCCGTATTATAATATGTAGTCTGAAAAATTTTTACCAATATATAACAGATTACTTAATAAATTAAAAATATCAATAATCCCTGCTATCTTCATACCGGAAGGCTTGATTCAAATATATGTCAATATACATGTACTACTTATATTCTCTTAGATTAGAAGATATACCCGTGCATTTGTAGAAGATTACTCGTACAACGTACAATATATGAGTTTCAACAATTTTTGCCGCAATAAAACAATGCCATAAGAAATTGAACATATCAATAATCTCTTAATCAATAATCCCGGAAAACATCAATAATAATAATGTTTAAACATGAAGATCGTAATTGATATTATCCAGTCAGAAATACGATGGCAATGAAATTTATTTTATATACATATCTTCATCATTAAAATCGGAAAAGATTTAATAAAAATCTTCTTCCTCATAAACACATTAAATTTAAATCCGTTGTTAAGCGACATATTATGATTTGCTTCAAATAAATTGGTGGTCAAAATATCGTCTGAATATCTCTAATGAAAGTTTGGCGACATTTTAAAAAATCGCCAAATTCATCGCCAAGTGGGACTGTAGATCTGACAGTCCCACTTGGCGATAAATTGACGGACCATCATCAAAATATTATCCCCTAAAAAAACACAATTTCGTTTATTTAGGGTAATTTATCAATTTCAAAATATTTTTATGGATTTATAAATATTTTTATCAATTTGGCGACATTTTAAAAAATCGCCAAATTTATCGCCAAGTGGGACTGTAGAACTGACAGTCCCACTTGGCGATAAATTGACTAACCATCATCAAAATATTATCCCCTAAAAAAACACAATTTCGTTTATTTAGGGCAATTTATCAATTTCAAAATATGTTTATGGATTTATAAATATTTTTATCAATTTGGTGACATTTTAAAAATTCGCTAAATGCGTTACTAAGTAGGGCGGTTGGACTTACAGACGAATACTAACGAAACACCATTTCAGTACTTTCTTTTAACAAAACAAAATGAATTTCATTGATTTACGTCATTTTTATCAATTTGGGGACATTTCAATCATTTTGGCAACTTTTATGAAATTTGCCAAGTTAGCGATATCCAGCCAAATTCATAGCTCTAAATTCGCAGATCTGAATAAAATATCGTGATCCAGTTTGTATATACTAAATGAAAACACTAAAATATTGTTAGAAGATATACCCATTCTACTCTTTTTCTGTTTAAACAATTGGATAAATGAATTTATTGGGTAAACAAAATATGAGTTTATTAGCTAAACACAGTATATAAGCTTAAAACCTCTTTGCTAAAATAAATGAAAGTGGTGTATGCAGTTCGCAATTAATATAATTAAAAAAAATCAAACCGTTCATTTATAAGATATATTTTAATACCCATTTATTTAATATTCATATCGAAAAAATAATAATAATCATTAGCAAACATATTTAATTTCATTCCTTGACCGAGCAACACGATATAAGATAGAATCTTCCTCATAAAATGCGAAATTAAATAACCATTTTAATATCTTTATACTTCTAATCGTTGAGTAAAAGCTTGTGAAATACAAAACATGGAGGTAGATTTTTCCATTTAAATTCATGTTTAAAACAATTCATGCTTTCAGATAGTGACTATTTAATGCAAAAATCCTGCATCAAACTCAAAAATAAAGTTTAAATTCCCTTTGACGTTTTAAACAAACGATTTTTATCCTTTGCGTTTGGATAAACCACGGAGTTGGAGAGTAGAACTCCTATAAAAAAAAGTTCCGTTTTTCATTAATATTTCGACTACCCCTGGCCTTAGAAACTCGAAACTTGGGCAAAATTTATGGGGGGCTATTTCAAGGCCACCCACAAAATTTCATTAAATTCGGTTCAGCCGTTCTCTCATGATGATGAGATAAAGGAAAGTTTCGTTTTTTACTAATATCTCGAGAACCACTGGTCGTAGAAATTTCAAACATAGACTAAATTTTAAGTGGGGCTATTTCTAGGCTACACACAAAATTTCATCAAATTCGGTTCAGCCGTTCTCCCGTGATGATGGGACAAACAGACAGACAGACAGACAGACAGACAGACAGACAGACAGACAGATTTTCAATTTTATTTATATAGATTAGGAACCTTACTCCCATTAAGGACAGCTGATTCCTCGGAAACTTTTAGTAACATGCTTGCAAATGTTTTACAGTGTATGAGAGTATTATTGACGAGAGTTTCAGAAGAGTCGATCGAAAAAGTTTCAGTATCTATTTCAGTCAACTTATTCAGAGTTAAAACGGAAGCACTGCCTGTTCTTGCTTTGATTGCGACGGAATCAATTTCTCGAAAATGCTTCATTAACATCGCAATTGCTGCGTTGCTTGGGGTTTTAGAGTATGGGTACTTCTTCTGAAATTTTTCTATGGCACTCTCATATATATGGCTAGTGAAATATCAATCTAAGATAAAAATTGTTTTCGTCTGGGAAAACATCATGTACTTCGATTGATAAAATCACCTGTGCTTATTGTCTAACGTATTAAAGACATCAGACGATATTTCAGATATTCTTTTAGGGTATATTATTGATACTTAACAACTGGAAAATTTATGTTTCACATTTTGGTATATTACTCGCATATGAATTTAAAAGTTAATGTGAGCAATTTTTCAATCCTTCTGTAACTTTTTGTTTATCTGAAGTTATAAGCCTTGGGAATATATCGTTATTCATGTCTACATGCCTCTGTTTTGATCGTTATTCTTGTGTGCATGCCCCTGTTTTGATCGTTATTCTTGTATTCATGCCTCTGTTTTAATCGTTATTCTTGTATGCATGCTTCTGTTTTGATCGTTATTCCTGTGTGTGTGCCTCTGTTTTGATCGTTATTCTTGTGTGCATGCCTCTGTTTCGATCGTTATTCTTGTATTCATGCCTCTGTTTCGATCGTTATTCTTGTATGCATGCCTCTATTTTGATCGTTATTCTTGCATGCATGCCTCTGTTTTGATCGTTATTCTTACATGCATGCCTCTGTTTTGAGCGTTATTAGTGTATACATGCCTCTTTTAATCATTATTCTTGTACGCCTGCTTCTGTTTTAATCATTATTCTTGTATCTATATCTGTTTCAATTGTTAAGTATGAAACAATTCCATTATCCAATATATCTGTTACATTCATCATTTTTGCTCCATGCACTACAAAATATAATCGCACTTCTGAGCTTGAAATGACGTATTTCCGTCTTCTGACGTTGCTACTTGGCTAAGAAAGTTGCGAATTAACATAAAACTTACTAAAACACGAAAAGACTTGACAAATAACCGTAATTAAATAAATATCCCACATATAACTCAAGAGCAAATCAGTTAAAAGGCTGCACCTTTAAGCCCAGTAACTTTGTAATCTAGTAAACAACGTTACCTTTTTTTCTACAAATCGGGGTTAGGTTGACCTTCAGACTTTAAGCCGGCCGGAATCAAAGTTGTTTAAATTCGAGGTGTTCCTGCAAGCCTGAATAATTCTCTGAATTTTTGCAGCACACAAAAGGATTAGCGTGCAAAGCTGCTTATTAGGAGCATTTCAAAGCTTTCTGGCAAAGTGAAACAATGGGAAAGGTCTTCGACTTACGCTATTAAGCAAGGATTGGGTATAACGAATATAAAGCATTCCCAGTAGCAACAAATCTAGTGTTCATCTGGCTGAAAATTATTGAAAAATGGGTTACTAGAAAAATTATTGCAGATTTAGTGAGTCATAGGTGTAAAAGAACTGACTGCAAAGTAAATGAGTTCGAATTCGCTCTGATTGTGATATTTTGAATGTATGGATATATTGATTAGCTGTTTACTGAAAAAAATACTTGCAGTACTTTAGATAGTTTTAGAGTCTTAAATTAATGGGGTATGGAATGTTCATCAAATAAATTTTGTATTATCTTTAATTAATTTGAAATATGTTAAATTGATTAAAAAAACGAATTTTCAACTACAATTAATTAACAGTTTATAATTATTTGCACATAAATATATTTATACACAAGGTGATAAATATTTGCAAGCATATATATATATATACATGATATAGAAATTTTAATCTCCTCTGTGAAAATTCCGCTTTTTCATGTCTTTATTCCAAATTTCTATTTTCAGGCCACACGTTAACCCGAAGCTTAATTCCAACGCATTATTATCTTATGCCATTTTGTGAGGTTAAGTTTTCTGAATATCATCTGCAATAATATAGAACCTTTCCACCAACATAAGTAAACTGATCACATACCATTCGATCTACCTAATCGATCTACCTATCTATCATTCGATCTACCTAATCTTTAAACTTCCTTATTCAAAAGCACTAGTGACCAGCCGATGTTCTCACAAAAACTGTCAAAGAAACCTCTTTGACATTTTACAACTTCTCGCCGACTAAGCATTTCGAGTCGTCTAGAACAATCTCACCTTTTTATCCCCTTCTGTACCTGTGCCTATCATCTGAGCAATCGATTTCATTGAACTGAGTGGTTGCTTCAGACGACCTTCCCGAGCCATCATATAATCAAATCCGACTGCATTTTATGTCAAAATAACACTTTATTGACCGTGAAAGAGTTGGTATTGAATTGTTCAATTTATTTTCCAATTGCTTCTAAACAATTTTACCATTAGGTACACATACGGATAATTTCTAAATTCCTGATTCAGATAATAACTAAATAACTTTGGAACAAACACAGCTATAACTATAGAAGTTAGATATTGGCATAGTAAAAAAACCATGCGCTATCAGATGTGAGTGACCACAGAGCCCCTAGTGTTAAAATTCTTAACTTAGAACTCTTATCTTGTAAACTATAAGAGTTACTGGAAAAAACTAAATTAGAAACTTGCAGCGCATTCACGGATTAGCAGGTCATGACTTATGGTACAAAAGGATGGTATAATTAGAAGGCTGTAAACACTAAGTTTTCGGAAGCCAAATATTGTCATTGACACAGCAAAAATCTAGCAGACAAACCTCTCACTACACAAGGAAATTTGCATCTGAATAAAAGCTATGCAAGTACCACTGTTGCATAACATAATAAAAATGTACTCCATTTTTTCATGGCTGTGTATCATATATTTTGGGTTTTTCTTACGTTTACAGCCTTCTAATTACATCATCCTTTTGTACCATATATTATTTCCAACTAATCAGCAAATACTCTACAAGTTTCTAATTTAGTTTTTTTCCGTATCGCTCATAGTTTCCAAGATAGGAGTTTCTAAGTTCCAAATTTTGTCACTAGGAGCGCTGCGGTCACTCTCATCTGATAGCTCATGATATTTTACTATACCAATATCTAGCTTTCATAGCTGCAGCTTAGTTTGTTCCAAAGTTATTTAACTGGATTAGAACTTTAGAATTCATCTCTCTATTAAAAAAAAGTAGCTGACACCGCCGCCGCTGCCTGACAAAATTCTCGAGATTCTTTGCTTCGTACCGCAAAAACTATTTGCATATAAAAATATGAAATTTGGTACACTTGTAGAAAAAGCTTCGGGACATACACTGAAATAAAGCGTTTTTTTATATAGTTATATTGTAGTTTAAGAAATATTTAATGTCAAAGACAAAATATTTGAGCTGCGAGTCCGCGTCATGGATAGACTAACAATAGCAAAACCACAAAATTTTGCAGGCAGGTACCTACATGGGTGGATTTTTGCAAGACGGAGCCCCTTTTTTAATTCCGATGTTCCGATGTAGTTTTTGAGATATTTTACTTTTTATGCACTTCTGAAGTGAACTTTTTTTTTCGTATCGGCACGTCTAGTGATTTCTCTGTCTTTTACCGTAAAAACTATAGCATACAAAAATATGAAATTTGGTACATTTATAGAGAAATAATAGGGTAACACGATGGGGATAATAGGGGAACTCTTGCGGAAAATAAGCAGGGATAGAAAAGAGATTTTTGAAAATAGAATTTTTAGAAAATATAGATATGAAGGGAGCGCAGCGAGTAAGAGGCGAAGCCGCCTGAAGGGGGTTGCGCGGAGCCCCCTAGTCCTGTGTATATACAATGGTAGCATATATATATATATATATATATATATATATATATATATAATGGTAGCATACATATATGTATATATACACATATATATAATTGTACCATACATACTATATGTACATACACTCATGTCCAAAAGTTCATAATTCGTAAAATGCGAAAAATTTGGAGTTAATATAGATACAATAGTTCACAATCAGTTGTGGAGAATCGTAGGACGAAGGTAAATCATTGTGCATGTACAAAACAGTTCAGTCGACGTTGACATGCGCAAAGCACCGACGTACGTCGGAAAGACTATAAAGCGGCCTCCAGCGGCATGGCCAGTTGAGTCAGAATTTCGCAATTGCTGCGGTACGGAACGTTGCTAACAATCAAAAAAGACGAAATATGTCAAAAAGATGCCAACTGGACATGTTTTTGAAGGGACAAATTATTGGAATGTTGGAATCCGGTCGATACCAAACAGGAGCGTCTAGAATTTTGAATGTGCGTGCCTCAGTGTGTGATTTCCAGAATGTGGCAGAGGTTCTAAACCACTGGAGATGGAACCCGGCGACCAGTACCAGGTCGCCAAGGGTAACAACCGCTCCGCAAGACCGATATTTGGTGATAACTGCGCGACGTCAGAGGAACCGTTCTGCCAGACAACTGGGTTCAGTCCTGACAGCCGCCACAGGAGTCACTGTTTCGAGACAAACTGTTTACAGGAGACTCAGACACGTTGGTCTTTATGCCAGACGATCAGCAATTTGCATCCCCCTGACGTCTGCACAGAAACGCGCGTGTTTACAGTGGAGTTTGGAACATCGGCAGTGGAGTGGACAACAGTGGGGCAATGTTATGTTCAGTGACGAGTCCAGTTTTAGCTTGCAAATTGATTCTCGTCGTACCCCGATCTGGAGAGAACGTGGAATGTGTTTTTAACCAGGTAACATCACGGAAAGACATCGTTTTCCGTTTAGGGGAGTCATAGTCTGGGCAGGCATCATGATGGACGGTCGCACAGACTTTCACATCTTTGACAAGGAGTCGGTTACCGGTCAAGGATACAGAGACGAAGTCCTTGAGCCTACCGTTGGATTGTTTCGAGGTGCTGTTTGTCCTGATTTCATATTCATGGATTATAATGCGCATCCTCATCGTGCGACCTTGGTCGACGACTTCCTTCAAACCGGAGATATCCAGCACATGCAATAGCCTGCCAACTTTCCTGATCTGAATCCAATACAGCATGTGTGGGATATGCTCGGGAGATATCTTGCAGTCCTCCGCTATCCACCAAGCTCCGTTCCGGGATTGAAAACTTTTCTCCGTGAGGCTTGGAACTCTTTGAGCATACAACTTATCCAAACCCTCATAGAAAGTATGGGACATCGTTGTGCAGCATGCTTGGCTACCCGAGGTTCCTACACACCGTATTAAACTGCAGCATCACATTGTTTTAATCATTCTGTTTCACTGAGGTTGACACTCGTATTGTGACCCTTTTACTTTCAACCCTTTTCTTTGGATAATGAAAGTCGCTATTATCCGTGTTTTGCATTGTTTTCTTCTTCTATAACCCTATTACACCCGCATACCGCATTTCTTCAATTCCGATGTAGATTTCCTGAAATTTTCACATAAACAGCAACTATGCTTAACTTTTGGATATGAATGTACATACATATGTGGGTAATGTTATTGTGTAGGTAAGGTTATTCTTGGTTATTTTCGGAACGAATATTATTCAGTGAAAACATAATTATGACAAAATCAGAAATTTGCTTTCTTGCTTGGTGCAATCTGTTCAAGTTCCCTTAATGATGATGCTATTCTTTATGCACAGTTAAAAATATTTACTAATTCTATTAACGTTGCATTATTTTTCAGTTGTAAGTAATTGCATAAAATCCCATAATTGCACATTTAAAGCCACTATTACTTTCTTTAAATTCATGTTTTTCATTTATTACTTTCCTTGTTTAACCTATTACAACGACGAAAAATCTGTCTCGTGTTTCCTTGAATGTCCAAAACTCGATAGAAATATCCGTACGAAAAAACAATTTCTAATTAAGTAAAATACTTTTTACGATAAAACTCGTTGCATTCATCATTAAAAGACAGAAGGGAAATAAATTGTGGTACCGATTGTCGTTTAAAATAGCGAAGAAACAGTGACGGTTAAGGAATACAGGAAGACTAGTTTATTGTTCTATTAATAATCCGTAAGATGCGCCGCTTCTCTTTTGAAAGAACTTCCTTTCCTTGTAAGTAGTTATAACAGACAAATAAATAAATAGAAAAGAAAATTAATAATAGACAAATAAATAAATAGTTTTGACTATAGCAAAAATTCTGATATGGGCAGCATGTGACTTTGTTACAGATTCAAATTTATTTTTTAATTTTATCAAGTTGAGTTTTATTGCTCAAAATAAAACATGCTTGGGTATTTATTTAAAATCATATATATCGTTACGAATATGTAAAATATTTACGGCAATCAATTTCGTAAAAGTAGGGTTGTCGGAACTGGGGACGTTTTAGTGAGAGAGGGACGGCCCGAAATCCAGATTTGGCAAAATATTCTCAACTTGCCGGCTTTCTGAATCCGGTGGAATTTTCGATAAATATTCACCAGTTTCGATGATAATGCACTTTTTCCAGAGATTTGTGTGGAGAGTATATGAGGAAGTCATTGCTCAGTTGGAGAGTGCTGACGTGATACAAGAGTAAGTGAATTATTAGATAGTCAGTGTTTTGAGAACAGAATCAGCTGTTTTAATTGCTATTAACTGTATTTAATTGCTGTTTTATTCTACCTGATAGTTGTTTAATGATCTTGTAAGGTAGTTATCGAGTTATTAGCTGTATATTGTTCCTTTCCATGCTTATTGGAGCTTTTAAACAAAATCGTTAGTTATATAGAAATTCGAGCTCAGTTTGTATCCTGAGAATACAATCGCGATCTGAGAGGATACGTCGTAACAATATTGTTTCGAAATATGCTCAGAACCCTGATGTGTTCTGTTCAACTCTCCCCCATTCACTCACAACAATCACTCCTTTCCGAAATTCTGTGGTTTCGAATAATCAATTTTTTCACATATACTGTTCTAGAAATCTGTCCCTTTTTTTAGGAAAAATCCTGAAACATTCTAAGAAAGTCATCGCACAACCTAGCCCGAACTTGGAAAATTTTTCCTAGGACTGTCAGGACCGTACGAGATCTATGTTTTGACACGTAATAAATGAATATTTTCTCAAATTATACGATTGCATTTTTACTTTCCTTATATACATAATGTATAAGGAAAATATTGTGACGGGGTCGAAAATTCGAATTCGATTTTTCGACGGGAGAGCACGTTTACAGCATCCCTGATCACGAATCAAACATTTTTGAAGTGATGTGTGTGTGTGTGTGTGTGTGAAAGTATGTGTGTTTGTGAGTGTGTCAGTGAGTCTGTGGAGACGATAACTGACGAACGAATGGACCGATTCGAACGAAATTTGGTACAAAAATGACAATCCGTAAACACTGGAAGCCTATTGTTTTTATACGCAATCGAATGTTCAGAACCCCCCTAAAATTTTCGAGTGAAATTTTGAAAAAATCGTCAAAAAATCAAAACCGATAATAAAGTTACGTAAATCGACATTTCTTATGTAATTTTTCATTAGGAAACGATTGACATAAATTTTAGAACGCTAACATGAACCGTTCTCGAGATATTGCACATTTTTCAAAAAAAATTATCAAAAAGTTATATGAAATAAAAAAAAATATTTCCTATTGAGAAACATGTTCACTTTTCATATGTAATACCATGCGATAAATTGGGTGACATCATTCACGTAGATCTAGCTCGTTCCATTCATAAAAAAAGATACTTTGGGTAATACTTTTGTAATTGAACGCCAATAGTCATTTATCTGCTGGAAGAATAACTTATTTCTCCGCCCATAAAGCTTGGCAAGATTTTGGCGACGAATTTGGCGGAATGTCGCCAACTTGGCGACATTTTTAATTGTTGTCAAATTAACAAAAATCTCCCCAAATTGATAAAAAATGACGCTAAATCAATGAAAATGACGACTAATTGAAGAAAATTTAATATCTTGGAAAGAATATAAGTATCTACTGTAAGAATAACATTTTTTATAACTGTAAAAGTAGTAAATTCATTGCATTATATAAGGAAAGTCATGTGTTGCCCACATCAGATTTTTTAATTTCATCCGAGTGGAAAGAAAATCTTAATAAATACTTTTTACTATACGTGCGCAAAGATTCAGTTTTATAAGTCATAAGGGGTTTCTGGAAGGTCAGAAAAAATATTCTGGATACCACCATTTTCTCCACCTCCAGGGAGGAATGCAACCCCGGTGTCGGTACTAGAAGTATTCAAAGATTCAGTCCTTTTGGCGCCCAAGGGGCTTCTGTGGGGTATGGAATGATACAAACACGTTAGACAATTATTATATAAATTAGACACCTTAATTTCGAGCCACTGATCTAAATAAGTTTAAATACGCATTTTGGCTAACGCTGGTAGAGAATAAATTCCTCCCACTAAATGCAGGGGTAATTTAAGGAAAGTTTTTTTTACAGACATGCTCGTGAATTGTTCTTTTCTTTCTACCCCGGAATCTAGCCATTCAGCTTATGATATTTTCAGCTCTTGGGATGTTGAGGAAGTGAACAAATGTGAGGCGCAAAGGTGAATAGTGAAGATAGGGTTAAAATAAATTACAGGAATTATAGCTTTTAGGTCAGTAAACGAGTTTGACGGGGGGTAATGCGTGAAAATCATAAAGGTAAACAGGAAAATGTTTATTTTAAAGATTTGTAAATTGCATTTAAATAACTGCATGGCATTTTTATTCGGTTCAAATGATTTGTTGTACTAACGTCTTTTGTTTCTTTATTCTACTGAACTGAAACCCGTTTCATTGGTGTAAATTTAGACTCAGATTAAAGCGAAATCAAATATTTTGTCCCAAATTCAGCTTTCTAAAATGTAGCTACTTTCCTGGTCGCATTAAAAACATTATCAACAGCCATATATGAACCTATAAAATACTACGTTTTTTGAAGCAAAAATGAAATCCACAAACGTGCTATTTCATGATGTTTCATACATATTATTGGTATGAAACATTTCGAACACAATAAAGTTTAGAACTTGAGTTTTTGGCGACATTCTCCTTTATAAGTCTCAGTCTTACTAATAGGCTTGGATGCACAACTTTTAACAGAAGCGGGTGTTTTATTTTAACTGAACAATAGCAAGCTGTAAGGGACCCCCACCACACAAACACATATAAACCAAAACGAGAGTTAGATTTCAAAATCAATAGCTTTGTTTTAAAAAAAAATCACTGAAAAACTGCAAATTTTAGTTTAAAAAATCTCACTTGCTTAAAAATGCATAGATTTAGTAAGAAACTTGACTTTGATTGTTTTTACAAATCTGTCAACGTTTGGTTCAATGTTGGACACAGCAATCCGCTAGTTCCCACCAAATGTTCACAAATCAGATGAGAACAACCTCTTGATTATACATTTCTGATCAATGAAAATGATTGTTCATTAAGTAGAACCGGATGAGGTTAAAGTTTTCTTAGCATTAATCAATCCCCAATTACTCTATTTCTCGTGGCAAAATTTTTTGTAAAAATCTAGTACGGAAACTTCTACAAAAATTTTCGCCTTCAATTCGGAATTACAACTGGAGTTCGGTTAAATCCATTTGGAAATTGATGGGAGCTGTTTCAGCATCTGTCGCAAACGGTATTGCAAATACATTAAATGATTTTTCACATTTTCTGACACCTTGAAATGTACGCTGAAACTGTATCTTTGTAGATGTTCTGCTAGTGATGCCGTAATGGATTATTCAAAACTTGCAGCTTTTTCAGTGTTTGAAAATTAATTGTAAGGTTAAATTTCGTAGCCTGAGCCTATGTGAATCACATATGAGGTCTCGAGTCGCATGCATGCCGCCCATGGTCAACAGGTTGTGCACGACTGTAGTAATTTAACTAAATGTGAAGGACTTTAATAACTAAAGTATCGGGTCTTTCAAACATTGTCTACTTGCGGTGCTGCTCCGTCATTTTTAAGAAAAGAAATTGGGCTGTCACATTTGGAACGGTAACATAAGCTGAGCATTTTCGCTTTCTTATGATGTGGGTGTACATTTATTTGAAAAATTGCAGTTTCTCAAGAACGGCTCGTGCTAACGTTCTAAATTTTGTTTCAATTGTTTTCTAATGAAAAATTACGTAAGAAATGTTTATTTACATAACATTTATGGTGGTTCTGATTTTTTCAAAATTTCATTTGGAAATTTGAAGGCGTTCATAGCAGTTAAAATGAATAGGTTTCCAGAATTCACCGATAGCAATTTGTGTACCAAATTTCATTCAAAACGCTCCATTCGTTCGTGAGATATCGTCTCCGCAGATCCACAGAAAGACACACACATACATCACTTTAAAATGCTCGATTCAAGTTCAGGGATGCTTGAAAACTCGAATTCTTGCCCCCATCACAATAATTTCCCTATACATTATACTATGCATATAAAGAAAGCAACAATCAAATCTGGCACAATTCCGATTATTACTCTCCCAGGAAATCCGAAACCAACCTTCAAATTATTAGAGTTCAGAAATGCACGGTTACTTGTTGGTGCGTGTGAAAGATGCTAACATGGCGGAAATTGGTGGTACACTGCCTCGCCCCTCAATCACCATAATTTCGAAGTATCTAACTGTGTCACGAAAAGAGATGCGAACCCTGGCCTATCATGCACCTCTAATAAATATGTACACACTTCAATCACGAGCCCGCTTTAGTCACGGGACGGTATAGCCACGAGGGAAAATGCATAAATCTTGGCAGCGGAAATGAAATGGAAATCGCATTCCGCATTCTCCACCGTAACAAACAGATCACGATCCCGTGTAAGGAGTGCGCCACGTGCGACCGTAAGTGAATCATGGTGGTCAAACATGGTCACACGCGAATCACCCGCCCGTCACTGATTGGTCATGCTCTTTTAGTCTGAGAGAGATTGGTTAATAAAAATAGAAGAACGTGTATTTCAGGTAGAGATAGATCTGCATGGATTCAGACTGATCCTTCGTCTATTACTCGAATCTGACTTTACCTTGTAACAAAAAAATATGCCATACTCTGTGGTACTTTTAACTTTCCTTATATACAATAATGTATAAGGAAAGTATTGTGACGGGGTCAAAAATTCGAATTCCGTTCGACAGGAGAGTACGTTTCAAGCATCCCTGATCACGAATCAAACATTTTTGAAGTGATGTCTGTGTGTGTGTGTGTCAGTGAGTCTGTGGAGACGATAACTGACGAACGAATGGACCGATTCGAACGAAATTTGGAACAAAAATCACAATCTGTAAACACTGGAAGCCTATTGTTTTTATATGCAATCGAATATTCAGAACCCCCCTAAATTTTCGAATGAAATTTTGAAAAAATCGTCAAAAAATCAAAACCGCTAATAAAGTTTCACAAATAGACAGTTCTTATGTAATTTTTCATTAGAAAACGATTGACATAAATTTTAGAACGGTAACGTGAACCGTTCTCGAGATATTGCACATTTAAAAAAAATTATCAAAAAGTCATAAAATAAAAAAAAAAATTCCTATTGAGAAACATGTTCACTTTTCATATGTAATAGCATGCGATAAATTTGGTGACATCATTCTCGTGGATCTAGCTCGTTCCATTCATGAAAAAAGATACTTTGAGTAATACTTTTGTATTTGAACGCCAATAGCTGCTGTAAGAATAACTTATTTCTTCGTCCAGAACGCTTGACGAGATTTTGGCGACGAATTTGACGGAATGTCGCCAACTTGGCGACTTTTTGAAATGTTGCCAAATTAACGAAAATCTCGCCAAATGGATAAAAATGACGCTAAATCAATGAAAATGACGACTAATTGTCGAAAATTCAATATCATGGAAAGAATATTAGTATCTACTATAAGAAAAACTTTTTTTTTTACTGTAAAAGTAGTAAATTCATTACATTATATAAGGAAAGTCATGCGTTGCCCACATCAGATTTTTTCGTTTAAGAAGCTTATAGAGATTAAAGACCCTAAAATTCGTATTATTTTAAATGAAAATTACAACATACAGAGTCTAATTCCAGCTGACTGAGTTTTGATATCAAAAACGATTGAAATGTTTTACATTATAGACCAATGTATTATTTACCTTTATACAGTTCAGCAGATAGCCACTATATAGTTCGGCTATATAGCTCATTTATTATTAGAAAGCATGCACAGTCTTTATGGAATGTTATAGTGTATCGATATATTTACTGCACAAAAGCACATATTATTACATAACAATTAGTCTGATACTATTTATTTTTTGAAGAGGAATTAAATTTAATATTTTAATAGAATTGCTTGAAAAGCAATATGAACGCATTTAGAATATAAACATATTTAAAATCTCGAACTACATCGGGTATATCAGCAAGTACCTTTATATACACAATTCAGTGAAAACCTGCCATCATACTTTTATTCATTTAAAAAGCATGCTACACTAACACAAACATATTGTAGATGATAATATAGCTTTTCTGTTTTGCCTACAATAAATGGTAATTTATGGGGTAAGAATTGGAATGAGATATAAAATTGATGCTGTTGAAAAAAAAATAGGACTCTTGTACTTTAAACCCTGTAAAAATCGACAGAAATTGAAGCAAAAGAATAAATAAAATCAAATGTATTAATTTCATGCTTGTGTTATATGCAAATTTTTATAACAAAACAAATAAAACAGATTTCATTTACTTTCAAATGTACTTTCAAATAATGTACTTTCAATTTCCATATGTACTTTCAAATAAATTTCCATTTCATGTATTATTTAGTGCGGTATAATTTAAATTAATGCATACAAATAAAGAAGAAATAGAATAAGTCAATTTGAGTCCGTAGGGAAAATCATATGCTGTCCACATTAGATTTCCTTCTGAAATAACGTGGGATTGAGTTTGATTTTATAATGAAGCTGCTTTTTTTTAACATTTAAGAAACGAAAGTCAAAATCACGTGATCTTGTATGTCAGACAATAGTCTCAAATGATTGCACAATTTATCCATTCTTCTTATCGGATGAAATAAATCCTTCGCATTTTTACGTCAAAAATACGTCAAAGAAGAAAATGTAAAGTTATTATAAAACGGCTTTAAGGGTTTTCTTTTACGTGTATGATGCAAGAATTGATCGGCATTTAATGTCGTGATTTCACGGGATGGGGTTCTGATGACAACTTATGTTAGTCAGCTTCTTTCTGATATGCTTCTCTGTTAATTGAACATGACAGGCAGTTTTGTGGATTCACTATTTCCTGTGTTTTATAAGCTTTTTTTTTTATCCCAAAGCAGGCAGCGAGGAGATTAAAGAAGGGAATTAAAGGAATTAAAAGAAATTTTACATATTAGTGAATCAGCATTTTATAAGTATACGTTACCACTTTTTTTTTATCATAGTATAATGTATAAGAAAATTATTGCGGAATTTGAGTTATTAACGAATTTATGATTTTTAGGCATTCCTGATCTTGAATCGGACGTTTATGAGAAGATGTTTATAAGAATGTGTGTGTGCGTGTGTTAAAGTGATATATATATATATATATATATATATATAATACTTCTTGCTGACAAGTGCAGGATAAGCACGACACTGGGACATTGAAACTATTATCTGTAATGTGATTGTTATCTTAATTTTGAGAACGCCCTTATAGGCAGATTTTGTGAGTATGTCTTCTTAGTACCTATAATGTTTTCTTCCATCAAAACTCTTAATATATAATTTTTAATATACTCGGGGGCTCTGCCTCCTGCTCGCTCTGCTCGCACAACTCCCTTCGGGAGGCTTTGCCTCCTACAAGCTACGCTCGCAGATCTCGTTTCATATCTATCTTTCCTAAAAATTCTACTTTCAATTCTACTTTCAAAATTCCCTTTTCTAATCCTGCCTATTTTGCGCAGGAGGTAAAAGCAGGGATTTTTCTTAGCCCAGGGAATTCGAAAACTGAATTCCTTGATCCTGAGCTCGCTTCGCGAGCTATTTCATGTCAAACTAAAGTTTAAATCGAAAACTGTTTATTTCATCGTATAACCCTATTATTTCTCTATAAATGTACCAAATTTCATATTTTTATAGGATATAGTTTTTACAGTAAGAAACAGAGAAATCATTAGAAGTGCCGATACGAATAAAAAAACCCGTTCACTTCAGAAGTGCATAAAAAGTAAAATATCTCAAAATCTACATCGAAATTAAAAAAAGGGACTCCATCCTGCAAAAATTCACCCACATAGGTGCCTGCCTGCAAAAATTCGTGGTCTTGCTATTGTTAGTCTCTCCAGGACGCGAACTCGCATCTCAAATATTTTGTCTTTGAATTTAACATTAAATATTTTTTAAACTACAATATGTATCAAAACACGGTTTATTTCAGCGTATTTCCCAAAGTTTTCTCTAAAGTCTACCAAATTTCATATTTTTATAGGCAATAGTTTTTGAGCTAAGAAGCAAAGAATCTCGAGAAACGAGAAATTTGTCAAACAGCTGTGGCAGCTACTTTTTACTTTCCTTATATACATAATGTATAAGGAAAGTATTGTGACGGGGTCGAAAATTCGAATTCGAGTTTTCGACGGGAGAGCACGTTTCAAGCATCTCTGATCACGAATCGAACATATTTGAAGTGATGTGTGTGTGTGGAAGTATGTGTGTGTGTGTTTGTGTCAGTGAGTCTGTGGAGACGATAACTGACGAACGAATGGACCGATTCGAACAAAATTTGGTACAAAAACCACAATCCGTAAACACTGGAAGCCTATTGTTTTTATACGGAATCGAATGTTCAGAGCCCCCCTAAATTTTCGAATGAAATGTTGAAAAAATCGCCAAAAAATCAAAACCGCTAATAAAGTTACGCAAATAGACATTTCTTATGTAATTTTTCATTAGAAAACGATTGACATAAATTTTAGAACGCTAACATGAACCGTTCTCGAGCTTTGTACATTTTTCCAAAAAATTATCAAAAAGTCATATAAAATAAAAAAAATATATATTTCCTATTGAGAAACATGTTCACTTTTCATATATAATACCATGCGATAAATTGGGTGACATCATTCTCGTGGATCTAACTCGTTCTATTCATGAAAAAAGATACTTTAAGTAATACTTTTGTATTTGAACGCCAATAGTCATTTATCTGCTGTAAGAACAACTTATTTCTTCGTCCATAACGCTTGGCGAGATTTTGGCGAAGAATTTGGCGAAATGTCGCCAACTTGGCGACTTTTTGAAATGTTGCCAAATTAGCAAAAATCTCGCCAAATGGATAAAAATAACGCTAAATCAATGAAAATGACGACTAATTGTTGAAAATTCAATATCTTGGAAAGAATATTATTATCTACTATAAGAAAAACCTATTTCTTTACTGTAAAAGTAGTAAAATCATTACATTATATAAGGAAAGTCATGTGTTGCCCACATCAGATTTTTTTAATATAGAGATATTACTCTTAATATATTATTCCTATTCTTTAGTTTCAGAGAGTAGTCAGGTGCTCAGAAATTGGGGTGGTTATGTTAAGACCGAATGGGGTGTTATAGTGATGGATTTTCCTTTCCTATATTCCCTTTCCAATGGGTAAAATTATATGAGCAGCTCATGTAATTTTACCGTCAAATCATTCTTCGCCATCTGTGCCACTTCCTAGTTATATTATTTAATACCAGAACGAATTATTTGAAGTACTTATTTATCATGGCCGTACAAAGCTTAGACGTATCGCCCACCCCACACACAAACATCTTCCTTTACTATGCAAGATATTTTATCTTTTTTATTAAACATATATTACAATTTATAAATCCAGATGTGTTCACTTTGTGATATTTGCCACCATAAGCCTGGGCATCTATTGGGATGCTTGTCACTGGCATAACGATAAGCAGGAGGATCTAGGTTTTTTAGTGGCAGACTGTTAAGGCTCCATTGGAATTGTTAATCTAATGTGTAATATAAAATGCCAATATACATTTTAAAATTGCTGTGAAATTTGAAATTTTTGGGAATGTATAGCATCCCCCAGCTCTCTGTCGCTTCGCATTTGAGCATTACCACCTCTGAGAATTAAGTAGCCAGACAGTTGTGAATGTCGATAAATTTACTCACTCTACTCATAAAAGTATCTATTACCCATAAAAAATATGTGGCATTTCCTTTCATGCAGGCATTTCCTTCCCTTCATCTAATTCCCCCTCCCCTCTCTCTAATAGGTGTTCTAGAAAATTCCTTTTCACTTTCAGAATTCTGTTGACCGGTTGTTGCCAACCTCACATACCTTAAAACTGCATTTAAGCAGCTTAACCTCTCACAGGTCCTCTGTACTTCAGGTCTAGAATCGCAATTCACAATCTGAGCTAACACAGACGATTGTAAGGAACGTAAACTGCCCTGGGGTGCAGAGAGAACAAGACTTCCGAAAAAAAAAATCCTCATCTTCTACGAGGGTCAACCATTGTGTGAAAGGTCGGAGGAGAGTCGAGTTGAACTTGAAGATGTTCGAGGTTTTATGTCGGGTTATTCTTTCTGAAATATCTTTTATGATAGAATCGTATATGATGACGCATAATGCAGATAATGCTCGTCGTAAGAAATATGAACATACTTATGGAGATAGAAGAGACATTTTCTAAATTCTTCTACCGTTTATTCAGAGATGATATGGGTGTTTTCCTGACAGTGAGGATGACAAAATTTTGTCAAATATGCGTATGAATAAATAAAGCTACGTAAATCGGAACTCCTAGTACCTACCAGGCTCTGTTTATTAAAATTCTTTTCAGTGTTGTTGTTGGGGTGTACCACATTTTGTTTCACGATTAAATTTAATATAATGGCCTTAAATCTATACAGATAAAATTGAAAGCCTGTCTGCTTATTTATTTGTGTGTTTATCTCATCATCACTGGAGAACGGCTGCACCGAATTTCATGAAATTTTGTGGATAGCCTTGGAATAGCCCCACATAAAATCTAGCCTATGTTTCGAGTTTTTAGGACCAGGGGCTGTCAAGATATTAATAAAAAACGCACAATTTAACCTTTTACAGAGATAGCATTATGCAGACGATATTTTTATCGCCAATTTATTTAAAGAAAATTGTATCATGCCGCTTAGCAACGAAATTAAATTCAAGATGTTTATAGGTAGGGGTAAAATTTTTCCAAGGCTTTTTCAATTCAATTTCATTTGCACAATTAATTGGTTGTGTTTTATTTCTTAAAGGGTTGGGTTAGTTATGTCTGACATATCTCCTGCTCTTGTTATAAATCAAAGGTGGCACAATACATTAAAAGAAGTGCATTTTAGATTTATATAAATATAATTATTTATATAAATTACGTATATAAATATATTTAACAAGTAAAAATATTTAATATTAAAACTATTTTTACATATATAAATATAATTATTTTTCCTTCTAACTTGTCTCATTAACTATTCTTATAGGAAATTATATGTTTATTAATAATATTCATCATTTATTTTATAGAAAAAATACAAAGAGTAGTTAATAAATTTAATGGGGGGGGGGGGGGGTTTCACGTAAATCACGGAATACACAAGTTAAGATTATCGAAAATTATATTTTAAAATAAATGTACCTTTCTTGTATTTTTTTATGTCCTCACAATTCGTTTCGTGCATCTGAAATGTATGTATAATTTAATCGGGTTTTATAACATTTAACATTCCATTTGATCCCATTTTAAAAGCTCTCATCAATTCGATAACAACATGAATGTATATACAACTTTAAAAATTTGCATTAGTTTGATATGAATGTGCTTGATATGCATGACTTGATATATATATATATATATATAACTTTGGTATGCATGACATGATATATACACGACTTTAATATGCATGACTGATATAAATGTTCTAAACATTTTTAACTGCATTTAATTCTGTTTTCAAACTTACTATTATAAACCATTAGTTACTGTAAATCAAATCAAAATTTATTTTGTACTTAATAAAAGTACTTCGAACTTTGTAAATCAAATTTTACATGAGCAGTTTTAGCAAGATGCAGCCATGCGATAATAAAATGAACTTTATTTTTGCAGCTCTGCTCACGAAATTGCAGATACTTAAAATCGGTCGAGATCTAATAGCATTATGAATTCTTAAAATGCGCATGCGCATTTGAAAAATTATTTGACAAAAATGTATAACTTTAATTTCAAACTCCTTTTGCCGAATAATTGTGTTATGCAAATTGTAACACCATTATCTCCGTTTCCTTCCGGAAATATGTTAGGGTGTTGTTTTGTAAGTATGCTTAGTTTATGCAAGGGTTGTATGGGAATTAATAATATTGACCATGAAGGGGGCGAGGATACCGTATCAAAGCCTCATTGGAATAAAGCTTTATCACCATAACGAAGCTTCATGTTATGTCAATAGACACGACACGTGATTAAAAAAAAAATAACAGACCGCGCATTTGATGTTTCTCAGCCGCAATTTTATCGGGCGCTAAATTTAAAAGAAAGGTCCCAGAATAGCTCTTTTCTCCAATCTTATCTGCTTTCTTTCAACGACGGGTTCGAAACGCAGCCACGTGAAATTAGTGAAACATTTGATAAATTGAGAAAGAGATTTGTATTGATTTTATTACGCATTGAGGAGGTTGTGCATCGCAACAGTAAATACATTGCGTATAGGTGATGAAAAATCGTCTGCGTGTTAAAATAACAAGCAGTTCTCGGAAAGCGATTGCGTTCTTGTTAGCTTCCAAAATTCACGAAAATAATATCTGATGCGATCAGATAGATCATGAATATTCTTACAAACTCCTTTCTTAATGTCTTTCTCTATATACAGGGGCTAATAAGCAAGTCCTTAAGCATTCCAATTTCGAAACGCAATCACGTGAAATTAGTGAAACATTTGATAGATTGTAAGATATTTGTATTGATTTTAAGAATGTAAGACACATTGAGAAGGTTGTGCATCGCAGCTGTGAGTGATGAAAAACCGCCTGCGTGTTAAAATAAAACAGTTTTTGAAAAGCGATTGCGTTATGGTTAGGTTCCAAAATTCACAATAATATCTGATGCCATCAGTTCATGAATATTCCTACAAACTCATTTTAATTCATTATTTTCTCAACGCCTTTCAGTGGCGTATTTTGAAATTCAATTTTGAGGTGTTTTATTTTTAAATATCAATCTTAAAAGGTCCAAATTAGAAGTCTGCACGGACTCGAGCCTGGCCCGTGGGCTTGGGCCCGACCTGATCCACGGGCTCGGCCCATGGATTTAGGTCCGACCTGGCTCATGAGCCGGACTCAGGCCAAGTTTTATTAAATTCGGGTCGGGTTGGGCTATAATAAATAAAAAAGCCAGTACGTACTGTTTACTTAAAATTTAACACTGTGATTTTACAATTTTTTCTGTGATTTTAATTTCAATTTTAAGATTCCGAATGTTTCAAAATTATCAAAATTAAATAAATTCTATTCTTTAAATAAAAATCTTCCGTCGCTTTTTTTCGATAACAAATATTGAATGAAAATTTATTTGAGCAAACTGTCATAATTTAAAATTAATATGTGGATAAGACGAATTATTGTCCTTGAATTTACTTACATTTGTATTCTAAATATCTACAATTTTTAATTTGAAATTATTAAATTGTATGTACATTCATAACTATGGCATAAAAAATAATATCTACGTATACTTACATAGTAAGCTAAATTGCACATTGAAATATTTTTAAAAATACTGACAATTGTGGCATATGAAGACATATTTGTTTTGCAAACACTGCAGTCAAATATATTTGGTGCTGATGAGCGCTAACAAAGGGGAATTGCATTGTTCACCAACTTAAATGGGCGAATAAAGCATTTTTTAAAAACATAATCTCAGTGAAGAGCCGTTTTTTTATTTAATTTCTGATATTATCAAACTAAGACGATAAATAAAAACACACTTTACAGTAATGCTCATTTTTGATTTGTACAGATTTTTCAAATGTAGGTGCTTTTCAATTTATTACTATATGTAATATAATTTGTGTTTAATTCTTTAAATGCAAATTTGGATCATCCTACGAGGCAACAGGCTTCAATGTATTTAAGAGAAAAAAAAAAAAAAAAAAAAAAAAAAAAAAAAAAAAAAAAAAAACACGGGACAGTCCGCGTTGGGGCTGGCTTTGAGTGTTTTCCGGACGGGTTAGGTTTGGGTGAAATATTTAAAAGACTCTTAGGTTTTGGCTGAGTCAAATCTTAATATTTTCGGGCCGGGTAGAATTTTAAATTAGACTCGTGCGGACCTCGAGTCACTAAATAATTGGTTTTGGTCTTAGCTTCTTCTGCCAGCTTCAGGAACCGGAATTTTTTTTCAAATTTGCAGACTTCGAGTCAGTAGAATTTCCCCTTCTATTAAGCAACTCAGTAGTCGAAGAACTTCTTTTTGAATTTTTAGTTTCTAAAATCTGAGCACTTATTCAATTTTTTTTATTATTTATTTATTTTCATTTATTTATTGGAAGTTAAAACGGGTTGTATTTCAAGTTCAAGGATTTCAGAACGACAAACTGAATAGGGATTGAGTAGATGTTTTTTTTTATCACATGTGTGTTTAGGAAGCAATTTGAAACTTTTCAATTTCGGGGGTTGGGGGTTGAACCCCCAACCCCCCCTTAAATACCCCCTGACGTTTTTCTATATAAACAGGGGAGGCAAGTCCTTAAGCATTCCAATTTCGAAACGCAACCACGTGAAATTAGTGAAGCATTTGATAAATTGAAATAGAGATTTGTATTGATTTTAAGAATGTAACAGGCATTGAGGAAGCTGTGCATGTTAACAGTAAATACATTGCATATAGATGATGAAAAATCGTCTGACGAGTTAAATTAACAAACAGTTCTTGAAAAGCGATTGCGTTCTGGTTAGCTTCCAAGATTCCCGAAAAAAAAAATAGATCTTATGCGACTAGCTCATGAATATTCTATCAGACTTATTTTAATTCATTATTTTCTTAATGTCTTTCTCTATATACAGGGGACCTTGGCAAGTCTTTAAGCACTCCAACAGTGTTGCAAGGAAAGACTCGTGAATGGTGTTAGGTCCTTCTACAGTAAAGTGACCATGCCCAATCGAATAAAAGTGATTTAAGCGTTCCTAGAGGAGAAATTAAAAAGTTAGGATATACCAACTCGGCAACAAAACGAGATAGACGAATCAAGCTAATTACAAAGTCATAGAATATTAGCTAATGAGTTGGAATAAATAATTAAACTGTTTGAGAAAGTCTTTTCAAACAGTTTGATTTTCAATAACCCTTCACACAATAGGGCTATAGCCATTCGCCAATAACTTAACACAAAAATCTGATGTGGGCAACACATGACTTTCCTTATATAATGAATTGAATTTACTAATTTTACAGTAAAAAATAGGTTTTTCTTATAGTAGATACTAATATTCTTTCCAAGATATTGAATTTTCGACAATTAGTTGTCATTTTCATTGATTTGGCGTCATTTTTATCCATTTGAGATTTTTGTTAATTTGGCAACATTTCAAAAAGTCGCCAAATTGGCGACATTCTGCCAAATTCGTCGCCAAAATCTCGCCAAGCGTTATGGATGAAGAAATAAGTTATTCTTACAGCAGACAAATGACTATTGGCGCTCAAATACAAAAGTATTACTCAAAGTATCTTTTTCCATGAATGTAACGAGCTAGATCCACTAGAATGATGTCACCCAATTTATCGTATGGTATTACATATGAAAAGTGAACATGTTTCTCAATAGGAAATATTTTTTTTTATTTTATATGACTTTTTGATAATTTTTTTGAAAAATGTGCAATATCTCGAGAACGGTTTGTGTTAGCGTTCAAAAATTTATGCCAATCGTTTCCTAATGAAAAATTACATAAGAAATATCTATTTGCGTAACTTTATTAGTGGTTTTGATTTTTTGACGATTTTTTCAAAATTTTATTCGAAAATTTAGGGGGGTTCTGAACATTCGATTGCGTATAAAAACAATAGGCTTCCAGTGTTTACGGATTGTGATTTTTGTACCAAATTTGGTTCGAATCGGTCCATTCGTTCGTCAGTTATCGCCTCCACAGACTCACTGACACACACACACACATACTTTCACACAAACACACACACACAGACATCACTTCAAAAATGTTTGATTCGTGATCAGGAATGCTTGAAAAGTGCTCTCCCGTCGAAAACTCGAATTCGAATTTTCGACCCCGTCACAATACTTTCCTTATACATTATGTATATAAGGAAAGTAATAGGAAATAGCTTAACACAATAGGAAATAGCTTGCCACTTCCTAGAAAAGTTCTATAGGCGTCCATGGCTCTACAATAGAAATGCGCAATCTGTTGCTTCCAGTCATTAACTTGGTGCTCTCGTATTTGCAAGTATTTTGACATTTAATTTTCATATCTTTAAATTATAAAACTCCCATTTCAAACTTTTAAAGTAGATACATTAAAGAACTTCTAATGAAAACCAGATTAAATCACCTTTAATTAAAAACGCCTTCAATTAAATCAAATTTGTGATTGTGTTAAAATGGCTTGCTCACACGGCATCCAGGTATATTAACGGGCAATAATTAAATCAAAATTATCTGGCTGATCGATATAAATATTTCCATTTTTAATTTCATATTTAAAATCACGTAGTAATATTCATTTCTATTCAAATTTTGTACTGTTGTCTATTCTCCCATGACAGAACATTAAAAATTGTATTACTTAAGTCTTCATAATGACGGTGATGAACAGTTTACTGTGAATAAAGGTTTATAAGACACCATCGAAACTACTTGGCATTAAATCGTAGTACATTTTAGTTATTACAGTAGACGTGCCAGAAAAAAAATAATAATGTTCTCATCAAGTGTTTTATGCTAACAGATTGTGAAAAATAATGACCAAATGTTAATTTTAATTAATTTAGAAAACCTTTGTCTGGATTTTTGGACAGAAAATATCTATTTCTTAATATCCGTAGAAATTTAAAAATGTGTTTGTGATCTAAGAAATCAACATAATGCTGGAGCTTTTATTGCATAACATTGCTTTAATATAGCTTTAACGTTGTTTTAATACTTTGTTGTTTTCCCCACTTTTTAAATTATCTTCTAGACGCACTGAAATCCCTTCTATTCGATCGGGTATTACCGCTTTACTACAAATTGACCCAACGTTGTACATTCGTGGACTTACAAAGCTATTGAGGTGCTTATGCATTTTCCAAAGTAGACTGCATATCTATTTCAGTTTTACGCACGAAAAAACACTTAAGATGTTTTAAATTACATCTAATTTTCATTTTTAAAAAACATTTCTCTGTCATTTGGCAGTTTAGTGTTTCTTAAAACGTCTCCATCAAAAGTAAAATCGAGAATGGAGATAATTTAGAATGGAGGAAAAGCAATTTAATATCATTATCAGGGCCACCAGTTATGAAAATCAGAATCAAAACGCAAAGCACGTTTACGTTTCACGGGGATAATTACCCTTACAGTATAACAAGACTATAGTTCGCCCAAGTGAACGATTACTATCTATCATTGTGCTTTATGACGAGTAATAATTACTCCTATGAATTATGAACTGCATATTAATCATCTCTCCTATTTTTTTTTAAAGTAATATTCGCTTCAACGAATATCATAAACTACTGCTATTGTTATTATTATTCTTTGAGAAAAAAAAAAAAAACCCCGCTCAATGACTTCTTGGGTTGGAATAAAATACTTATGTGGAACTAAACAAAACTTTTCCGATATATATTGTTGTTGAGACCCAGACCACCCGACCTACCAGAAAGGTGTAAGGTAACTGTTTGGACGGCCGGGAAGTGCCACCCAATTTAGACCGGAACCCAGTGGGGGAGGCATCCACAGGGACCGTACTCTCCTTCCCCTACCACAAACTTCTCGGAAGGACTTACGGACCCACATGTTTAACGTGATCGTACTCCGCATGAACACGGCGGCAGTTGTGGTAGCGTGCAAATCCAGCGCGTAAACCACCGGGCTACCGCACCCGAAATGTGCCAACAGCACGCGCTGTTTCCAGGTACACCACCCAAGTTCTAACCGCGCCCGATGCTGCATGACTTCGGTGATCTACCGAGAACCGGTGTTTTCAGCACGGTAGGGCCGTTGGCTCCGATATATATTGTGAAAAATTAAAACTTTTCCAGTATATATTGTGAAGAAATTGATAGATTTTGATTATATTGGAGAAACACGTATGAAAACACGAATTCTTGCTTTTCACATTGACGTCTGAGCATTTATTGCACGAAATTTCCTGAACAAATTGAGAAATAAAATAAATCTTTAAACGATTAATTGGTAAGAAATTAATTGGAGAGTGAACTCGACTTTTTCTCGACCAGAATCTATTTTTAAGCATTTTGTGCGGGTTTTTTTCCAAATTTTACAGGTACATTTTTGAAAAATCTGTATTGTTGGTCCATATGATTACAATTACAGCATGTTATCTTCATTTTCAAGAGCTTGAAAATTTTTTTGACTGATACCATACTTGATAAAATGCCACCGTTGGGGGCAAGAGCCGTTCTCCATATATTAGAAATTTTGCTTTGATCGCGAAATCCCTCTAAATAATCAAGCGATTTCCATATAATTTGGTATGTTTATTTTAGGTGACGAAAAGAAGTGTGTTTATTGATTATCAATGATATCCAGTTATATATTAAACCTCCTCACTAATTTGTTGTTGAGACCCAGACCGTCCGACCTACCAGAAAGGTGTAAGGTAACTGTTTGGACGGCCGGGAACGGGCTAACCGAGTTGTTGTTGTTGAGACCCAGACCGTCCGACCTACCAGAAAGGTGTAAGGTAACTGTATGGACGGCCGGGAAGTGCCACCCAATTTAGACCGGAACCCAGTGGGGGAGGCATCCACAGGGACCGTACCCTCCTTCCCCTACCACCAACTTCTCGGAAGGACTTACGGACCCACATGTTTAACGTGATCGTACTCCGCATGAACACGGCGGCATTTGTGGTAGCGTGCAAATCTAGCGCGCAAACCACGGGGATACCGCACCCGAGATGGCCCGAGTGTAATTGAAATATGTTACTTAGTTATAGTGTATCGAAATATGTTAATTACTTAGGGAAAGTTATGGTTTGGACGCATCAGATTTTAGTTTATAAAGAGGTGTTTACCGTACTTCCATAATTGGTACATTTTATGTAAAAATATGAACAAACATGGCAAAACGAAATTGAGGGTGTCACTTTTTCTTTGACACCAAACCCACATTTTTCGGGACAAAACCTCATAAGGCTTCTCCACCATTAAACGTGTCAGGCAGTCACACTCAACGCCCGTAGAACGTGCGCCCGCATATGCTAATAAACTGAACACGGCCCAGGTTGAAACAGCGCGTTACGGTGAGTTTGACAATGAAACGCGCGGGCCTTGGAATGGGGGGAGAGTGGTGAAGGATGTTGGTGGTTGTTATTCATAGGCGATCGAGGTGAAGCCTCCAGAAATGCAAGTCACTACCATGCTTGCACAGGTAGATGCATTGTTTTTAGAAGAAAAGGTAGCGTTGATTGTAGATCATGCGGCGTTTATCGTTTGTTCTTCTTTGGAATCAGTGGTGATGTATGCAAACAAATGTATATTTGAATAAAAATTATTCATAATTGGCTTATAGTGGTTGGAGGTAGAAGTCTTACTGGCTTGAGCCTCGTCCATAGGATTAGGCCCGGCTTGATGTGTGGGACAGGTTGATGTTGATTTTATGAAATGTGTTTTGGGTTGTGACAGACTCAGTTTTTAAAAAATCGGGGGACGGGCCAGCCGGACATATTTACTGTTTAAACAAAATATCGTAAATTTAATGGAGTACATGGAATTTTTTTTCTGATTTTTTCTATAACAATGTTAAAAACAAAAAACAAATTTCAACTTAATTCTGTGAGCAAAAAATGCATATAATTCCCTAACAGCGTTTTTTTCACAGTGACGTAAGATTTACGTCACACTGTGACTTTGGGACGTCACAGGACGTCGCAGTACGTCTCGGCAATGTCATATTGAGGTCACAGCGAAGTCATTTTGGTCATTTTCATGGTCGTTTGTGACGTCGCTTATTAACTTGTTTGTGACGTCACATTGTAATGTCGTGACGTTGTTACGTGTTAATTAAATTGTGGAAACGTCACAGAATATAGTCACAATGAAGTTACAAAGTTACTAATACGTAACGTAGCATAGAAGTCACAAATATGATGTCACATTGTGACCCAGGTGTCACGTGACTACAACATCACTGTCACACATGTGACGATCTTTGCTGTGAGGGTTATGTTTTTGACAGATCTAGATGCGTATTATTTCGGGCTGAGCGTTTTTCATTTATATGATTGCTACATTACAACAAAAATTAAAATAGTGAAAACTGTTAATATGAAATAGGTTTACATGAGCCTTCCTTTCCAAAATATCATTTAAAAAACATTTTTTAATTTCTATTTTCTCATGGTATATGGTATAGAGAAAGTATATTGTTTTCACGAAATTTTACAATTTCGAGATTTTGATGCAAATATATCTCTGGTCGGAAAAACGTCATAAATAAAAAATATACGATTTTTGAGTCATTGATACTATGATTCATAAAAAAATATATATATCCATTTCGCTAGAAAAATGACTTAAGGCTAGATCATTTTGCGGTCGGCAGAGGGAAGTTGTGTTGTTTTTACTTGCCGGGCAGTGCTCATCACTTCAGAAACTTCTTGTGACTTTTTGACTTGTGACGCTTTCCTTCCAGACCAGCAATATGTTTTTGGACATTCTGAACACGTTTTGACTATTTTTAGCATGATTTCCACCTGTGTGTCTGGGGTGGATTCTTTGTGTAGACGATAACTGCCACAGACATTAATGGATTTTCACGAAATGTTATATCCGGCTTTGTTATTGAAGAATCTAGAACGAGATAAAATTTTTTGAAATTCAAGATATATATATTTCAAAAATCAGTCAAAATCTTTAGTGAACTGCCCGTTGATGCTGAATTCAAAGAATGAATTCCCGAATTTGATGCTGAATTCAAAGCAGTCATCACCTAAGCTGTGTGGAAGATCCCGATAAATTGATGTTTTAAAGAAAATGTAAATTTTTGAATCAGAAGTGGAAATCCGTGGCGAATCTCTTTACTGCAGAAATTTCTCGCTAAATCCATATCAGTTGCTATCTTAAATCCATCTGTAGCTAATCACTAAAAATTGATGTTTTAAGGAACATTTTAAAACCGGAAGGAAAAATAAACCATTTTATGGCCTCCAAAATTTGATGCTGAATTCATATCAGTTAATATCTGAACTCTATGGCAAATCCAGATATACATGTTGTAAGGAAAATGTAAATTTTTGAATTTGAAGTGACATGTTCAGAACTGGAAGGGGAAATAAATCCTTACCCTTATGAAATTGGATGCTGAATCCATATCAGTTATCATTTAGGCTCTATCTATAGCCAATTTTGAGAAATAAATGTTTCACGGAACATGTTGGAACATCCGTTTCAGTTATCATCAATTAAGCTTTATTTACAGCCAATCTACCTTTATTAATAGCCAGTGAAAAATGTTTCAAGGAAAATTAAAATGTTTGAACTGGAAATAGAAAAATAATCGGAAATGGAAATCCTTGGTGATCCCTTTACCTTTTCTGAAATGTAATGCCCCGATCTCCATCACTCGTCATTTAAGACTTATAGTAAATCTGAAAAACAGATGCTTAAAAAAATTACAATAAAAACAATAATATCGCAAAATTTTAGCATCAACAATGAATTTGATACTTAATAAAAAAAAAAGCAGCACTTTATTTATTTATTTATTTTATTATCATTTTTTTTATCAGTGTAATAGGCATCTTAAGTTAAATGTTGGTGTAGAATTTTCTGAGGAAGGTAAAAAAAAATAAATAAAAACGAGATAGGCGAAATTCCGACTGAGATGTAAATTGCAGCACTACACCTTTTCTAGAAACACTTAAGTAATTCCTCGCATCTTTAACTCTCTTGCAACTGCATAGATCAACCTCTACGCACCTCAGAATAAGTAATTCGCGTCGAACTAGTTCACCAGAACCTTTTAGCGACACCCTGCTTTTTACTAGGTATTACTACTACTCCTTGCCCCGTTTTCTCTTTTTTCTCCTGTGTCGTAACGATGTGACATCACCAGCTCAAATTAGGATTCCTTCATTCGATGTGTCCCTGCTCCCAGACACTAGCTCAAGGTTCGTTCTTTTACAGTGTGTGTTTGTATCTTGTTGTTGTTTCTTTTTTAACGACATTTTTTTTTTTTAAATGACTCAGTTTCCATCTGTTTCAGATACCCATGTGATATCCTCCAGATGCGTCTTATATGCAGGTTCCATGATAAAATGGTTGGCAAATCCGAAGTTGAAGTGCTTTGTTTGTATGAAATGTCGACTTTTTTCCGCAATAAAAGAAAACATTAACTGCAGTGTGGCTCAATTCGACTTTCTCACACCCAAAAAATTTGTTTTCAAATTTTACAAGAATTTTTTTTTCTTTTTACTTTCCTTATATACATAATGTATAAGGAAAGTATTGTGACGAGGTCGAAAATTCGAATTAGAGTTTTCGACGGTAGAGCACGTTTCAAGCATCCCTGATCACGAATCAAACATTTTTGAAGTGATGTTTGTGTGTCTGTGTGTGTGTGTGTGTGTGTGAAAGTATGTGTGTGTGTGTCAGTGAGTCTGTGGAGACGATAACTGACGAACGAATGGACCGATTCGAACCAAATTTGGTACATAAATCACAATCCATAAACACTGGAAGCCTATTGTTTTTATACGTAATCGACTGTTCAGAACCCCCCCTAAATTTTCGAATAAAATTTTGAAAAAATCGTTAAAAAATCAAAACCACTAATAAAGCTACGCAAATAGACATTTCTTATGTAATTTTTCATTAGAAAACGATTGACATAAATTTTAGAACGCTAACATAAACCGTTCTCGAGATATTGCAAATTTTTCAAAAAAATTACTAAAAAGTCATATAAAATGAAAAAAAAATATTTCCTATTGAGAAACATGTTCACTTTTCATATGCAATACCATGCGATAAATTGGGTGACATCATTCTCGTGGATCTAGCTCGTTCCATTCATGAAAAAAGATACTTTGAGTAATACTTTTGTATTTGAACGTCAATATTCATTTATCTGCTGTAAGAACAACTTATTTCTTCGTCCATAACGCTTGGCGAGATTTTGGCGACGAATTTGGCGGAATGTCGCCAACTTGGCGACTTTTTGAAATGTTGTCAAATTAACGAAAATTTCACCAAATGGATAAAAATGACGCTAAATCAATGAAAATAAAGACTAATTGTCGAAAGTTCAATATCTTGGAAAGAATATTAGTATCTACTATAAGAAAAACCTATTTTTTTTACTGTAAAAGTAGTAAATGCATTACATTATATAAGGAAAGTCATGTGTTGCCCACATCAGATTTTTTAAATTCGGTATCGTGAGTTCAAATGATTACAACTACAGCGTGTTACCATTCACTTTAAAGGACTTAAGAAAGTCTTTCGATTGATATCATACTTGACATTGTACTCCCCCGGGGGGTAGGGGGGAACTTGCTCCCCAAGGAAAACCATTAACGCCACTAACAAAAAAAAAATCGTATCGCGTCTATTTTTCACAACAATTATTGAAACTCTTAAGTTTCGTGATCTTTGAACCACACAAATAAACCCTTTTGTGCATGACCATGTCCAATTTTGTCCCATGGTGTCATGTTAAAAAATATAAAACCTAGAACAAAATTCAAAGTTTTTTCTCGAATTTAAAAAAAGAAAAGCTATCTCGTTCTAGTTTTTTGATAACCAAGCCGGAAATAAAGTTTCATGAAAATCCATTAATTATTTGTGGCTACTATTGTGTACACAAGAAATCGACTGCACATGGACGCCACTCTAAAATAGTTGAAAAGTTTTCAAGAGGTCTTAAAACACGCATATTGGCATAAAAGTCTCGAAATCGAAAAAATTTCACAGACATTAGACAGAAGGACATCACTCCAAAAATATTCAAAACGTGTTCAGGGGCTCCTAAAACATACTATATTAGCATCAAAATTTCGAAATCGAAAATTTTCGGAAAAACAATACTTTCACAATACTACGTATGAGAAAGTGAAATACTGAACTCGGCAGCATATGATTTTCCCTACATAATGCAATGACTTTACTATGGTGAATTAATATAACGTAAATTAAAACTGAGCTCTTTTGGAAACTTAATTACTCTAACGGGATGATTTATTCATACTAACGTGTAAAATCCTCCCATGCAATGGACATTTTATTATTATCCAGTAAAATAAACGACTATCGACGAATTGTTGGCGTCAAAATACAAAATTATTACAAAGAAGTACCTTCGCTCGTGAATGGAACGAACAAAATCCAGGAAAATGATGTTAATAGATTCGTTGCGTACTACTGCATATGGAAAGTGAATCCATTTGGCTATACTTACTACTTTTTTATGGAACTTTGCTTTATAAACGTGCAATATCCCGAGAATAGTTCATGCTAACGTTCTGAAGTTTATGTCATACGTTTCTAATAAAGCACTACGCATGAAATGATTATTCATTTAACAGTAGTTCCGATTTTTTCAAAAATTCATTCGAAAATTGAGGGACATTTTCCGAACATTCGATTATGTTAAAAAATAAATACGGTTCCCGTATTCACCAATTATAATAATTGTAATAGTTGTATCGAATTATCTTCAAGTTATCACTCGTGAGATATCGCATCAACTTTCACACACAGACATCTCCTCAGAAACGTACAATTTAAGTTCAGGGATGATTTAAACATACAGCACACTGTAAAACATTCTGCAGCCTCTGCCCATATTTTCCAGATACTTTGTTGATAATTTCAGCAAACTGATAAGAAAAGCCGCAATTACAGGCGTTCATAAAAATTCCAGCTGCATTTCTGAAATATTCAGCTAATTATCGCCTGCCGAAGCGCTATTTTTGTGTGTATATATATATATATATACACTATGTGATCAAAAGTATCCGGTCACTTTGGATGTTAGAATATTTTTCGAATTTCTAAACGAATACTTGGCAAAATGTTCTGTAACTTTGGCGATGTGAAGAACATGCTTGAACGCACACTTTCCCGTAAAGTTTCGGTGACTTGTGAATTTAGGGGACCACCAAGATATTGAAAAAGGGGGAAAATATATTTGATCACCCTGCATCCTAAAAAGCTGTAAAGGATTTGTAACTTTCACAAAATAGTTAACTAGCTTTGTTTAATGTGTATAAGCATTTTCGTAAAACCAAAACGTATATTCACGGGCATATGAACGTTTCTTAGGGGGGGAAAATGTTACACGTTTTTTGATTACATTATCCATAGGTTTGAATCAAATTTCACGAAACTTACAGAACATTTGCCAACGTCGAAGAACATTATACTTCAATTGATAATTAAAGCACTGAATATACGATGAGATATAAGCATTTGAAGAAACTAAAGCACTGAATATACGATGAGATATAAGCATTTGAAGAAACTAAGTGTTTACTGCGCAGGCGCGAAGCATAGCAATAGTTTTCTTTCATGATTTTGTAGTGAATACTGTAGGGCAACTTCTATAAAAAAAATCCACTGGAATATCGTGAAAATTCACAAAGATATCGACGATATAGTGATCAGTTTTTCTCTGACTCTATGAAAGTACCTGGATGATAAGAGGTTTTCCATAAATTGACATTTTACAAATTCATCGGACACCCCTGTTCTGAAAATGAACTAGTCCAATTTTATGCAAATAATGATCACCACGTACAGGGGTGTCCAGAGGCTTTTGAGACATATATCATAGAAAAGACATAGATCAGAGAAAAAGTGATCTCTATATCGTCGATATCTTTGTGAATGTTCACGATATTCCAGTGGATTTTTTATAGAAGTTACCATACAGTATTCACTATAAAATAATGAAAAAAAAAAACTATTGCTATGTTTTGCGCCTGCGTAGTAAAAACTTCAAATGCTTATATCTCACCGTATATTCAATGCTTTAATTTTCAATTGAAGTATGTTTTTCTTGGACATTAACAAATGTTCTGTAAGTTGCGTGAAATTTGATTGAAACGTATGGATATTGTAAGCAAAAAACATGTAACAATTTTTTTTTGTTTAAAGAAACGTTTATATCTGCATGAATATACATTTTTGTTTTACGAAAATGCTTATACACATTTAACAAAGCTAGTTAACTATTTTGTGAAAGTTATAAATCATTTCCAGCTTTTTATGATACAAGGTAATCAAATATATTTTCCCCCTCTTTCAATATCTTGGTAGTCCCCTAAATGCACAAGTCACCGAAACTTTATTGGAAAATGTGCGTTCAAGCATGTTCTTCATATTGCCAAAGTTACAGAACACTTCGCCAAGTATTTGTTTAGAAATTAATTTGAAAAACATTCGAACATCCAAAGTGTCCGGACATTTGATCATATATATATATATATATATATATATATATATATATATATATATATATATATATATATCATATGAAGAGTATTTATCATATCAAGAATATTAGTCCCCATTACGGACAGCTGATTCCCCTGAAACTTTTAGTAACATGCTTGCAAATGTTTTCCAGTGTATTTTCCAGTACTTTCCTTATATATTATACTAGTTATGTAAGGAAAGTAATAAAATTATATTTCACAATAATAGCAAGAAAAACATCTCATATTTTGAAGTCGAAACTTTCAGTAATATGCTGGAGATATTTTACAGTGTACTTTCCTGTAATTTACAGTACTTTCCTTATACATTCTTTTGCAAAAAAACAAACAAAAAAAAAAACGAAGCACCATGAAAAAAGTGTCTGTTTTTATTGAAAATAAATATGCGTACAGCTCATACACAGGTAATGAAATGCTTACAAAATCAAAGCAGCATGGACCTATCAATGTTTAGCAATTGCACATTGAATTTTCAAATCAGTAATTGGTGAAACCTCCCTTGGCGGCAATGCATGCTTGTATACGTCTAGGTAAGGATTGATAAAGTTTCCTAATGTCATCCTGCTATACATTCTGCCAGGCATCCCCCAATTGTTGCTTCAAATCTGCTACATTTCGGCGTGCCCAAATCTCGCAGCCTAGCATGTCCCATACATGCTCGATTGGCGAAAGGAGACAGTCCACAGATATGCGAGACGTATGTGGCGTGGCATTATCTCGTTGGAAAATGGTCCTAGAATGGCATGCCATGAAGGGCAACGCAAATAGCCGCAGGATTTCATCAACATATCGTTGAGCTGTTAAAGTTGTGCGCAGGATGACTAGGGACGATCTGTTGTCATAGGAGATAGCACCCCATAGCATCACACCAGGCGTAATGGCTGTGTGTCTGTTTAAAACAAAGGCTGATTGGGACCGCCGGCCCTGGCACCTCCACACACTTAAATTACTGGTATGCACCACTTTAATTACTGGTATGCAAGTTAACTTTAGATAAAAATAAACAAATTTAATTTGTTAATGTTAAATACATTCCAGGGGGGAAGTACCGGTTATAGAAAAGTCTAACCTCTTCTGAAATAGTACCATACAAATATACATATTTACTTTTGCCTTTTTATACAATAGCATAAAAAATGCCGTTCGAATTCGACATTTTAAATATATTACGTGTTTTAAGAACATAATTTTAACGTATTTCAAAGCTGCTTGAAAGATGTTTGTGTGTACGTCTTTGTCAATAGGTCTTTGAGGTTAGAACAATATAACTCAAGGAATGTGTGTGTGGCATCATGAAATGTTATGTTTACAATGTGTATGTGGTAAACAAAATATGTCCGAAAATTATCATGAAATGTTATATTTACAAAGTTTATATGATAAACTAAAGAATGTGTGTACATCATAATGACTTGTTATATTTACAAATTATGCAATAATTTAAAGAATGTGCGTACATTATTAAATGTTATAATTTTAAAGTCTATGCGATAAACTAAATGCGAGTATATCCTAATGACATGTTATATGTATAAAGTTTATGCAATAAACTTAATATACATGCATCATCATAAAATATTATATTTATAAAGTTTATGTACTGGGCTAAATAATGTGTGTGCATCGTCATGAACTGTTATATTTACAAAGTTTGCGTGATAACCTAAACCTAGATGAAAATAACTATACGCTGAATAATTTTAACACATGCTATTCGAAGTTAGTTTTATTTCACATTATATACCCCAATTGATAAAACTGGTTGATATATAAAACATAATAAACCAAATTAGAAAATTTCATATATACAATATAACACTTTGAAACAAACTTACTTGTGCATTTTCAAAATTGCGAAGAGTGGAGACTTATTTTAATTATGATTCGAACTACTGTTATGTGACAAACGAGGATCCGAATAACATGAAATATGAGCATATAAGAATGCTGAATGGAGTTCCTCACTGCAGATTATTTCCGGGCGATAATATAACCCGAACGATCTCTATGAAATATTCAACTCTCACTGGATATTAGAAGTTTTGCCTGTAACGCGTTGCTACGGGTTAACGCTACATTCAGCTCAAATCAAAGTTTAATGCTGCAAGTTCACAGAATATACAATGTAATAATGAGAAAACAAATATTGGGGAAATTCACTGTACATCGCTTTAAATAGAAGGCTACATATATGCGTATCACGTAACATAAGAGATCAATCAAATTGAGATGAATTTCACATGAATTCGAAAAATATAGTTTCTCTAATCTATGTTTTAAGAAGCTCTAACGTAACGTAGGAATACCAATGCACGTACTTTTATTAAAATGCAACTCTTCAAGTGAAACGTTCATAACGTGATGCGATTCCACAAAATCAACTTTAGTTACTTCCAATTCCATATAAACTAATACCATTCACTCATTCGTATTCCGAAATCGATTACATCCGTAATCGAATGAGGTTCATGAACTGAACTTTTCAGTATCTTTCATCGAAAGTAATCACGTTTAGAATATCTTGGGGATGTTCTGGGAAGAATTAAAACCTCATTCGTAGTTCACCGATCGAGCGACCTTGATAGCAAAAACTTTCCAGACGTCGGGCGGAACACCCCTGTACAATCGATATATTGATATCTAGAACTCAGGGTCACGTGTTTAAACGGTCAGCTGCTCTAGGATTCAGTTCGTGGATAAAAATATAAGAAATCGTGACGTGATCAGAATAAAAAGTTCATTGTTTAAAAAAAATGATAATGATTTTATTTTATTCGTACATTAAATGTATGGAATAAAAAGCCCCACTCGTTTCCCAACCTGAGACATGCTAAGGGAGTGTTTTTCAAACTATTTTGGTCACCAAATCCTTTTGATATTTAATTTGTTGGTGGAACCTGAAAATGAGAAAAAGGCCACGGTGGCCCAAATTATGCCCTCAAAATTTTACGTATCTGTTCTTATATTTTAAAGAAAATTTACACGGGGCCATTACGTCACGGAACCCCGGGGGTTCGTGGCGCACACTTTGAAAAACGCTACGTTAAGGGCGCATGCAGAAAGATTCCAAATGGTACGAGTAAAAATTTCGGGGATGACGAATGTACATACATTATTTTTAATTATTTTAATATATCAAATTTTATTATAAACTACACACAAAACACATGCTAAGCAACTCTATCCTACTTGCTACACTGGCTATCCAATTTTTTCATTAAAGTATCAAACATATCTATTTTACTGGTTTATCACCGTAATCAAAATAAAACACACACACACACACATTTATTTAAAACTGAATTTTGTTTTGATTTCATTTTCTAATTGTCATTCATCATTTATTTCAATAATACGGCCATTAATCCATTTCAGCAATGCTTTATTTGCGGCAAGTATTTTCCCAATGTACAAGTCTTGTAACTGTATAGCATCAAAATCTGGGCCATCAATGAAATCTAATGCTGTTTTACTAATGACCAGTCACTTGATTGTCCAATTATTCGTCCCTTTTCAGCGGTCCAGATCGTGAACTATTTTTCCGTCATATGACGTTGTCCCGGGGGCACCAGGAGATGCTGAAAACACTACGCCCTTAATGGACACCCCCAACATCCATGCCCGCAGGGGGCTGGAACCCACAACCCGGTAGCCGAGAGAGCATGATGAAATTCTTGCCTTAGACCTCTCAGACCCCAGGCCGATTATCTAATATTAAAACTTTATACACAACTACAAAGTTACATAGATGTACAAAGCGCTGCTAAGCTTATGACTGTTCCTCGTTTGAGCGACCGTCTGACTGTCGTTTGACTCCATGTTTGTATCACTGAGTTTCCATTACGGCCCGCACGAATCAGGTCTAAATTGTCTGGAAATTTTAAACTAACCCTGGGACATCATTTTGATTTCTGACCCGATCTAAACTTACAGTTCACCCAATACATCCAGCCTCCGATGCTTGTGAGACAAAGTCCGCGGGTCGGGCCCGTTCTGGTCTACACATCACTGTAAGAGTATCCGCCTTTCTTCCAATCTAATATTCCTTGGTTACTCAATTTCTAACAGTTCTGCATAATGTTCTGTTTCTAGAGACGCGGAATGCTTCAGCCATTGCAAATACCGTACTGGCCGAATCCACCTAATATACATATGGAAATATACTCCCTGCGGCTTCCATTTATATACACTGCGGAATAAGTTTTCGAGGGCATAGCTCGCAGGCTGCAGTTTTATTTACGCTATGTTTGCAATCATTTGCATATTCCAAAGTGACTCATCTGTCCTGCAACTTACTCCTATGCATCCTTTATTGTGTTGCGGTTTGAGTAAACAATATTGTACATAAAATCGTTGTTTGGTAGTTTGCCTGTATATCGGTTTGTATAAAAAAATAAGTTTTTAAGCAGAAAAATAATCAAATGATGTTCATATATTCCCATACAAAATGAGCTCTAAATTAGAATGGAATGCAGTATATCTCGTAGGGATCTTATACGTTTAACAATACTGTCATTATTTGAAAGTAAGGGTAGTATTATTGAACGTGCAATGCCGATAGAAATAGAATGACAAATAATGATGCCGTAATGATGATGATTCTGATAGGTATATCGGTAGCGGTCGATGGAGGAGATACTGTAATTAATATTTATCGTGTGAGGGCGCTCACATCATTAGTCCATCGGTTCGAATTGTGGAGTCGTGATGAAGGCTTGTATTGTTAGTAATGGGTATCTCCCAGGATTTAATTTAATTAAAGGACATTAAAAGGTGAATTATTTCTCAACGCCAGTATAGAGTATCAGAGGCCCTTTCACAAGCTTGTAGATCATAATTCCGCGTCGATCGATAGAGGACGCAACTATAAAAGAGTGACAAACTCTATTGGAAACATAATTGCTTTTATAGCCCCGGAGCGCCCTCTATTGATCGACACAGAGCTACGAATGGCAAAAGCTTGGAATAGCGCCTCTGGTCATAAAGCTAAAAAACATTCAACAATAATCCAGACAACATGTCTCCTGATGTGACACGAGAAAGACCTGAAATTTTTTTGGGGTGTATCGGAATGTGCCCGTTTGATTCCAGAATATGGTGAAATCGAGTGTTAGAAGGAGAGTGAAACTAGTCAAATGTTTCAACGAATCGCGTGGCGCGAAATAAAAATGATGTAAAGTAAGAATCCAATGCACAATAAAAGAGATGTGGTGCATCTAGGTGAAGGGCGGAGTCATGAAGACCCACGTAACTTCAAAAATGTCCAAGTTCAAAAACATTGAACAAAATCCCTCAATGTAGTTAGTCAACACAGAAAACGTACATAGAGTGTGCCATCGAGGTAACGCAAGTTATGGCAAATTCTTAACATATGTGAAACATAGTACTGAGTGGCTAAAGTGTGGTTAAAGTGTAACTAAAATCTTCTCAGATCAAATAAGAGATACCAAAATTGTGCAGGTATTTGAATTTCTAAATTACCTCATCTGAGTGAGGAATTGTTGAAGCAATTTTGAAAAGCAATATTTAAAAAGACTAATTTTTAACACTTTACAACATAGTTGAAAAGTGTTTATGACTTTGGTCTTCTGTCTGTCTGTCTGTCTGTCAGTTCGCACGATAACTGCCGTAAAAATAACTATCAAAATGAAATTTTAGCATGTTGTTGAGACGGTCTGTGGGGACATTATGATAATGCATATTTATATATACATTATCATAACTATTAGGAATCTTACTCCTCAATACAGACAGTTGATTCTTATGAAACTTTAATTATAAAGACCCTGTATGTTACTGAAAGTTCCACTTTAAAATGGCTATAAAAGGAAAACTACTGGACAGAATGTTATCAAACTTGGTAATAGTTTACAGGGGGCCATGGGATTTTATTTTCTGCAAAAAAAAAAAAAAAAAAAAAAAGTTCAAAAACTAACCGTCAGCGGGGAATGGCACTGTATGCAATATCGTTAAACAAAATAAGACATGAAAACATCGGTTTAAAAAGTTTTTAATGTTTTTAAAACGTGTTACAAATCATGTTCAATGTGGTTTCCACCATTTTATGAAAGCAAGTTAAATGGCATTACTGCGTTCTCAAGAGTAGCTCTTAGCATATCAGGAGGAATGTTACGGACATGTCGGAATTGAAAGCCCAGATCACACGACCAACCCGAAGGCTTCTGGCAGCGGACATATCGGTGTATTACATTTTTCAATTCCGTCAAATTGTTTATGTTATCACCATAAACAGTGGCTTTGCGGTAACCCCATAGCCAGAGGTCACAGGGGTTGAGGTTTGGTGACCGGGTGGCCAAGAAATGGGGAAGTGTCGGCTTACAATCCGGTCATCTGTGAAATGTTGCTTAAGTTAACTGTTTGGCATATGTACCAATGTGAGGTGGAACACCGTTCTGCATAAAAATCGTGGTATCTAAGCCACTGTTTATGGTGATAACATAAACAATTTGACGGAATTGAAAAATGTGATACACCGACATGTCCGTAACATTCCTCCTGATATGCTAAGAGCTACTGTTGAGAACGCAGTAATGCGATTTAACTTGCTTTCAGAAAATAGTGGAAGCCACATTGAGCATGATTTGTAACACGTTTTAGAAACGATTAAAATCTTTTTAAACCGATGTCTTCATGTCTTATTTCATTTAACAATATTGCATACAGCGCCATTCCCCGCTGACGGTGAGGGTATTTTTTTTTTTCTTTCCCGGAAAATAAAATCCCATGACCTCCTGTAAACTATTACCAAGTTTGATAACATTCTGTCCAGTAGTTTTCTTTTTATGACCATTCCAAAGTGGAACTTTAATTATAAAGATCCTGTACTTGCAAATGTTTTAGTGTGTAAAGACCGACCCTATTAAGTGCAGAATAATTAGACGGATGTCGCTGTTCCACACAATGCAGTGTTGAAGTTCTAACTGGAAGAATTTAAATTTATTAATATTCCTCTACAGTAAATATAATGTTTCGTTCCTAAAGTTATAGCTTAAAACGCTTTTCTTTGTGAATTCACTCTCGAATGGAGGCAAATTCGGTGTACTCTTATAGACAGCTCGGTTGATACCGAAGTAAAGTAATGTCACTAAGTAATGTGTGTACCATAAGTTGATGTTTTCGAGAATTATTTTGCAATACTGTTTGCATCATTTTTCTGAATCTGTATTCCCACCATCATTTAACAGGCTAATTGAGTTAATCGATATACAACCATGAGTGCTGCCAGTAACCGATCCAGAATTTTTTGGGGTGGGGGATATGATTTTTTTTAACATCGTACATAAGTACAATATGCATATATATAGGTACAATATAGGTAAACGAAATACCCCCGGAAAAACGTTTAATTTCTTTTCTTGATTATGATAATTATTTTTCATCTACCTATGAAATATATATTGATGAATCTAAAATTGCTGATAACGTTGGATGTCCTGTGGGTATTTTCAAGAGTCAAGAATTGGAAAAGGTATTTTGTTATAAATTGAAAGAAATCAATACATATTTTTGAACGGAAATAACTGCAATAAAATATGCTGTTGACTGGACTTTTGATAAAAAAATTTGTTAATATCTATACTCACAAATTATCTTCAATTTTCCTTTAAATTCTATAAATAATAAATCCAATTATATTAAAAGTGTCAAAGATAGTATTTATTACAGGAAGAGTTATGTTCACATCAGTTGGGATAAATCGCATGTTGGCCTACAGGGAAATGGACTTGATGATCACTACCGAAGAATTGCCTATTAGAAGGAGTACCAATTAATGTTTCACTCCCTTACTCATATTTGTCGAAATTCTATAAAAAATCTTTTAATAGGTAATTGGCAATATCAATTGAATACTTCTGTTTCTTCCCGTAAGAATAATCTTGTTAGAATTAAATCTTTCCTTCCCATTGTTAGCTTAGATCCTCAAAATTTTAATAAATTTGTTTACTTTTTAACCAATCATGTCTGTAAAAATATAAACTCTATTAGGGGAGTGAAAACTGTATTATAAATTTTAGAACAAGTCAAGTAGTTTTTTGCGTATGAGTGGCATCACTTTTGCCTTTAAAAAATTTTCTGGTCAATGTTGTTGATTTTCTATAGTAATCCAACTGTTTTGTTTTGCGTTTCATTTGAATATTGTCTTTTTGTTCGTTTTCTTTAATGATTTTTTTAGAAATTTAATATTGGCAGGACTGCTTGGGCAATAAATAAAAGAAAAATATATATAAATATAGGTAAAATGTCATTTTATCTAGTGCAGACGATTTCATTTTTGGGGGCTAGTTCCGCTAGTGAGTACCACATACATTCGCGAATGAGAACACATGTTTATCTCTAAATATGCTTGGTTTAATCGAATTTTAAATGCGTGGGTTAGAGCAATTAAACTGCCCCTTATGACACATATAATTTTTATGACACGAAACTGTTTCCTTCCTCTACATTACTCCCAAATGGCTAAACTATCTTGCAAAACAAAAGGTACACAGAGTTCTATAACAAGGAAGGAGATCATCCACTGAGGTTACGGACATTATTGTCTGCAGCACATGTTAACCTTGCTGGAAAATGTTTTAGCAGCTGTTTGTAAACCAACAGACCTAGTTTCTGCTAAGCTTTTTCTCTGTACACGGTCGTTTTGATGGCCTTACGATAGTGTTCGGAATTTTTATCTTAAAATGTGATGAATATTCTGGTTTAGTTTGCTCAGGTCTTAGGTTATAAGAACTGTGTCTAGTTTATAAAACTGAAAAGAAGTTATATCAACGATTCTTTTGTTGCCTTATGAGTGAAATGGACGTGTCTGAGTATACCTTGAACAGCTACGTTTAAAGAGCGTTTAAAAATTAGACGGTCAGCTTAACTTGTCTTCTTTTATAGGTCAAGTACAAATATTTGAATTCCTTCCGTTTTGTCTATTAGAGATTCACAAAGAGTGCCCGAAAGGGATAAAAAAAAATCAAAGCTTGGTTGTAGAAGTTAAGTGAAATATTAAAAATAATCGACGAACAGAGGAAAATTTAGCTATGAAAGTGGTACCCCCTGAAACTGATAATTTCATAAAAATACTAAATTTAATTTTCTCATACGCCCCACCCCACAATCAAAAATTATCGCCATATTTTCCTTCACGCGTTTTATGGTGTTTCTAGCGGTCGCAAAGGAAATTCGAGACTATAAAATAGCTAACAATATAATTCGAATTAAAAAATAAAATAACGCCGAGGCCCACCTACCTCTTTGAATATATCCCAAATTTCATGGTTGTACAACGCTTAGATTTCTGGCTACAGACGGCACACATATACAACTTCCTTTATTATGTAAAATAGATTTGAAAAACAACAGTTCTTAACGAGTATAGAATCATAGATTTTCGGTCCAGGTCGCGCTTTATTTGCTGTTATAGCAAGTTATGGCTATTCCATGCTGACAAGCTCATAATAAGTGTGAAATTGATCTATGAATGGTGTGATCCGGAAATGTGATCCTGATTTTGGGAATGCTCACTATAGGTAGGTTTTGCGAATAAAAGCATATCTAAATATTGGAAGATTATTTTTTAGGGTTTTAGAGTCACAATAGTTTCTGGGATTTTTGATCCTGTTTTAGAGTCACAATAGTTTCTGGGATTTTCGATCCTGTTTCAGAGTCACAATAGTTTCTGGGATTTTCGATCTTGTTTTAGAGTCACAATAGTTTCTAGAATTTTCGATCCTGTTTTAGAGTCACAATTGTTTCTAGGATTTTCGATCCTGTTTTAGAGTCACAATAGTTTCTGGGATTTTCGATCTTGTTTTAGAGTCACAATTATTTCTAGGATTTTCGATCCTGTTTTAGAGTCACAATTGTTTCTAGGATTTTCGATCCTCTCAGAGTATCTTTTAGAAGTTTCGAGCCACAATAATTAAGAGAATTTTGATACTAGCAGAATATTTTCTGGGATTTCGTGCCACAATAATTTCTGGAATTTTCGATTCTATTAAATATTTTCTATGATTTCGTGCCACAATAATTTCTTGGATTTTCGATCCTATCAGAATATTATCTGGGATATTTGATCATCTCAAAGTATTTTCTAGAGTTTTCGAGCCACAATAATTTCAGAGATTTTTGATACCGTCAGGATGTTTTCTAGGATTTCGTGCCGTAATAATTTCTGGAATTTCGATCCAATCACAATATTTTCTAGGATTTCGTGCCACAATAATTTGAGATTTTCTATCATATTAAATTATTTTCTGAGATTCGTGTCGCAATAATTTATTGGATTTTCGATCTTATCAGAATAATTTCTGGGATATTCGATCATCTTAGAATATTTTCTAGGATTTTCGGGCCACAATGATTTTAGAGATTTTTGACTAATGACTGATTTTTGACTTTTATACTATCAGGATGTTTTCTGGGATTTCGTGCCATAATAATTTCTGGGATTTTAAATCCTATCACAATGTTCTCTGGTATTTCATGCTACAATAATTTCCGAGATTTTTGATCCTATCGGAATATTTTCTGCGATTTCGTGCCACAAAAGTTTCTGGAATATCTTATCAGAATATTTTCTGGGATGTCGTGCCACAATAATTTATGGGATTTTCTATCCTATCAGAACATTTTCTGGGATTTTCAATCCACATTAATTTCTGAGATTTTCCACCTGTTACAATATTTTCCGGACATTCATTATAATTTCTAATATTTTTAGTCTTTCAACAATATTTTCTGTATACATAAAATATGTACTGTAAAGAAAAAAAAATAACGTTTTCTTTCTGCGGCTGTAACCGACTTTTAGCAAGAAGTTTTCGTGTGTGTTCACATACATTTACTTACATTCACAAATACAAAGTTACATTTTGATCCCGAAAGGGAAAACTAAACAAAATATTTATCTTTATAAAACATATCTTTGTCTATCAACATCGACAATCGGCTTACTGTTTCTTTTTCCTAAACACCAACCCGGAAAAAAAATCCGATGTATCTCTCTTTACGATTGCGTGTCTTACTTGAGAGGCCGTTTTTATTCTATTGTGATGTCAGCAAGTCCTTCAATTGGCATCAGGAAGAATTTGATTCAGAATTTAAGAAGACAATGGACAGGTATACGTCAACCGCAGACGTTCGAATGCTGTTCTAATCTTTTTGATCTACCGGCTGTTAATAGCTGATGGTAAATGAGTTTCAAATGTGGAGGTTAACGTAAGACACTCCAAAGGGTTCAAGATTTATCCTTGATCGCGCGTGTGCACGGTTGTATGTAATGTTGTGAAAAATTATCTGAATTTATATTTCCGGCTGTTCAAACAGCTACTCTAAATCTTCGGATGAGTCGAGTGATCTGGTTTCTTTAATTTGAATTTAGAAGGCGTGGGACAGTCATTTTATTTGGACTAATCAAAAGCGCAAAATTTCAACTTGCGTGGTACCAATTCAATACCAAAAACATTGTGCTCTTGATTTTGTGCGCACCAATATTTCGCTGTGAAAGAAGCGGATTCATTAGAGAAAATTATATGCTGCCCACATCTCATTTTTTCAAGAGAAAATGTATTCTAAATTAAAGAAGTTATTTTTTTTAATTATTAAAATTGCAAATTTGGATTTCTGAATTGATTTATATCAGTGATTGAAACAAAATTAGTTGATTTAAATTACTACAACCCTGTATAAAACGACACTTTCTTTTGCTACTCTGTTACTGACTGTGATATAAATGGTCATTAATAATATCGACTATAAATGTATCACAGATATTTTACAGACATTTTTCACATAGCCCAAGGCCGCTCATGCGGGAAATGGACACCACTAGTGAAATATGAAAAATGATCAACAAACAGTGGAGAATTTAGGTACGATAGTTGCATTCCTGGGAACTGATAAATTCATAAAAATGCAAAATTTAATATTTTGTACGACCCCCTACCCCTCCAATAAAGAATGCCAATTAGTAAAAATTTTGCCGGGCTTAATTAGGCGAAAGACATTTATCCAGTACCTTTTAATGAAAAATTCGCTATGATATCGATAACTGAAATCCTTGACTTATTCCAACTGAGTTAGTTTACTTGCCATGAAAGTAAATATGAGGGACATCAACAAACCTATTTAAAATAGAAAAGCTACCAATTGAAGTTTGCTACTATTTAATTTGAATAATTTGTTTGTTGCTGGTCTCTTTCGAACGAATGAAACACCTAATAACAATAATTGGAATATCTTAGCAAATATTTTATCAAAATGTACCGGGTAAATTCCTTTCCGTCTAATTAAGAGCAGCGAAAATTTTACTAATTGATCTTTTTTTTGTAAATATAATTTTCATATATATATAAATTTAAAAAAATAAATAAATTTTCGTACTTTTATGAAATTACCAGTTCTTGGCGGTGAAGTATCATAGGTAATTTCTCTTTTGTCTGATGATTATTTCTCATACTTCATTTTACTCGGGGTTGGTCTAGATTTCTGATTACTTTCGCAATCTATTCATTCATAAAATGAAAATTTTTATCGCCAAAATGAGTTTTTATTCGCCAAATTTTATGTAAACTTTCCAATTGAAAAATTTGATTTATCAGTTTTCAAATTATAAAGATCATTGTTTTGGAAAAAACACAGAGTAGTATACATTGCGATTAGTATACCACGATTTTTGACTTTAACATCGGCAGAATGCACAATCGCCAAATCATTTTTTCAATCGCCAAATCATTTTTTTCAATCAAATCGTTTTCAAATTATAAAGATCATTGTTTTGGAAAAAACACAGAGTAGTATACATTGAGATTAGTATACCACGATTTTTGACTTTAACATCGGCAGAATGCACAATCGCCAAATCGTTTTTTCAATCGCCTCGTTTCAATCGCCAAATAATTTTTTCAATCAAATCGTTTTCAAATTATAAAGATCATTGTTTAGGGAAAAACACATGGCAGTATACATTGCGATTAGTATACCACGATTTTTGACTTTAACAGCGGCAGAATGCACAATCGCCAAATCATTTTTTCAATCGCCAAATTGAATTTTCTTTATCAAAATGCGCCAATGGTGATCGTCAGCGCGATTCCTGCTTTACTTCTACGAGCAAACATTGATTTTATATTCCTTTCGAACAGTCTTAGTGCAAAGCACTAGGTATATTGAAATACGGAGGAAACAGGTTGGCATTTCTTAGTTTCAATTGCAAAGTCGTAATTTGCGGATGACAGAGTTATTGCGGAAATAAAAATATATTAACGTTCTTATAGTTTAAAAGAATCGCGATCGTATTAACCCTGAGAAATAGCACATATATTAAAATTTCTAGAAGATAATTTAGCTCTGAAAATTTGTTTAGGACGTACAAAATGAATTTCTTCAATTTTGCAGCGATTCTGATATAACTTTGCATAAAAAGTGTATATGATATTCATATAAGAAATATTTAGCCGATTCGTCAATTACTTTTAAATATATTTTTTTTATCAAATTTATAGCTTTTCATGTTAAACGTCAATTGTTCTATGCGCATTGCATTTGTATATATCCTCATCACATTTTTTGTATGATCATGATAAATAAAATTTGAGAAAGGATTTTGAAATTGAGTCAATAGTTGAAGAGAAAAAATATATTGTGCCAAAATCCATAGAATCATGCCAAATACTAGATTCTACATATTATTTGATATGTAGAATCTAGTATTTGTATATTTGTTTTGTTTTTGAAAACAATATTGATTTCTATTCAACACACCATTATAAAGATGTGCAGTTATGGTCATGCTAATATATAAAACAATAATGGCCATGGAACATTTTGCATAAGCATTGACAGCATATAATATCATTTTGAGAAAACAAGCTCTAATGCTAAAATAATTTTGTAGATAATTTTGTAAACAAATTTTTAAAACTCAATTTTAACTACTAAATATATTGGAATCAGAAAAAGTTCCCAGTTGACTTAAAAAGCGTAAGTTGAAGTATTTTGATATTTAAAAATATGAAATTTTTTATTTTGGTTATATTTTGACTTTTTATCGGCCACAGTCACTTTAAAGAGGAATCGCAAGAGGCCTAAGAATAATTCTGGTTTAGACATATTAACGTCTTTCTAAAATTTCGTCACAGTATATATATATTCGAGACCATAAAATACGTCAGCAGAACTCCATTTAGTAGACTAAATTGCATTTAGATTCTCTTCAAATTAGGCTTATTCAAAGCAATACCTTTAACAATTAGTACTTTTTTTATAGAAAGCAGACGTAAGAAAATTAGGTGACTAAAATCTTCAAGGGCGTTATGAACTCTCGTCATTAGCTCGGATGCAGTGCATATCGATAAAAAACAACTGTATATCCAGGACTTCGAGGTCCATAATAGTAAGGTTTTGGTCCATGGAAAGTCAACTACTAGACCAATAACACCAGAAGTATTGGGGTTATCATATATTTTATGCAGGTGTACAGGAAGACCCTATGGCGCTATACGATGTGAAAACTTTAACCTTTTGCTTACGGATGGGATAGCGTCAATCCCTAACGAAGAACCTCTAAAAAAGACAGGTATTTGACATACCCTATCCCAAACAGTTGGATCCCCCTTTGCAGACATTGACGTCCGAACATCTCAAAAAGACAGGTATTTGACATACCCTATCCCAAACAGTTGGATCCCCCTTTGCTGACATTGACGTCCGAACTACTCAAAAAGACAGGTATTTGACATACCCTATCCCAAACAGTTGGATCCCCCTTTGCAGACATTGACGTCCGAACCTCTCAAAAAGACAGGTATTTGACATACCCTATCCCAAACAGTTGGATCCCCCTTTGCAGACATTAACGTCCGAACCTCTCAAAAAGACAGGTATTTGACATACCCTATCCCAAACAGTTGGATCCCCCTTTGCAGACATTGGCGTCCATGGACGCCAATGTCTGCAAAGGGGGATCCAACTGTGTTTTTACCACCCGTAAGCAAAAGGTTAAAGAGGATGACCCCCCCCCCCCCCTTTTTTTAAGGGGCACAGGGGCAATTTCATTCACCATTAGAGATAGGGATAAACATAGTTGGAGAGCATTGCAAAATTAGTACAAAATATTTTTGTTTCCCGGCTAAAAACGGAAAGGAACCGTGAAAATCAGGGTATACAATCTGATTACTCCCTCAAAATATCGAACATTTAGACAATGCGGCAGAATAAAATTAATTTTGTTAACGCAAAAGGCAAAATGTTTCCTTTTAACAACGATTCATGCTTATACATGTCTCCGCGTGTTATTCAAAGTCTCTATGTTTACACTGTTGCAAGCAGATTAGTAATCGTAATTTTTTTAATCGCAATTTAGAGTTATTTTCAATCTTTTGTGGAGGGAACAAAAATGTTACTAATTTTGCAACGCTCTACAAGTCTGTAATAGACTTTTCCCTTATCTCTAATGGGATGCTATATATTCCTCTATACTTCTAAAAATGAAGTCAATCTCCCACGAAAGTTGCCTCACCAGGTAATGCAATGGGGGTTTCCTATATACCTGCATAAAATAATGTACGGTAATACGGTAACCCTCATATTTCTCAAGTTATTACTTTCCTTAATATCCTGTTTACTGCTTCCGATCTTATGATGAGGGTTTATAATGTTTTTGAAGCAAATATAATCAATTAATTTTCTCATGTTTGTTTCTACCAGAAATTTATTAGGATTTTGTATTCTTACAAGCGCATCACTTATATTCGTTGTCATATCTAAATAGTTAAAAACTTCAAAGGAAAATTTGTAAGTCAAATTTATGTGATTAATTTTTTTTCATTATAACAGTCGTGTCTAAAAATCTGGAAACACTCATTTTTGCTATCTTTAAAAAAATAAAATAAATTGTTTTTCAAAAAAGTGGACATTTACCAAATGGGACTGGATACTACTTTAGATACAAGAACAGATTGTCAATTTAAAAAGTGCATGGCCCAGATTGCAGTCCGTGGTTTTTTGCACTGGCGTCATCAAAGGTGGACTTTTGGGGCCATAATTCTTTCCAAAGAACCCATCGAAACCCACTGACGTTCATAGAATTGGTATTTGAAGAAATAGGAAACAAGATATTTGGTTAACAAAACCCCCATCCAATTTTTATTTTGGTTGGCGACGCTAATGGTTTTCTGGTTTCTATCCTTGGTTTGTAGCATTTGCTTATGGTAATAGAATAGTTGTGTTGAAGACTCAGACCATCCGACTCGTCCGAAGACTTGAGTAACTACTTGGGCGGCAATTTTTCTACAAAAAAAAAAAATGAAATCCATAAAAATAGAAAGCCGGAAAAAATAGATGTTCCTCGATAAATTATTTTCTTTCCCCGGGAATACAAAAGTGCTATATGGTCAGCTGCAAATCTGATTCCTTATCCAACGTTGCGCAGAAAATGGACATAACATGACCCATTTTTGAAAACTTTTGGAATGCGCGTACCGAACTTTGCGTAAATACACTGTGTACAGAACGGCTCCGTAGTTAGAAATTATAGTCCCCTAAGCAAAATATGTAAAAGGAACCCCCAAAATTTAGCTTTCCCAAAATTAACATTTCGCCCCCCCCCCCCCCAAAAAAAACAAAGGCATTTAAGAAAATATTTTTATTTGGAAAGGGGGGGGGGGATAAATTTTGGGACCTCCAAGAAATGTAGTTTGAGGAAGGCAAATCTGAAATTTTAGCTCCCAAAAATAAAAGCATTTAAGAAATTGTCATTTTTATAAAGAAAATTGAAAAAAAAGTGAAAAAATTTGAAATTTTTGGTACTTGCTTTAATTCCACAATTTTATCTTTTGATTTTCTTCGTAAAGCTCCATTAGTTTTTTTGAAGTTTTTATTTCCTATAGGTAAATGAATGAAAATAATTTTCAAATGTGTTAAAATAGCTTGAGAAAATATTTACCGTTTCCGCTTATAATTAAAATAATCCTCTAGAACCATAGACCATTTACACATTGAGTGCTATTTACTGCTATAAAGTGAAGGCAATTACGAAGCCATCGATAAACGTATGAGTATGCGTTTGGCTTCGTCCTGACTCCCACTTTGCGTCTGATAGGGACTCGCATTTTTCAAAAGAAAAACATTTTTATTTATATTTAACAAGTAATGGATACATTGTGTAAAATTGTTCTCTTATTTATCATAAAAGTCAGTTTAATCAGCTTAAATAACTTAATACGTATAATTTGAAAAAAATAACAATAAAACAATTTTACTTTTTAACAAAATTTTTGAGGAAAAAATTGCTTTGCTTTCAGTATTGCAAATATCCTAGTTCTTTCTAGGCTCTCTATGTTTTTTAGGCCCTTAAGTGTAGCATAACCGTGCTTAATATTAGTTATGCCACTGGTAATGAACTAGAATTAGACCTGTTGCAAACTTGAAATAAAAAAAAAATACATATTTTTTTAAAAAGAAGAACCCAAAGGAAAATTGAAAATGATATATTTCTTGTATTCTGATACTAATCATGTTGCAATAATATTGAACATAAATGTATGAGAAGTTCAACTGAAGAATCCCATTTCAAATATTTATATTATTTAAAATTTGCCAAATAAATAATATAAATATAAATGTCAAATAATATAATGTCAAATAATTTAAAAATAATTTATTTAAAACTATTTAAAAGAACAGCTCTTTTAAAGTTTTTAAAAAATATTCAAGAGAGTAGAAGAGAAAGAAAAATTATTATAATGAAAAAATTATTATAACAAAAAATGGCATACCTTCTTTTATAATCAGAAGAAAGGCTCTTGTAATACTGAATCGCCTCTTGCGGGCTTCTGAAAACTGGTACTTTATCTTCCATAATGATAGTACAGAATAAAATACCGAAACCGAAACAATCACTATGATCGCATCTCCTTGGGATAAAAACACGAAAGTGAAACTCAAAAGTCCGCACACTTCAGAAAATATTCCTTGACTGGCAACTCTTCTACAAAACTTTCCGAATACCTTGCCCAGGGTAAAAGAAAAAAAAAGAAACCAAAAGAAAAACTAGGATGACCACTGGAGAACTGTTTCCCTTATAGATGGGTCAGGGCCGGTTTTTCGCCGACTGTTGCTGAACCGAAGAGATAAATAAAAAAACAAAACAAAGAAGACCGAGTTAGAACCGTTGCGACCGGCAGGCAGATAACTACTGAGTTGGAAAAATGTACACACAGTTGGAGAAGTCTTGGCGAAGGGATAGCACGTTGGCTGGGAAACAACAGCGCCAATGTCAGTCGCAGATGTTTGGATGCGGAGGGAATAAATAAGATGAAGTTAATGTTTATAGATTGTAGATTAGAGTTGAGACATGTGGACTCTGGTAGAATAAGAAAATATGGGCCTGGGCGAGTCTGGACTAGAGTTCCGCGCGGATCGGGTTTGATTCGATTCGCATCCTCAAAAATGCAGATTTTCGACCCGCAACGTGGAAAATTTCCGACCCACAAACTGACCCAAACCCGCAAAGTGCTCTGATCCGCAGAGTGCTCAACCTGCTACCCTCAATGAAATTGTATTTCAAAATTATATTAAGTAGTTTTTAAATCCTTAATGCATGCCCATAATTTTCTTATGTTTAAAGTTTATAACCTTCATTTATGCATTTATCTAGTTATACTTATAAAAAATGTGATAAGGTATAGCGCTTAAAATTTTTTACGTGTATACCCGTAACCCAAACCGCAGCTTAAAAAGTAAAGGAAATCCGCAGGACTCCAGTCTAGATGTTTGTACGGGCCGAAGTTTAAAACTTTCACCCGAGCTGACAGTACCAGTATTCGAAACCCAAAAATGTATTTGATATATAGAACCCGAGCTGAGCTCAAATGATGTTTATCCACCTGAGTCAAAACATTATTATTATTTATTTTATTTTTTGTACAAAGGATTAAGGTAAACGTTGATTTTATTCAAACATTTAGTTTTACGGGGAACTAAAATCAACAAAGTAACTTTATGTATTTTAGAAGTTTTATTTTGAAAATTTTCAAACATTGAGCTCATATGAGCTGGACCGACACTGATATTTAAAACTTGGTGCCAGATCCTGGCTCGTTTTTAATCGTTCAGTCAGTGCCAGACCTAAACCTGTGAACCAGGCACTAGTCCATACAGACCTCTAATCTGGACTAGAGTTGTATCGCCCTGCTACAAATAAAGAAATAGGGTTCAAATATTAAAAATATAGTGGTGCTCAAAAATTGCATCTCTCACATATTTCTATGACTTATTTGGAGAAAAAAGACATTAAGAAACATTTAAAGTAATATTTAAAGGGTTTAATATTGATGAAACGACACATTGCAGAGGAGGGTATATGCAGTGATGTGCAAATATTATGTATTTAGAAATGTTTATGTGTGAAATATTTCGGAATTATGAGAAATGTGCAGCATTCTTATTTTATTAAATACTAGCAGCATACCCGTTCTCCGCACGGAGTATATAATATAAAGAAACTTGAAATCCACAATTATGTGCAAATTCCTATAGTATACTAAACTACATTTTTAATCAAAATATTCTGTTAAAATATTGAATACTATGCTCCTAAAAAGAAGTTTAAGAATCTCTGTTCTCGCTATACAAAATCATTTCCACGGCCAGATCTGAAGAATAAAACATCCTGGCCCCTTTTGTAAGCAAATTTACAAAAAAAAAGAATTGAATCAATATATACAAAATGCAATCATTAAAATTATACGGGACCCGTACTACTTATATACGCGAATATTAGAAGATATAACCTGTATTAGTACATTACATGCATAAACTAAAAATATCAATAAACATGTAATTGATTCCAATATATGCCAGAATGAAAGCACTAAAATTATATATATATTATATATATATATATATCCCGTACTACTTATATTGTCGCAGATTAGAAAATATGCCAGTGTGTTAGTAGAAGATTACCCGTATTACAATACGAGTCTCAAAAATCCTTGCCAACATAAAACAAATGGCGTAATAAATTGAAAATCTCAATAATCCCCGTAATATTTATAACAGAAGGTTGTAATTGATTCCAATATATGCCAATATATATCAAAACATATGCCAATATACCTGAATTGTTTATATTCTCGTAGATTAGAATATATACCCGTGCATTTGTAGAAGATTACTCGTACAACGTACAATATATAAGTTTAAACAATTTTTGTCATAATAAAACAATGGCATTATAACTTGAAAATATCAATAACAACTGAATAAATAATCCCCCAAAATATCAATAATAATAATGTTTAAACCTGAAGACCGTAATTGATATTATCCAGTCAAAAATGCAATGTCACAGAAATTTATTTTATAAACATATCTTTATTATTCAAATCGGAAAAGATTTTATAAAAATCGTATGCCGCATAACACATTAACACATTATATTTACATCTGTTACTAAACAATATGATATCATTTGCTTCAAATAAATTGATGGAAATCATATTGTCTGAATAATGCTATCTTCATGGAAAGTTTGGCGACATATTCATCAATTTAGCGATAATTTAAACAATGCCAAATTTATCACCAAGTGGGACTGTAGAACTGATAGTCCGATTTTGCGAAAAATTCACGAAACATCATCACAATACTCTCCCCTAACAAAACACAATTAATTTCATTTATTTTATCAATTTCATGATATTTTTATGGATTTACAAACATTTTTATCAATTTGGTAATATTTTGAAAATTCGCTAAATGTGTTAGTAAGTAGGATGAATAGACTGACCGACAAATACTACCGAAACATCATTTCAGTACTCTCTTCTAAAAAAACAAATTTAATTTCATTGATTTGCGTCGTTTTTATCAATTCGGCGACATTTCCGTCAATTTGGCAAAGTTTAGGAAAGGTTGCCAAGTTAGCGATATTCTGCCAAATTCGTAGCTTTGAATTTGCAGATCTGAAGAATAAAACATCCTGATCCCGGTTGTATATACTAAATGAAAACACTAAAATTGTATTAGAAAATATATCCGTTCTACCCTTTTCTGTTTCAACAATTGGATAAATGAATTTATTGGGTAAACACAATATATGAGTTTATTAGCTAAACACAATATATAAGCTTAAAAACTCTTTGCCAAAATAAATGAAAGTGATGTACGCAGTCCGCAATTAATATAATTAAAAGAAAAAGAAAACCATGATTTTCTAAAATATATTTGTATATCCATTTATTTATTATTCAAATCGAAAAAATAATAAGTAAAATTAACAGACATATTTAATTTAATTGCGTTTCTGAGCAACATGATTATAAGATAGAATTTTCTTCATAAACTGCGAAATGAAATAACCATTTTGATTTCTTTATACTTTTCATTGTTGAGTAAAAGCTTGTGAAAAATAAACCATGGAGATATATTTTCCATTTAAATTCATGTTTCAAACAATTCATGCTTTCAGAAAGTGACTAATTAGAGCAAAAAATCTCCCACCAAATTCAAAGATAAAGTTTTAATTCACTTTCAAACGATTTTCAACCTTTGGGTAAACCACGGAGTTGGGGAGTAGAACTCCTAGGAAATAGTTTCGTTTTTCATTAATATCTCGACAACCCCTGGTCTTAGAAATTCGGAACTTGAACTAAATTTATGGAGGTCTATTTTAAGGCTGTCCACAAAATTTCATTAAATTCGGTTCAGCCGTTCTCTCATGATGCTGAAACAAATAAAAGTTTTGTTTTTTACTAATATTTCGAGAACCACTGGTCGTAGAAATTCCAAACATGGACTAAATTTTAAGTGGGGCTATTTCCAGGCTACCTACAAAATTTCATCAAATTTCGTTCAACCGTTCTCCCGTGATGATAGGACAGACAGCTTTTCAATTTTATTTATATAGATTTCATAATAAAGAGAAATCTGTGACATACTTACATATAATAATGAAGAAATTTTCATAATTAAAAATATTTTGGGAAATTTTCGAGTTGGCATGCAGGAATACCGACTGTCCCATAATAATGGCTAGATGACGATGACACTTGAAAATAAAGGTCAATGTACTATAAACTGGATGCAACGGTTTGTTACGGTACATTAAACAATTATTTTGAAAATACTGAATTTTTTGGGTGATGAAATGTTTTTTAGGACCACTATACTATCATAGAGAACAATCTTTTATTTATTATTTCTTGAGCAATGTACTTCATTCGATCTTGCATATCTCCAGTTTTGTTTCTCAAACCGATTCTGTGATCTAATGTAAGCAATGTCTATACTGGATAAGTACATACATTTTTTATAGTAATTTGGTCACCAGTAAGTGTACGTCCAACATACGATCTTCACTGAAACTTTGTTGTCTCTTGTCTTCATCCCGGGAATCTTTGATATACATTTCCGTGTATATAGATAAATAGTATTCTGATTAGTATCAATACATAGTATGCGTATAGTAAAAGTAATGTAGTCTAAATACAAAATCAATTTTTAGACAGCTTTATACACATTGAATTTCCTGATAATGAAATATTTTTACTTTCACGTCTGTGTGCGTTTGTGTTTGCAGTGTGAAACAATTTTGGAGGCAATATTTTGTGATCTTAGTTTATATGAATCATTCAATAATTTAAATTAACAAATTTACCGTCTACGTCTTGAAAACAATTTATATTAACAACTTTGCTGACTACGTATTGAAAACAAATAAAATTATAAAACTTACTGGTTACGTTTTGGAAACAATTTAAATTAGAAAACTTGCTGGCTACGTCTTGAAAAACAATTTATATGAACAAATTTACAAAATTATAAAATTAATGTTGAACTAATTAATTTTAAAACTCCTTTGACGACAATAAAAATTATAAAATATAATGCCATTAAATAAATAAACTATTTTAAATAAAGGACGCAACATTTTTACCTTCTACTGTTTCGTTTTTCTTTGAAAATAATAAAATTCTTAAGAAACAACATTGAGATAAACAAGAAAGTTCAATAATGCATAAAGCATTGATTATGAAACACTTTCCAACTTCAATGCAATTGTATTCAAAATGCGATACATTCCTCGGTAATATTTTTAAAATTATCATAATACTACAATAATTTATTATATTTGAAAACTTCATCGAAAACAAATGAACTTTATTCAAATGACGTCATCGAAATATAAATTGCCTGGCTCTCTGTATAAAAGCAGTATTTCATTCATACTATTTTTTCCATTTATTTCATTCATCACGATACTATAATAATTTAATTTATTTAAAAACTTAAAACCATGGAGGTTCAAGTAATTTAACTCTATGCTTAAAATTTCATCGAAAAAATCGTCTGCTTCTCTTTGTAAAAATCAATGAATGTTTCATTTATATCAGCTATATTGCGGACTCCATGAGCTAAATAATTTTGCTTTAAAGAAATTCAGCAATTCTTATACAACTCATTCTACATCTTTTGATGTTTACATTTTCCATAACTGAAAATTAGGCTTCGTTGTAGAAATAATTAAAGTTTGATGATCATTTAAATTCAAATATATTGTAATTGCGTTGTGTCAGGATGTAGATGCACAGAATTTAAGAAAAAATGAAGCGGTTTTAGGACGGTTACAACACGAAATATGAATTAAAAAGAACTTTAAAAATCACGATTTTGACACAAGATGGATGACATATTTTATTTTGAAGTGGATCAAGCAATCTCTTCATATAACGGTCACGTGATCTCTTCATATAAAGGGTGTAATTATTATTCTAAATTTTATTTAAAAAACTGCTGAATATATTTTGCTGAAATGTTTTTTTTTGTATATTTTATGGGATAATTTGAATATTTCCTAAAACTTTCGAAGCAATTTGTGAATTTTAAATTCGCTTAAAAAATGTTTGAAAAATTAGGTCCCATAGGGTTCCATGTATTTCATTTTTTTAACCCGGGTTTAATCCAAAACTAATTGGGTGATGTTATTCATTTATATTACCATAGGTCCCACAGACCGTCTGAACAACATACTAAAATTTCATTTTGATAAAGTCATTTTTACAGCAGTTATCGTGCTAACGGACAGACAGACAGACAGAATGAACGAAGTCATTAACACTATTCAACTATGTTGTAAAGTGTTAAAAATGAGAAGTATATTCAAACTTATATCTTCATTTATTTAAAATTAGTTATGTCTATATATGGATTCTTAATATATGCATCTAACACCTCATAAAAACTAATTTTCTATTTCAATGAGCAATGTTTATTTCGGCAACTATATACCATACATGTTAAGCTTTTTTTTTTTTTTTTTTGAGTTTTGAGTTTTGGGTTTTGAAAATGTTCTTTGACGTGGAGCAACAAAAACCATTGTCAAGAGATATCAGGAACTAGCGGACTACGTTCCCTTTAGACAAAATGATTAATATCTGACGGCCGGTCCTGTGTGCGTATGTGCAAAACAAGACATAAAATGTAGCATTTCGTTCATTAAATTAGGGAAAGTATGCGTATACTTTCAGCAAAACTAACTTGAATGCACTGGGAAGCAGGGCCACATTTAGGAGCGCGGCGCCCCAAGATACTTTTGCCGTCGGAGCCCCCCAACAATTCCATCCCCTCCTCTTCCGTCCTTCTCTACATCTTCCTCCCTAAATTAAAAATGAAACTTAACTAAATGAATCTTAATTAGTGAATCAACAATTTATTATAGTTAAATACTATTTACTACAAGCTACAAGTGCGGTACAAAAAATAACAAATGGGACAGATGTTTTGAGTTATTTTTAGATTTCTTACATTAGCGTTAAACATGTTACAATAGTAAAAAAATTTGATGTGGGCAGCACATGACTGTCCTTATATAATGCAATCTACTGCTTTTACAGTAAAGACAAAATAGTTTATTCTTATAGTAGATACTTATATTTTTTCCAAGAAATTGAATTTTCGTCAAATAGTCGTTATTTTCATTGATTTAGCGTCATTTTTATCCATTTGGCGAAATTTTCTTTGATTTGATAACATTTAAAACAGTCGCCAAGTTGGCGACATTCTGACAAATTCGTTGCCAATATCTCGCCAAGCGTTATGGATGGAGAAATGATTTATTCTTATAGCAGATAAATGACTATTGGCGCTCAAATACAAAAGTATTACTCAAAGTATCTTTTTTCATGAATGGAACGAGCTAGATCCATGAGAATAGTGTCACCAAATTTATCGTATGGCATTACATATGAAAAGTGAACATGTTTCTCAATAGGAAATATTTCTTTTATATTTTATATAATTTTTTGATAATTTTTTTTTTAAATGTGCAATATCTCGAGAACGGTTCATGTTAGCGTTCTAAAATTTATGTTAATCGTTTTCTACTGAAAAATTACATAAAAAATGTCTGTTTGAGTAATTTTATTAGAGGTTTTGATTTTTTGAAAATTTCACGCGAAAATTTAGGGGGTTCTAAACATTCGATTGCGTATAAAAACAATAGGCTTCCAGTATTTACAGATTGTAATTTTTGTACCAAATTCAGTTCGAATCGGTCCATTTGTTCGTCAGTTATCGTCTCCACAGACTCACTGATACACACACATACTTTCATACACACACACACACAAACACAGACAGACATCACCTCAAAAATGTTCGATTCGTGATCAGGGATGCTTGAAAAGTGCTCTCCCGTCGAAAACTCGAATTCGAATTTTCGACCCTGTCACAATACTTTCCTTATACATTATTGTATTACAAGGAAAGTAAAAAGGATTTTGTTCATTAAATAATATATACTGCGCATATATCATAAAAGTCTTTCTCGTCGTTTTCACTTTCAGGTTCACTTTTCGACGCTGCTTGGTTCTAGAAAACTTATCTAATACTTCTTGAAAGTTGAGTGTAGAGGTCAGGTCACTTTGGATTGCCAGAATAGCCAGGACCTTCAATTTGACATCTCCCATGGAGTTTCTCTTGTAGTTTTTGACACGTTTCAACGTACGTTCCCCTGCACAATTTGTGACGCCCGTACTTAACACTATTCTGAGAATATGTCCACGTTTGGGGCGATTCTATGTTAATGTATATGGGCGTTTCTTGTTTTCGTATTTATTACTGCATAGATTTGAAGTGCACGTCGTTTTTAAAAAACATAAAAGATCCTTTATAGGCTAAAACTGCTTAGTTGCTCAGTTTTGTTTTGATATGCAAATTATGAGTACATCCACTAGATGGTTTCCGTAGAAAGGGAATCTCAATAGCAATTTAGATAATGGAAAAATATTGAAATATGGAAAATATAAGTAGAATTTTGAATATTTATCTTAAAAATAAATTGATTTGAACTCAAAATTTTGGTTTAATACAGAAAGATTTGAGTTTGCAATTAATACAGATTTGTTACATTTAATACAGGTTTAATACAGAAATATTTTAGTTTGCAATAGAGTTTAATAAATGGACAATACAGGAATCTTAGAAAAATCTCTAAGCACCCCAATAAATTTGTAAGGAAAAAGGAGTATGCACGTTAGGTTAATCTATAGTAAATTGGCCCTGACCGATAGAATAAAAAAAAATCTAATCTGGGCAGCACACGACTTTCCTTATGTAATGCAATGAATTTACTACATTTACAGTAAGAAAACCTGATGTGGGCAATACATGACTTTCCTTATATAATGCAATGAATTTACTACTTTTACAGTTAAAAAAATGTTATTCTTATAGTAGATACTTATATTCTTTCCAAGATATTGAATTTGAATCGAATCGGTCCATTCGTTCGTCAGTTATCGTCTCCACAGGCTCACTGACACACACACACAAATACTTTCACACACACACACATACTTTCACACACACACACATACTTTCACACACACACAGACATCACTTCAAAAATGTTAGATTCGTGATCAAGGATGCTTGAAACGTGCTCTCCCGTCGAAAACTCGAATTCGAATTTTCGACCCCGTCACAATACTTTCCTTATACATTATGCATATAAGGAAAGTAATAATTGCAGCGCCGCTAGCGGAAAATTTAAAAAGTTAGGACACGAACAAAGCAGCAAAGCGGGATAGGTAAAAAAAGCGAATTATAAAGTTGTAGAGCATTGTCTAACGAGTAGCAATGAACAATTACAATACTGCAGAAAGTATTTATTTCATAAAATAGGGTTGTTGGCTAATTTCTCTCCTATTCAGGAATGTTAAAATGAACCACACTACTTTGCCCAGGAATCTAATGTACAACCTGCTCAAACTAGCAACAATGCACATTTGAATTCAAAAAATAATATTTTCGTGTACTTCCAACAAGCATTTTAGGCGTTACCGTGTTACAGTCCATGATGATATGACTTTCTGGCGGGTATTTAATTCTTTCCATATATGCGTTTCGTGCGTACCTGATATCGATTTCTGCTAATGAGATAATCCTCTACAACTTTGTAATTGACATTTTTCTTCTATCTCGCCGAGTAATTATCCTAACTTTTTAAATCCTCCACTAGCGGCGTTGCAATTAATTTTATTCGATCTGCATGGTCACTTTCCTATAAATAGATATAGCGTGTACACTCATGGACCTTTCTTTATAAAGTTATTGGGGTGTTTAAGGACTTTACTAGGAACACGGCATACCTTAACTCTTTACTCTGATGTGTAAGGTCAGCGTTACCGGAAGCATAGGTTTACTTTTCCGTCCTTTTGTTAATAAATTCCTTTGATAAATGAATTTTTTCCGCAATGGAATATTTATTTTCCATCAATCCAACCATTAACATTCAAGATAAATCAAACAACTTCAAACATCGAGTACGTATAATTTAAATTCTTCCAAGATTTTTTCTACAGGACTTGGAATTTCAATTACTCACCGGTAAAGAAATAGTTTTTGAACTCAAGGCGTCGTACGTCATTTGATTAAATTCTTAGTTTAAGAATGAGGAACGCGTATATAACCCAACGTAATCATGATGGAATGCCAGTAGTTTACGACAAACAAAGAAAAAAGCAAATGAAGATAGAAGAGGGGAAAACTGCAAACATTCTTTTCTTCGGTCAGAATGAATCAGAACTGTAATCTTATTTTCAATAATATATTTATAAATCTTTTTCATTTATAATATATTTATAAATGAATTTTTCTATAAAAGTTTACTCTGGGCTGCAGACGACCTTCCCTACACAGTGTAATAAATTATTATTTTAATTTTACACAATTAAAGAGAATGTTTGTCCTTCTGTCTGTGTGTGCCATCTGAAGCGGAAAAACTTCTGTGGTGGAAAGGGAGTCGCCGGGCCCCGAACCAGGGACCCTTTGCTTACAAGACCGACATTATAATCACTGAGCAAAACTAGCTTCTCCTCTGTTCTTATAATTCGGGTACAGGTTCCAAGCATCTTTGATCAGATGTCTTTGCTGCCGCACACTCCCTCACTTGATGAAGTCCCCGGTCTAATTTCGGCGAGGAGGGGGGCCGCTGAGAAAACCCCTGCAAGTCCCCCCGAAATGTAGTTGAGGGGCTGAAGTGGGCCGGGAGGCGTGTCGCCTCGGGCGTGACGGTCAGTCGTGGTCAATCAGGAAGGGAGTGTCAAGGTTTCTGACTCCGTGTGGTGCTGCCATCTCGTGTTGAGAGGTGAGATCGTTGGAGAGGAAGGTTGCGTGTTTCAAACGTCCAGTCATCATTGTGGGGATGGAGCGTCGCCAGGACCGAACTCGGGACCTCTTGCTTACTAGACCGCCATTATAATCACTGAGCAAAAGCTAGCTTCTAGTTCGTTTTGGTGCAGGTGGCATAAATGGCGATAGTTAACCGCCACACTTTGGTCAGCCGCGAAATTTGATGTCATACTGGGTTAGCTGAACTCCTTGTACAACAGACTTCGGCGAATTTTTTTAAAAAAATTGACTTACTGTTTTAGCTATTTTATGCCGAAGCAGATTTTTGAGTGATTTTTACATAAATCGGTACCTTAGCGATCGAAAATATTATTTTCAGAATTTTTAATTTTGACATCATCGCAAAGAATGAAGAACGTACTTTCTAACGATTGTTGAGCCAAAATCGTTAAGCGAATCCTTATTCCTGTATATTTATATATTTTTAAATACATCGTAATATGCAAGTCTTATTTTTTATTTTCTTATTTCTCTGCATCCGAAATTTAGAAGATTAGTACCATTCTATAGTTTGGCAGTAATATGGATAGTCAATCTCACAATTAAGTGTCTGAGAATCAGAACACATTGGTTGAAAAGAGTTTCATTTTTTAACACTTTACAACAAAGTTGAAAAGTGTTTATGACTTTGTTCATTCTGTCTGTCTGTCTGCCCGTTAGCACGATAACTGCCGTAAAAATGACGGAATTAAAATGAAATTTTAGTATGTTGTTCAGACGGTCTGTAGGACCTATGGGAATATAAATGAATAATATCACCCAATTAGTTTCGGATTGAACCCGGGTTGAAAAAATGAAATACATTGAACCCTATGGGACCTAATTTTTCAAACATTTTTTAAGCGGATTTAAAATTCACAAATTGCTTCGAAAATTTTAGATAATATTCAAATTTTTCCATAAAATATATAAAAAAAATTCAGCGAAATATATTCAGTAGTTTTTTAAATAAAAATTAAAATAATAATTACGCCTCTTATATGAAGCGATCACGTGACAATGATATGAAAAGATCACGTGACCCACTTCAAAATGAAATATGGCATCCATCTTGTCTCAAAATCGTGATTTTAAAGTTCTTTTTAAGTCATATTGAGTGTTGTATCCGTCCTAAAACCACTTTATTTTTGCTTAAATTCTGTGCATCTACATACAGAAACAACGCAATGACAATATATTTGAGTTTAAATGCTCATCCAAATTTGATTATTTCTACAACGAAGCCTATTTTTTACCTATGTAAAATGTAAACAGCAAAATATATAGAATGAGTTGTATTAGAATTGCTGTATTTCTTTAACACAAAATCATTTAGTTCATGGAGTCTGTATAGCTGATATGAATGAAATATTCATTGATTTTACTGAGAGAAGGACGATTTTTTTCGATGAAATTTTAAGCATAGAGTTTAATTACTTGTAGTTCCATGGTCTTAAGTTTTTAAATAAAATAAATTATTTTCGTACTGTGATGAATGAAATGAATGGGAAAATGTTATGAATGAAATGCTGCTTTTATAGAGAGAGCTAGGCGTGTTATTTTTTCTATGACGTCATTTGAATGAATTTCAGTTGTTTTCGATGAAGTTTTCAAATATAATAATTTATTGTAGTATTATGATAATTTTAAAAATATTACCGAGGAATGTATCGCATTTTAGAGATGTTTAAACCAGGCAATTTATATTTCAATGCCGTCATTTGAATGAAGTTCATTTTTTTCGATGAAGGTTCAACTTTGCAAATATAATAATTTAATGTAGTATTGTGATAGGTTTTAAACGATTATCGAGGAATGTATTGCATTTTAGAGATGTTTAAATAAAATTGCATTGAAGTTGGAAAGTGTTTCATAATCAATGTTTTAAGCATGATTAATCTTTCTTGTTTAATTAGCTGTATTTAATTAATTATATTGACCCTTCCATTCAGCTTACTCATGAAGAGGAATGTAATAATCAAATATATATTCTTGATGTTTTTGTTACGAGAAATAATTCCACTTTCTCAAATATTTCCATTGGCCCCATGCATTCAGTTTATTCATGAAGAGGAATGTAATAATCAAATATCTTTTCTTGATGTTTCTGCTACAAGAAATAATTACTCGTTCTCAACTAATTCCATTGTCCCTGCATTCAGTTTATTCATGAACAGGAATGTAATAATCAAATCTCCTTTCTTGATGTTTTTGTTACAAGAAATAATTATATTTTCTAAACTTTTGTTTTCAGTAAGCCTTTCTCTGCTTCTATGCCTCCTCATGTTCATTCTAATCATCCTCTTCAGCAACTCTTCTGCTTATGTTTACCACGCTTTAAATTCTTGGATTCTCGGACACTTAATTGTGAGATTGATTATAGGAAACCTTTGGCAGTTTCTCAAGGCTATCATTCTTTTATTATTGACATGACATTGCATAAATTCAACCAGCCGAATTTGGTTTCTAACCTTCAACATCAAGAGGTTTGCCCACGTAATTCTGTCGTTTTACTTTTTGATTCATGTGTTAGATTTTTGGTCGCCTGTATTCTTACCCGTTATTAACCTTAGGTGTGTCTTTAAAACTCTTAACACAATTAATTTCCCTTCTCTTAAAGATCCTATTCCATTATTTAACAAGAAAGATCAATCATGCATAAGCATTGATTATGAAACACTTTCCAACTGAAATGTAATTTCATTTAAAAATTTCTAAAATGTGATTCATTCAGTGGTAATATCTTTTACATTATCACAGTACTACAGTAATTTATTATACTTAAATATTTAAAACTGTATCGAAATATAAATCATCTGATTCTTTATGCAAAATCAATGAATATTTCATTCATATAACTTGTATTCCAGACTCCAGAGCTAAATAATTTTGTGTGAAAAAAATTCAGCAATTCTTATGTAATTCATCTTACAATCGCTTGAGATATTTGCATTCTGCATATGTTAAAATTAGGCTTCCTTGAAGAAATAATAAAAGTTTAGGGATCATTTAAAATCACAACTATTGTAATTGCATAGGCACGGAATTTAGATACACAGATAATACACAGATAATATATATGTGTATGTGTATATACTCAAAGTATTGGAATCGTGCCGAAGATCGGAACTCGAATTTTCAAAGGATCTACACGTTTTGGGACTTCTAGAACACGAAAAAACTACTTTTAGGAAGACGTCTGTGTGTGTAAGGGTGTATCTGTGTATGTTTCTGTGTGTCTGTGTGGATATTACATCCACTCTAATTGAAAAACTAATGGACCGAATTTCATACAATTTGGTAGGTATGTTTTTTATGGGAAATCCTGATGTTCATTAGATTATAGTGCGATTCGTAATAAAAGAATCTGCCTTCTTTGCGAAATGGCCGCAGAAATTGCCTTTATCCACTCTAGCTAAAAACTAATGAACCAAATTTAACAAAATTTGGAGTATAATATTTCAATAACCTACAAGTGATTTATATACCAAATTTAACAAAATTTTGTATATAAATCATTTGTAGGTTATTCTACTACGATTCGGGAAAAAGGAACGGGCTATTTTTGCGAAATGGCCAGCAAAAATCGTTATATATAAAAATAAAATACTACGTGTGCTCAATTACATCAATTAAATTCCTATTTTATATGTGATTTTTGACAACAAAAAGAATAAGACTAACCCCATTACTCTAGGACTAGCCGTTCTTGAGATATTCTAGTTTTTTCGCGTTTTCGCTACGCCACCTTTGACAATAAGTCCAGCTATCAAATGAGAACCAAATTTAAGTTTAACGTGTAAATTCAATGTCATTTAAAATACTTATGTTGTGCAGATAAACTCAAATTATCATTAAATAAATAAAGAGAACGAATATGAGTCTGCAGAGAAAGACATGTGCTGTCCACATCAGAATTTTTAACAATATTACACCAATGATTTATAGAAGTGAAAGGGGATTATTTTCAGGCCATTTCGAAAAAAATGTATGATCTATATTTAAAGATCCATCAAATTTTTGTCGAATAAAATGTTCAACAAATTTAAGCTGTGTACCAAATTTTAACTCTCTAGGACGTAGGAAAGTGCATTTAAAATGCCATCAATTAAATTTATCAAGAAGAGTTATATAAAATTTTAAAAAAATGAAAAATTGTTATCTACCAAATTTATTTTAAAATATGAAGCCACTCCCATATGCAAAACGTTTAAACAAAGGGAGAGATATTTATTATATAATATCTCTCTCTTTTCTTTCTGGAAGATATCCCAAAGACAGAATTTAATTGAATTTGTTTTTTTCCCTATATTAAATAATTTTTTTAATTAAAAAACTACTTAACATATTTTACTGAATTTTTTTTTATATATTCTATGGGATAATGTGAATATTTCCTAAAAATTTCGAAGCAATTCGTGAATTTTAAATTTACTTAAAAAATGTTTGAAAAATTAGGTCCCATAGGGTTCAATGTATTTCATTTTTTCAACCCGGGTTCAATAAAAAACTAATTGGGTGATATTATTTATTTATATTCCCATAGGTCCTACAGACCGTCTGAACAACATACTAAAATTTCATTTTGATAAACTCATTTTTACGGCAGTTATCGTGCTAACGGACAGACAGACAGACAGACAGACAGACAGACAGACAGACAGACAGACAGACAGACAGACAGACAGACAGACAGAATGAACAAAGTCATAAACACTTTTCAACTTTGTTGTAAAGTGTTAAAAATGTCAGAGTATTTAGCACATTCCTTGCGAATGAGGTTTTGGTTATGTTGGTCAAATAAAAAGACCTCTTAAATTTCGCATTATGAAACATATAAGCCATGTCTCCCTAAACAAGAAGTTTTTACTTTCCTTATAAGCATAATGTATAAGGAAATTATTGTGACGGGGTCGAAAATTCGAATTCGAGTTATCGACGGGAGAGCACGTTTCAAGCAACCCTAATCACGAATCAAACATTTTTGAGGTGATGTCTTTGTATGTGTGTGTGTGTGTGTGTGTGTGTGTGTGTGTGTGTGTGTGTGTGTGTGTGTGTGTGTGTTAGTGAGTCTGTGGAGACGATATCTCACGAACAAATAGAGCAAGTCGAATGAAATTTGGTACTAAAATCACAATCCATGAATTCTAGAAGCTTATTGTTTTTGAACGTAATCGAATGTTCAGAACCCCCTAAATTTTCGAGTGAAATTTTGAAGAAATCATCAAAAAATCAAAACCTTTAATAAAGTTACGCAAATAGACATTTCTTATGTAATTTTCCCTTACAAAACGATTGGCATAAACTTTAGAATGTTGTCATGAACCGTTCTCGAGATATTGTACATTTTTAAAATAAATTTATCAAAAAATCCCATAAATTAAAAAAATATATATTAACTGTTGAGAAACATGTTCACTTTTCATATGTAATATCATACGACAAATTTGGTGATATCATTCTCGTGGATCTAGCTCGTTCCATTCATGAGAAAAGATACTTTGAGTAATACTTTTGTATTTGAACGCCAATATTTATTTATCTGCTGTAAGAATAACTTATTTTTCCGTCCATAGCGCTTGGCGAGATTTTGGCGCCGAATTTGGCGGAATGTCACCAACTTGGCGATTTTTTTTAAATAATGCAAAATTAACGAAAATCTCGCCAAATGGATAAAAATGACACTAAATCAATGAAAATGACGACTAATTAACGAAAATTCAATATCTTGGAAAAAATATAAATATCTACTACAAAAAAGAAAACCTATTTTTTTATTGCAAAAGTAGTAAATTTATTGCATTATATAAGGAAAGTCATGTGTTGCCCACACCAGATTTTTAAGTCTGTAACTACTGAATATTCTTGGAACTCAAATGGTTTTAATTTTTCCGAAGCTAACACCATATTTATTCCTAATTTCATTTTGTAGTTGAACTTTCTTGAAAGTTTACCTTCAGTCAAAATCCTTTATTAATGATAATTATATTTGCTTTTCTTCTGCTTGGAAATATATTTTATTTCTGTTTTAATGTTTCGACTTCGTTTCCTTCTTTATTATGTCGGTAATTTTCATCCTTTTCCTGCTTTTTAATATTATTTCATGAACAGCGGAATTTATTTGAACCCTTTGTTAGACATTCACATTTCTCCATGGTATTTTACCATTCATTCATTAAGTCCCACCTCTTGTTCCTACTTCCTGAGCTTTTTACCCCATTTTTTCCTCTGGCCGTTGGGAACACACTTTACTTGCTTCTGCCACGATTGCTGTCCTTGCATCAGTTGCCAATTTTTCTCTGATAAGTGAAGGTTACTCTTCTTGCGTGTCCTGACGAAGAAGGATGTCTTTTCCTTCGAAACAAGTCGATATTATTAAGTTTGCATTTTATACTGTTTTCAGCGATATTTTGATTTTATTAGTGTATAGTAATTGTGTTTTGTGAGGATCGGTAATATTGCTATTATATTAGGTAATATTAATATTACAATTGGTCGGTAATATTAATATTATAATTGAGCGGTAATATTACCGAATCGTACCAAAATCCAATAAACACCACGATGAGCAACAAGTAACTTATCTACCAAATTTTGTGAAATTTGATCTAATAGCTTTTCACCTAGAGTGGATAATACATACAATTTTTGTGGGCCATTTCGAAAAAAAGGTATGTTCATTTATCCCAAATCGTACCAAAATCTAATCAGCACCAGGGTCGCCCACAAGTGGTTTATCTACCAAATTTTATGAAATATGGTCCATTAGTTGAGATAGAGTAGATACATACAAATTTTGTGGGTCATTTCGTAAAAAAATGGAGGTTCTTCTTTTTCGAATCGTATCAAAATCTAATCAGCACCAGATTCAAATGCAGACTCAAATTCATTTTTTCTTTTCTTTAATAATTCATTAAATTGAGTTTAATTGCACAAAATAACACTAAATATATATTTTTAATGCAATTTCTGTTTTTATTTGGTAATTGGATATTTTTCCAAAAGTGGCATAACAAAAATGCGGAAAATCTGAAATATTTCGTTACAAATTATGTATAAAGCAAGCATTTAATTGATACATTTGAACATACGTAGTTTTTTTTTTGATTTTGATGATTTTTGCGGGCTATTTTGCAAAAACAGCAGGTTCTTTTTTTTTCTAATCGTACCAAAATCTAATCAGTACCAAAGTATCCCACAAGTACCTTATCTACCAAATTTTGTGAAATTTGGTCAATTAGTATTTCAGCTAGAGTGGATACATGTGATTTTTGCGGGCCATTTCGCAAAAAAGGCGGGTTCCTTTTTACCGAATCGTACCAAAAACTAATCAGCACCAGGGTCACACCCAAGTGACTTGCCAAATTTTATGAAATTCAATCCATTAGTTTTTGAGTTAGAGTGGATACATACATTGCACAATCAAACACACAGACAGACAGACAGGCACACACACACATACGTCACTCTAAAAATAGTATTTTCGTATTCTAGAGGTCCCAAAACGTGTAGATCCATCGAAAACTCGAGTTGCGATTTTCGGCATGATTCCAATACTTTCCCTATACATTACCATGTATTGCAGAGCAAGTAAAACGGAAAAACAACAACAAAAAAAAGAATCTGTGAAACTTCTATTCACTTTCTTCGTAATCATCTGCAAAACGGTCGAAAAGCTTTTCCAGTTGAAACTATCCAGAATTAAAATAAAATATAATAATTATCATTTACTTTTTTCTTTAATCGAGCAATGTAATAAATAGCAAACGTGATGTTGATGTACACGTTGAGAAATGGAAGTTCTTATCTCGAATGATATGCATTAACATGGAAACAGCATTTCTTTTACTACCACTTTAATCTTGAAATGAATAATTTAAGAAAGAAAAACTACAATTAAGATACAATTTTTTTTATCTTAAAATGTATTATAAATCATGGTTGAATAACCTTTAACGAAGTTTTTCGAAGGATTGGAACTCTGGGCAAACAATAGGTACCGTGGTAAGAGGTTGTTCCCAACACTTCCATAGTATGTTTTTATCTGCAACTTGCGATCAATAAGATCTTCAGCGATAGAGGTTTTTGTGTTATAAATATTATTACGGACATGTAAAATACCTTTAGTGGAGGCTTTTTTGAGACCCAGAGGGGAAAAACACTTTTAAAGGCAGACATTCCTATTACGTCAATGTAGGGTTGCCATATGTTGCCCTTTGGACATAGTTACTAAGTTTGGTAATTAATCACCAACTTGGCGAATTCTCGAATTCACCCGAACTTTCTAGAAATAATGGATTTTTTGGGATATATCTTGTGAGATAGATCTTGTGAGATAGTTGAATTACCTGACAGTTGTTTAGTGATCTTGTGAAACAATTGAGTGGGATAGATCTTCTGGAAGCTTCTACGGAGACCATAATAAAAGACATCATCGTTCAGTGTGAGAGCAGTTCATGTGATACGAGTTACATTGAATTGTGAGATACGTCAATGATTTGAGAATAGTTGTCACATGGTAAACTCATGCTCCAATATTTTGGTTTTAAGATCAGGAGTTGCGTTATAGTATTTTGTGGCTCAGCCGCAGTTTGCAGGTATCCAGCAAAACAGGATGTGCAGATGGACTTTGAAGATCAGATTTTAACGAAAATATGACACAGTGACCAAATCGGACGAGATCATAGAGTTTGCGGTCCTTTTGAATTAACGTCGAAGGGCATAAGGTGTTGCGGGGGCTTTCCAAAGGCGGTGGTGCCTGAAGGAATTTGAAAGACCAATGAAGCTGCTCTGTGGCCCATGGGCGACGCCCCTGAGACGAATCAGAATGGTTTCATTAATTTTAGGGGCGGATTTTAAAACTTGAGGGAGAGTGAGAATTTTGCAAAGTTTGAGAAAAATGAGTTGGAGACACCATCGAAAAAGGTGGTGTTATTTTGGTGTGAAATAATTGTCCGAGACCATGCCAGAGACATCCGATAGGACACCTCCTCTACGATATTTTCGGTGAGTCAAATTTTGTACACCTATTTCTTCTCTCTCCTATTCAGCAGATAAGCTTTTAAATTTAGTTTCGAGTTATCATTCTTCCATCCCATTTTATTTTAGTCATGTAGACTCAGTATGAGGTTTAACTATTGCTATAATTATAAATATTTATATGTGTATGTGAATTTAAATAACTGTTTTTTGATAATTTACGACATGGCCTTGTTCTTTTGCGCTCTTATCAGACGTGTCGTATAAAACAGGTAGATAGCTCAGGACAAATAGTATCCGTTGTTTTGTGAAATTAGTTGAGTATTTAATTGCTGTTTTACTATACCTGGCAGTTGTTTAGTGATCTTGTGAGATAGTTGAGTGGGATAGATCTTGTGAGATAGCTCTTGTGAGATCGTTGATTCACCTGACAGTTGTTTAGTGATCTTGTGAGATAGTTGAGCTACTTGCTGTATATCGTTACCTGACAGTCCTTTAGTGATCTTGTGAGATAGTTCAGTGGGATAGATCTTGTGAGATAGTGGATTTACCTGACAGTTGTTTAGTGATCTTGTGAGATAGTTGAGCTAATTGCTGTATATCGTTACCTGACAGTTGTTTAGTGATCTTGTAAGATAGTTGAGTGGGATAGATCTTGTAAGATAGATCTTGTGAGATAGTTGATTCACTTGACAGTTGTTTAGTGATCGTGTGAGATAGTTGAGCTAATTGCTGTATATCGTTACCTTACAGTTGTTTAGTGATCTTGTGAGATAGTTGAGTGGGATAGATCTTGGGAGATAGATATTCTGAGACTAAGATTATGACAGATAGAATCAAATAATTTCCTTAAACATTTGCATGATTACCTAATAATTTTCAACGATATTTAAAAAGCTCTATTTCTTATTGCTTTCCAAACAGCAGCCAAATTTATCAAACTCTAGAGAAAATGATACGTTGGAAATACCAGATTTTATACATTACTGTATGAAAAATAAAATAATTAGAAGAATTTCTGCTACAGGAAACTACCATTTCTATTTTAAAAACAACTAATCATAAAGCAAATTGGCTGAAAATAAAGAAAGAATGAAAATTCTGTGAAACTTTATTCACTTTCTTTGTTGTCCTCTGCTGAACGTTCTTAAAGTTTCTGCGGCTGAAACTATTCAGAATTAAAATAAGATATTAATCATTCACCTTTTTCTTCAACCATCTACCAAGCAATGCAATAAATTACAGGCATGATGAGTACGCGCAAAAAGTGAAGTTGTTTGTTCTCTTGAATGATGCATTTATTTATGGAAATAGCATTTATTTTCACTTCCACTTCAATCAAGAAATGAATAATTTAAGAAAGAAGAACATAAAACGATTCAAAACAGGATACTTAAAGAGAATTATATGAGAAAAGGGTTTTGTTTTGACCTTAAAATGCATTATAAATCATGGTTGAATAACCGTTTACGAAGTTTCAGGAAGGATAGGAACTTTGAGCAAATAATAGGTACCTCAGTACGTGGTATTTCCCGGCCATTGAGTTCGTTCCCTGCTCTCCTGTGGTACACTCGTTAAAAGTGAAATTGCAACACCATCAAGGAATGCACGTAGTCATATGCAAATCACAGTATATGTAGAAGAAATAGTCATAGGCAAATTATTAAAAGAGAAAACAAAGATATGCAAAAGAAACTTGTTTATTCACTAAAGAATGTGGCCCTCACGGACAGCTATACAGACGACTAAACGGCGAGGCATACTATGGATAAAGCTATTAATGGCTGCCTGAGGTAATCTTTGCTAAGCAGTGTCCACTGCGGCACGCAATTCGTCTACGGTATGTACTGGTGGTTCTCGGTGCACCGGGCGTCCGATGAGGGCCCACACGTGTTCAATGGGAGAGAGATCCGCCGAGACTGTTGGTCAGGAAAGGATGTGCATTCAGTTTAGGCTGTTAAGAGTCCGCCTTGCGGTGTGCCGTGTGGCATTGTCTTGCTGGAACATCATGCCGGAGAGACTTGACCTGTCTGTTTGCAGAAGATTGAACATTTTCCTTTTTTAACACTTTACAACATAGTTGAAAAGTGTTTATGACTTTGGTCTTTCTGTCTGTCTGGCTATGTGTCCGTTCGCACAATAACAGCCGTAAAAATGACTTTATCAAAATGAAATTTTAGTATGTTGTTGAAACGATCTGTGGGACATATGGAAATGTAAAAGAATAATATCACCCAATTAGTTTTATATTGAACCCGGGTTGAAGAAATGAAATACACCCATATTATATGAAGAGATCACGTGACCCACTTCAAAATAAAAGATGTCATCCATCTTATTTTCCCAGTGACAAAATCGTGATTTTTTAAAGTTTTTTTAAATTTATATTTTGTGTTCCATCAGTCCTAAAACCGCTTTATTTTTGTGTATTTTCTGTGCATCTATATTATGTGCCCAAAGCAATTATAATATTTTTAAATTTAAATAATCATCAAACTTTGATTATTTCTACAACCGGAGTTTTAATGGATACAGAATACAAGCAAGTGATTATAGGATGATTTGTATAAGAATTGCTGAATTTTTTTCACGCAAAATTATTTAACTCTGGAGTCTGGAATAAAAGTGTATGAATGAAATATTCACTGATTTTACATAGAGAGCCAGACGATTTATATTTCGATGCCGTCATTTAAATAAAGTTAATTTTTTTTCGATGAAGTTTTAAGTTTTCAAATGTAATAAATTACTGCAGAACTGTGATAATTTAAAATATATCAGCTCTGAATGTATCGCATTTTAGAAACGTTTAAATGAAATTGCATTTTAGTTGCAAAGTGTTTCATAATCATTGCTTTTTGCATGATTCGTCTTTCTTGCTATATTTTAATGTTTAACCTGCCATTGGAAATAAAAATAAATGTTTTCATGCTAAATTTTGGTAGAATGTCAACTTTTTGCAATTATTTTCTATCTTCTTATCGCTTAACTAGTATTTTAGCCTATTAAAGACAGGGAAACTTTAAAATTAAGCTGCAACATTCTTCAATAAGTTTTACATTGTTTAATATTATATGGTGTTAGAAGAGGTTATGAGTCGAAATTAGATGTTTTAATTGAAAATTGTCCCCATTAGATTTTGCCCATGGTTGAGCATTATCTTTTTATGCCTCGGGTAAGGTATTTCAGGAGAGTTTTGAGAGACTTTATCACTCCCATATTGTCTCGCCCCCCAGGAGAAAAATTAAAAATACGGTTCCGTTAGGTTCTGTCTAGTGCTTTATATGTGCAAAAATTTGGTATTGTAAGCCGTCGTAGAACTGCTTAAGGATATGTAAAGACATTTATAAAACGTCATAATCTCCGCTCTAGGATATGAGATCAAAAATACAATTACTTTAAGTTCCATCTGATAGTAAACACAGATTTATAAGCTAACAGCGTTTCCTGTGTGTGTGTGGGGGGGGGGGGGCGAGGGATTTTAAAAATAAAACCTGACAATTGTTTTTAAATAAAACCATTTTTTCCGACCCTTGAAAAGTAAATCGAAAATCCGGCTCCATTAATTTCTGTACCGTAGTCGATACTATAAATGTGCAAAGATTCAGGTCTAGGTTACCAGAAACCAGGTCTCGAGGATCTAAAAGATGTTCGAACCCCCCTTTTCTCTACTCCGGGGGGGGGGGATCGAAAATCAGGCTCCGTTAGGTTCTGTACTGCAGCTGATAGTATAAATGTGAAAAGATTCAGTCTTTTGGATCACCGGGGGCTTCTAGAGGTTCTGGAAAAACTAAAAAGCGGTACATTAGGCAATTATATGAAGTGATAATATAATATACCGTAATGTATTTCCATAACAACGAAATCTATCAGTTCAGAAAAGCTATTAAAAGTTCTAAATTCGACTGTTGTTTTCTTAAAATCGAATCTTTGATAATATAATGTTCTATAATATATTTCCATAACGACAAAATCTATCAGTTCAGAAGAGCTTCTAAAAGTCCTAAATTCGACTATTGTTTTCTTAAAAGCAAATATTTGACGTTTTCTTTCGATTTTCCTGTCCTATTATGCAATTTTCCCGGAAAGACAGACTGCTGGCAAGGGCACTGTCAAGGCTATTCGTGTCTTCCTTGACTTTCTCTGCGACATGCCTTGGAATTTCGAAGAAAAACCGTTTCTACTGCCTAGTAAACATCTAAATTCTGCCAAGCGTGATTCGTAAATCTAGAAAAATATTCTGAATGTCGGTTATTCTAATCATTCAAGCGTGAGCAACTTTTCTGAAAACGGAGCATCTACCGCAAAATGTTTGTTGAAAGTGTATATGAAAAAAAATGTGTATAAAATAGTTGATGAGCTAATAACACTTTTCTGAAATTCGAATATTAATTAGATTTTGAATATCCGAATACGTCGAAAAATCACTTCAATTTTGTTAATAATTAATACTTATATTTATTAAATATTATGCATATTAACTAAACATTTTTGCACCCCGCAAAATGTCAAGTGGTCGCTATATGTGACAGCTGCAAACTGAATAAACGTTCTGAATATCAAAAACCGTTTCAAATTTAAGTTTCAAAATGGCTCACATTTTGTTCTGATAACATGGAAATTGCGGTATGTGAAATACTTCATTTCCTATCATCGTTGCAATTATTTTCAGCGTTTTCAGACAAATAAATTAATTACAGTATAATTTTTTATTCCTTGAACAAACTCCTTCTAAAAAACAAATTCCGTTTGCTTCTTCTTTTTTTGGGGTTTCAACTGGAACCAGCTTTTTACGGCCTCACAGCTCTCACTAAGGCATATGGCAGCCTCGTTTTCCGTATTCGAAACGTAATTCGGTAACCATATTTACCACAATTCGAAACTACAGATAAAATCAAAAACTATGAATACAAAACTGCAAATAAATGCATCGATAAAATACACTCTGTTGCAAAATAATATATGTACTTATAAGAACTTGATCAACAGCCGCGAAACTCTGCATGCATGTATCGTTTGAGGAGATATGCAAATGATTGGAATTTAGGAGCAAAAAATCGTTTTATTCAGAAATGGTGGCAACAAGATGACATTTTAGCAAGTGGTAAATCCTCCCTAGGCAATTATACAAGCCGATATTCGGTGCTGGATAGTGTCAATTAAGTTGCTTATATCACTTTGCGAAAGATTCTGCTACACATATTGCAACTAGTCCGTTAATTCAGTTGTATTCTGAAAAGGCCGAAAGTGCCTTCCCAGCATGTTCCATACGTGCTCTACTGGTGATAGGCCTGGGGACTCAGATGGCCGTGGGAGGGTATTAAATCCTCGAAAATATTGTTGAGAAAGTCGTGTAGTATGTAGTCAAGTGTTGTCTTGTTAGTAAATGGAACCTGGGTGGCTTGAAACCATTGGTTGGTAAATGGAACCATAGGCTGAGCAATCGGCTGCAGAATGTCGTTGACGTATAAGCGAGCCGTCAGATTGGTTTACAGCATAAGTAGAGGAGATCGGCTGTCCCACGATCGGCTATCATATGTGGTGCTCGTGTGATACTTGACAACAAATGCGGGATTGAAATGCTGTTCTCCTCCACCCAGTACTCCTCCACACACGTATGCACTGAAAGAGAAGAGGTATTCATTGCTAAAGACAACATGCCTTAAATCGGGTAATGGAACCTCTCTCTAAATCTGACAATTGTTCGTAGCTCAATCGAGTACGTTACAAAGGCATCTTAGTACACAACTCACAGTATTAAAGCAGAAAATCCAATTCCAGTTGTCTGTAAGTGAGAACACCTGTCGTTTTAAATGCTGCATGATGCATAGTTCTTATGTGCGTAGTATGAGCCTATAACGTTATTGGCGCTAACAGTTTGCATATCTCCTCAAACGATACATATACGCCGAGTTTTGTGGCTGTAGCTCAATTTCTTATGGGTTCATATATATTTTTGCAACTTAGTGCATGAAATCATATTCAAAACCTCACAAAAAAAATCATATCCCCCCTCTGAAAAACATCTAAAATGGAATAAAAGGGGGCTCGGGCGAAATTTTCTAGTTCAACTTCACTCTCACCTGCACGCACGCCTCATAGACAAATATGACAAAATAAATAAACAGAATAATAAATATTTAGACTAGATCTAATTCTAGACTACATCCAAGTTCAAAACAGATGCTATTTGCTCCGTGGGAAGTGCGAAGATGTATTATGTTTCTTATTTTTTACATACATTAATTGAAATGTTAGTAAGATAAAATATCAATTTCCATATGTATAAATAATGATGTTCTTGTAATGCTGTAATGCTTGTGTCTCACCTACTTAATGAAGTATTGCTTCTGATGAAAAGAGTAACAGAGCTGATGTACTCAGCATTTCCACATGGTGTTATGGGTTACCTTGCACCTTTCTGGTAGGTCGGACGGTCTGGGTCTCAAGAACAACATGGTGTTATGGATGTCTAAAGGAAAGGATAAATGTTTCGACTCATCTAAAAAAACAGTTGTCCTAGTCATATGTATATACTAACAGCATACCCGTTCTTCGTACGGAGTATATAATATAAAGAAACTTATAATTCGCAATCATGTGCAAATTCTGTTAAAATATTAAATTTATTGCTCCTAAAGAGAAGTTTAAGAATATCTGTTCTCACTATGCAAAATTATCTTCACGACCAGATCTGAAGAATAAAACATCCTGGCCCCTCTTGTAAGCAAATTTATAAAAAAAAGGAATTGAATCAATATATGCAACCCCGTACTACTTATATTATTGCAGATTAGAAAATATGCCAGTGTGTTAGTAGAAGATTACCCGTATTACAATATGAGTCTCAAAAACAATTGCCAAAATAAAAGAGATGACGTAATAAATTGATAATATCAATAATCTCCGTACTCTTTATACCAGAAGGTCGTAATTGATTCCAATATATGCCAATATATATCAAAACATATGCCAATATACCGGTACTACTTATATTCTCGTAGATTAAAAGATATTTCCTAATAATAATATTTCACATATTTCCTATTGAGAAACATGTTTACTTTTCATATGTAATATCATGTGATAAATTTTGTGAAATCATTCGCATGGATCTAACTCGTTCCATTCACGAGAAAAGATACTTTGAGTAATACTTTTGTATTTGAACGTCAATAATAATTTATCTGCTGTAAGAATAACTTAATTCTCCGTCCATAACGCTTGGCGAGATTTTGGCAACGAATTTAGCGGAATTTCGCCAACTTGGCGACATTTTAAAATGTTGCCAAATTAACGAAAATCTCGCCAAATGGATAAAAATGACGCTAAACCAATGAAAAGGACGACTAATTGAAGAAAATTCAATATCTTGGAAAGAATATAAGTATCTACTATAAGAATAACATTCTTTTTAATTGTAAAGGTAGTAAATTCATTGCATTATATAAGGAAAGTCATGTGTTGCCCACATCAGCTTTTTTTAATTTTCTTATGTGAAGTCTTACTCAATAAAAATAATTCGAAATATGTAAACATATATTTACTGCCTTTTGTATCTATAAACTTATATTTCATAACCGTATTCATCATAACATGGTGCTCTAAAAAGGCAGTTTTATATAACGTAGAACGGATCAGCCTGATTTATATGTTCTGAGTTTCACTTAATGAGGCTTCCATATAACGCGGTACGAATTGTTCTGTTTTGTACTAATTCTAAGTTTCTTATAACGCAGTTTTCATTCAATACGGTATGCGATTTCCATACAACACGGTAGAAATTAATCTGATTTGCACTAATCAGAGTTTCTTATAACGCGGTTTTCATATAACGCGGTACGAATTAATCCCGTTATAGGAGAGTTCACTGCATTGGAACTACCCCCTTTACTTTCTTTAGAATTATTAATTACAGAGATGGGACTGAATTGAGACTATTGAGATACTTAGCTAAAGTGATTCAGAAGTAATAATTTTATATTGAAATATGATTACATCTTCATATGATACTATCTTCATCAAATAATTACGAAATTATTAAAGTGAAAAAAATCTGATGACTTTCCTTCATATGACTTTCCTTATATCATGCAATGAATTTACTATTTTTATAGTTAAAAAAATGTTATTCTTATAGTAGATACTTATATTCTTTCCAAGATATTGAATTTTCTTCAATTAGTCGTCATTTTTATTGATTTAGAGTCATTTTAGTCCAAGCGTTATGGACGGAGAAATATGGTATTCTTACAGCAGATAAATGACTATTGGCCTTCAAATACAAAAGTATTACTCAAAGTATCTTTTATCGTGAATTGAACGAGTTAGATCCACGAGAGTGATGTCACCACATTTATCGCATGATATTACATATGAAAAGTGAACATGTTTCATAACAGTTAATATGTTTTTTTAATTTATAGGATATTTTGATAAATTTATTTAAAAAATATGCAATATCTCGAGAACGGTTCATGCTTGCGTTCTAAAGTTTACGTCAATTATTTTCTAAGAAAAATTGCATAAGAAATGTCTATTTGCGTAACTTTATTAAAGGTTTTGATTTTTTGATGATTTTTTCAAAATTTCTCTCGAAAATTTAGGGGGGGGGGGGGGTTGAACATTCGATTGTGTTTTAAAATAATAGGCTTCCAGTATTCACGGATTCCGATTTTTGTACCAAATTTCATTCAAATTCCATTCGTTCGTGAGATATTGTCTCCACAGACTCACTGACACACACACACACACTCATACTTTTACACACACACGCACACACATATACATCATCTCAAAAATGTTCGATTCGGGATCAGGTATGCTTGAAACGTGCTCTCCCGTCGAAAACTCGAATTCGAATTTTCAACCCCGTCACAATACTTTCCTTATACATTATGTATATATGGAAAGTAAAAATGTCAGATGAAAAACTGAAAGACGGGAGGGGGGGGGGAAGCAAATGTGAATTAGATAAGGGATTTTCAGGTGGAAGAGATGAAAGAGAAATAAACGTTACATATTTTAAATTTAACGATATTTATTTGAAAGCATTTTTCAAACAAATTATTTGGAACAAAATCTCAAACTAGTGTTTGAGCAGTTTTTAAATTTGGTGTATATGAAATCATTTTATTCAGTTTCTATACTTTACTATATGGAAAAATGTTTCACCGAACATTTTCAACTCTATATCGATTAAACATACAGAGACCTTTGGAACAGGGTTTGACAGTTTAGGAATCACAGTCATGGAATCATATTTCTGTATGTGTGCCGATATGAATTTAGACATGCTTTTCAATTTTTATTTTAAAATTAAATTTTCAAAAGTAATTTTTTAAACAAATAGACGCAAATAAAAATATAAAGTTTATTTTTTAGAAAATTACATTGTTTTATGTTTGACGGTACGCATACAATACTTTAAAATAAATTGAATGGACAAAATAACAGAGTAGAATTACGCTTTGAGGCAAATTTAAACACTGCTAATATAACTTTGAAAAAAAATTTCTGTGAATATAAGTGGGAAATTCAATAGCAGATTAAATTTTATGCAAGCATGCAAACAAATTTCCCTCATATACTTAACAATTATTTTTAAATATATTTTCAATATTCTTTAATTTGTAAACTGTAAGTGATTTTATATCAGATTTTATTTTTCATTGTTTTGTAACTCAATATTTTTTTTTTATCCAATTGATTTTACTAACAAAATTATTCCTTAGTAAAAATAAATAAATGAAACCTATATAAGCCAGAAACTGTTTAGTTCTAATAGTGTGTATAAATATTTTTCTTTATTCCTTAAAGAAATTTACACTTATAAAATACTAAAACGGAATGCATAACGTGATATATTTTTGGACTTAAGAAGTTCCGTCTTTAAAATATTTAAATTATATGCATCATTATTTTTAATAATAGTCTAAAAATTACAGCTATTACAAGAAATTAAATTTTTATTTAAATTCCTAAAGTGTTTCATTATTTATGCATAATTTTTTTTTCATGTTTCCTTTTGGTATAATCATAAAAACATATTTTCCCTGAATCCTTTCCAAACTTTACGCAGGTATAGTAACTATTAAACAAACTTGTAAATTATTCAAATATTGTGTTATTTACTTACATAATATGTATTTACATCTCTGTCTGTTATGGTTGTATCACACTCCAGTTTTACAAGCAAATAGAAATACGTATTTTAATTCAGTTTGACGTTAAAATAAAACCAGATGGTACATTTCATAATTTTAGCGATACATTGCCAAATCAGAAACGCCCTTCTCCTTCTTGCCCGAAGTCAGCTGTTTTGTGTTTGATAACGCTGCTAATATGGGGAGCATAGCACCACACTCCCTTTTTTAACACTTTACAACATAGCTGAAAATTGTTTATGACTTTGTTCATTCTGTCTGTCTGTCCGTTAGCACGATAACTGCCGTAAAAATGACTTTATCAAAATGAAATTTTAATATATTGTTTAGACGGTCTGTGGGAACTATGAGATTATAAATGAATAATATCACCCAATTAGTTTTGGATTGAATCCGGGTTGAAGAAATGAAATACATTGGACCCTATGGGACCTAATATTTCAAACAATTTTTAGGCGAATTTAAAATTCACAAATTGCTTCGAAAGTTTTAGGAAATATTCAAATTATCCCATAAAATAAAAAAAAAACATTTTCAGAAAAGTATATTCAGTAGTTTTTTAAATAAAAATTAAAATAATAATTACACCCATTATATGAAGAGATCACATGACCCACCTCAAAATAAAATATGGCATCCATCTTGTGTCAAAATCACTATTTTTAAAAAATTCTTTTTAATTTATATTTAGGGTTGTATCTATCCTAAAACCGCGTTATTTTTGCTTAATTTCTGTGCATCTATATTCTAAAACAGCGCAATTACAATATATTTGAGTTTAAATAATCAATGCTATCCATCTTGTGTCAAAATCGTAATTTTTAAAGTTATTTTTAATTTATATTTAGTGTCGTGTCCGTCCTATAGTATCTCGTCCTAACACCACTTTATTGTTGCTTTATTTCTATGCATCAATGTTCTGAAACAACGCAATTACAATATATTTGAGTTTAAATGATCATCAAACTTTGATTATTTTTACAACGAAGCCTAATTTTCATTCGCAAACGTCAAGATTGTAGACGTATCAAGCTGTAAGATGAGTTGTATAAGAATTCCTGAATTTCTTTAAAGCAAAATTATTTAGCGCTGGAGTCTGCAATATAGTTGATATGAATGAAACAGTCATTAATTTTACATAGAGAATAGACGATTTTATAGCAGACTTTTTCGGTGAAGTTTTAAGCACAGAGTTAAATTGCTGTTACCTCCATGGTTTTAAGGTTTAAAGTAAAATAAGTTATTGTAGTATTGTGATGAATGAAAGGAATATAATAAAAGTTTATGAATGCATTTTTTACTACTTTTTCATAGAGAGCCAGGCGTTATATTTCAATGACGTCATTTGATTAAATTTAATTTTTTTTCAATGAAGTTTTCAAATATAATAAATTATTGTATTATTGTGATAATTTTAAAAATATTACCGCTGAATGTATTGCATTTTAGAGATGTTTAAATAAAATTGCATTGAAGTTGGAAAGTGTTTTATAACCAATGCTTTATGCATGATTGATCTTTCTTGTTTTATAGTATCTCGTTGGTCCCGGCCCAAGGTAAATGGAAGTAAGTCCTTTTAGTATATCTTGGTTCTGGCTCTCCTAATATATCTTTTTTATTGACAGGTAGATTGGACGGTTTGGAAAGAAAGAAGAAAGAAATTGCAAAGAAATTCTGTTCCTACATCACTGCTCTTCAATAAATTAAAAAAAAGTTAAAATATATAAATTTAATGACTTTTAAATTTACTTTCAAAATATATCACATCTATAGTTGTGCTCTTACTTTTTATGCCCTTGTTTTGCTGATACTTTAAGTATGTCCTTAATATGCTCAATCTTGCCCTGAACAAATACACTTTGAAATAATATGACATGGTTTCAATATGTTAAGAATCCATTGATTGGACACTCTTTAAAAAGCTAGTTGCGCATTTGCATAGCCTCCTACTCACTGCTCAAATGAACTCTGTAATATTTTATCTGGACTTTAAATAAAGATAAATGAAATTCTATGAATTACAACTCCTTTGTTGGACAACAAAGAAACTCTTTCCAGACGTAACCTCAAAGGTTAGAACTAAAAGCGAAAACTGTCAATCAAGTCTGTTACAAGGACTATTATTATTTTTTCCCACAGGTCTAATTTACCACTTTTTGCATTGTGCGGAAAAATAAATCAATGGATTGGAGAGGAAATTACCGAGGACAAACTGGAACGAATCAATTTTTGCTCCGAGTAATGATTTAACTGTTCCAATGCATTGAAACGAAACTAATTGAAAGCTCCGTTTTTCCCATGTCGAACTCAATTTCGTATATCACAAACAATGTAATTCACATACAACCAACGCGTTTCTTTTCTTTAAACAGTGAGCGGTATACATTTTGTTTCATTCTTGTTAAATATGTTATGAAGTAGCACTGCCTTTTAAGTGATATATTTTGTTTGAATAAGTTTATTACGAAAACATATGATATGGCTGTACGTGCCGTAACCGTGACTTAAGTACGTGACTTATGTAAGTTATGCAGGGTTTCTAGTAATGTGCTTAGGTATCCCAATAACTTTGTAAAGAAAAGTCCACGAGTGCATATGTTAGGTCTATCTATTGAAAAGTGATCCTGCCTAATCAAACAAAAGTAATTGCAATATCCCTCAGGTACGTCTATAGAAATTATGAGCCCCTACAAACATTTATCACGGCTCCCGCGCTCAATATTTATTGTCCCCTTTAGACTCAAAAAAATACTAGCGGTCGGATCCCCCCCTCCTCCGGAGCCTGACAAACGGCATGAAACCAATCACAGAGAAGTCAGATGTCGGCTTGAATCATCAAATTTTTGCCCATACCCGCAATGCTAAATTTTATGTTAATTAAAATTTAATGAACTAAGGTTTAAATCAGAATTCTAAGGCTATTTTGTACATATACCGATTCATATTTATCTGTATGTAAAATTTCAGAATTGTACTTTTCTTGCCTGCGAGCAATTCAAGAGCAAAAATTCGCACGATTTTTTTAATATAGGAAGAAAGCTGAATACTGGGATTTGTAATGGTAGCGTGATCCCATTATTCTACTTTCCCTATACATGAACTATGTAGTCAAGGTAAAGTAAAATGTTGATTTACATTAGGGTGTATTTTAAATGACCTTTCTGAATAAATAAGTGTTTTTCTGTACATCGGAACGAAATTGGAAAGCTATTACTGGACATGTTTGTTCTGATAATGGTTGTCTTCGATCTGTCTTATAGAATGTTTTATATTTTACTCTAGCGTGTCTTAGGCAAGTATTTCAGTTTATTTTAATGACCTTTTTATCTTTAGTCCCTTAAAAACCCATTATTTCTTGTTTTCCCTTGTTTCTCGAATAGTTTACTTGCTCTAAGTTTTTTTTCTGCGCACCAGTTTTCTCTCTTTAAAGTTTTAAAACGTCGCAATGACGTAGATAGAAAATCTATATAAATAAAATTGAAAATCTGTCTGTCTGTACGTTTGTTTCATAATCACGGGAGAACGGCTGCATTGAATTTCATGAAATTTTGTGAGTCGACGTATATTTTAATAGAATATTTTGAATAACAATATGATTTAGAATACTATAGGAATTTGAGGATGATTGTGAATTTTCAGTTTCTTTATATAATATATATTCCGTACTAACAAGGGAACCTCAACTTTTGTTCCGGCTAGTTTCAGCTGGAATTGGGTGGAAACGGTAGGTACTAGCTAGAAATTAATGTACCTGAAATACCTCTTGAATTGAGCGTGGAGATCCGTAGAAAAAAAAAATACCAAAGCTTACATGGATTAGTATGTTTGGTAGCTCTTATTTGAAGTATATATGTATATTTACATACATTATTATATTATTTACATTATAAGTTCCTTTAACTCTATTTCGTGCCCATTAACTGGTGGTAATTGCCACTCATCAGTGATGTTGTACTCTTCACGTAATAGATTAATAACATTCATAGGATGTATCCTCACCATTGTGATCTACAGAAATTATATACATTATTATATACAGAAATTACAGATTATTAGCATAATGATTTCCATTAATTAGTTTTATACCAGCAATAAATGTACTCAAATGTGTTCAGAGTAGTAAGAAGAGAAGAAGAAATTTTTCCCATGCTAATCCATGTAAACTTTGGGATTTTTTTTCTAGTCTAACACAAATTTTAAAGCTGGGTTAAAATTGCAGTTACTGCTCCAGCTTTCACTAGAAAACTTATAAAATGTCTTCAGCTGGCAGTGGCATTTATCCAATTTTATATTTCAAAAAGTTATAATTTTGTATTGAACAATAAAAAAAAGTTTGATATTACTAATTGCATGTTTTGAATTCATATACACATATAGCTTATATTTACTTATTCGCAGGACTTTTATTTGGTGAGGGGAAAGGGGATGGGATATGCAGCTATATGACGTATCCCTACAATTAAATACATCAATTAAAATATTTTTATATGTTTTAGAAATGTTACGCATTTTGTATAACTATTTTTTTCACAAAACAATTGGATATTGAAAAAACAATTATAAACACCATCAAAATTTATCATTTTTATATGTATTTCAATTTATACAGGGTGTCCCAAAAAGATTGAAAAGAGCTTTAATTCTTTACCTGTTGGACATAAGTGGGCACAGTAAAATGCAAAAATGTTGAAAGAAAGGTAGGAAATATGACTACGTCAATGAAATAGTCCTCCCATTATTTTTCAAAAAGTTACACTTTTTAAATTTTTATACGACCCCCTTAGATCAATTTGGTCCATCAGAAAATTTTAATATTTAATGTAACAAGATCATTTAAAAACCCCGCATATCTGTATCTTTAAAATTGAGCGAGTTATATTTAATTGAAATTTGAACATTGTGAATGGGGACCCTATATCAAATTAGAGATGCAAATTTGTGACATATCACAAAAAAGATAAAATTGGATGATAATACATAGGAGACATTTTTGCGAATTCCGCGTAGGCTTACGATGCAATCACGGATTCTTAAATATTTTTCACATTGAGACATGCCAATAAAATTTTTTGACACATTAACGTATTTTTGATCTAAAAAATTTCCATCGTCAATTTGTTTATGATCCCTATTTTCACTGATGAAACAGCCTTTCAGATGGTACGGAAAAGTGACATAAGTCAGATTTTTTCATTTATTATAATTCAGTTGATTTTAAAGATACAGATATGCGGGATTTTTTAATAATCCTGTTGCATTAAAAATAAAAAAAATTCTGATTGGCCAAATTTGTCTAAGGGGTCGTATAAAAATTAAAAAAGTGTAACTTTTTGAAAATTAGTGGGAGGACTATTTCATTAATGTAGTCTTATTTCCTACCTTGCTTTCAACATTTTTACAATTTACATTGCCCACTTATCTCCAACAGGTAAAGAATTAAAGCGCGTTTCAATCTTTTTGGGACACCCTGTATATTTTCATTTTATATCTCGAATATATTAAACAAGAAAGATCAATTATAAGCATTGATTATGAAACACTTTCTAATTGATATGCAATTTTATTCAAACATCTCTAAAACGTTCAGCCGTGATATTTTTTAAATTAGCGCAGTACTAGAGTAATTTTTTATACTTGAAAACTTAAAACTTCAACGAAATATAAATCGTTTGCTTCTCTATGTAAAATCAATAAATATCCCGTATCACTTATATTCCAGACTCCAAAGCTAAATAATTTTGAGTGAAAAGAAATTCAGCAATTTTTTACAACTCAGCTTACAATCACTTGAGTTGTTGACATTCTGCATAAGTTAAAATTAGACTTCGTTGTAGAAATAATCAAATTTCAGTGATCATTTAAAATAAAAAACATATTGTAATTGCGCAGGTACGGAATTTAGATACACAGATAATACGCAGCAATAAAGCGGTTTTAGGACGGATGCAACACTAAATATAAATTTAACAGATCTTTAAATATACGATCTTTACACACGGAAAAAATGGAAGCCATATTTTATTTTGCAATGAGTCACGTGATCTCGTTATATATCATGGGTGTAATTATTACTTCAATTTTTATTTTAAAAAATACCACAGACATTTGGCAGAAATTTTTTTCCACATTTTATGTGATAATTTGAATATTTCCTAAAATTTTCGAAGCAATTTGTGAATTTTAACTTTGCTTAAAAAATGTTTGAACAATTAGGTCCCATAGGGTTCAATGCATTTCATTTCTTCCACCCGGGTTAAATCCGAAATTAATTGGGTGATATTATTAATTATTATTCCCATATGTCCCACAGACCGTCTCAACTACATACTAAATTTTTAATTTGGTAGTTATTTTTACGGCAGTTATTGTACGAACGGACAGACAGACAGAATGACTAAAGCCATAAACAATTTTCATCTTTGTCGGAAAGTATTGAAAAGGTTGATGCATAATTTTTAAGAGAGTTAGTTTCTCTGTGTTTGACAGGTTTAAATACTTGTATTAGTACACTTATATTATCTCTGTATGTTATCCCTATTACCAATATGTTATCTCTATTACCAATTTTGGGACAAGTTTGTTTAGATATGTATATATGGCATCGTTTAATGTGGCTTAGAAAGAACTTCTATGACAATGCAGTTAATTAAAAACAAGATATTCAACGACAATGATTTGTTACTAGTTTACGATCACGCCAACACTGCCCCAATTCCACTTGAAAGAAGATAATTAAAATTATTTGTTTAGACTGATGAATGTTGACATGCAACATAAATAGACAATTAAAATTATTCGACTGACGATCCTAAAACAAAGTTGCAAAAGAGAAAATAGTACAGTCATATATTGTTAGGAACATGTAAAATGTCTTTACTGGAGGCTCTTCTGAGAACCGGAAATGAAAAACACTTGTACAACCATACATTTCTGTTACGTCAATGTAGGGTTGACATATTTGAACCCTCGAGACAAGGTCGCCAGATTTGGCGATTTATCGCAAATTTGGTGACTTTTCAAAGGTACTAAAACTTTCTCGAAATAATGAATATTCTTGGCGATGCCATCCCTTTCTGGAAGCTTCTACAGAGAGTATATAAAAGCAGTTGTTGCTCAGTTGGAGAGCAGTTGACGCGATATGAGTTACATTGAATTGTGAGTTATGTCAATGTTTTGGGAATAGTATCTATTGTTTCGTGAAATTAGTGGAGTATTTAATTGCTGTTTTACTGTACCTGATAGTTACTTAGTAATCTTATGAGATAAGTATCGAGCAATTTTCTGTGTATTGTTACTGTTTTCGCTGTGCTTGTAAATAAACGTGTTAGTTATTCAGAAATTTGGACTCATTCTTGTATCCTGAGAGTACACCCCCGATTCCTGAGGATAAGTCTCAAAAATATGCAATAAAATGGGTGGGAAAGAAACCAATATACTCATATTAAGAATCATAATTTCGAAATATATTCTGTAATTAATGTAACATAAATATTATGTTGTATGATTACAAACATATAAACAATACAGACAACATTTTGTAACGAAAAGTGCATTAATGGTGTAAATAACAACACACATTGTGTTTTATAATAGGGTGTTTGTTGTTTAAGATAGCACACCCTGCTTTAACGTATCGAAACATGTTTCGATATAAAATCGAAAATATTTTCGATTTTGTATCGAAACATTGTATGTTTTTATAAATTTGTGAATGTACAATTGTTTTAATAGAAAATGTTATACATATTAAATAAATTATTTAATTTAAAAAAAAAATCATCATAATTTAGGATGCTTTGAGAACTTGTATGTTAGCAAAATAACAAATAACCTGCTAATTATCTACTTTATATAAAAGAAATGTAATAAGAAATTCAAAAAAACTCAAGATCAAAGTAAAATTGTTGTTCTAAAACCATTTTTTTGTATAAAGAAACCTTGTATTGGCACTTAGAACCTCATACAAACAACAGCTGATTTCTATATACTTATAGGCGGATATGGCCGACCGACTAACTAACTTAGGGGATCTTAACGTTTATTTCCATGACTCAAATTCAACTCATGAACTTGACAATGCGACCCAAGAATCCATTTTGCCTAAACAGCAATAATGAGTAATAAACAAGTAAAAGAAAGCCGTAGTTTTTTAATGTGCACCCTTTTATTATTTGTATGTAACTTAAACGTGTGAAAAATGTATTTATTAGAATATATATAACTTAAATATATGAGATACCACGCTCGTATGAGAGAAATGTTTGAAATTTGGATTTGAGAGATTTTGAACAAAGATATTTGAAATTTGGATTAATAGATTTAAAATTTGGTACAAGAGTCAATCATTTGATGAAACTATCGGGAAAAAATCAAATTAAAATAGATTATTAGGGTGGGGGTGCTCAACACTAAAACGTTCGAAATATTTAATGACAGAAAAACACATATTATGGTGAGTTAGAGATTTTGAATTTGGTGTAAAGGTAGATAATTTAAAATAAGAAAGCGTACAATTTCAGTTTTCCAATATTTGCTTCTTTAGGGGGTATTGTACACCAAAATACTTGATTTTCAGAAAAAAAATTAAGTACAGGTCCCGAGTTTGATAAAATTCGGATTTTTCATAAAAGTTTATTTGAAGGGAGGCCCATCCCAAAACGTTTCAGTTTTCCAATATTTGCTTCTTTAGGGGTGCTGTTTGCTGCACACCAAAATACTCGATTTTCAGAAAAAAAAATTAGGTACAGGTCCCGAGTTTGATAAAATTCGGATTTTTCATAAAAGTTTATTTGAAGTAGAGGCCCATCCCAAAATATGAAAATGAAATGGTAGACAAATGTACTTTGAGGCGAGGTATAGAGACATAAAAATTGGTACAAAGGTAAATCGTTTTATAGTAAGAAAGTGTACAATTTCACTTTTCCAATATTTGCTACTTTAGGGGTACAGCCACCAAAATGTTTGATTTGGCTAACATAATAACACACCCTTTATGTTAGATGGCGATATGGAGTTATTTTCACTGGTCAATAATTAAGAAAGCAATTAAGATAGAAACTTGAAATTTCATGAGATAGCTTGATAAAGTTGACGAGATATTTCGTATTTCTCATTTAATAACATATATCATTTAACAAGAAAAAAAAAGAAACATTTAAATTATCACAGTTATATAACTGTACACTATATGTTTATTGTGACATCATTGATTTTTTACTGGAATTCTGCTAGTATTTTCATAAAATTTGCATCATACAAATATATTCTTCAGTATAATGTTATTACTTTTCCTACATATATACATTGTTTAATGTACAGGGTACATTGTATTATAAAGGTGTTGAAAATTCGAATTAAGAATTTTCGACGGTAGGGCATCCCTGAACTCGAATCGAGCGTTTTGAAGTAATGTATGTATGTGTGTGTATGTTAAATATTGAAACTCTATTTGTTCTAAAATGCAATCGAATGTTCAGAAAACTCTCGAAATTTCGAATGAAATTAAAGAAACCATAAAAAACATCAGAAACTTCAATGATGTTACATAAATGTAAGTTTTCGTTAGTAAATAAATGACGCAAACTTTAGAACAGAAGCAAGAACCGTTTTTTGAGATATTGCACGTTTTTCAAATAAATGTATTAAACAATTGAATAAAATTAAGAAGGTGTTAAGGTGTTAACCATCGGGAAATATGTTCCCTTTCCATACAAAATATTATGTAACAAATTTGTTAACGCCATTCTAGTACATCAAGTTCGTTACATTCACGAGAGAAGATATTTTTTGTAATTGTTTGTATTTTGACTCCCAACAATATTGTTTGCTTGTTTGTAATGTTTGGCAATAAATTCGACAATAATTCGACAAAATATTTTCAACTTGGGTTCGAAACTTGGATACAAGTTCGATACAACTTGGGTTTAAAAATGTAGCTAAATTCATAAATGTGTAGCCACATTGACAAAAATGACACTAAATTAAAGAAAATGACGTCAAATCGATGAATATTCAACATTTTGGGAAATGAACTTTAATTTATTTGATAATTCCTGTTGCTTTGAGGAAATTAATATTCTTGATTCAAAGCATAATGCTTTTCACGGTTTGTGGGACAGGAACGTTCTGTTAAGTTATATATAGTCGTAAATTAATTGTGTTTTTAAGGAGGCGATATAGTAATTATTCTTCGATAGAGATTTCAAATAATTATCTGTGTTATTTTGTGCAATTAAACTCAATTGAATGAATTATGAAAGAAATAGAAAGAAAATAAATTTAAGTATGTAGGAAAAGTCCTGTGCGGCTCAGATTTTTAAATTTTATGTATTTTTTTGATATTTTTTTTAAATGTGTAATATTTCGAGAACGATTCATCATAGCGTTGCAAAGTTTGTAACATTCTTTTTCGAACGAAAAATAATGTCTGAAATAATTATTCATTTATTATTATAAAAGGTCCCGAATTTTTAGTGATTTTGTTTCGAAAATTCATTGGGAAATTTAGAAAATCTTTTAGATTTTTGAATGAGTTTAAAATTAATAGGGTACCATTTCACTGATTAATCGTATCAAATTGTTTTCGAAACGCTTCCATCGTGCGTGAGATATCGCTCCCACAAATTCACGAATACACACACTAACTAATTTACACACATACACTAACATATATACACACACACACACACACACTAATATACAAACATGCACTAACATACACACACACACTAATATACACACATACACTATAATATACACACACTAATATACACACACACTCAGAAACACCACCTCAAAAACTTTGGATTCCATTTCAGGAATGCTTAAAGCATGCTTTTCTGTCGTAAACTCGAATTCGAATTTTCCATAATATACTATGTAAGGAAAGTAATATGTAAATAAAGTAATACGGATAACACAGTTTTTCAAGAAAAGGACCATACTTTGTATACACCTATAAAATACTTTGTACATCAGTCATGTACAACAGCTGATGGAAAAAAAAAGTCCCACCTCTTGCCATCCAATCATTGTTCATGGTAGAGCGAATTTTGAGATGCTATTCGATTAGAACTAACGTCCTCTAGAAATTATTGTACATGGAATTTGTATAAAGGGCCTCCACTACATTAAAACGCTCACAAACTTGGAAATTTACAATGACAACACCCAACTTTGTTACATATTTCAAATCTAGAGCAAAATTCAATCTTTGATACTAAATTTCAAGTCATTTGGATTCAGCTTTTCCAAGTTATGAGCTAAAGTTTTGAGCTAACTAATGTCAAATTCATTTCTCATTCTTTTATTCATATTTTTTGTAATAATTATCTTTTCACGCTGATTTTTTTGTAATGCGTTACTACTAAGCAACCCAAAACAAACGCAATTATTATTTTGTTTAACAATTTTTTGTATGAAATATGAATTATGAAATTAATATTCGAAAATAATATGAATAGGAACCTATACTATTTTGATGGATATCAATTAATAGCGACTTTTTATATGAGTATGCAAAATTTGAGTTGTTTCGCCCCTGTAGTTCTTTCGCTATGTTTGAATATTCATCATCAGGACGATTTCAGGAATCATATATTAGTTGAAAAAAAATGACTAACTTGAAAATGTTATATTAATTTTAATTTAATCTTTATTTAATATAACAAACATTTAGTTATACCCAGTTTTAATAAAATTTTGTATAAAAGGTGTAGTTTATATTATTAAAGAAGGTTTTAAGTTCTCGAATGAGATATCAGAGAAAACCAGTAACATCTTTCAGTGGAATATCAAATGCCCTACTTTATTAGAACATTTGTGGTCAATCAACTCGCCCTTCCAATTACGGTTTTCAATATGGAGCTGACTCCCCAAATTGTACATTTTGAATCATTGAATATCTCCGGATATAAAGATAGAAATTGCTCGAATATTTATATTCGGTCTAATTTGGGGGGGGGGGGGGGGTCTAGAATTTGTTTTTGACATGAAAATCGGGAGTTGCCATTGAAAATTTCGAAATTTGTTCGCACTTACATATAAAGACGACCCCTTAAAAAATTTTACATGAGTTTAATTTATAGAGGATGCTATTACTAATCGAATGCTATCTTTACATTTGCTCTAGGATGAACGATGTTTGAATAACAAGGTGTGGGGGCTTTTTCACCCCGCTGGAAAGCAATAGTTATTGCCATGAAAGACTAATAACTTAGCTCTGCAGTGATTTAAGTATGGACTTAAACTACAAAATTTTTAAAAGTCCAGCTCTAAAATAACAGAGCCCGAACCTGACTCGATCCCAGACACATTTTGCAATCAAAAGTTCGAGATTGATCCGTTCCAAAAAATTTTCAATATTAGCCCTGCCCTTCAGATATATCTAAAATAATAAGGCAGATTTGTCAGCTCATAATTATGTAAATACATTAAATGTTTCTCCATACTGTTGAACTTTATAATTTTTCATATATTTGTGTTAATTTTAATTTCTTCTTCTTCTTTTATTTTACTGATAGAAAAGATATTGGGATTTAACTGTTGGTAAAATTAATTTTTATATTTTTTAAAATTTCTCAAAACATAGTCTGCCCTGCCAGTAAGGCTCCTAAGTATACAGGTTGACATAACCGGTGACATAAAATGACTCCAACCGGTCAAATCAGTTATCGTCTGCCTGCGCTATTTCAATGACGCGAGCAAGTTATGGACAAGGCTGAGATTAGCCCCATGGGCCAAAGCCGAGTGAAAATTATTGCAGTGGTTATATACTTCTCTCGCTTCCTGCATAACTAGTGTTTGAATTCTGTTAGTGTTTGAATGTCAAGAACAGTCTTAAAAATTTAGTTGCAACTCTTTTAGTCAGTTTTATTTATTTGATAAATATATGACGCTTAGCGTCTAAAATAGTCGTTTTAATGGAAAATTAGCCCAGTTTTCTGTCATGTGGTCGAAACTATAAGGAGGTAAAGTTATAACCTTTCAGGTTACCAAGAGCTTTTGCAGGGTCTAGAAAGACGCTTAGTTTCTCTCCATTCTGTCAACCCCCGCCCCCCAGGAGAAAAACGAAAATTCGCTTCCGATAGATTTTGCCTCGTGTTTGATACTACAAGTGCACAAAAAGAGTGTGCCTAAGTTATCGGTTGGTTTCTGGAGGGTGTAGGGAATTTTTTAGATCCCTATTTTTTAACACCTTCGGGAGTTAATAGTAAAATCTACTCCGTTTGGTTTTGTTCCATTGGTGGATACCACAAGAGTGCAATGATTCAGCCTTCTGGGTCGCTGAGGGGGCTTCTGAATGGTTTAAAGAGACTTAAAATTTAAAAGTAGACGTTTCTAAATCTGCAATTGCTGAACATTCTTAGAACTCTAATCATGTTTTTAATTTTTCCGCATCTAAGATCGTTTTTAACATTTTTCAACACAATTACAAAGTCTTTATGACTTTGTTCATTCATTATGTCTGTCTCTCTGTCTGTCCATCTGTTCGTTCGCACGATAACTACCGTTAAAATGACTTCATCAAAATGGAATTTTAGTATGTTATTGAGACGGTCTGTGGAATATAGGGGAATGAAAATGATTAATATCACTCAATTAGTTTTGTATTTAACACGGGTTGAAAAAATGAAATACATTGAACCCTATGGGACCTAATTTTTCAAACATTTTTAAGAGGGGTTAAATTTACAAATTGCTTCGAAACTTTTAGGAAATATTCAAGTTATCACGTAAAAGGTGTAAAAAATAATTCTATAAAATAGGTAGTTTTTTAAATAAAAATTGAAATAATAATTACACCCATATTATATGAAGAAATTACTTGATTCATTTCAAAATAAAATATGGCATCCATTATTTTTTGTCATCTAAAATTCGCGATGTTTAAAAGACCGTTTAAATTTATATTTAGTGTTGCATCCGTCATAAAATCGCTTTGTTTTTGCATATTATCTGTGTATCTAAATTTCATGCCAAAGCAATTACATTATTTTGTATTTTAAATAATCACTAAACTTTGATTATCCTACAACGATGCCTAACTTCTATAGCATGCAGAATGTAAACAAATCAAGCGATTGTATGATAAGTTGTATAAGAATTGCTGAATTTTTTTTCACTCAGAATTATTTAGCACTGGAGTCTGGAATATAAGTGATATGAATGAAATATTCATTGATTCTACATAGAAAAATCAGACGATTTTGCCTTTTCACTATCCCTGCAATACATGGTAATGTATAGGGAAAGTTTTGGAATCATGTCGAAAATCGTAACTCGAGTTTTCGAACGATCAACACGTTTCTGGACCTCTAGAACACGAAAAACCATTTTTAGTATGCCGTCTGTGAGTGTGTCTGTTTGTGCAATGTATTTGTCCACTCTAACTCAAGAACTAATTAACCGAATTTCATAAAATTTTATAGATAAGTCACTCATGTGTGAGCCTGGTACTGATTAGATTTTGGTACGATTCGATACACAGAGAACCCGCTTTTTTTCACGAAATGGCCCGTGAAAATCTCTTTCCAGTTTCACTAAAAAACTTATTGACTAAATTTCACAAAATTTGGTAGATAATTTACTTGTGGGATACCCTGGTGCTGATTAGATTTTGGTACGATTCGGAAAGGAAGAACTTTCCTTTTTATGAAATGGCCCGCAAAACCATTCAAAATCTAAAATAACAGACTACGTATGCTCAAATGTATCAATTCAATGCTTGTTTTATAAGTAATCTTTGAGGTATATTTATAAGTAATCTTGTTTTATAAGTAATCTTGCAGGGAAAGTCATGTACTGCCCACATCAGATTTTTTAAGAAAGGTTTAAAGTTCCACGTATAATAAATTATTGTAGTATTGTATAATTTATAAAATACGAGTGCTGAATATATAACATTTTAGAGATGTTTGAATAAAATTGCATTTCAGTTGAAAAGTGTTTCATAATCAATGCTTTATACATTTTCCTTGTTACTCCTAATTCTATTTTTGAAATGGACATTTTGAAAGTTTCTCCATTGTTTCTCAGTAAAAATCCCTTAGTAACTATAATTATCCTTTCTTCTCTTCTTCTTGGAAATTTCTGGTTTAATATTTCGATTTCGTTTGCTTCTTTCTTGTTTAGGTAATTCTCATCCTTTTCCTGTTTTTTAATTTAATTATGAGTTTATGAACAAGTGATTTGAATCTTAATTTGAAGTTTATGAACAAGTGATTTGGGATCCTTTGTTGGACGTTCGTACTCCTCTTTGGTAGTTTGCAGTCTATTCATTATGTTCCACATCAAGCTTCTGCCTGAGTTCTTTACCTCACCTTTTTCTTCTCTTTCCATTTGCAACACCCTTTCCGTGTTTCTGGAACCTTTGCTCTTCCTGCATCAGTTACCGATCTTTCTCTAACGAGTGATGATTGCGCGTCTTGTCCTGACGAAGAAGACTGTTTCTTTTTGCCTTCGAAACTTTACGACGATACTTTTTAATTTTATTTTGTTTATCATATCTTTTTTTTTCAACGAAGTTATCTGAATTTTGTGCTTTAGCAGAAGTTTAAGGGTATGTATTAAATAAAGTTTTCCTCCCCCGAGAGAGAAATAATTAAAAATATATAACTTTGAGGTTCAGCCACAGGGTCGATGCTATAAGTGTGCCCATTTGCAGCTTTCTAGGTCATCGGAAAGGGGAGAGGGATGCTTTCAGAGGGGCAGGGAAGACACAAACCGTTAGACAATTTTAGATTTCCGTTTACTGTGAGCTGTTGAATTTAAACTGCTGGACCATATGTGGGCTATAAAACTAATTCAGAATTTTGACGACACGTGTGTTTTTAAAACACTTCCGAATGATGGTGGGAAAACAAGAAAAATACATTCTATGTATTTTCATCCATTATGTTGTCATATTAATGCATTCGAATATAAAGCCTCGAAAAAGCTTCAACAACCCCATCCATCAAGGTATTGTTTGGTATTTATGACTTCTCTAATCCTGCGTGAGTACTATATTGTTGAAATAATGGTTAGCAAAATCCTCGCCTAATGTGCAATTTTCTCTACCAAAAATAGACATCAGTGAACTTTCGCGTGGTAACCCCTGGCATTATGTTATGAAAACCGATTGTTTTAACTCAAGTAGAAAGGAATTGAGGGTTACTTTAAATAACTACGATTGTATTGCAAGAACTTAACGTGTTTTGTGTCCTTTGGAATGATTCTTAATAGAAAACTGTTCTGCAAAATGCATGCCCTGAGATTTGGTATTACTTTCTGTAGGGTAAATATTTTCGGTTGAGCGTTATGACGTGTTTTTTTTTTTATGCTACATACTGTTTAAAATTCCCGTGCAACGTTGCAGAATAAAGTGTCTACATATGTATTTCCTACTAATTTTCGCGTAATAAGACACAACTAAGTCGGGGAAACTAGGTTGGGTTTCCTGCATAAGTGGTGCATAATTTTGTAGGAAAATTAATAGACAATACAACTAGCAAAACATTTGAGGACAATGTTGATGAACATTTTTAACAGTGCATATAACTGCAATTTTATAAAAGTTGTATCTGTATCTGCTGAATTTATTATTTTTCCTACATACGTATTATAATATATAGGGAAAGTAATGTGGCGGGGTTGAAAATATGAATTCGAGTTTGAAAATATGAATTCGAGTTTTTGACGGGAAAGAACATCTCAAGCATCCCTGAACTTAAATCGAACGTTTTTATGGTGTATATGTGTGTATGTTAGTCTGTGTGTGTAAGTTAGTGTGTATGTAAGTTAGTGTGTGCGTAAATTAGTGTGTGTGTGTGTAAGTTAGTGTGTGTTGTTGTTGTTGAGACCCAGACCATCCGACCTACCAGAAAGGTGTAAGAAGTTAGTGTGTGTGTAAGTTAGTGTGTATGTGTGTGTAAATTATTGTGTGTATGTAAGTTAATGTGTGTGTGTAAGTTAGAGTGTGTGTTAGTGCGTGTGTAAGTTAGTGTGTGTATATATATTAGTGTGTTGTTGTTGTTGAGACCCAGATCGTCCGACCTACCAGAAAGGTGTGAGGTAACTGTTTGGACGGCCGGGAAGTGCCACCCAATTTAGACCGGAACCCAGTGGGGGAGGCATCCACAGGGACCGTACCCTTCTTCCCCTACCATCAAACTCTCGGAAGGACTTACGGACCCACATGTTTAACGCGATCGCACTCCGCATGAACACGGCGGCAGTTGTGGCAGCGTGCAAATCTAGCGCGCAAACCACCGGGCTACCACGTCCGAAATGTGCCAACAGCACGCGGTGTTCCCAGGTGGTTACCCACCCAAGTACTAACCGCGCCCGATGCTGCTTGACTTCGGTGATCTAACGAGAACCGGTGTTTTCAGCACGGTAGGGCCGTTGGCTCTAGTGTGTATGTGTGTGTAAATTATTGTGTGTATGTAAGTTAATGTGTGTGTGTAAGTTAGAATGTGTGTTAGTGTGTGTGTAAATTAGTGTGTTGAAGACCCAGACCACACGACCAACCCTAGGGCTTATGGCAGCTTAATGTGTGCCCGGGTAAGTTAGTGTGTATATATTTGTGTGTGTATATATTAGTGTATATATTTTGGGGAAGCCAGCAAAAATTATTATCGGGGATATGCTGTTAGAAAAGATTTACGAAATCACATAATTTTGTTTATAATGTAACAATTTTCTTAGGAAATTTAATCTTTGATGCGAAGCACAATACTTTTCTATGCATCTCTTTTAGTAATGATACAAAGCGAAATGGACCTATTGCGAGGGCATTCCTCGCAAATTTTCTTATTTATCTCTTACTATAAATAACACCTCTAAATCTATCTTCCAATAATACACCTAAGCAAATGAGAAACTGGATTTTTGTTCTCATCATCTTATACTACAATACAACGGATCTCTTTGTGTTACGGATATCGGATTCACACGCGAATTTGCATGTGTTGCAAACGACCGTTCGTGACGTCGGCGGTCAGGAACGGGGATCTCTCAACTCAACTCCGAATTATTTCGGTGGAGTAATAAATCGTGCCAATGATCTGTATCTGGGTTGGATGGAGGATTCATTGACAGCCTAATGGTTCCCTGCCCGAAATTTCGAAATCTATCATTTAATGATTTATTTAAGTATAACATAAAAGTAACATGATTTATTTAAGTATAACATAAAAGTAACATGATTTATTTAAGTTAAAATAACGTAAAAGTCATAATCATTAAAATATCTATTTTTTAATGATTTATTTAAGTCTAACATAAAATTATTTATTTAAGTATAACATAGAATATACAGAAAAAAATCCGAAAATCTGGACTGCTCAGGGATAAAGATGGTCCAGATTTTCAGCATTTCTGGATTATCAGATGGTAATTTTAAATTCTAATGTAAGGAATAATAAAGAAAAATACTTATTATGATCATTTATTCTCTGCGAAATGCAGTGTGTTTATTTCTTCAAATCGTTCATAAAAATGAACAAACACAATGATGAAAAAAAATACATTAAATCTTTAACAGCAAATAAAATCAGAATTTTTCTTTATTTCGCAATACATTGTAATACTTAAAATCATTTTTAAAACTAAACATACATTAAAAAACAGGTAAAAATCGAAACAAGTGAATTGATTTTTTTTACAGATGGAAAGTTTATTGACAGCATATTTTCAAATTGTAGTTTCTATAAAAAATATTAATCACTCAAAAAATTAAAAAAAATTTAAAAAAGCTATGATTTTAAAATATCCGGTTTCTCAGACTGTCTGTATTTACATTTAGGAGTCTGGATTTTCTGACTTTTATTATATATTTCCTAACAGTTTTTATTTCCTCTTATAATAATTGCGGTTGCTAACATTTTAATTTCTAAATTTTTATTTGAAATATATTTAGATCCATTAAAAAAAAAGCATTAATCAGAACTGAAAATAAAATGATGGATTTAAATGAGTTGTTTTTCTTTGACTATATTGTGTGTCTCCGTAGTCTTGCAATATTGTTCCAAAACTATGAATAATAGATACAAGTTAAAATATTTCATTTATTTACTATCTATATTTACAGCTCTAAAATATTTAAATGCATGCAAAATTAATAAATTTTTGTACAAAGCTTTTAGTTTTCGAAGACTCGGCTTGTCTGTTTGCAGAAGATTGAAAAATTTCCGTTTTTAACATTTTCCAACATAGTTGAAAAGTGTCTGTCTATCTGTCCGTTCGCACGATAACTGCCGTAAAAATGACTTCATCAAAATAAAATATTTTAGTATGTTGTTGAGAAGGTCTGTGGGACATATGGGAATGAAAATGAATAGCATCACCCAATTAGTTTTGGATTGAACCCGGGTTGAAAAAGTGAAATACATTGAACTTTGTGGGACCTAATTTTTCAAACATTTTAAAGCAAAGTTAAAATTCATAAATTTCTTTGAAATTTTTTAGGAAATATTCAAATTATCCCATAAAACATATGAAAGAAATTTCAGCAAAATATGTTTGGTAGTTTTTTAAATAAAAATTAAAATATTATTTACACCCATATTATATAAAGAGATCACATGACCCACTTTAAAATAAAATATGGTATCCATCTTGTGTCGAAATCGTGATTTTTAAAGTTCTTTTTAATTTATATTTACTGTTGCATCTGTCCTAAAACCGCTTTATTGTTGCGCATTTTCTGTGCATCTATATTCTGAGCTAATGCAATTACGATGTTTCTGAGTTTAAATGATCATCAAATTTTGATTATTTCTACAAGGAAGCTTAATTTTAATGTATGCAGAATGTAAACAAGTGATTGTAAGATAAGTTGCAAAGGAATTGCTGAATTTTTTTCACGCTAAATTATGTAGTTATGGAGTCTAAAATATAAGTGATATGAATGAAATATTCATCGATTTTACATAAAGAAGCAGACGATTTTATAACATTGTCGTTTTTGACGAAGTTTTAAGTTTCCATGTAAAATAAATTATTGTACTGTGATAATTTTAAAAATATCACCGCTGAATGTATCGCATTTTAGAAATGTTTAAACAAAATTGAATTTCAGTTGGAAAGTGTTTCATAATCAATGCTTTATGCATGATTTTTCTTGTTAAAGATTGTAATGATTATAGATCAATATTTAAAGTAAACTATGCTGTTCAATTTGTTTCTTTCTGTGTTGTAATATTTGTGCACAAGCACGAGATATTTTGTTTTGTTTTAAAGAAATTAGGAAGTGAGGAGATTCTGCTTAATGATTGATGAGGTTTGAAGAGAAATAGTGGAAGCATAAAATTCTAGTAAGTACTTATGTTTTTACGCTATCAGTACATATTTACGTACATATTAAATTTATAGAACCATCTGAATTTTAAATCTGTCAGAGATATTGTATTAGTTTAGTTTATACGTTACCAAAAAAGTTAGTAAAATTATATGATATTTTGACGTGAAGTTTATGATTAGGGTACATGACTGAAATTGGGGCAACATCTTGGGTTTAGGATTAGGTTTGGTTTTTGGAGAATATAGTGGTGTTATAATTTCGATATGTTAATTTTGGTTATATTCTCGATATTTTAATTCGGATTGTAATTTTGATATTTTAATTTTGGTTATATTTTCGATATTTGAATTCGAATTATAATTCGATATTTCAATTTTGGTTATAATTTCGGTATTTTAACGTGTTGGAAATGTGGTTATAATCTTGATATAATAATATTTTGAACTGCATTTTAAAAAATGTTTAAAGGAAGACAAATCATCCACAAATGAATATGTTATTCACAAAAAAATTTATTTTTCGGCTTCATCGGTCTAGAGTTACTGCCAACATTTTAACACTTTCCAACATAGTTGAAAAGTGTGTATGACTTTGTTCATTCTGTCTGTTCGCACGATAATAAAAACAACTTTCTCAAAATGAAATTTTAGTATGTTGCTCAGTCCAACGAGTTAGTATATATGGAAAGAGCACGGTCCAATCTTCCCCATGTTAGTAAAGTGATCAAACACAAAGCAGGTGCAGTAGGTCGAAGAGGAGAGAGACATTCATGGCTTGGCGATTTATCGCCTAAACTGTGTAGTGTGCCTTCTGTTTTTTTAACACTTTACAACATAGTTGAAAAGTGTTTACGACTTTGTTCATTCATTCATTCTGTCTGTCTGTCTGTCTGTCTGTCCGTTAGCACGATAACTGCTGTAAAAATGACTTTATCAAAATGAAATTTTAGTATGTTTTTCAGACGGTCTGTGGGACCTATGGGAATATAAATGAATAATACCACCCAATTAGTTTTGGATTGAACCCGGGTTGAAAAAATGAAATACATTGAACCCTATGGGACCTAATCTTTCAAACATTTTTTAAGCGAATTTAAAATTCACAGATTGCTTCGAAAGTTTTAGAAAATATTCAAATTATCCCATAAAATATATAAAAAATTTTTCATTAAAATATGTTAGGTAGTTTTTAAAATAAAAATTATTTAATATAGGGAGAAAAACAGATTCAATTAAATTGTGACTCTTACTATATCCTCCAGAAAGCAAAAAGAGATATATTTTATAATAAATATATTTCCAAGAGTTTTATTGTTTTATATATAAGAGAAATTTCACATTTTAAATTAAATATGGTAGATGGCAATCTTTCAAATTTTTTTAAATTTCATATAACTCTTCATGATTGATGGTCGTCTATCTGTCTGTCATTTAATATTTATTTGATGGCATTTTTAATGCACTTTCCTACGTCCTAGAGAGTTAAAATTTATCCCACAGCTTAAGAAATTACAGAAAGATTACAGAAATTACAATTGAGATATTTTTATTTTTATTTCGAGGAAGTTATACTTTTAAGGAGTAGATATAGATAGAAAGTCTAATTTTTCGGGAAGAAACACTGTTTCGTAAATGGTCTTAAATACTAGAGTTTGTTATGAATTACATGATAATGCTTTTATTTTAATAGTACGATTATATTTATATAATTAACTAGCACTATACCCGTTCTTCAGAATATATAATATAAATAACTTAAACTTCTGAAGGTAAATTTAAGAAATGCGCATTAAAAATAGTAATCAGTTTAATAAACTGATTTAAATTTATTTAGAATTATTATTTTTGTAGTACAGAATAAATGTTGTATAAAAATTGCAGGCAGAAGATGCAGTACAATAATTTTATCTTCATTGACCTGTGTGTGTGTGGAATATTTCAAACAAAATCTGGTATAAAAATTGCAATCAGTGAATACTGGAAGTCAATTGATTTTAAACGCAATCGAATGTTTGAAAAGCCCTCAAATTTTCGAATGAAATTTTGAAAACATCATCCAAAAATCAGAACCTTCTGTAATGTTACGTAAATAACCATTTCTTATAAAATATTTTATTAGAAAACTGTAACATAGAGTTTAGATTGCTATCATGAACCGTTCTCGAGTTTTCAAATACATTTATCGGAAAATCACAAAAAAGAAATAAGAAACATATTAATTGTTGTGAAATATTTTCACTTTTCATATGTAATATTTTTTAACACCATATTCGTCGATCTAGTTCATCCCATTCACGAGAGGAGATACCCTGGGTAATAGTTTTGTATTTTAACGTTTCTATATGTAAGGAAAACTCTTATCTCTATTTACAATGCTTGGAGAGAAATTTGGCTACCTTTGCGACTAATTTCAGCGAAATATTGCCTACATGGCGATATTTCAACCCAGATTGATGAAAATATCGTCAAACTTGCAAAAATGCCGCCCAGTTAACGAAAATGCCGACAAATTTCTGAATTAATTACTCGTGTATTTTAATGCATGGCTTATTGCTGATAGTATCAGTATCGATAAGTGTCAATATAGAGTTGTACGAAATATAAGTTAATTGGATACTTCGAAATCGTTTACATGTTGTTATCCGGAAAAGCGCCGAATGTACAATTTAAAGTTAAAAGCACTTTGATATAGATCTTAACATACATAATTTTGTCATTGTAAAAAAGTAAATTCATTGCATAATATAGGGAAAGTCATGTACTGCTTACATCAGATATTTTATCAATTGTGTACATGCTATATGCAAACCGTACGTCGTTCCATAATAAAAAATCTGATGTGGGCAACACATGACTTTCCTTATATAATGTAATGAATTTACCACTTTTACAGTAAAATAAATAGGTTTTTCTTATAGTAGATACTAATATTCTTTCCAAGATATTGAATTTTCGACAATTAGTCGTCATTTCAGTGATTTAGCGTTATTTTTATCCATTTGGCGAGATTTTCGTTAATTTGACAACATTTCAAAAAGTCGCCAAGTTGGCGACATTCCGCGAAAATTCGTCGCAAAAATCACGCCAAGCATAATGGACAAAGAAATAAGTTATTCTTACAGCAGATAAATGACTATTGGCGTTCAAATACAAAAGTATTACTCAAAGTATCTTTTTTCATGAATGGAACGAGCTAGATCCACGAGAATGATGTCATCCAATATATCGCATGGTATTACTGAAAAGTGAACATGTCTCTCAAAGGGAAATATTTTTTTTTATTTTATATGACTTTCTGATAATTTTTTTGAAAAATGTGCAATATCTCGAGAATGGTTCATGTTAGCGTTCTAAAATTTATGTCAATCGTTTTCTAAAGAAAAATTACATAAGAAATGTCTATATGCGAAACTTTATTAGTGGTTTTGATTTTTTGACTATTTTTTCAAAATTTCATTTGAAAATTTAGGGGTGTTCTTAATATTCGATTGTATATAAAAACAATAGGCTTCCCGTGTTTACGGATTGTGATTTTTGTACCAAATTTGGTTCGAATCGGTCCATTCGTTTGTCAGTTATCGTCTTCACAGGCTCTCTCACACACACACACAAATACTTTCACACACACACACACACACAGACATCACTTCAAAAATGTTTGATTCGTGATCAGGGATGCTTGAAACGTGCTCTCCCGTCGAAAACTCGATTTCGAATTTTCGACCCCGTCACAATACTTTCCTTATACATTATGTATATAAGGAAAGTAATAGGATTTTCTTATAGTAGATACTAATATTCTTTCCAAGATATTGAATTTTCGACAATTAGTCGTCATTTTCATTGATTTAGCATCATTTTTATCCATTTGGCGAGATTTTCATTAATTAGGCAACATTTCAAAAAAGTTGCCAAGTTGGCGACATTCCGCCAAATTCGTCGCCAAAATCTCGCCAAGCGTTATGCACTAAGAAAAAGTTATTCTTACAGCAGATAAATGACTATTGGCGTTCTAATACAAAAGTATTATTCAAAGTATATTTTTTCATGAATGGAACGAGCTAGATCCACGAGAATGATGTCACTCAATTTATCGCATGGTATTACATATGAAAAGTGAACATGTTTCTCAATAGGAATTTTTTTTTTATGTGATTTTTTCATAATTTTTTTGAAAAATGTAGAATATCTCGAGAACGGTTCATGTTAGCGTTCTAAAATCTATGCCAATCGTTTTCTAATGAAAAATTACATAAGAAATGTGTATTTGCGCAACTTTATTAGCGGTTTTGATTTTTTGCCGATTTTGTCAAAATTTCATTCGAAAATTTAGGAGGGTTCTGAACATTCGATTACGTATAAAAACAATAGGCTTCCAGTGTTTACGGATTGTGATTTTTGTACCAAATTTGGTTCGAATCGGTCCATTCGTTCGTCAGTTATCGTCTCCACAGACTCACTGACACACACACATACTTTCACACACACACACACACACACACACACACACACACATACACACACACATACATCACTTCAAAAATGTTTGATTCGTGATCAGGGATGCTTGAAACGTGCTCTCCCGTCGAAAACTCGAATTCGAATTTTCGACCCCGTCACAATACTTTCCTTATACATTATGTATATAAGGAAAGTAATAGAGAACAATCGCCTATCATAATCCGTTTGCCAGATAGCAATTCTAACTTCCTTCAATTTAGTCTTTCTTTATAGATAGCGCATATCCGCTTTCCTATTAGTAGACTATATAGTTCTATAGTTCTTCTATGCAAAGTCAAAAGGGATACACGAGGGCTTAAAAGGGAACTCTGTATAGCGTTTAATGGTATATACAAGTGGTCTTTAACTTTTTTGAACAGGCCGTATTTGAGTAAATTAGAGGCTGGCCACATATGCAAAAACGCGTATACGCATATCACCACAAAAAAACAACAAAACGAAAAAGCGTATTTTCGTAGGGGCGTATCCTCGAAACAACTGTATGTCCTATTTTTACTCAATTGTGCTTAATTACGTTAAGTTTTTACGTATTAAAAATCCGAGTATGTTTTTCTCTTATATTTCAGTTAGCTGCGCGATCTTAGTCTGTGCAGCTTTCTTGAAGAAAAAATCATTTAGTAACTTATTTCTGATTAAGCTAAAACATTTTTTATATATAATATTTTATTAAAATATTATGGGTTTATATATGTTGTCCTCATAAATAAAAATATGTCATTTTATATTTTTAGCAATTCCATGTTCTGTGGGGTGACAGAGTACTGTTGTCAATTTAGGTCTTAACGAGTAACTGTCCCAAATGACGACCTTTCCATAAAATTGATCCATCACCCGTCGGGCGATAAATAAATTTCAATGAAAATTTAAACTTGGATATGGCAGAATTTTTACCAATACGAAATGAAAACCAAAAAGTTATTTCAATTATTGAAATTATACCTGGTTACCTTTTAAACTTTCTGAAATATGGAATAGGATTGAAATAATCTGATTTAAATTTTACCCAGACTCCCCTCTTTCATATTTGTTAAAATAAAAACCATTTTATTACCTCAAGAAAACTCCGAATGAAAAAATGGGCGTGGCCAAATCAACTATGGATACATGTTAAGCAGCTTCTTACAATAAAATATATTCGATATTTTCTACATAATGCTCTTTTATAATTGAATATAATCATCAGGATTTTCAATTTCTTGAATTTCTAACAGAATTGTATGGGCTTTAAAATATTCGAAACTCATTTAAATTTCTATATGTTTTTCCGTCAAGAGCCAGACGAATATTTGACAAATCTAAAAATGACGGTAAGAATTAATAAAAGTTATATAAAAAATTTATACGAAATGTTGATGAGGTAAAGGAAATAGGCAATTTAATAACTGCGAACTCCAGAATCTGCATGATTTACGTGTAGTAAATCCTGCAGATACGTATAGTATTTGATATCTGTATAGCCTATCAAATGCCATTGGAAAATAAAAATTATGTTCCGAAAATAAATATAACAGATAATAATGGTATTTCTCACTCCAATTTCATGATTTGAAACTAATTATTGCGTGCACAACTGAATTGAAAATGAGGTATTATTACATACGGAATTTTAAGCCCCATTTTGATACTGATTTATTGTTTGCCGTTCTGGATGAAATCGCATAAACCTGGCTCGATACTAACATAAAGTTTATTGCACAAATCTCTTCCCACCGCGTCTGAAGATTTAACCTCAATCTACGGTAGAAAAATGTTTTCAAAAATATGTCTCAATAATTTATTTCAATTTATTATACATTTTCAACACTTTACAACATAGTTGAAAAGTGTTTATGACTTCTGTCATAAACACTTTTATCTGTATGTCTGTCTGTCATTCTGTCTGTCCGTTTAGTCATTCTGTCTGTCTGTCTGTCCGTTAGCACGATAACTGCCGTAAAAATGACTTTATCAAAATGAAATTTTAGTATGTTTTTCAGACGGTCTGCAGGACCTATGGGAATATAAATGAATAATATCACCCAATTAGTTTTGGATTGAACCCGGGTTGAAAAAATGAAATACATTGAACCCTATGGCACCTAATTTTTCAAACATTTTTTAAGCGAATTTAAAATTCACAGATTGCTTCGAAAGTTTTAGAAAATATTCAAATTATCCCATAAAATATATAGAAAAAATTTCAGTAAAATATGTTAGGTAGTTTTTTAAATAAAACTTATTTAATATAAGGAGAAAAACAAATTCAATTAAATTCTGACTTTTGCTATATCCCCCAGAAAGAAAAAAGAGATATATTGTATAATAAATATCTTTCGATGAGCTTCAATGTTAACACTTTACCAAGGTTACACTTTACAGCAAAGTTGAAAAGTGTTTATGACTTTGTTCATGCTGTCTGTCTGTCCGTTAGCACGATAACTGCCGTAAAAATGACTTAATCAAAATGAAATTTTAGTATGTTGTTTAGACGGTCTGCAGGACCTATGGGAATATAAATGAATAATATCACCCAATTAGTTTTGGATTGAACTCGGGTTGAAAAAATGAAATACATTGAACCCTATGGGACCTAAATTTTCAAACATTTTTTAAGCGGATTTAAAATTCACAAATTGCTTCGAAAATTTTAGGTAAGATTTTAATTATTCCATAAAATATATATAAAAAAAATTCAGCAAAATATATTCAGTAGTTTTTTAAATAAAAATTAGAATAATAATATCACCTCTAAAATAATAATAACAGTTTTCAAATATAATAAATGATTGTAGTATTATGATGATTTTAAAAATATTACCGAGGAATGTATAGCATTTTAGAGATGTTTAAACCAGGCAATTTATATTTCAATGACGTCATTTGAATGAAGTTCATTTTTTTAGATGAAGGTTTAAGTTTTCAAATATAATAAATTAATATATTATTGTGATAAGTCTTAAACTATTACCGTGGAATGTATTGCATTTTAGAGATGTCTAAATAAAATTGCATTGAAGTTGGAAAGTGTTTCATAATCAATGCTTTCATGATTGATCTTTTTTGTTATTTTATCACTATTAGCATTTTAATAAAACCATGTAATTTAAAAGGTTTTTGTGTAATATTTTATTAGTAATATAAATATTGTTAAAAAATGAGGAAGAAAAACTAGAAACAACAAATTTAGCCAAAGGATAGGAGGTGGTGCCAATATTTGACAGAATATATCAAAGGTTATGTTCACTTTATGAACTTTGGGTAAATCTTTAGGTATAAAATCTAACACAATCGGAAATTGAAGAAATAAGAGATTTTTAAAAATCAGTACGAAAAATCCTAAAAGATTTAACAACTATTCCTATTTTAGTTTACTTACTATTGCTGAGAACTTTTTGATCGATTGGTACGGTGTACGGCTCCTGATCGATTTAGTAATTTATTTTTCATTTTGCACACCTTAGCCATTTGACTAGATTTATTAGCTTCAGTGATAAGAAGATTTGGATCAGAATAAAAAAAAACATTCAGATATTTCTTCTCCTTTTTTACCACTTTACAACATAGTTGAAAAGTGTTTATGACTTCTGTCATAAACACTTTTATCTGTATGTCTGTCTGTCATTCTGTCTGTCCGTTTAGTCATTCTGTCTGTCTGTCTGTCCGTTAGCACGATAACTGCCGTAAAAATGACTTTATCAAAATGAAATTTTAGTATGTTTTTCAGACGGTCTGTGGGATCCATGGGAATATAAATGAATAATATCACCTAATTAGTTTTGCATTGAACCCGGGTTGAAAAAATGAAATACATTGAACCCTATGGGACCTAATTTTTCAAACATTTTTTAAGAAAATTTAAAATTCACAAATTGCTTCGAAAGTTTTAGGAAGTATTCAAATTATCCCATAAAATATATAAAAAAATTTTCATTAAAATATGTTAGGTAGTTTTTAAAATAAAAATTATTTAATATAGGGAGAAAAACAAGTTCAATTAAATTGTGACTCTTACTATATCCTCCAGAAAGCAAAAAGAGATATATTTTATAATAAATATATTTCCAAGAGTTTTATTGTTTTATATATAAGAGAAATTTCACATTTTAAATTAAATATGGTAGATGGCAATTTTTCAAATTTTTTTAAATTTCATATAACTCTTCATGATTGATGGTCGTCTATCTGTCTGTCATTTTATATTTATTTGATGGCATTTTTAATGCACTTTCCTACGTCTTAGAGAGCTAAAATTTATCCCACAGCTTAAGAAATTACAGAAAGGTTACAGAAATTACAATTGAGATATTTTTATTTTTAACTAGCAGCATACCCGTTCTTCGTACGGAATATATAATATAAAGAAACTTATAATTCGCAATCATGTGCAAATTCCGTTAAAATATTGAATTTATTGCTCCTAAAGAGAAGTTTAAGAATATCTGTTCTCACTATGCAAAATTATATTCACGGGCAGATCTGAAGAATAAAACATCCTGCACCTTTTGTAAGCAAATTTACAAAGAAAAGGAATAGAATCAATATATGTAACCTCGTACTACTTATATTGTCGCAGATTAGAAAATATGCCAGTGTGTTGGTAGAAGATTACCCGTATTACAATATGAGTCTCAAAAATATTTGCCAAAATAAAAGAGATGACGTAATAAATTGAAAATATCACTAATCCCCGTAATCTTTATACCAGAAGGTCGTAATTGATTCCAATATATGCCAATATATATCAAAATATATGCCAATATAACTGTACTACTTATATTGTCGTAGATTAGAAAATATATCCGTGCATTTGTAGATTACTCGTACAACGTACTGTATATGAGTTTCATCAATTTTCGTCATAAATAAACAATGGCATAATAACTTGACAATATCAATAATCCCTGAATCAACAGTCCCCGAAAATATCAATGATAATAATGTTTAAACCTGAAGACCGTAATTGATATTATCCAGTCAAAAATGCAATGTCAATGAAATTTATCTTATATACATATCTTTATTATTCAAATCAGAAAAGATTTAATAAAAATCGTATAGCACATAACGCATTGGATCCGTTGCTAAGCGACATGATATCATTTGCTTAAAATAAATTAATGGAAATCATATCTTCTGAATAATGCTATCTCCATGGAAGGTTTGGCGACATTTTTGTCAATTTAGCGATAACTTAAAAAATCGCCAAATTTATCGCCAAGTGGGACTGTAGAACTGATAATCCCATTTTGCGATAAATTGACGGAACATCATCACTATCCCCTAATACTATCCCCTAACAAAACATAATTAATTTCATTTTTTAAGCGCAATTTTATCAATTCCATGATGTTTTTATGGATTTACAAATATTTTTATCAATTTAGTGATATTAAAAAAATTCGTTAAATGTGTTACTAAGTAGGATGAATGAACTGACCGACAAATGCTACCGAAACACCATTTCAATACTCAATTAAAAAACAAACAAATAATTGATTTGCGTCATTTTTATAAATTTGGAAACATTTCCGCTAATTTGGTGAAGTTTAAGAAAAGTTACCAAGTTATTTAGAGATATTCCGCTAAACTCGTAGCTCTAAATTTGCAGATCTGAAAAATAAAATATCCTGATTCCGTTTGTATATACTAAATGAAAACACTAAAATTGTATTATAAGATACAGCCGTTCTACTCTTTTTCAGCTTCAACAATCGGCTAAATGAATTTATTGGGTAAACACAATATATGAGTTTATTAGCTAAACACAATATATGAGCTGGAAACCTCTTTGCTAAAATAAATGAAAGTGATGTACGCAGTCCGCAATTTATATAATTAAAAGAACAACCAAACCTTTCAATTAAAAAATATATTTTTACATCCATTTATTTATTTTTCAAATAGAAAAAATAATAATAAATATTAAAAACACATTTAATTTCATTCCGTTGCCGAGCAACATGATATAAGATAGAATCTTCCTCATAAAATGCGAAATTAAATAGCCATTTTGATTTCTTTATACTTTTCATCGTTGAGTAATAGCTCGTGAAAGATAACCATGGATGTAGATTTTTCCATTTAAATTCATGTTTCAAGCAATTCGTGTTTTCCGATAGTGACTATTTAATGCAAAAATCCTGCACCAAACTCGGAAATAAAGTTTTATTTCATTTTGACGTTTTAAACAAACGATTTTGATCCTTTCCGTTTGAATAAACCACTGAGTTTGAGAGTATAACTCATAGGAAAAAGTTCCGTTTTTCATCAATATCTCGACAACCCCTGGTCTTAGAAACTCGAAACTTGGACTAAATTTATGGGGGGCTATTTCAAGGCTATCCACAAAATTTCATTAAATTCGGTTCAGCCGTTTTTCTGTGATGATGAGACAAACGAAAATTTCGTTTTTTACTAATATCTCAAGAACCACTGGTCGTAGAAACTCCAAACATGGACTAAATTTTAAGTGGGGCTATTTCTAGGCTACCCACCAAATTTCATCAAATTCGGTTCAGCCGTTCTCCCGTGATGATGGGACAAACAGACATACATACAGACAGACAGACAGATTTTCAATTTTATTTATATAGATTCGAGGAAGTTATACTTTTAAGGAGTAGATATAGATAGAAAGTCTAATTTTTCGGGAAGAAACACTGTTTCGTAAATGGTCCTAAATACTAGAGTTTGTTATGATTTACGTAAAAATGCTTTTATTTTAATAGTACGATTATATTTATATAATGAACTAGCACTATACCCGTTCTTCAGAATATATAACATAAATAACTTAAACTTCTGAAGGTAAATTTAAGAAATGCGCATTAAAAATAGTAATCCGTTTAAGAAACTGATTTAAATTTATTTAGAATTATTATTTTTGTAGTACAGAATAAATGTTGTATAAAAATTGCAGACAGAAGATGCAGTACAATAATTTTATCTTCGTTGACCTGTGTGTGTGTGGAATATTTCAAACAAAATCTGGTATAAAAATTGCAATCAGTGAATACTGGAAGTCAATTGATTTTAAACGCAATCGAATGTTTGGAAAGCCCCCAAATTTTCGAATGAAATTTTGAAAACATCATCCTAAAATCAGAACCTTCTGTAATGTTACGTAAATAACCATTTCTTATAAAATATTTTATTCGAAAACTGTAACATAGAGTTTAGAAAGCTATCATGAACCGTTCTCGAGTTTTCAAATACATTTATCGGAAAATCACAAAAAAGAAATAAGAAACATATTAATTGTTGTGAAATATTTTCACTTTGTTGTGACAAGTCACAACACTTTATTTTATTATTCCAAATTAACATTTTTTTTATAAATCATTAAATATTTTATTTTACTTAATTTATTATTCCAAATTATTCTATTCAAAATTGCTTTTATTTTATATATACTCATTAATAGGCCAAGTGACTCTTTTACTAAATTAAATCATTACGTGCTGCTATCAGTTCATGTTTTTATTCGTACGGTGTATGCCCTTTTTAAAAATGACTGGATACGCACACACTGTTTCAATTGGTGAGATCTCGTTTCAGGCGAGATACGGAAACTTGTTTTCTTCTGTCTCACTTTTGACCTCCCTGGTTGAGCTGGAGTTTGTTTTATCTGGTATGGCAACATAAGGTTAGGCGGGAATTTGACTCTGATGTGAAAAGTGCTGACTCGTCTCTTCTCTTGAAAAATTGTTGGACTGTGAAGGTGATATAGGTGGGGTCTCCCCTTTGGGGGGGGGGGGGGGGGTGCCTCGTGCTTCTTTTTGTCATTTTTTGTTCTTTATGTGAACTTTAAGTACTGTAAAAATGAAATCATTACGAATTGAAATCAACATATTTGTTTGGTGTCTCTGTTTATGAATTGAGTATGAATTTCTTGGATTTATTTCTAGTGTAATGTATATCTGACAAGGTAAAAAAATGCAGGAGTGTGAAATTGTCAAGTGGATTTCTTGTAATTGATTAATACATTAAGTACCTCATTGATTACTATTTATTAAATTATTTGAGCCAAGTTAAAGAAATTTCATTTATTTCTCAGTTGACAGCAGCATTGCCTCTATGGATATAATCTGTGGATTTGACTTTTGTCAATTTACTATGCAATTCTGGTCTTATACAAGGATTGTTATGTCGGACATTAATTTGACATAATTATAATTAATATCTTTCACCTGTCTTTTGTTGGTTATTTTAGAAGAATTGTTCTCAGATATAGAAACGAGTTAACAAGTCATCATGAAGATTGATAAATTTCGCCATTTTATTTATATGTGTGGAAAAAGAATATTACAACAGCAAAGTGCATATTGGTATTTCTGTGTGCAGTTTCAGTTTGCATTTTGAAATCATCATTCGAATCATTTTGGAATTGATCAGCTATTATTTCGTCGGTTCTGTCCTCAATCCAACCTCATGAGATATTGAACTTTGAGTGTAGCAGAAAAGGGGCTCTTGATGTGAACATGATCATTGTGAAACCTGTGACTTGGCATGTTCGCTTGGTGAAGCATATTCAGCATTGATTATGAGACATTTCACTACATTCATAAATTTAATAATTAAAGAACCTTTAAAATTACATTAAATTTTAATGACTGATAATGAATGATTAATTAGTTGTAACTAATAGTTACAAGATGAAAAATAAATCTATTGCATCATTTGATAAAGAAAATTCAGAGTGAATGAATTAAAGATGCAGGTAAGTAATTTTAAGCGCTCACATACAAAATGGTTAAATATTTAAAAACACAACGCAAGCTTTGTATTATATTCTAAATTTTATTCCCCACTATACGGTCCCATTACATTAAGAATTAATAATTAATTTCCCTTTTTATTGTATGTGAGTGTCCGACCCAATCAGGGGTTGAGATATGATCATTCAATTGATTTTATTTTCTTTAATTAAGTCCTTTGAATGGTTGTATCACAACACATTTTTCATATGTAATATTATTTTTTAACACCATACTCGTCGATCTAGTTCATCCCATTCACGAGAGGAGATACCCTGGGTAATAGTTTTGTATTTTAACGTTTTTATATGTAAGGAAAACTCTTCTCTCTATTTACAATGCTTGGAGAGAAATTTGGCTACCTTTGCGACTAATTTCAGCGAAATATTGCCTACATGGCGATATTTCAACCCAGATTGATGAAAATATCGTCAAACTTGCAAAAATGCCGCCCAGTTAACGAAAATGCCGACAAATTTCTGAATTAATTACTCGTGTATTTTAATGCATGGCTTATTGCTGATAGTATCAGTATCGATAAGTGTCAATATAGAGTTGTACGAAATATAAGTTAATTGGATACTTCGAAATCGTTTACATGTTGTTATCCGGAAAAGCGCCGAATGTACAATTTAAAGTTAAAAGCACTTTGATATAGATCTTAACATACATAATTTTGTCATTGTAAAAAAGTAAATTCATTGCATAATATAGGGAAAGTCATGTACTGCTTACATCAGATATTTTATCAATTGTGTACATGCTATATGCAAACCGTACGTCGTTCCATAATAAATAGAGAACAATCGCCTATCATAATCCGTTTGCCAGATAGCAATTCTAACTTCCTTCAATTTAGTCTTTCTTTATAGATAGCGCATATCCGCTTTCCTATTAGTAGACTATATAGTTCTATAGTTCTTCTATGCAAAGTCAAAAGGGATACACGAGGGCTTAAAAGGGAACTCTGTATAGCGTTTAATGGTATATACAAGTGGTCTTTAACATTTTTGAACAGGCCGTATTTGAGTAAATTAGAGGCTGGCCACATATGCAAAAACGCGTATATACGCATATCACCACAAAAAACAAAAAAGCGTATTTTCGTAGGGGCATATCCTCGAAACAGCTGTAAGTCCTATTTTTACTCAATTGTGCTTAATTACGTTAAGTTTTTACGTATTAAAAATCCGAGTATGTTTTTCTCTTATATTTCAGTTAGCTGCGCGATCTTAGTCTGTGCAGCTTTCTCGAAGAAACAGTTATTTATTAACTGAATTCTGATTAAGCTAAAACATTTTTTATATATTATATTTTATTAAAATATTATGGGTTCCTATTTGTTGTCCTCATAAATAAAAATATTTCATTTTATATTTTTAGCAATTCCATGTTCTGTGGGGTGACAGAGTACTGTTGCCAATTTAGGTCTTAAAGAGTAACTGTCCCAAATGACGACCTTTCCATAAAATTAACCCTTCACCCGTCGGGCGATAAATAAATTTCAATGAAAATTTAGACTTGGATATGGCAGAATTTTTACCAATACGAAATGAAAACCAAAAAGTTATTTCAATTATTGAAATTATACCTGGTTACCTTTTAAAGTTTGTGAAATATGGAATCGGATTGAAATAATCTGATTTAAATTTTACCCAGACTCCCCTCTTTCATATTTGTTAAAATAAAAACCATTTTATTACCTCAAGAAAACTCCGAATGAAAAAATGGGCGTGGCCAAATCAACTATGGATACATGTTGAGCAGCTTCTTACAATAAAATATATTCGATATTTTCTACATAATGCTCTTTTATAATTGAATATAATCATCAGGATTTTCAATTTCTTGAATTTCTAACAGAATTGTATGGGCTTTAAAATATTCGAAACTCATTTAAATTTCTATATGTTTTTCCGTCAAGAGTCAGACGAATATTTGACAAATCTAAAAATGACGGTAAGAATTAATAAAAGTTATATAAAAAAATTATACGAAATGTTGATGAGGTAAAGGAAATAGGCAATTTAATAACTGCGAACTCCAGAATAAGCATGATTTACGTGTAGTAAATCCTGCAGATACGTATAGTATTTGATATCTGTATAGCCTATCAAATGCCATTGGAAAATAAAAATTTTGTTCCGAAAATAAATATAACAGATAATATTGGTATTTCTAACTCCAATTACATGATTTGAAACTAATTAATGCGTGCACAACTGAATTGAAAATGAGGTATTATTACATACGAAATTTTAAGCCCCATTTTGATACGGATTTATTGTTTGCCGTTCTGGATGAAATCACAACAAGAAAGATCAATCATGCTTAAAGCATTGATTATGAAACACTTTCCAACTTCAATGCAATTTTATTTAAAACAGTCGAAAATGCAATACATTCCTCGGTAATATTTTAAAACTTATCATAATACTACATTAATTTATTATATTTGAAAAATTAAACCTTCATTGAAAAACATGAACTTCATTCAAATAACGGCGTTGAAATAAAAATTGCCTGGTTTAAATATATCTGAAAAGCGATACATTCCACGGTAATATTTTTAAAACTATCATAATACTACGATAATTTATTATATTTAAAAACTTCATCGAAAACAACTGAAATTAATTCAAATGACGTCATAGAAAAAATAAATAAAAAGAACGAATATGAGTCTGCAGGGAAAGACATGTGCTGTCCACATCAGAATTTTTAACAATATTACAACAATGATTTATAGAAGTGAACGGGGATTATTTTCAGGCCATTTCGAAAAAAATGTATGATCTATATTTAAAGATCCATCAAATTTTTGTCGAATAAAATGTTCAAAAAATTTAAGCTGTGTACCAAATTTTAACTCTCTAGGACGTAGGAAAGTGCATTAAAAATGCCATCAAATAAATTTATCATGAAGAGTTATATAATATTTAAAAAAATGAAAAATTGTTATCTACCAAATTTATTTTAAAATGTGAAGCCACTCCCATATGCAAAACGTTTAAACAAATGGAGAGATATTTATTATATAATATATCTCTCTTTTCTTTCTGGAAGATATCCCAAAGTCAGAATTTAATTGAATTTGTTTTTTTCCCTATATTAAATAATTTTTAATTAAAAAACTACTTAACATATTTTACTGAATTTTTTTTTATATATTCTATGGGATAATGTGAATATTTTCTAAAAATTTCGAAGCAATTCGTGAATTTTAAATTTACTTAAAAAATGTTTGAAAAATTAGGTCCCATAGGGTTCAATGTATTTCATTTTTTCAACCCGGGTTCAATAAAAAACTAATTGGGTGATATTATTTATTTATATTCCCATAGGTCCTACAGACCGTCTGAACAACATACTAAAATTTCATTTTGATAAAGTCATTTTTACGGCAGTTATCGTGCTAACGGACAGACAGACAGACAGACAGACAGACAGACAGACAGACAGACAGAATGAACAAAGTCATAAACACTTTTCAACTTTGTTGTAAAGTGTTAAAAACCTGGCTAGAGACTAACATAAAGTTTATTGCACAAATCTCTTCCCACCGCGTCTGAAGATTTAATCTCAATCTACGGTAGAAAAATGTTTTCAAAAATATGTCTCAATAATTTATTTCAATTTATTATACATTTTAAACACCTTACAACATAGTTGAAAAGTGTTTATGACTTTGTTCATTCTGTCTGTCCGTTAGCACGATAACTGCCGTAAAAATGACTTTATCAAAATGAAATTTTAGTATGTTTTTCAGACGGTCTGTGGGACCTATGGGTATATAAATGAATAATATCACCCAATTAGTTTTGGATTGAACCCGGGTTGAAAAAATGAAATACATTGAACCCTATGGGACCTAATTTTTCAAACATTTTTTAAGCGAATTTAAAATTCACAGATTGCTTCGAAAGTTTTAGAAAATATTCAAATTATCCCATAAAATATATAGAGAAAATTTCAGTAAAATATGTTAGGTAGTTTTTCAAATAAAAATTATTTAATATAAGGAGAAAAACAAATTCAATTAAATTCTGACTTTTGCTATATCCCCCAGAAAGAAAAAAGAGATATATTATATAATAAATATCTTTCGAAGAGTTTCAATGTTAACACTTTACAACAAAGTTGAAAAGTGTTTATGACTTTGTTCATGGTGTCTGTCTGTCTGTTAGCACGATAACTGCCGTAAAAATGACTTAATCAAAATGAAATTTTAGTATGTTGTTCAGACGGTCTGCAGGACCTATGGGAATATAAATGAATAATATCACCCAATTAGTTTTGGATTGAACCCGGGTTGAAAAAATGAAATACATTGAACCCTATGGGACCTAAATTTTCAAACATTTTTTAAGCGGATTTAAAATTTACAAATTGCTTCGAAAATTTTAGGTAATATTTAAATTATTCCATAAAATATAAAAAAAATTTCAGCAAAATATATTCAGTAGTTTTTTAAATAAAAATTAATATAATAATAACACCTCTAAAATAATAATAACAGTTTTCAAATATAATAAATTATCGTAGTATTATGATGATTTTAAAAATATTACCGAGGAATGTATCGCATTTTAGAGATGTTTAAACCAGGCAATTTATATTTCAATGACGTCATTTGAATGAAGTTCATTTTTTTCGATGAAGGTTTAAGTTTTCAAATATAATAAATTAATATATTATTGTGATAAGTTTTAAAATATTACCGAGGAATGTATTGCATTTTAGAGATGTCTAAATAAAATTGCATTGAAGTTGGAAAGTGTTTCATAATCAATGCTTTCATGATTGATCTTTCTTGTTATTTTATCACTATTAGCATTTTAATAAAACCATGTAATTTAAAAGGTTTTTTTGTAATATTTTATTAGTAATATAAATATTGTTAAAAAATGAGGAAGAAAAACTAGAAACAACAAATTTAGCCAAAGGATAGGAGGTGGTGCCAATATTTGACAGAATATGTCAAAGGTTATGTTCACTTTATGAAATTTGGGTAAATCTTTAGGTATAAAATCTAACACAATCGGAAATTGAAGAAATAAGAGATTTTTAAAAATTAGTTCGAAAAATCCTAAAAGATTTAACAACTATTCCTATTTTAGTTTATTTACTATTGCTGAGAACTTTTTGATCGATTGGTACGGTGCACGGCTCCTGATCGATTTAGTAATTTATTTTTCATTTTGCACACCTTAGCCATTTGACTAGATTTATTAGCTTCAGTGATAAGAAGATTTGGATTAGAATAAAAAAAACATTTAGATATTTCTTCTCCTTTTTTAACACTTTACAACATAGTTGAAAAGTGTTTATTACTTCTGTCATAAACACTTCTATCTGTCTGTCATTCTGTCTGTCCGTTTAGTCATTCTGTCTGTCTGTCCGTTAGCACGATAACTGCCGTAAAAATGACTTTATCAAAATGAAATTTTAGTATGTTTTTCAGACGGTCTGTGGGACCCACGGGAATATAAATGAATAATATCACCTAATTAGTTTTGCATTGAACCCGGGTTAAAAAAATGAAATACATTGAACACTATGGGACCTAATTTTTCAAACATTTTTTAAGAAAATTTAAAATTCACAAATTGCTTCGAAAGTTTTAGGAAGTATTCAAATTATCCCATAAAATATATAAAAAAATTTTCATTAAAATATGTTAGGTAGTTTTTAAAATAAAAATTATTTAATATAGGGAGAAAAGCAAATTCAATTAAATTGTGACTCTTACTATATCCTCCAGAAAGCAAAATGAGATATATTTTATAATAAATATATTTCCAAGAGTTTTATTGTTTTATATATAAGAGAAATTTCACATTTTAAATTAAATATGGTAGATGGAAATTTTTCAAATTTTTTTAAATTTCATATAACTCTTCATGATTGATGGTCGTCTATCTGTCTGTCCTTTTATATGTATTTGATGGCATTTTTAATGCACTTTCCTACGTCCTAGAGAGTTAAAATTTATCCCACAGCTTAAGAAATTACATAAAGTTTACAGAAATTACAATTGAGATATTTTTATTTTTAATTCGAGGAAGTTATACTTTTAAGGAGTAGATATAGATAGAAAGTCTAATTTTTCGGGAAGAAACACTGTTTCGTAAATGGTCTTAAATACTAGAGTTTGTTATGAATTACATAAAAATGCTTTTATTTTAATAGTACGATTATATTTATATAATTAACTAGCACTATACCCGTTCTTTAGAATATCTGAAGGTAAATTTAAGAAATTCGCATTAAAAATAGTAATCAGTTTAATAAACAGATTTAAATTTATTTAGAATTACTATTTTTGTAGTACAGAATAAATGTTGTATAAAAATTGCAGACAGAAGATGCAGTACAATAATTTTATCCTCGTTGACCTGTGTGTGTGTGTGGAATATTTCAAACAAAATCTGGTATAAAAATTGCAATCAGTGAATACTGGAAGTCAATTGATATTAAACGCAATCGAATGTTTGGAAAGCCCCCAAATTATAACTCGACAATATCAATAATCCCTGAATCAACAGTCCCCGAAAATATCAATGATAATAATGTTTAAACCTGAAGACCGTAATTGATATTATCCAGTCAAAAATGCAATGTCAATGAAATTTATCTTATATACATATCTTTATTTTTCAAATCAGAAAATATTTAATAAAAATCGTATAGCACATAACGCATTGGATCCGTTGCTAAGCGACATGATATCATTTGCTTAAAATAAATTAATGGAAATCATATCGTCTGAAAAATGCTATCTCCATGGAAGGTTTGGCGACATTTTTGTCAATTTAGCGATAACTTAAAAAATCGCCAAATTTATCGCCAAGTGGGACTGTAGAACTGATAATCCCATTTTGCGATAAATTGACGGAACATCATCACTATCCCCTAATACTATCCCCTAACAAAAACATAATTAATTTCATTTATTAAGCGCAATTTTATCAATTCCATGATATTTTTATGGATTTACAAATATTTTTATCAATTTGGTGATATTAAAAAAATTCGTTAAATGTGTTACTAAGTAGGATGAATGAACTGACCGACAAATGCTACCGAAACACCATTTCATTACTCTATTAAAAAAAAACAAATCATTGATTTGCGTCATTTTTATAAATTTGGAAACATTTCCGCTAATTTGGTAAAGTTTAAGAAAAGTTACCAAGTTATTTAGAGATATTCCGCTAAACTCGTAGCTCTAAATTTGCAGATCTGAAAAATAAAATATCCTGATCCCGTTTGTATATACTAAATGAAAACACTAAAATTGTATTATAAGATACAGCCGTTCTACTCTTTTTCTGCTTCAACAATCGGCTAAATGAATTTATTGGGTAAACACAATATATGAGTTTATTAGCTAAACACAATATATGAGCTGGAAACCTCTTTGCTAAAATAAATGAAAGTGATGTACGCAGTCCGCAATTTATATAATTAAAAGAACAACCAAACCTTTCAATTAAAAAATATATTTTTACATCCATTTATTTATTTTTCAAATAGAAAAAATAATAATAAATATTAACAACACATTTAATTTCATTCCGTTGCCGAGCAACATGATATAAGATAGAATCTTCCTCATAAAATGCGAAATTAAATAGCCATTTTGATTTCTTTATACTTTTCATCGATGAGTAATAGCTTGTGAAAGATAACCATGGAGGTAGATTTTCCATTTTAATTCATGTTTCAAGCAATTCGTGTTTTCCGATAGTGACTATTTAATGCAAAAATCCTGCACCAAACTCGGAAATAAAGTTTTATTTCATTTTGACGTTTAAAACAAACGATTTTGATCCTATCCGTTTGAATAAACCACGGAGTTGGAGAGTATAACTCATAGGAAAAAGTTCCGTTTTTCATTAATATCTCGACAACCCCTGGTCTTAGAAACTCGAAACTTGGACTAAATTTATGGGGGGCTATTTCAAGGTTATCCACAAAATTTCATTAAATTCGGTTCAGCCGTTTTTCTGTAATGATGAGACAAACGAAAATTTCGTTTTTTACTAATATCTCGAGAACCACTGGTCGTAGAAACTCCAAACATAGACTAAATTTTAAGTGGGGCTATTTCTAGGCTACACACCGAATTTCATCAAATTCGGTTCAGCCGTTCTCCCGTGATGATGGGACAAACAGACAGACAGACAGACAGACAGACAGACAGACAGACAGACAGATTTTCAATTTTATTTATATAGATTCGAGGAAGTTATACTTTTAAGGAGTAGATATAGATAGAAAGTCTAATTTTTCGGGAAGAAACACTGTTTCGTAAATGGTCTTAAATACTAGAGTTTGTTATGAATTACATAAAAATGCTTTTATTTTAATAGTACGATTATATTTATATAATTAACTAGCACTATACCCGTTCTTCAGAATATATAATATAAATAACTTAAACTTCTGAAGGTAAATTTATAGAAATGCGCATTAAAAATAGTAATCAGTTTAATAAACTGATTTAAATTTATTTAGAATTATTATTTTTGTAGTACAGAATAAATGTTGTATAAAAATTGCAGACAGAAGATGCAGTACAATAATTTTATCTTCGTTGACCTGTGCGTGTGTGGAATATTTCAAACAAAATCTGGTATAAAAATTGCAATCAGTGAATACTGGAAGTCAATTGATTTTAAACGCAATCGAATGATTGGAAAGCCCCCAAATTTTCGAATGAAATTTTGAAAACATCATCCAAAAATCAGAACCTTCTGTAATGTTACGTAAATAACCATTTCTTATAAAATATTTTATTCGAAAACTGTAACATAGAGTTTAGAAAGCTATCATGAACCGTTCTCGAGTTTTCAAATACATTTATCGGAAAATCACAAAAAAGAAATAAGAAACATATTAATTGTTGTGAAATATTTTCACTTTTCATATGTAATATTATTTTTTAACACCATACTCGTCGATCTAGTTCATCCCATTCACGAGAGGAGATACCCTGGGTAATAGTTTTGTATTTTAACGTCTTTATATGTAAGGAAAACTCTTATCTCTATTTACAATGCTTGGAGAGAAATTTGGCTACCTTTGCGACTAATTTCAGCGAAATATTGCCTACATGGCGATATTTCAACCCAGATTGATGAAAATATCGTCAAACTTGCAAAAATGCCGCCCAGTTAACGAAAATGCCGACAAATTTCTGAATTAATTACTCGTGTATTTTAATGCATGGCTTATTGCTGATAGTATCAGTATCGATAAGTGTCAATATAGAGTTGTACGAAATATAAGTTAATTGGATACTTCGAAATCGTTTACATGTTGTTATCCGGAAAAGCGCCGAATGTACAATTTAAAGTTAAAAGCACTTTGATATAGATCTTAACATACATAATTTTGTCATTGTAAAAAAGTAAATTCATTGCATAATATAGGGAAAGTCATGTACTGCTTACATCAGATATTTTATCAATTGTGTACATGCTATATGCAAACCGTACGTCGTTCCATAATAAATAGAGAACAATCGCCTATCATAATCCGTTTGCCAGATAGCAATTCTAACTTCCTTCAATTTAGTCTTTCTTTATAGATAGCGCATATCCGCTTTCCTATTAGTAGACTATATAGTTCTATAGTTCTTCTATGCAAAGTCAAAACGGATACACGAGGGCTTAAAAGGGAACTCTGTATAGCGTTTAATGGTATATACAAGTGGTCTTCAACTTTTTTGAACAGGCCGTATTTGAGTAAATTAGAGGCTGGCCACATATGCAAAAACGCGTATACGCATATCACCACAAAAAACAACAAAACAAAAAAGTGTATTTTCGTAGGGGCGTATCCTCGAAACAGCTGTATGTCCTATTTTTACTCAATTGTGCTTAATTACGTTAAGTTTTTACGTATTAAAAATCCGAGTATGTTTTTCTCTTATATTTCAGTTAGCTGCGCGATCCAGTCTGTGCAGCTTTCTCGAAGAACAAGTTATTTATCTAATGAATTTTGATTAAGCTAAAACATTTCTTATATATTATATTTTATTAAAATATTATGGGTTCGTATTTGTTGTCCTCATAAATAAAAATATTTCATTTTATATTTTTAGCAATTCCATGTTCTGTGGGGTGACAGAGTACTGTTGTCAATTTAGGTCTTAACGAGTAACTGTCCCAAATGACGACCTTTCCATAAAATTGACCCATCACCCGTCGGGCGATAAATAAATTTCAATGAAAATTTAGACTTGGATATGGCAGAATTTTTATCAATACGAAATGAAAACCAAAAAGTTATTTCAATTATTGAAATTATACCTGGTTACCTTTTAAACTTTCTGAAATAGGGAATCGGATTGAAATAATCTGATTTAAATTTTACACAGACTCCCCTCTTTCATATTTGTTAAAATAAAAACCATTTTATTACCTCAAGAAAACTCCGAATGAAAAAATGGGCGTGGCCAAATCAACTATGGATACATGTTGAGCAGCTTCTTACAATAAAATATATTCGATATTTTCTACATAATGCTCTTTTATAATTGAATATAATCATCAGGATTTTCAATTTCTTGAATTTCTAATAGAATTGTATGGGCTCCAAAATATTCGAAACTCATTTAAATTTCTATATGTTTTTCCGTCCAGAGCTAGACGAATATTTGACAAATCTAAAAATGACGGTAAGAATTAATAAAAGTTATATAAAAAAAATTATACGAAATGTTGATGAGGTAAAGGAAATAGGCAATTTAATAACTGCGATTTCCAGAATCTGCATGATTTACGTGTAGTAAATCCTGCAGATACGTATAGTATTTGATATCTGTATAGCCTATCAAATGCCAATGGAAAATAAAAATTATGTTCCGAAAATAAATATAACAGATAATAATGGTATTTCTCACTCCAATTTCATGATTTGAAACTAATTATTGCGTGCACAACTGAATTGAAAATGAGGTATTATTACATACGGAATTTTAAGCCCCATTTTGATACTGATTTATTGTTTGCCGTTCTGGATGAAATCGCATAAACCTGGCTCGATACTAACATAAAGTTTATTGCACAAATCTCTTCCCACCGCGTCTGAAGATTTAACCTCAATCTACGGTAGAAAAATGTTTTCAAAAATATGTCTCAATAATTTATTTCAATTTATTATACATTTTCAACACTTTACAACATAGTTGAAAAGTGTTTATGACTTTGTTCATTCTGTCTGTCTGTCTGTCCGTTAGCACGATAACTGCCGTAAAAATGACTTTATCAAAATGAAATTTTAGTATGTTGTCCAGACGGTCTGTGGGACCTATGGGAATATAAATGAATAATATCACCCAATTAGTTTAGGATTGAATCCGGGTTGAAAAAATGAAATACATTGAACCCTATGGCACCTAATTTTTCGAACATTTTTAAGCGAATTTAAAATTCACAGATTGCTTCGAAAGTTTTAGAAAATATTGAAATTATCCCATAAAATATATAAAAAAAATTTAAGCAAATTATATTCAGTAGTTTTTAAAATAAAAATTATTATAATAATTACACCCTTTATATGGAGAGATCACGTGACCATTATATGAAGAGAACACGTGACCCACTTCAAAATGAAATATGGCATCCATCTTGTCTCAAAATCGTGATTTTTAAGTTCTTTTTAATTCATATTCAGTGTTGTATCCGTCCTAAAACCGCTTTATTTTTGCTTAAATTCTGTGCATCTACATACTGAAAGAACGCAATTACAAAATAGTTGTGTTTAAATGATCATCCAACTTAGATTATTTCTACAACGAAGCCTACTTTTCACTTACAGAGAATGTAAATAACAAAAGATGTAGAATGAGTTGTATAAGAATTGTTGCATTTCTTTAACGCAAAATTATTTAACTCATGGAGTCTGCAATATAGCTGATATGAATGAAAAATTCATTGATTTTACGCAGAGAAGCAAACAATTTTTTCGATGAAGTTTAAAGCATAGAGTTAAATTACTTGTGCCTCCATTGTTTTAAGTTTCTTAATAAAATAAATTACTATAGTATTGTGATGAATGAAATGAATGGAAAAATGTTTATGAATGAAATGCTGCTTTTATAGAGAGAGCCTGGCGTGTTATATTTCGATGACGTCATTTGAATAAATTTCATTTGCTTTCGATGAAGTTTTCAAATATAATAAATTATTGTAGTATTATGATAATTTAAAAATATCACCCAGGAGTGTATCGCATTTTAGAGATGTTTAAATCAGGCATTTTATATTTCAATGCCGTTATTTGAATGAAGTTCATTTTTTACGAAGAAGTTTTAAGTTTTCAAATATAATAAATTAATGTAGTATTGTGATAATTTTAAAAATATTAGTGAGGAATGTATCGCATTTTAGAGATGTTTAAATAAAATTGCATTGATGTTGGAAATTGTTTCATAATTAATGCTTTATGCATGATTGATCTTTCTTGTTTATTAATGCTTCTGCATTTGTAATGTAAAGTATGTAAGTAAAGTATGTAAGTATTAAGTAAAGTATGTAAGTACGTAAGTATGATGTAAGTAAAAATATTTATATTGGTAGAGCTGTTTCAGGGTCAAAAAGTCTATTACATAAATTATGATAAGGATAATTTGAGGGTTTTTTTACAGTTAAGAATGCTCATTTAACAGATTGCTAAAGCTTGATCAAAAAGTCAGTGATTCAAATACTTCTTTTGGCAAGGCATAATTCTTTCTCGAGAACTAAACAAGAGTAATACCAAAATACTTCTTGAAAACTCTGGGAGTTTGATGATACATCTTTTTATTTTTATTTTATGAACGAGGGAAAATATATCTTTTTAATCGAGATGTTTATATGAAATTAATTCTATCCACCATCGGCACCTATGTAATTTATCCGGAGGCGGGGGGGGGGACTCAAGGATAAGATTAACATCATCGACTAGTTTGATATCCGTTTTTGTGATTTTGAAGTGCCCTCTTGTCTTCCTCTATGGGCGTCCATGCTAACTGGCAATACTTATTAATATTAAGTACGATTTACTCTGAACTTGAATGAGATCATGCTCATATTTCAGATCATATATCTTTATATAAAATGCACTGAAAAGTTATGATGCACTGAAAAGTTAATGCACTGAAAAGTTATGAAATTAATAGCCAAATGAAATGAACCACGCTAAAATCTAGCAAAATTACTTTTTAACTATATTTGTAAATGAAAACATATCTTATCCGTGAAAGAGTAAAGTCTTCCTTTTGCATGCCTTTACTTGCAGCCGTAAGTATAACAGTACATAACCATTATTTTATCATTTATATTTCTCAAGTACGCCCTCGGTCAGAAATCGCCATTGAAATGTATAGGATCACAGTCGGGGTAAAGTGTCTATAATGTATCATTGTGGACATAATGTATCTATAATGTAGGCCGAGTGTCTATATGATACATTATAGACACTTGAAAAGTATTTATGACTTTGTTCATTCTGTCTGTCTGTCTGTCCGTCCGTTCGCATGATAATTGCCGTAAATCATAAAAATTAGCACATAAATTACATAAAAAATGTCAGCAAAATATGTTCGGTAGTTTTTTAAATAAAAATTAAAATGGTAACCACACCCGTATTATATGAAGAGATCACGTGACCCACTTCAAAATAAAATATGGCATTCATCTGTTTTTCCTAGTGTAAAAATAGTGATTTTTAAAGTTCTTTTAAATGTATATTTAATGTTGCATCCGTCCTAAAATCGCTTTAGTATTGCGTATTTTCTGTACATTTATATTCTATGCCAATGCAATTACAATATTTTTTAGTTTAAATGATCATAAAACTTTGATTATTTCTACAACAAAGCTTAATTTTAATGAATGCTGGATGTAACCAAGTGGTCGATTGTAAGATGAGTTGTATAAGAATTGCTGAATTTTTTAAGCAAAATTATTTAGCTCTGGAGTCTCGAATAAATGAAATATTCATTGCTTTTACATAGGGAGCCAAACGATTTATATTTCCATGATGTCATCTGAATAAAGCTCATTTTTCCCCCATGAAGTTTTAAGTTTACAAATATAATAAATTATTGTAGCACTGTGATAATTTAAAATATATCAGCGCTGAATGTATCGCATTTTTAAAGTTGTTTAAATAAATGAAATGGCATTTCAGTTGGAAAGTGTTTCGGAATCAATGCTTTATCCATGATTGATCTTTGTTATTAAACTTTTAAAGTTTTTTTGTTTACTGACTTTATTGATTGCTTTTTTTCACAGAGGAATACAATATTTCGCATGATAGTATAAATTTCCGTTTTGAGTTCATCAGTGTATACGTTTATCTTGATACATGTATTCGTATTTAACAATTATGTCCACACCTCAATGGCGTACATACACACAGATTATATCATTCCAAAAGAGTTCGAATTACAATGTGATCGAAAACTCGCTCACCGCATCAAATTTCAAAATCATATAAAGTACCGGAAAATTTAAATAGTAGAATTTTGTCTGTTAGATGGTATTAATATACTTTCAAAATTGTATCACTGCTGTTTTTGATACGTTAGAAGAAAATTGCAGACCTACTTTTTTATCAATCGAAGAGCATGTTGTTTTTTCAGATTGCTAGAATTTTTATTTCAGATTTCTCTTCTTCAGATTTCTCTTTTTTTCAATATTTCTCTTCATGAGGGTACCATTGGAGCGTTTAGAAAAATACCCATGTTCTGAAACCATTAACAACTCAACAATTGCAAGATCAGTAAAGCATTTTCAAGAAATTGGAGATGTTGCAGACAAAGCGGATAAAGGCAAACTTTCCATTTTAACTCAGGATAAAATGTCTGAAATCTGAAATAGAGACTGGATTGTTCAAACTCTTCAATGAACTGTTCTGTAAATTCGTCAATGACAGTCTCATAAGAACGGCTTGAGGAATAATGCTCTAAAATAGACACTCCTCCACTTCAGGAAAAATCCATGTTTTTCGATTGATAAAATTAGGTTTGTAATGATCGTCTGATATATTATAAACATCAGACGATATTTCTTATATAAGAAATGATATTTTTTTAGAACAATTGGGTTTTCACGTATGATTGACTTCTTTAAAACTAATGAAGAAATTTGAGTTTTTACGGGAATTTGAAGATTAAACTGAGAAAGAGAAGGATTAAAAATATTATTAATACAAGGGGAAACCGGTTGGAATGGAATTCTCCCCCCCCCCCCCCCCGTCATTCCCTGGCTTATCATTGGTATGAAGAAGCAAAGATGCTCTGAAACCGAAATTCTTTCACTTTGGGAAAATCCATGTTCTTCAATTGATAAAAAAGAGGTTTGCAATGATCGTCTGATGTATTAAACAAGTGAGATTAATCCCGCATAAAGCATTGATTATTGAACACTTTCCAACTGTAATGCAATTTTATTTAAACATCTCTAAAATGATACATTGATACATTCAGAGGTAATATTTTTAAAATTATCACAGTACTACAACAAATTCATTATATTCGAAAACTTAAAACTTCATCGAGAAAAATGAACTTCGTCATGACGTCATTGAAATGTACATCGTCTGGCCCTCTATGAAAAAGCAGTAAATATTTCATTCATACACTTTTTCCCATTCCTTTCATTCATCATAATGCTACAATAATTTATTTTATTTAAAACCTTAAAACCATGGGGGTAAAAGTAATTTAACTCTATGCTTAAAACTTCATCGAAAATATCTGCTATAAAATCGACTGCATCTCTAGGTAAAATCAATGAATGTTTCATTTATGTCAACTATATTGCAGACTCCAGAGCTGAATAATTTTTCATTAAAGAAATTCAGCAATTCTTATACAACTTACCTTACAGCTTGAAGTGTTTACATACTCCATAAGTGAAAATTAAGCTTCGTTGTAGAAATAATGAAAGTTTGATGATCATTTAAACTCAAATATATTCTAATTGCGTTGTTTCATAATAAAAATGCACAGAAATTAAGCAAAAATAAAGCGGTTTTAGGACGGACACAACACTAAATATAAATTAAAAAGAACTTTAAAAATCACGATTTTAACACAAGATGGATGCCATATTTTATTTTGAAGTGGGTCACGTGATCTTTTCATATGATGTGTGTAATTAATATTTTAATTTTTAATTAAAAATCTACCGAATATATTTAGCTGAAACATTTTTTATATGTTTTATGGAATAATTTGGATATTTCCTAAAACTTTCGAAAGAATTTGTGAATTTTAAATTTGCTTAAAAAATGTTTGAAAACTTAGGTCCCATAGGGTTCAATGTATCTCATTTTTTCCACCGGTGTTCAAACCAAAACTAATTGGGTGATATTATTCATTTACATTCCCATATGTCCTACAGACCGTCTCAACAACATACTAAAATTTCATTTTGATTAAGTCATTTTTACGGCAGTTATAGTGCAAACAGACAGACAGAATGAACAAAGTTTTCAACTATGTTGACTTTGTTGAGTATGTCACTTTTCAACTATGTTGTAAAGTGTTAAGAAATGGTGAACAATTCAAAATATGCCATTTTTCGGCAGGTATCGTGCGGACAGACAGACAGACAGACAGAATAAACAAAGTCATAAAAACTTTTGAACTATGTTGTAAAGTGTTAAAAATCATCAGACGATATTCCTGATATTAGAAATGATTTTCTTTTTAAAGACAATTGGGTTTTTATGGATGTTTGACCTCTTTAAAACAAATGTAGAAATTTGAGTTTTCACCTGAATTTAAATATTGTTAAAGTGAAATAGATAAGAATTTTTAAAACAATTATTAATACAAGGGGCAGTCTGTTGGAAGGTGATGCCCCCCCCCTCCTTCCCTGGCTCATCATTGATGTAAAAAAGCAAAGACATAACAATTTAAATCATGTACCCTTATGAAACGCACTACAAGCCGCGTAATGTCCTTTGTATAGATTATGTTGCTGCAAAAGAGCTATGCATATGAATTTGTAAAACTTAATTTTAATTTTTCAGTCTGGTTTTACGTGTTCATAAATTGATCTAGGGAAAGTGGAAGAAACAAAAAAATCTTGTTCAGGCTACAAAATTGGAACAGTCATTTATGAATAAGCTTGATTACCTCACATAAAAGTAACCATGTGTTTAAAGGAGTGGCCGTGTCAAAACGCCAAGCATCATCCATCTACAGGAGGTTAAATCGAGGAAAGCCTCGATTCTTTTGTGTGAGCGTAGGTCATAGCAGAGGCAATAAAAAAATGTCCATTTACCTTAACAAGATTACCAATTTCCGTACGTTTTCAATTCAGTTTGTCTCATTTGTTATATAAGAAAAGTTCCGGAAATTCTCTTATGGATATAGAAGGGAATTTGTTACGGTAATAACATGTGTGCATTTAAACTTATGAATGTTTTTTTTTAATAGGTGCAGCCATCGTCACCATTAAGAGCGAGTTAAAATGCATAGGCACAACCAAGATCGTAAACAGAAGAAGTCGATGATCAAATGGAGGGCGGAGTTTACAGTGTTAAAATTATGGGGATTATAGGGGAGAGGGAATTTGTTTAGTCAATAAATAGCCTAACGGCAGTGTGTTGAGACCCAGACCGTCCGACCTACCAGAAAGGTGTAAGGTAACTGTATGGACGGCCGGTAACGGCAGTGTGTGTAATGACATAGTCAATTGAGGTTTAAACATTTAACTATCACCCTCCTTGGTTACAAAACTGTTAACTACGTATTAAACATGTGTTTCGGCGTATATTTGGTTCACTTATTTATGCTCAGGGAGACGACGTTTTATTCCCTGAGATACAGAGATGATTACCTTTATGTTTTTATATGTAGCGAATCTTACAGCCACCTCGTTAAAATTTCAGATTGATGCGTAATTTCAGATCTGTCTGATTTCCTTATTCATCTATTTTTTTTATAGTGGATAATATCATTTTCGCCGTTCCTTGTTCGACGTGAAAGTATAACATTTCAAATAAATCGTATTTTAATCATGCGAACTAGAAAAAAAAATCCTATTTGTTTCCAATTTTTACATCATTTAATAACCCATGAAATAAATTTCCTAGAATTATTTATAAAAGTTTAAGTCACGTGTTTGCGTGTGCATATATACATACACACATTTACACACGCGCACGCACACACATACATACACACACTCAAGCACACACATACACACCATCAAGCACACACATACACACACTCGAGTACATATACACACATTCAAATACACAGACACATACACAAGCACACATACACAAGAACACATACACAAGCACAAATACACACACTCTAGCACACATGCACACACTCAAGCACACGCACACACACTCAAGCACACATACACACACTCAAGCACACATACACACACACTCAAGCACACATACACACACTCAAGGACACACACACTCAAGCACACATACACACACTCAAGCACACATACACACACTCAAGCACACATACACACTCAATAACATGCACCCACTAAAGCGCGTACACACATGCACACACTCAAGTGCACACACAAGTGATCGGAATATATTTAGGCGGTCTTAAAAGGTATTTTATTGTTAAAATAATGAATTTTCTGAAAGATAATACTCTCTCTACGCAGTAATATGGGAAGGCAAAACTTTAATTTTGGTTGGGACTTATTAGCGGCAGCATTTGCATCTTATGAGATATTCTATAATTTCACTCTTAGCAGTTCGAATCGGCATCGTTTGATCTGCGGATTCTTTGCATATCGCAACGCTTCGGGATGCTTTAACCTTTAATTAGGCCACAGGAAAAGTGGAAGGCTTCACACTTTCTCATTATATCGTTTTGTGCATGCATTATTAAGGAGTGTAATAACTACTCAGACAAGAATGGACCACCCACATTTAATATGTGAGTTAAATGAACCAGATAGATAACGGTTATGGTGAATCAAAAAGTTGATTAATAATTTTTTGAACAATTCGGAACCCTTTGATCAATTCATTTTCACTTTCTCTATATATGCATGTCATTTCATAGTGGATGGTGTTACTGTAAAATCAAAATAAAATCATAGTATTATTAACGTTCTAGGAAGACTATGTACATGGTCACAGCCAGATATATAAAATATTTAAATACCATTAAATATTTAAAACATATTTAAATGATTTAATAAGTATGGTAAACACGTCTAAAATACACTGCTGACCATTGAAATTGCTACACCATGAAGGCGGTATGCAACAAACGTCAAATTTGCATGAAAGGTACTACATGCTGGGATATGCAAATGATTAGCATTGCAGTGCATGCGCACAAAGCAGGTATGAGTGACGCCATCTACATTCTGCATAAAAGGGAAGATTGCACAGCGGGTTTCTCATTCGGAAATCGCATTTGAACGTTGGTTCTTTGTGTGAAAGCCGTGTTATGCCTCGTGTAAGAAGAAGAAACTCCTACCACCACATACGAAGTTCAACCGTGGCAAGATTGTGGCCTATCGGGACTGCAGTTTATCGTTCGGCAACATTGCTGCTCGCGTTGGTCGAGATCCCATGCCTGTCAGGCGAATATGGAGTGTATGGGTCCAGGAGGGTAATACTGAACGCCATGCAGTATCTCAGCGGCTCCGGGCCACTAACGTCCGAGAGGACAGACATGTTGTCCTCTCGGCCTTGCGGATCGTACAGCTACGTCACGTACCCTGAGTCAGGAATTTGGATCGTTTGCAGGACAAGTGTCAGCACGGACAGTGCGACGACGTCTGCAGCACCACGGACTATCAGCACGGCGAGCATTGTTGCGGCTTCGCTTGACCCTGCAGTAAAGGCATTCACACATGCAGTGATGCGACGAACGACGACACTGGACACTGGAGTGACCACGTCACCTTGTCAGGCGAATCCCGGTTCTGCGTACAGCATCATGATACACGTATCCGTATGTGGAGGCACCCAGGAGAACGAATGTTGCCAGCTTGCATTCGTCATTGCCATACGGGTCCAGCACCTGGCGTGATGGAATGGGGGTGCCATTGGGTACAGAGCCCGGTCGCCTTTTATTCGCATAGCCGGTAATGTGGATATCCCCAGTTACATTTCTGACGTGTTAAAGTCCGTGGATGTTTCTGACGTGTTAAGGCCCGTGGCTCGGGCGTTAGTGGCCCGGGGCAGCTGAGGTCCTGCATGGCGTTCAATATGGCTCTCCTGGACCCATCGATTCCATATTCGCCTGATAGTCATGGGATCCCGCCCAACGCAAGCAGCAATGTCGCAGAACGATAAACCGCAGTCCCGATAGGCCATAATCCTGCCGCGGTCGAATTTCGACATGTGATGGTAGGAGTTTCTCCTTCTTACACGAATCACGACACGATCTTAACACAAACAATCAACGTTCAAATGCGATTTCCGAATGAGAAACCCACTGTGCAATCTTCCCTTTTAAACAGAATGTAGATGGCGTTACTCATACATGTTTTGTTCGCATGCACTGCAATGCTAATCATTTACATATCCCAGCATGTAGTACCTTTCATGCAAATTTGACGTTTGTTGCAAGCCGCCTTCATGGTGTACCAATTCTAATGGCCAACAGTGTATATCAAATGTTTTCAATCAAAGACTACAAGAGCTGTAAACAGTCTTTATTTAAAGTCACCATCTTAAAGTAACGAGAACTTTTTTCATTTTAAAGTGCCATAACGCTTTCAGACACCACAATGTTGGTGGCAATGTATTGCAATGTACATTGCCACTGATCATTCACCATCATCAGTGGCAATGCACATTGCCACTGATGATGGACATTATGATGTCTGAAAGCGCTATGGTATTTTAAATTGTTAAAAGTTCTTGTACGCCAAGGTGGTGTTTTTAAATATGGTTTAGATCTTGTAGTCTTTGATTGAAAATATTTGATATTTGAATGCATTTATCACCACAATCAACCATAAATCACAACAACCAACCATATTGACAACAATAAACTTTTGTGCGTATTCCTAAATGTCTCTTTCATAGAAAATGTGTAATGCTGTCGCTGGTGGAGTTTTCAAAACTAAGATCATTCCCACACTGAAGCCACATCACATAGCCTACCTATAACGCAACTGCCATAACACGTCTTAAAATTGATCAAAGGTGTACGAGGCAGCTTGGTTAAGTTCATATTCACAGAATAAAACTATCGAGAGTGCTCTCAAAATTAGAATAACAATCCTATTATAGATAATAACGGTTGAGGGTGCTTTACTGGCGCCTTTAATCTTCATTATCAATTTGAATTATCATCATTTTTTAACACTTTTCAATATAGTTAACAAGAAAGATCAATCATGCTTAAAGCATTGATTATGAAACACTTTCCAACTTCAATGCAATTTTATTTAAACATGTCTAAAATGCAATACATTCCTCGGTAATATTTTAAAACTTATCACAATACTTCATTCATTAATTTATTATGAACTTATCACAATATTCATTAATTTATTATATTTGAAAACTTAAACCTTCATCGAAAAAAATGAACTTCATTCAAATGACGGCATTGAAATATAAATTACCTGGTTTAAACATCTCTAAATTGTGATACATTGCTCGGTAATAATTTTAGAACTATCATAATACTACGATAATTTATTATATTTGAAAACTTCATCGAAAACAATTGAAATTCATTGAAATGACGTCATAGAAAAAATAACACGTCTGGCTCTCTCTATAAAAGCAGCATTTCATTCATAAATAATTTCCCATTCATGTAATTCATCACTATAATAATTTATTTTATTTAAAAATTAAGACCATGGAGCTACAAGTAATTAAACTCTATGCGTAAAACTTCATTGAAAAATATCGTCCTTCTCTTTGGAAAATCAATGAATATTTCATTCATATCAGCTATGCAGACTCCATGAACAAAATGATTTTATGTTAAAGAAATACAGCAATTCTAATACAACTCATTCTATATATTTTGCTGTTTACATTTTACATAGGTAAAAAATAGGCTTCGTTGTAGAAATAATCAAATTTGGATGAGCATTTAAACTCAAATATATTGTAATTGCGTTGTTTCAGTATGTAGATGCACAGAATTTAAGCAAAAATAGAGTGGTTTTAGAACGGATATAACACTCAATATGACTTAAAAAGAACTTTAAAAATCACGATTTTGAGACAAGATGGATGCCATATATCATTTTGAAATGGGTCACGTGATCTTTTCAGATCATGGTCACGTGATCGCTTCATATAAGAGGTGTTATTATTATTTTAATTTTTATTTAAAAAACTACTGAATATATTTCGCTGAATTTTTTTTTATATATTTTATGGAACAATTTGACGATTACCTTAAATTTTCGAAGCAATTTGTGAATTTTAAATCCGCTTAAAAAATGTTTGAAAAAGTAGGTCCCATACTGTTCAATGTATTTCATTTTTTCAACCCGGGTTTAATCCAAAACTAATTGGGTGATATTAATCATTTATATTTCCATAGGTCCTAGAGACCGTCTGAACAACATACTAAAATTTCATTTTGATTAAGTAATTTTTACTGCAGTTATCGTGATAACGGACAGACAGACAGACAGAATGAACAAAATCATAAACACTTTTCAACTTTGTTGTAAAGTGTTAAAACGTGTTTATGACTTTGTTCATTCAGTCTGCCTGTCCGTTCGCATGATACCTGCCGTAAAAATGGCTTTATCAAATTGAAATTTGAGTATGTTGTTTAAAGTGTCTGTGGGATCTATGGGAATATGAATGAATAATATCACCCAATTAGTTTGAACTGAACCCGGGTAGAAAAAATGAATTACATTGAACCCTACGAGACCTAATTTTTCAAACATTTTTTAAGCGAATTTAAAATTCACAAATTGTTTCGAAAGTTTTAAAAAATATTCAAATTATGCCATAAAAATTATGAAAAAAATTTCAGCAAAATATATTCGGTAGTTGTTAAAATAAAAATTAAAATACTAACAAGAAAGATCAGTCATGCATAAAGCATTGATTACGAAACATTTTCCAACTTCAATGCAATTTTATATAAACATCTCCAAAATGCGATACATTCCTCGGTAATATGTTTAAAATTATCATAATACTACAATAATTTATTATATTTGAGAACTTCGTCGAAAACAAATGAACTTTATTCAAATGTAAATCGAAATATAAGTAAATATAATCGAAATATACGTCATCGAAATATAAATCGCCTCTATATAAAAGCAGTATTTCTTTCATAAACTTTTTTCTATTCTTTTCATTCATCACAACACTATAATAATTTATTTTATTTAAAATCTTAAAACCATTGAGGTACAAGTAATTTAACTCTGTGCTTAAAACTTCATCGGAAAAATCGTCTGCTTCTCTGTGTAAAATCAATGAATGTTCCATTCATATCAGATATATTGCAGAATCCATGAGGTATATAATTTTGCGGTAAAAAATGCAGCAACTTTTATACAACTCATTCTACATCTTTTGGTGTTTATATTATCCATAAGTAAAAATTAGGCTTTGTTGTAGAAATAATCAAAGTTTGATGATCATTTAAACTCAACTATATTGTAATTGCGTTGTTTCAGTATGTAGATGTACATAATTTAAGCAAAAATAAAGCAGTTTCAGGACGGATACAACACTAAATATGAATTAAAAAGAACTTTAAAAATCACGATTTTGATACAAGATGGATGCCATATTTTATTTTGAAGTGGGTCACATGATTTCTTCATATAACGGTCACATGATCTCTTCATATAATGGTCACGTGATCTCTTCATATAAAGTGTAGAAAACCCAGACCACACGACCAACCCATAGGCTAATGGTAGCTTTCTGTGTGGCCGGTTCATATAAAGTGTGTAATTGTATGGTTGTTTCAATTATTTTTATTTCTAAAAAACTACTGAATATATTTTGCTGAAAATTTTTTATATATTTTATGGGATAATTTGAATATTTTCTAAAACTTTTAAAGCAATTTGTGAATTTTAAATTCGCTTAAAAATGTTTGAAAAATTATGTCCCGTAGGATTCAATATATTTCAGTTTTTCAACCCGGATTCAATCCAAAACTAATTGGGTGATATTATTCATTTATAGTCCCATAGGTCCCACAGACCGTCTGAACAACACACTAAAATTTCATTTTGATAAAGTCATTCTTACGGTAGTTACCGTGCTAATGGACAAACAGACATACATACAGACAGACAGACAGAATGAACAAAGTCATAAATACTTTTCAGCTATGTTGTAATGTGTTAATTACACCCATATTATATGAAAAGATGACGTGGCCCACTACAAAATAAAATATCGCATCCATCTTGTGTCAAAAATCGTGATTCTTAAAGTTCTTTTTAATTTATATTTAGTGTTGTATGCGTCCTAAAACCTCTTTATGTTTTCTTTCTGTGCATCTATATTCTGAAACAAAACAATTACAATATATTTGAGTTTAAATGATCATCAAACTTTGCTTATTTCTACAGCGAAGCCTAATTTTCATTTATGGAGAATGTAAACACAAATATGTTGGATGAGTTGTAAAAGAATTGCTGAATTTCTTTAATGCAAAATTATTTAGCTTTGGAGTCTCTGCAATATAGCTGATATGAATGAAACATTCATTGATTTTACATAGAGAACAGACCATTTTATAGCAGTCTTTTTCGATGAAGTTTTAGTAAGCATAGATCACTAGAACGACGGAAACGGTCATTTTTACCGCATAATTACTTTGAGAAACGATTCCTCCAAAACGGTTAATCCCAGCCCATTGAAATTTTATGACTTTTCATTTTTTCTTAAAGTTATTAAAAACACAGAAGAAAATTATTCTAGGTTTTATAATAAGAGAACAAAATCAACGATCTTCCTAGAACGACGGCAGCGGTCAAAGCAGTTATGCGGTCAAAATGACAGATTCCGTAATGCTAGTTTTAAATTACTTTTACCTCCATGGTTTTAAGTTCTTAAATAAAATAAATTAATGTAGTATTGTGATGAATGCAAGGAATGCAATGAAAGTGTATAAATGAAATATTTACAGCTTTTACATAGAGAGCCAGGCGATTTATATTTCAATGACGTCATTTGAATAAATTTCATTTTTTTCAATGAAGTTTTAAGTTTTCAAATTTAATAAATCATTGTAGTATTGTGATAATTTTAAAAATATTACCGCTGAATGTATAGCATTTTAGAGATGTTTAAACCAGGCGATTTATATTTCAATGACGTCATTTAAATAAAGTTCATTTTTTTCGTTGAAGTTTTAAGTTTTCAAATATAATAAATGAATGTAGTATTGTGATAATTTTAAAAATATTACCTCTGAATGTATCGCATTTCAGAGATGTTTAAATAAAATTGTATGGCAGATGGAAAGTGTTTCATAATCAATGCTTTATGCATGATTGAACTTTGTTGTTTTAATTTGAGAGTGTTTTTCTGAAGAGTGTTTTTTTGAAGAGTGATTTTTTGAAGAGGGTTTTTTGAAGAGTGATTTTTTGAAGTTTTTTTTTTAATTTGAGATCTGATTGTTTCAATTTTAAAGTTATTTCTTATAATAGAATTTCTTAAAAACCTAGGAGCTTTATTTGTCCTAAGAATTCTGTTTTTTTTTCTAGAATCTGTTTTTGTTTTACAGGCATACCCATAAAATTGACACATATAGCATTATAGCGTTAACTATCGATTTATAAACTAACAGTTTATTTTGATAGTTTAGGTGTGTATTGTCTATGAGGAGTGCAGCAAACCGATTGCTATTCCGATATTATCATTGATGTTATCTATGTTGTTGTTGCTGAGACCCAGACCGTCCGATCTACCAGAAAGGTGTAAGGTAACCGTTTGGACGGCCGGGAAGTGCCACCCAATTTAGACCGGAATCCAGTGGGGGAGGCGATGTTATCTGTGTGTAATTTTTTTTTATCTATGTGTAATCTATTTTTTATCTATGTGTAATTTTCGTTTCATCTATGTATTAAGTACAGTGATAATCTGGAGTACACCTATGTAATATATTTGTATATAGGACATGTGCATTCTTCTTCTTCTGCGGTGGAGACCAGACCGTCCGACAACTCGAAGGTGTAAGGTATCTGTTTGAACGGCCGGGAAGTGCCACCCAATTTAGACCTGAACCTAGTGGTGGCAGGCAGCATCGACAAGGGCCGTACTCTCCCTCCCCTACCACAAATCTCCCGAAGGGTGACATGTGCATTAAAGAGGTTTATGTACATAGGCGGCGGTGGGGTCATATCAAAAGAAATATATCTAATAAAATATATTGGGATTTATCATAACACGCCACTTGGTGATCCAGTTGAGTATGTCTAAGTGAGAATATGTAACTGTTTGTGAGCTATATGGTTTTGGAGAGCATCGCATTGCTATCTGCACATAGTTCCAGTTCAATTTCTTGTGTGTAGGGAATGTCATTTAAGTGCATGTTAAAAAGTGTGGAGTCAAGTATGGAACCTTGGGGGGACACTACTTTTTATCAGTATAGGTGTTGATAGTTTATGTTTAATTCTCACATGGAAGTGTATGTTATTTGGGTATGAAATTAAAAGTTTGACAATTGCAACAAGGATTTTAGGCATAATTAGATTGCAAATCAATCAATGTATCTCCAATAAAATTTGGCAAATGAATCCACATTGCCAAATTTTATTGGAGGCATTTTGGAAACATCGTGTCTGTGATGGAGTCTTCTCTTGTAGTATGGAAAAAATGCACTAAACCACTCTCATTACCTGATGGGTTGGTTGAGTGTTTGGGTCTTTTATGTGCTCATCAGCATGTAATAGAAGACGCCTGCAATGTCAACAGATTAACAGATTAACCATCTGTAGGCACCGACCCGAAGGTTTATAGTAGTTACTGCCTATGGTGGAGGAATATTTTCCAAAAACAGAAATCAAAACTTAATGGCAAGATAAAAATGATAAACAATTATATATACAATATGCTTGTCTATATTAGATACAGCTAGTATTTCACATCCATAAACACATGCCAACGGCCCTACCGTGCTGAAAACACCGGCTCTCATTAGATCACCGAAGTCAAGCAGCATCGGGCGCGGTTTGTACTTGTGTGGGTGACCACTTGGGAACACCGCGTGCTGTTGGCACATTTCGGGGGCTGTAGCCCGGTGGTTTGCGCGCTGGATTTGCACGCTGCCACAACTACCGCCGTGTTCACGCGGAGTACGATCACGTTAAACATGTGGGCCCATAAGTCCTTCCGAGAGGTTGGTGGTAGGGGAAGGAGGGTACGGTCCCTGTGGATGCCTCCCCCACTGGGTTCCGGTCTAAATTGGGTGGCACTTCCCGGCCCGTCCAAACGGTTACCTTACGCCTTTCTGGTAGGTCGGACGGTCTGGGTCTCAACAACAACAACCATAAACACGCATGTGCAGAACTGTTTCAAATGGGAGCAACGATACATCTGCAATGCCAAAAATAAAACTTTATTTCATTGGTTTGATTTGAATTCCTGCTGAGACAAGAGATCTTTACAATGACGCCCGACCAACTCAACGCTGCTGCTTATGAGCAGTCAATGGCAGGGATCTTCATAATGAGTGAGAATTGAATAATCAAATACGTATTTTTCCAGAATTCCAACAAGTTACGGCAACGATTTTAATTCAGGTTTAAGTGACAAGTTGTTTCGAACAGGTTGCTATCTTGTATTAAAAAAAAGGAAGAATGGGGAGGATGCATAGACCAGAAGTTTCTTATTTATCAGAAATCTGAAAGGTGGTTGGATTCATTGCAGAAACAGTGAAAATAATCGTCTAATGTATACATGATTGCTAGGAATGTTCTTAAGCATCCCAATAATTTTGTACGGAAAGATCCACGAGTACACACGTTAAGTCTATTTTTAGTAAAGTGACCATGCAGCGCCCCTAGCGGATAATTTTAAAAGTTCGGATAAGGAAATCGGCAAGGAAGCGAGGGGAGAAACAAGATTGTAGAGCATTGTTTAACGAGAAGAAATTGGCAATAAAACTGTTACAGAAATCATTTATTTGGTAGAATAGGGTTATATTCGTATTACTGTCTTATTCGAGAATGCTAAGATAAAAACACTTATACGCATAGACTGTTCAAAATGCGTCCGTCAGCAATAAAATAAACATTTTAATTCGAGAAAAATAATTGTAGATGTCATCGTGTTACAATCCCTGAAGATAACAGGTATTTATTGAAATCCATATACAAGTTCCGTGCATTCCTGATACCCATTCTTATTAATTAGATAATCCTCCACAACTGATGTTGGATTGACTTTTCGTCTATCTCGCTTTTCCTACTTCGTTTTCCTAATATTTTAAATTCTCCGCTACTGGCGCAGCAATCCCTTTTACTTGATAGGATACACAGGGACCTTTCCTTACAAAGTTATTGGGGGTGATTAAGGATTTTTCTAGGAACACTGTCGTCTGATCTGACGTAGATTGGTAGTTTGATTCTGCAACATGAGTTTTGTAAAGAACCTTGTTGTCTCAACCGAGAATCGAACCTTGAATCTTCGAACTGGTCAGCCGATGCTCTACGGTTGAGCTACTGGGACGAAATTGCAAGCTCTTATTGTTGAAGTGTACTCTGCATTCTCCACTCCCTAATGTCAGATTGACGTGAAACTGAGAATCTTAATGAACACTTCTTATTAATTTTACCTCAGGTTAGCCTCCTGATACTATTTTTATCCTCCAGGTTAGCTTTGTTCGTGGTCGTTATCTTCTTTATTTGAAATCGGCGCTCTATATCCCAGAATCCACTGAATCCGTTCTAGTCGTATTAGGGTCACTTTCAGATCTCTGATATCGTTTCACTAACATACAGGGTTGATTCGTTCGGACTCTATTGTAAAGAATTTCGCTGCCCCAACCGGGAATCGAACCATGGATCTTGGAAGTTCCCAGCCGATGATCTACTGTTGAACTATTGGAATGAAATTACAAGCTTTTATTGTCGAAGTTGATCCTGTATTTCTTCAAATGCTTTTTTTCTAAATTTCTTATAAACATTTACAGAAGACACATGGTCATTTTAAAATTATAAATATTCGAAGAAATAATTTGAATCTAAAATGACGGTAGAAGCAGTCAGTTTTGGAGTTTTTAACGATAAGGTGAGGTTCGTTGCCCTCCCGAACGAAAACCCAGAAAGAAATGCATTTCTGCGATTTCATTGATTCGTGACTGATGAGGCCTTTGTTTTGACGCATTGTTTGGCGAAAAACTTGATGTTATCGCCTTGCGGAATCTCAGGGCAATTTCACGTGTGGGAGTGTTTTTCCCAAAGCTTGCCGAAACTAGGTTTGGAGTGAAGTTGTGGTCAATCAGAATGTGGGCAGAATTTCCGAGCGAATTTGGGTGAAAAGGTTTGAGATCCTAAGATATGAAACAGGCATTTAATTTAGGTATAGATGGCATTGCGATAACGGTTTGGAATGGGATATTTGACTAATGTCTTTTGAAGAATATTGATGAAAGACGAGATAAGTTGGGAGATCGTTTCATTTGGCGATTCCAGATGACATCTTTTTGGCGCTAATTAAAAGAGTCAATTTGGAATAGTCTGATATTTCACTTTCGTGCAGTATATTTGGGTTAATAAGTGGCTATGAATTTAATTTGAATGCATATATTTTTACTTTACTTATATACATAATGTATAAGGAAAGTATTGTGACGGGATCGAAAATTCGAATTCGAGCTTTCGACGGGAGAGCACGTTTCAAGCATCCCTGATCACGAATTAACCATTTTTGAAGTGATGTCTGTGTGTGTGTGTGTGTGTGTGTGTGTGTCAGTGAGTCTGTGTAGACGATAAAATCACAATCTATAAACACCGGAAGCTTATTGTTTTTATACGCAATCGAATGTTCATAACCCCCCTAAATTTTCGAGTGAAATTTTGAAAAAATCGTCAAAAAATCAAAACTGCTAATAAAGTTGCGCAAATAGACATTTCTTATGTAATTTTTCATTAGAAAACGATTGACATAAATTTTAGAACGCTAACACGAACCGTTCTCGAGATATTGTACATTTTTCAAAAAAATTACCAAAAAGTCATATAAAATAAAAATAAAAATATTTCCTATTCAGAAACATGTTCACTTTTCATATGTAATACCATGCGATAAATTGGGTGACATCATTCTCGTGGATCTAGCTCGTTCCATTCATGAAAAAAGATACTTTAAGTAATACTTTTGTATTTGAACGCCAATAGTCATTTATCTGCTGTAAGAATAACATATTTCTTCTTCAATAACGCTTGGCGAGATTTTGACGACGAATTTGGCGGAATGTCGCCAACTCGGCAACTTTTCGAAATGTTGCCAAATTAACGGAAATCTCGTCAAATGGATAAAAATGACGCTAAATCAATGAAAATGACGACTAATTGTCGAAAATTCCATATCTTGGAAAGAATATTAGTATCAACTATAAGAAAAACCTATTTTTTACTGTAAAAGTAGTAAATTCATTACATTATATAAGGAAAGTCATGTATTGCCCACATCAGATTTTTCAAAATAGAAAATAATTACGAAACTACTGAAATTTTTTGTCATATCCGTATTTATGTATAACATTCCTTGAATTTGTGGGAGCTGAATATTGAAAACAAATGGGTTGGGGTATATTGTTATTCGCGTGGCTCTTATTTTGACATCTATATAAAGTACTAACATATGTACCCGACGTTGCTCGTGATAAAAATGTGAAAATGTTCATAGTATTCAAAAATATAGTGTTCTACAAAAATTCCATTAACACACGTAATTTAATTCTCTAAAGATAATGAATAAGAAATCATGTTCTTGCTATACAAAAGTATCTGCACTGCCAAATCTGACGAACAAGACATCCTGATAACGTTTGTAAACTACGTTATAAGAAATTGGAAGTTCAGTAAACATACACCCAAATAAAAATGGTAAAATTGTAACAAAAGTTATATCATTGCTATTTTAACTCTATTGCAATAATGGGTTACACACAATAGAAAATATATGAATTTGAAACATCTTTGCCTCAGGAAACACAGAACTTTGTAATTCTTGAAAACTTATATTTCCAAACCGCAGATGATAAAACGTAATCAAAATATAATATGACTCATTTATAAAATATATTTTTATGTCAATTTCTTTACTATTTAGGGCGGTCCAGGACACAAAAAAACCTGAGTCGCAAGGTCCTATACACAAATGTTAATACTATATCTAATTACTATACATTTTCTCTTAATGAAGGTATACGTTAAAAGTCTTTCTATACTCAATAGACATTTACTTGCATGCTAAAGTAAATATTTAGCATTTAAGAAAAATGTACACGCATTTCATGTTCAATTGAGATAAGCCTTTTACGTTTCTTGTTATTTTTACTTTCCCTGCAATACATGGTAATGTATAGGGAAAGTATTGGAATCATGCCGAAAATCGCAACTCGAGTTTTCGACGGATCTACACGTTTCGAGATCTCTAGAATACGAAAAAACTATTTTTAGCGTGACGTCTGTGTGTGTGTCTGTATGTCTGTCTGTCTGTGCAGATTTTGTATCCACTCAAACTAAAAAACTAATGGACCGAATTTCACAAAATTTGGTAGGTAAGTTACTTGAGAGCGAGTCTGGTGCTGATTAGTTTTGGGTACGATTCGGAATAAAAGAACCCGCCTTTTTTGCGAAATGGCCCGCAAAAGCTTGTATCGACCCTAACTGAAAAACTGATGGACCGAATTTCACAAAATTCGGTAGATGAGTCACTTGTGGGTTACCTTGGTGCTGATTAGATTTTGGCACGATTCGGAAAAAAATGACCTGCCTTTTTTTGCAAAATGGCCCGCAAAAATCGTCCAAATCTAAATTAAAGAACTGGATATACTCAAATATATCCATTAAATTCTGATTTAATACGTAATTTCTAACGACGAAAAGAATAAGACCAACCCCATTACACTAGGACTAGCCGTTCTCGAGATATTTTAGTTTTTCGTACTTTCCCTACGCCACCTTTAAAAATAAGCCCGGTTACCGCATGAGGTCGAAAATTGAATTAAAAGTGAAATACATTTAGTTAAAATAAAGCGAACGTTAATATAAGTCTGCAGGGAAAGTCATGTGCTGCCCACATCAGATTTTTACTTTCCCTGCAATACATGGTAATGTATAGGGAAAGTATTGGAATCATGCCGAAAATCGCAACTCGAGTTTTCGACGGATATACACGTTTCGAGACCTCTAGAATACGAAAAACCATTTTTAGCGTGACGTCTGTGTGTGTGTCTGTGTGTCTGTCTGTGCAGATTTTGTATCCACTCTAACTGAAAAACTAATGTACCGAATGTCATAAAATTTCGTAGGTAAGTCACTTGTGGGCGAATCTGGTGCTGATTAGTTTTAGGTATTATTCGGGATAAAAGAACCCGCTTTTTTATGCGAAATGGCCCGTGAAAGCTTGTATCCACTCTAGCTGAAAAACTAATAGACCAAATTTCACAAAATTCGGTAGATAAGTAATTTGTGGGACACCCTGGTGCTGATTAGATTTTAGTACGATTCGATAAAAAATAACCTGCATTTTTTTGCAAAATGCCCCCCCCCCCCCCAAATCGCCAAAATCTAAAATAAAAAACTACTTATGCTCAAATATCTCCATTAAATGTTTGTTTTATGCGTACTTTTTAACGAAGAAAATAATAAGACCAACCTCATTACACTAGGACTAACCGTTCTCGAGATATTTAAGTTTTTTCATATTTTGTCTACGACACCTTTGAAAATAAGCCCAGTTACTAAATGAGAACGAAACTTGAATTAAATGTGAATTAAATTTAATTAAAATAAAGAGCACGTGGATATAAGTCTGCAGAGAAAGTTATGTGCTGCCCACATCAGATTTTTTTATATTCGTTAGGGCCGAAATGCCCAAATCACACAAGTAGGTGGTGGTTGAAAAGTATAAGAGAGTATTAACTACTTCCACTGTTATCTCTGTAATTTTTCTTATCCAATATACAGAGTTTAAGAATTGGTAGTTTACCATATTTTAGTTGCAGTGTTCGTTCAGACTGAAGTTTTGCAAGTTGTACTTAAGAGAAGTCGGTGGCGAATTCTGGGGACACAACATAAGGATTGCACACCCAGCCATACTCGGTCACAGTGATGGAGGGAAAATATTGCGCCATCTTATCCTGAAGAATCGAAGCTGATTTAAGATCAGTTCCGATATCACGTCCCCATTGTAGATTTACTTCAAATGTCAAGAGAAAACATCTGAAGATTTTTCTTTTCCACTTATAATTTCCATATTCTACGTTGTCTTAAGAATTATCATTTGAACTCAACACATTTTTACTTTCTCTGCAATACATGGTAATGTATAGGGAAAGTATTGGAATCATGTCGAAAATCGCAACACGAGTTTTCGACGGATCTATATGTTTCGAGACATCTAGAATACGAAAAAACCATTTTTAGCATGACGTCTGTGTGTGTGTCTGTGTGTGTGTGTCTGTCTGTCTCTGTGTCTGTGTGTCTGTCTGTGCAGATTTTGTATCCACTCTAACTAAAAAACTAATGGTCCGAATTTCATAAAATTTGGTAGGTAAGTCACTTGTGAGCGAGTCTGGTGCTGATTAGTTTTGCGTACGATTTGGAATAAAAGCACCCGCCTTTTTTTACGAAATGGCCCGCAAAAGCTTGTATCCACTCTAACTGAAAAACTACTAGACCGAATTTCACAAAATTCGGTAGATGAGTCACTTGTGGGTTTTCCTGGTGCTGATTTGATTTTGGTACGATTCGGAAAAAAATAACCTGCTTTTTTTTGCAAAATGGTCCGCAAAAATCGTCAAAATCTAAACTAAAGAACTGGGTATACTCAAATATATCCATTAAATGCTGATTTAATACGTAATTTTTAACGAAAAAAAGAATAAGACCAACCCCATTACACTAGGAATAGCCGTTCTAGAGATATTTTAGTTTTTCTTACTTTCCCTACGCCACCTTTGAAAATAAGCCCGGTTACCGAATGAGAAAAAAAATTGAATTAAAAGTGCAATAAATTTAATTAAAATAAAGGAAACGTTAATATAAGTCTGCAGGGAAAGTCATGCGCTGCTCACATCAGATTTTTTTGTTTTCCTTGCTTAGTCTTATTTGCGTAATTTAAATAGCTGGACATATCAGTTAAGTACACTACCTATGTACACCACTCCTCGTCATTTAATTGAGCGGAAAAATATGGTTTTTCGATGCTAAACATACGTAATAGCTCATTTTTCAGCTAAAAATGCTTGCAGGGAATTTGCTCTTTGATAACCAGTTGTTTTCAATGTGAAGAATCAAAGTGCCATGACAAGGTCCCGCTTTATGGTACATTTATCACAGGAGTCTTTTCGTGAGAGCCCTTGATTTAATGAAATTGACCTTTTTTACGATCGAGTCTAAAACGCTTTTAAATTTTGTTGGAATAGTTTTCGCCATCATAGTATCACGATGCACGAAACCTATATTCAGGAAATCTTATTTCAGTCTTGAAACAAATCCTTAAATATTTCAGTCATTGCAGGTGACGCTTCTGTGCAAACATAAATGCATTTTTTTTTCTAGACAGCCCATTTAGTTCCAAACACATTGGATCCGGTTGAAGTTGAAAACAATTCAATACATTAAAATAATCGCTCAATAATCGCATCCTGATCAACAAATCTGATGTAAATCAGTAATTGACATTTCTGACTCAGTAATTTCATTATATCAGTTGACAATTCATCAAGCTGTAGCGAAAATACCAGATCGTCAGTTAATTTTTCATATACATGGCTCTGGATATCTGAAGACATGTCATGAATCTAACAATTCAATAATTATGATGATAGTAAAGCATTTTAGAGTAACTGAAACGGTGGCAGATAAAGCTATAGCAGGCAGGACTTCCATTTCAATATATATAAAGTGCCTGTAATAGAGATTTAATTGCTTAAACTCTTGAACGAACTCTTCAGAAACTTTTGAATGACTCTCTCGTGTAGCTAAAGAAATATTGCTCTGAAAAAAGTTCTTTTGCTTTGGAAAACACCATGTTCTTTGATTGATAAGAAAGATGGTTATATTACCGTTTGACGTATTATAAATAGTAGCCGATCTTTCAAACGTATTTTTGAGAGTATATTAATGCCACCTGCAGATATTCTACTATCTCAAAAAAAAATACAGAAAATTCTACTATTCTACATTATATTATATGATTTTAAAAGAATATTTACATGCATTTTATATTAATAACTTGTAATCGAACACTCATAAAATAATTTTTTGTAAAATATTCCTCATTTTTGTTTGTATTCTAATACTGATTACGACACCAGTGAACCTCAATAATCTGGAAAGTGTTGACGCAAATAAACCTCAACAATCTGGAAAATGTCCGCACAAATGAACCTCAATATTCTGGAAAATGTCGACATAAATAAACTCCAAAAATCTTGAAAATATTGACGCGAATGAACCTCAACAATCTGGAAAATGTCGACACACGTGATCCTCAACAATATAAAAGTCGAGTGGAAATTCCCACCACAGATTTTATGTAACGTTTTAATTATCTTTTATTTCCATCTTCTTTTAGGACGCATTTTTAAATGAGATGGAAATAAACGACAGAAGTTCAACAATTTTAGCAAATTCTGATTGCATAATGCTTATTTTGAAGCCAACAGACGAATTAGGTTTCCAAACCATGTAGATATTTTCTAGGGTCAAAAGCGTGTCATGTATTTCTTGTAACAATATGAGGTTAAATCCTCCTCTGAACTTTTGTTTTCATTTTCCTGTCTCTGGCGAGATTATAAGCTAGAATAAAGGGCCTATAAACAAGCAGGATTATTGCTTGCGTGCTAAACGTGTTCGGTGAGTGGCAGTTAGTTTTGTTTCTGAATGTTATTTGTTTTTATTTTCCCAACATCAAATAGTTTTTCTAAACAGGAGCAGATGTATGTGTTCGGAGACCGTAGTGAAATGTGCGTCTTAAATTTTGAATAACAATGTACATGTAATGATATATCATGCAGACTACAAATAAATCGAGCTAGTTATTTTTTACATAATGTATCTACACTTAAAATCCAGCCATACACTTATGAATCATCACGCCCGCCCCCAGTCTTTCCAAAAGTAGCCAAAATGTACTCATGAGGTCTAAACATGTGCTTATTGGTCAAAAAATATCGTACTATATCTGGTATAAAACTTCAAATTACATTAAATTTATGAAAAATAAATTATTCTACATATTTAAATGCAACAATATTTACAAGAATTAATGCAAAAATATTTACAAGAATTAAATATAAAAATATTTTACAAAAATCAATATTTCAATATGAAAACGCTTCAGTATTTTGAAAAAATATTTTAATATTAAGGATACCAGAGGAGACCTATATCCCTCATATTGAATTTTCCAACTTCATTTCCCATTTCTCAGAAACTTAAAATACGACCAGTACAAAATTTTCACCGCTGAAAGATGAAATATATTTAACACTTTTTATCAGCCCATTACTAATTCACTTTCGAAAATTTTCAAATTATGTTTTTTTAGGGGTCACAATTTTTAAACAAAATGTTACAATATTAATTTTTATTTAAAAAAAAAGTAAATAACTTACCTTCGAAATCTCGCGTTAAAATGCGTGCACACATGATCAAAATATACCATAATAATTTCAAATTGTTGTGCCGGGTAGTTGTTGAGAAAAAGGAACTCAACCTGTAAAAAAAGAACGTTCTGAGAAAAGCATTTAAATTATGACTGTTAACGTGGCATAAGGAAATTTTTCAACTTTGAGTTTGCGGAATAACTAATGCGAAACATTGTTGGAAAGAGAACATTTTAAACCAATTAGATGGTCAATTAAAAAAAATAATTTTGCGGCCAATTTTCCGATTTTAGTCCTTTTAGAGATTTTACATTTTTACTGGATTGAAGCAATCTGTATTCCGGAAAATATTTTTATGTACCGTTTTGAGAATAAAATGAAATAACATGGTGATTAAAAATATCGTTTTAGAAAATAAACATCGATATAACTATAAACAAATCAGACAATACTCAACATGATATGATAAATATATTTATTTCATTATGCAATAAGAAAAGAACGGCATGCATGAACGTCCCGATTATAAAACAGCCATTTTTTAAAATTCACAAATTTTCAAAATTCTGTTTTATAGAAAAGATGACACTTACTATTGTTTATTTTTATGCAATATTTAGATACATTTATTTAAAAAACGTGCACTATCTCGAGAATGGCTCATGTTACAGTTTTAAAGTTTCAGTTATCCGTTTTAGAATAAAAAATTACGTATGAAATGATTATTTATTTAACATTATTAAATGTTCTTGTTTTTTAATTATTTTTTCAAAAATTTATTCGAAAATTTTGGGGGTGTCTTTCAGAAGTTTGATTGCATTTAAAAGCAACAGAGTCTCACTATTCATGAATCGTAATAATCGTACCAAATTACGTCCGAAACGTCCCATTTGTTCGTGAGACATTGCATCCACAGATTCACGAACACACATACTAATACATGCATACACACAGATATTATTTCAAAATCGTTGAATTCGATTTCAGGGATGCTTAAAACGAGCTCTTCTGTGAAAAACTCGAATCCGAATTTTCGATACCGTCACAATACTTTCTCTGCATGTTATACCATTCATGTAATAAAAGTAAAAATATCTCCGAGGTATCTTGCACCGAGAACTCAGTTTGCCCAGTACTGAATTTCGCGGATGTCCGGAGCATAGATTTTTTTTTTCAGGTGACAGCATAAACAGACAGATTGGCAAACATTTTCTTTTATTATGTAAGATTTTGATGAGTTTTGGTGAGATATATTGGGAATAAAACCAGGTTCTATTTTTGCAATTTATTCATTGCCATCAGAATTTGCTTACAAACGAACTTATAATTTCAAACGTAAACTGAGGGAAAGTATAACTAAAGAATATAGAGACTTCAAACATTCCACCCTATTTTAAGAGAGAAAAATATAAAAATTCAGGAAGAAAACACGATATAACACTATTATGAATTCATCAAGTAAATATACAATAAAAATAAACTGCGCAACTGCACTACAGGGCTCAGCCTCAAGAGGAAAATAAGTAACAACTTAAAAAAATTAAAGACAAAAACTGTAAAGAAAAAATCTTGTGTTCTAGTCTGAAAAGTCCCCCTCCCTCCCTTGCTCACAAGAAAGCAAGAAAGCGGAACAGACAGTGCCGCTTTCAGCAAACGCGCCTAGTCACATATAACAGACTAGGTACCATCATGAACTTAAAGTAGCGCCACATGACCATGAAATAAAAAAATCTGATGTGGGCAACACATGACTTTCCTTATATAATGCAATGAATTTACTACTTTCACAGTAAAAAAAATCTGATGTGGGCAACACACAACTTTCCTTATATAATGCAATGAATTTACTACTTTCACAGTACAAGAATCTGATGTGGGCAACACATGACTTTCCTTATATAATGCAATGAATTTACTACTTTTACAGTAAAAAAAATAAGGTGTTTCTTACAGTAGATATTTATATTCTTTTCAAGATATTGAATTTTCGACAATTAGTCGTTATTTTCATTGATTTAGCGTCATTTTAATCCATTTGGCGAGATTTTCGTTAATTTGACAACATTTCAAAAAGTCGCCAAGTTGGCGACATTCCGCCAAATTCGTCCCCAAAATCTCGCCAAACTTTACTGCCGGAGAAATAAATTATTCTTATAACAGATAAATGACTATTGGCGTTCAAATGCAAAAGTATTACTCGAAGTATCTCTTCTCATGAATGGAACGAGCTAGATCCACGAGAATGATGTCACCCAATTTATCGCATGGTATTACATATGAAAAGTGAACATGTTTCTCAATAGGAAATATATTTTTTTTATTTTATATGACTTTTTGATAATTTTTTTGAAAAATGTGAAATATCTCGAGAACGGTTCGTATTAGCTGTCTAAATTTTATGTTTATTGTTTTCTAATGAAAAATTACATAAGAAATGTCTATTTGCGTAACTTTATTAGTGGTTTTGATTTTTTGACGATTTTTTCAAAATTTCCCTCGAAAATTTAGGGGGTTTTTAACATTCGATTACGTTTAAAAACAATAGGCTTCCAGTGTTTATGGATTGTGATTTTTGTACGAAATTTCGTTCGAATCGGTCCATTCGTTCGTCAGTTATCGTCTTCACAGACCCACTGACACACACACACACACACACACACACATACTTTCACACACACACACACACACACACACAGACATCACTTCAAAAATGTTTGATTCGTGATCAGGGGTGCTTGAAACGTGCTGTCCCGTCGAAAACTCGAATTCGAATTTTCGACCCCGTCACAATACTTTCCTTATACATTATGTACATAAGGAAAGTAAAAATAGGTATTTATTATAGTAGATACTTATATTCTTTCCCAGATATTGAATTTTCGACAATTTTCATTTTCATTGATTTAGAGTCAATTTTATCCATTTGGCGAGATTTGAGTTGATTTGGCAAAATTTCAAAAGGACGCCCGGCGCCAGTCCACCATATTTGTCGCCAAAATCTCGGCAAGCGTTATAGACGGAGAAATAAGTTTTTCTTATAGCAAATAAATGGCTATTGGCGTTCAAATACAAAAGTATTACTCAAAGTATCTTTTATCATGAATGGAATGAGCTAGATCCACAATAATGATTTCACCAAATTTATCGCATGATATTACATATAAAAAGTGAAAATGTTTCTGAACAGTTAATATTTTCTTTTAATTTATGGGATTTTTTGTTAAATGTATTTCAAAAATGTACAATATCTCGAGAACAGTTCATGCTAGCGTTCTAAAGTTTAGGTCAATCGTTTTCTAAGAAAAAATTACATAAGAAATGTCTATTTGTGTAACTTTATTAATGATTTTGGTTTTTCGATGATTTTTTCAAAATTTCACTCGACATTTTAGGGGGGTTCTGAACATTCGATTACGTTTAAAAACAATAGGCTTCCAGTATTCGCGGATTGTGATATTTGCACCAAATTTCATTCGAATCGCTCCATTCGTTCGTGAGATATCGTCTCCACAGACTCACTGACACACACACACACTCACATACACACACACACACACACACACAACACACACACACACACACACACACACACACACACACACACACAGACATCACCTCAAAAATGTTCGATTCGTGATCAAGGATACTTGAAACGTGCTCTCCCGTCCCGTCGAAAATTCGAATTCGAATTTTCGACCCCGTCACAATACTTCCCTTATACATTATGTATATAAGGAAAGTAACAAAGAAAAAAAAAAACCCTCAGAGAATAAGTGAGTTCAGACCGTCAACAATACTGGTGGAAATAAGAATACTTTTTTAATTTTAAAAATTGACAGGGAGTTGACTAGAAAACCACAGGGCCCTGAGCTTCTGCTTGGGTCCACCAGGGTGAAAGTAACAGAGCACTCAAAAATTTAATTAATGTTCTACATCATTAGCCAATTTACACACTTAGGGCATTGTTCTTCAAACTTTTTAGTCACGGAACCCTTCTTTCTACTTTCCTTATATACATAATGTATAAGGAAAGTATTGTGACGGGGTCGAAAATTCGAATTCGAGTTTTCGACGGGAGAGCATGTTTCAAGCATCCCTGATCACGAATCGAACATTTTTGAAGTGATGTCTGTGTGTGTGTGTGTGTGTGTGTGTGTGAAAGTATGTGCGTGTGTGTGTGTGTGTGTGTGTGTCAGTGGGTCTGTGGAGACGATAACTGACAAAAGAATGGACCGATTTGAACCAAATTTGGTACAAAAATCACAATCCATAAACACTGGAAGCCTATTGTTTTTATACGCAATCGAATGTTCAGAACCCCCTAAATTTTCGAATGCAATTTTGAAAAAATCGTCAAAAAATCAAAACCACTAATAAAGTTACGCAAATAGACATTTCTTATGTAATTTTTCATTAGAAAACGATTGACATAAATTTTAGAACGCTAACATGAGCCGTTCTCGAGATATTGTACATTTTTCTAAAAAAATATCAAAAAGTCATATAAAATAAAAAAAAATATTTACTATTAATAAACATGTTCACTTTTCTTATGTAATACCATGCGATAAGTTTGGTGACATCATTATCGTGAATCTAGCTCGTTCCATTCATGAAGAAGGATACTTTGAGTAATACTTTTGTATTTGAACGCCAATAGTCATTTATCTGCTGTGAGAATAACTTATTTCTTAGTGCATAACGCTTGGCGAGATTTTGGCGACGAATTTGGTGGAATGTCGCCAACTTGGCGACTTTTTGAAATGTGGCCAAATAAACGAAAATCTTGCCAAATGGTTAAAAATGACGCTAAATCAATGAAAACGACGACTAAATGTCGAAAATTCAATGTCTTGGAAAGAATATTAGTATCTGCTATAAGAAAAACCTATTTTTTACTGTAAAAGTAGTAAATTCATTACATTATATAAGGAAAGTCATGTGTTGCCCACATCAGATTTTTAAATATAATTTGATGGGGGAACCCAAAATGAGAAAAAGTCCATTATGGTCCTAAATATTCATTCAAATTTTACGCATTTTAATAAAGTTTTAAGAAAATTTACATGAAACTATCACATTGAGGAACACTTGGAATACTGTCACGGAACCCCAAAGGTTTGCGGAACACAGTTTAAAAAACGCTGAATTAAGGGAACGTTTTAATTTAAACGTGTGAAGATATTTCATACAAGGACCATAGCCGGTGAAAATACAAATTTGGCAATTTTAAGATTATTATGCTAAACCTCGGAAATAACTGCCCTATCATCCCCAACTGAGGAGTCTCAGAAAACCAGCCATTCCTTCAACAATTAACTGGGATGTGATTCAACTCGAATTTCTCATACCAGAATTCATTTTTAATAGCTTGATTTTTTTTTTAATATTTAAGAATAATTTTTAATTAATTTTTTAATATTTAAGAAATATAAAATTTCGAATAAGTTTCGGTCGAATTAAAAAAAAATTCTATCTAGTTCCAGATTGTTTGGTAAAATGACTGATTATAAAGTTTCATGAAAATCCATTAATAATTGTGGCCGCTATCGTGTGCACAAGAAATCAACCACAGACAGACAGACGTACATTTCTCCATAAATAGTCAAAACGTGTTCAGAAGGGCCTAAAACATATATTGGCATCAAAATCTAAAATTCGAAAATTTTCGAAAAAAAAAAAAAACTTTTCTCTATTCTATATTACGTACGAGAAAGTAAAAAAAAATCTGATGTGAGCAGCACATGACTTTCCTTATATAATGCAATGAATTGACTACTCTTACAGTAAAAACAAAATAGGATATTCTTATAGTAGTCTCCAAGTTGGCGGCATTCTGCCAAATTTGTCGCCAAGATCAATCATGCTTAAAGCATTGATTATGAAACACTTTCCAACTTCAATGCAATTTTATTTAAACATGTCTAAAATGCAATACATTCCTCGGTAATATTTTAAAACTTATCACAATACTACATTAATTTATTATATTTGAAACCTTAAACCTTCATCGAAAAAAATTAACTTCATTCAAATGACGGCATTAAAGTATAAATTGCCTGGTTTAAACATCTCTTAAATGTTATACATTCCTCGGTAATAATTTTAGAATTATCATAATACTACGATAATTTATTATATTTGAAAACTTCATCGAAAACAACTGAAATCCATTCAAATGACGTCATAAAAAAATTACACGCCTGGCTCTCTCTATAAAAGCAACATTTCATTCATAAATAATTCCCCCATTCATGTCATTCATCACAATACTATAACAATTTATTTTATTTAAAAATTAAGACCATTGAGCTGCAAGTAAGTAAGCTCTATGCGTAAAACTTCATCGAAAAATATCGTCCTTCTCTTTCTAAAATTAATGAATTCATATCAGCTAAGCAGACTCCATGGACTAAATGATTTTGTGTTAAAGAATTACAGCGATTCTAATACAACTCATTCTACATATTTTGCTGTTTACATTTTACATAGGTGAAAAATAGGCTTATTAGTAGAAATATTCAAATTTGGAAGAGCATTTAAACTGAAATATATTGCCATTGCGTTGTTTCAGTATGTAGATGCACAGAATTTAGGCAAAAATAAAGTAATTTTAGGACGGATACAACACTCAATATGAATTAAAAAGGACTTTAAAAATCACGATTTTGACACAAGATGGATGCCATATATCATTTTGAAGTGGGTCATGTGATCGTTTCATATCATGGACACGTGATCGCTTAATACAAGAAAGATCAATCATGCATAAGCATTGATTATGAAACACTTTCCAACTGAAATGTAATTTCATTTAAAAATTTCTAAAATGTGATTCATTCAGTGGTAATATCTTTTACATTACACAGTACTACAGTAATTTATTATACTTAAATATTTAAAACTGTATCGAAATATAAATCATCTGATTCTTTATGCAAAATCAGTGAATATTTCATTCATATAACTTGTATTCCAGACTCCAGAGCTAAATAATTTTGTGTGAAAAAAATTCAGCAATTCTTATGTAATTCATCTTACAATCGCTTGAGATATTTGCTTTCTGCATATGTTAAAATTAGGCTTCCTTGAAGAAATAATAAAAGTTTAGGGATCATTTAAAATCACAACTATTGTAATTGCATAGGCACGGAATTTAGATACACAGATAATATATATGTGTATGTGTATGTACTCAAAGTATTGGGATCGTGCCGAAGATCGGAACTCGAATTTTCAAAGGATCTACACGTTTTGGGACTTCTAGAACACGAAAAAACTAGTTTTAGGAAGACGTCTGTGTGTGTAAGGGTGTATCTGTGTATGTTTCTGTGTGTCTGTGTGGATATTACATCCACTCTAATTGAAAAACTAATGGACCGAATTTCATACAAATTGGTAGGTATGTTTTTTGTGGTAAATCCTGATGTTCATTAGATTATAGTACGATTCGTAATAAAAGAATCTGCCTTCTTTGCGAAATGGCCGCAGAAATTGCCTTTATCCACTCTAGCTAAAAACTAATGAACCAAATTTAACAAAATTTGGTGTATAATATTTCAATAACCTACAAGTGATTTATATACTAAATTTAACAAAATTTTGTATATAAATCATTTGTAGGTTATTCTACTACGATTCGGGAAAAAGGAACGGGCTATTTTTGCGAAATGGCCAGCAAAAATCGTTATATATAAAAATAAAAGACTACGTGTGCTCAATTATATCAATTAAATTCCTATTTTATATGTGATTTTTGACAACAAAAAGAATAAGACTAACCCCATTACTCTAGGACTAGCCGTTCTTGAGATATTCTAGTTTTTTCGCGTTTTCGCTACGCCACCTTTGACAATAAGTCCAGCTATCAAATGAGAACCAAATTTAAGTTTAACGTGTAAATTCAATGTCATTTAAAATACTTATGTTGTGCAGATAAACTCAAATTATCATTGAATAAATAAAGAGACGAATATGAGTCTGCAGAGAAAGACATGTGCTGTCCACATCAGAATTTTTAACAATATTACAACAATGATTTATAGAAGTGAACGGGGATTATTTTCAGGCCATTTCGAAAAAAATGTATGATCTATATTTAAAGATCCATCAAATTTTTGTCGAATAAAATGTTCAACAAATTTAAGCTGTGTACCAAATTTTAACTCTCTAGGACGTAGGAAAGTGCATTTAAAATGCCATCAATTAAATTTATCATGAAGAGTTATATAAAATTTAAAAAAAATGAAAAATTGTTATCTACCAAATTTATTTCAAAATATGAAGCCACTCCCATATGCAAAACGTTTAAACAAATGGAGAGATATTTATTATATAATATCTCTCTCTTTTCTTTCTGGAAGATATTCCCTATATTAAATAATTTTTTTAATTAAAAAACTACTTAACATATTTTACTGAATTTTTTTTTATATATTCTATGGGATAATGTGAATATTTTCTAAAAATTTCGAAGCAATTCGTGAATTTTAAATTTTCTTAAAAAATGTTTGAAAAATTAGGTCCCATAGGGTTCAATGTATTTCATTTTTTCAACCCGGGTTCAATAAAAAACTAATTGGGTGATATTATTTATTTATATTCCCATAGGTCCTACAGACCGTCTGAACAACATACTAAAATTTCATTTTGATAAACTCATTTTTACGGCAGTTATCGTGCTAACGGACAGACAGACAGACAGACAGACAGACAGACAGACAGACAGAATGAACAAAGTCATAAACACTTTTCAACTTTGTTGTAAAGTGTTAAAAAAATAGATTATTCTTATAGTAGAGATTTATATTCTTTCCAAGATATTGAATTTCGTCAATGAGTCGTCATTTTCATTTTATTCATTTAGCGAGATTTTCATTAATTTAGAAACATTTTAAAAAGTCGCCAAGTTAGCGACATTCCGCCAAATTCGTCGCCAAAATCTCGCTAAGCGTTATGGACGGAGATATGAGTTATTCTTACAGCAGATAAATGACTATTGGCGTTCAAATACAAAAGTATTACTTAAAGTATATTTTTTCACGAACGGAACGAACTAGATCCACGAGAATGATGTCACCCAATTTATCGCATGACATTACATACGAAAAGTGAACATGTTTCTCAACAGTTAATATATTTTTTTATTTTATATGATTTTTTGATAATTTTTTTTGAAAAATATGCAATATCTCGAGAACGGTTCATGCTAACGTTATACAATTTATGTCAATCGTTTTCTAATGAAATATTACATAAGAAATGGCTATTTGCGTAACTTCATTAGAGGTTTTGATTTTTTGATGATTTTTTCAAAATTTCACTCGAAAATTTAGGGGGGTTCTGAACATTCGGTAGGGTATAAAAATCATAGGCTTCCAGTATTCACGAATTGTAATTTTTGTACCAAATTTCATTCGAATCAGTCCATTCGTTCATCAGTTATCGTTTCCACAGGCTCACTGACACACATACACAGACGGACGTCACCTTAAAAATGTTCGATTCGTGATCAGGGATGCTTGAAACGTACTCTCCCGACGAAAACTCGAATTCGAATTTTCGATTCCGTCACAATACTTTCCTTATATATTATTGTATATAAGGAAAGTAATAACTTAAAATACCCAGAAATAAAGGAGTACAGAAAAGGAATGTTTAAAGGCACCCCAGTTGAGGCCGTGACCCTATCTAACCTCATTGCAGCCTCGCTTATACCCTCAATGCCCTCATAGGCCTTCACACATGGAGAACCCAAACATGGTTAGAAGGTTTGAAAGCTTTTAATTTAACCGTCATAAGTAAGTTAGAGAAGGCTTGAAAAGAAGACGAAGGGACAGACAGGTCATCGGGATGGTCCTGGGATAAATCACAAAATTTCGCGGGAGTGGCATTATACTAACATTTTTTTAAAAATGTCTACAAGTTACGAAGTAGTAATATAAATAACTACTACGTAACTCAATAAGGTTTATTTTGTAATTTTTTTAAATTGATAGTAAGAGAGAGAGAGACCGCTACTTAAATAATACATTTAAAGATAACGCTATTTAATTTTCAAATCGCCTGTTTTGAAGCAAAATCATTTCCTCTATTCTAAATTATACGACTCGAGGGACCCAAAAATATAGCTCGTTTCCTTGAACTCTATTTATGTAAATTTATCTTTTCTATGATTCCCCAAACCCCTAGATTGGAGTGAAAAGGCAACTAGATTTGTTGACCTGGATACTTTCTAATTTGAGCTTTCTTGAGTTCGTTCGTTTGAATCAAAATTCCCACACGTGCTTATAACCACTTTTCCCCTTAGCCACGCCCAAATCCATTGTATAACGACGGGAAACTGGAGAAAAATGAAACGCACTTCATTAATGAAATCTCAATTTTTAATTATTATGCGTTTGCTTGAAAATTTACAGAAAATAGGAAAATAAAATAATATAGTAATTAATTTTTTTTGCTAGAATGTGAAGATATACTCACATATTTAACAAATTTATAGAATTGCGCTCATCTTCTATAATCGCATGCGATTCCACCGCCACTGGTGTTTGACAAATTTCGCGTTCCTCGAGTTTCTGTGTATAGTACCGCAAAAAATATAGCATACAAAAATATGAAATTCGGTACATTTGTAGAAAAATGACAAAGAAATACGATGAAATAAACCGTTTTTTGTTTTAAACTTTAGCTTAAGAAATATTTAATGTCAAAGACCGAATATTTTAGCTGGTGGTTCGCGTCCGGGACAAACTAACAATAGTTAAGACCTCGAATTTTTGCAGACATGTACGTAGTTGAATTTTTGCAGACATGTACGTAGTTGACTTTTTGCAGACATGTACGTAGTTGAATTTTTGCAGACATGTACGTAGTTGATTTTTGTAGACATGTACGTAGTTGACTTTTTGCAAGGCGGAGTTTATAATGGTTAGTTTACCATATTTCTCATTAAAATAAAATGAATCTTGAATAATCATTACATCAATTAAATGTTCATAATTTCCTTGCTAAATCTAGAATATCGCTAAATGAGAGTTCGTTGCAAGCGAGTTTCGTGATCGATGATGTTTATTGACGCATCAGTAGTCTTAATATTGTTTTTTAACTGTAATCAAAATCACCTTACGTAATTTTGAATACCAGATCCAGTTCCAATCGCGTGGCAATGACCATCGGGTTGGGGCTATCAAGCTCCCGGGGAAGGTGGCGTTGAACCGGCAGAAATAGAATTTTGATTGTCCGCAAACCAGTTCTGGTTCATGAATATTGATCATCTGGCTCTCTCGTTTCGAAGGGAGGGATAACTAGCGATGAATAGTGTGTGATTTTTATTAAAATTATTTTCAGCTGTAGGAAAAATCTTTCGAATTTATCCGAATTGGGTCGCACGGTGCGGGGGACTTTTTGACGCCGCACAGTAGTTCAATGTTCTATTCATGGGTTTAAATTACAGTTGTAAATCGAATTTAAAGTGCGAACGGGAAATTTTAAAGCGAATTTCAGATGACTAGCCATTTTGATGTGATTGAGCGGTTGATTGCTCTCAATCTGTATGCTTTCGTACAGGACAGGTACCCTGTATTCCCGAAAGATTTCGAGTTCGAGATTTTTACGGATAAGACTTCCTGAATATATTTCAGTGGCGGAGCTACAAACGTGCAGTCTCCGTGGCTGCGGGGGGAGGTTTTTTTTCGGGGGGTGGGTTTGGGGGCGCAATGTTCAGAGGGTTTGTAGGGGAGCTAGTTATCAGAAGAAACGAGATAAAGGTGAAAGGCACAATTTAGTTTTATCAGATTGAGAACGGGAATACGTAGGTTTTCCCAATGAGGACTTAAGGGGACGGTGGACGCTGAAATGAGTAAAAATCGACTAAAAACAGTTTTAATATATAACATTATTTTACACATTTAACATTTGCTTACGGGTGGGACAGCGTCCATCCCAAACGAAGAACCTCCCAAAAAGACAGGTATTTGACATACTCTAGCAGGTGCAATGTTTCTGTCGGCGATTTCCATGGACGCCAATGCCTGCAAAGGGGGATCGAACTGTTTGGGATAGGGTATGTCAAATCTTTGTCTGTCTTTTCGGGAGGTTCTTCATTTGGGATGCACGCTGTCCCACCCGTAAGCAAAAGGTTGAATGCATTTTTCTCGAAACGGAATTTTCAAAGGTTTTACATTTTTAAAATGCTCCATGCGTCTTAATTTTTGTCTGAGATGCATAAAATTCGGCAAGAAGACACCTCTCTTACTTTTTAATGAAACTGGGCATACATTTTATAATTGGACTTTATTAAGGTAATTAAAAGTAAATAATAATCTAATTAAATGATGAAAATTAAGTTTTAATGCAGAAAAATATTTAAAAAAAATTAACTTTCTAAGGGATTAAAAATAAATACCCAAATTTGTTCATAATGAGTTTTTGATTGACCATAATGTAAAATTAATGAAAAATGTGAACAAATGGCACGCAAGGAGCATTTTCAAATTTTCGTTAAAAAAATTAAATTAAAAAAAATACAAAATTATAACAAAATTGAAAAAAAATTAATGGTATTGTATATAGTAATGTTAAGAGGAATATTTATACAAATTTTCACGTTTCTAAGTCAATAAATAAATTTCAACGTCCACCGTCCCCTTAAAGTGTAGTAGAAAAATACTGTCAATATAGACAAAAATTATACATTTGAGTTATTATTATGGACAAATGTAATTTTGAATCCCATTAAAATCAATTAGATATATTGATCATACCTTACTGATCAAACTTCATTAAGATTTCATCCTCTGCTTCAAAAGAGAAAACACAAACTTCATTTCTGATGTTTTATAGCATTTAATCAAAAGATATTTGATGTACATGTGTGCTCTTTTTATTTAATAATGAAATTTATGTGCCCTATATTATTATAAATTTTATTATTTATTAACAGTATACTCGTTCGCCGTATGGAATATACAATATAAAAAAATCTTAAAATTCCCAATTATGTGCATATTCCTGTAGAATTCTAAATGATCTTGTTATTTAAAACATTCTATAAAATATTTAATTTAATTCTCCTAAAAAGAAGCATAAGAATCTATGTTCTTGCTATACAAAATTATCTTTACAGGCAGATCTGAATAATAAAACATCCTGGTTCCATTTGTAAAAATTGATGTGGGCAGCACATGGCTTTCCCTGCAGACTTATATTCACGTTTTCTTTATTTTATTTAAATTTAATTCAGTTTTAATTCAATTTTCATTCTCATTTGATAACTGAACTTATTTTCAAAGATGGTGTAGAGAAAATACGAAAAAACTAAAATATCTCGATAACGGCTATTCCTAGTGTAATGGATTTGGTCTTATTCTTTTATTCGTTAAAAATTACGTATAAAACAAGTATTTAATGGATACATTTCAGCATACGTAGTTTTCTTATTTTAGATTTTAGCGATTTTTGTGGGGCCATTTCGTAAAAAACGGCAGGTTGTTCTTTTCTAAATCGTATCAAAATCTAATCAGCACCAGATCATCCTACAAGTAACTTATCTACCAAATTTTGTGAAATTTGGTCAATTAGTTTTTTAGCTAGAGTGGATATATGAAATTTTTACGGGCCATTTCGCAAAAAATGGCGGGTTTTGTTTTTACGATTCCTACCTAAAACTAATCAGCACCAGGGTCACATCCAAGTGACTTACCTACCAAATTTTATGAAATTCGGTTCATTAGTCTTTGAGTTAGAGTGGATACATACATTGCACAGACAGACAGACAGACACACACACACACAGACAGACAGACAGACACACACACAGACGTCACGCTAAAAATAGGTTTTTCGTATTCTAGAGGTGTCGAAACGTGTAGATTCGTCGAATACTCGAGTTGCGATTTTCGACATGATTCCAATACTTTCCCTTTACATTACCATGTATTTCAGGGAAAATAAAAAAAAATTACAAACACTATGCAATTTGATCAATATATGTCAAAATGAAATTGCTATGAAATTGGACCAATATATGACAAATTGAAAGCGCTTAAATAATATTATAAGATGTACCCGAACCAATTTTATTCTGTTTCAACAATTGTCTAAATTTATCAATAATCCACATATTGATTAATATCAATTTCTTCAGTCATCTGATTTTTCAAACTCATATATTAAGTTTAGCTAATTTTTGAAACAGAATCAAAATGATACGAGTATATTTTTACTTTCCCTGCAATACATGGTAATGTATAGGGAAAGTATTGGAATCATGCCGAAAATCGCAACTCGAGTTTTCGACGGATCTACACGTTTCGAGACCTCTAGAATACGAAAAAACCATTTTTAGCGTGACGTCTGTGTGTGTGTCTGTCTGTCTGTGTGTCTGTCTGTCTGTGCAGATTTTGTATCCACTCTAACTAAAGAACTAATGGACCGAATTTCACAAAATTTTGTAGGTAAGTCACTTGTGGGCGGGGCTGGTGCTGATTAGTTTTGGGTACGATTCGGAATAAAAGAACTCGCCTTTTTTGTGAAATGGCCCGCAAAAGCTTGTATCCACTGTAGCTGAAAAACTAATGGACCGAATTTCACAAAATTCGGTAGATGAGTCACGTAAAGGTCACCCTGGTGCTTATTAGATTTTGGTACGATTCAGAAAAAAATAACCTGCATTTTTTTGCAAAATGGCCCGCAAAAATCGTTCAAATCTAAACTAAAGAACTACGCATGCTCAAATATATCCATTAAATGCTTGTTTAATACGTAATTTTTAGCGAAGAAAAGAATAAGACCAACCCCATTAGATTAGGACTGGCCGTTCTCGAGATATTTTAGTTCTTCCTATTTTCTCTACCCGCCTTTGAAAATAAGTCCGGTTACCGAATGAGAACGAAAATTGAATTAAAAGTGAAATAAATTTAATTAAAATAAAGAGAACGTGGATATAAGTCTGCAGGGAAAGTCATGTGCTGCACACATCAGATTTTTAATACTGTTTTAGCCCTTTCATTTTGGCATATGTTGACTGACATTTTGTAGCGATTTTATTTTGGCATATATTAAGCAAATTTCATTTTTTGTAAATTTGTTTACAAACGGAACCAGGTTGTTTCGTTCATCAGATCTGCCCGTGACGATAGTTTTATATTTCGAGAAAAGAGAGGTTCTTATACTTCTTTTTAGGAGAAGAAAATTAAATATTTTAATAAAATGTTTTATAAAACAAAGTCATTTTGAATAATATAGGAATTTGCACATAATTAGGAATTTTAAGTTTCTCTATATTGTATGTTCCGTACGAAGAACGCGTATACTGCTAGTAAATAATAAAATTTATAATAATGTAGGGTAAATAAACTTTTAAAAAGAGCACAAATGTTCATTAAATATAATGTGATAGGCTAGAAAACTTCAGAAATGAAGTTTATTACTCTCCTTATATACATAATGTATAAGGAAAGTATTGTGACGGGGTCGAAAATTCGAATTCGAGTTTTCTACGGGAGAGCACGTTTCAAGCATCCCTGATCACAAATCAAACATTTTTGAGGTGATGTCTGTCTGTCTCTCTGTGTGTGTGTGTGAAAGCATGTGTATGTGTGTGAAAGTATGTGTGTGTATGTGTGTGTGTCAGTGAGTCTTTGGAGACGATATCTCACGAACGAATGGAGCGATTCAAATGAAATTTGGTACAAAAATCACAATCCGTGAATACTGGAAGCTTATTGTTTTTAAATGGAATCGAATGTTCAGAACCCCCTAAGTTTTCGAGTGAAATTTTGAAAAAATCATCAAAAAATCAAAACCTTTAATAAAGTTACGCAAATAGACATTTCTTATGTAATTTTTCCTTAGAAAACGATTGACATATACTTTAGAACACTAGCATGATCCATTCTCGAGATATTGCACATTTTTCAAATAAATTTATCAAAAAAATCCCATAAATTAAAAAAGGATATTAACTGCTAAGAAACATGTTCACTTTTCACATGCGATATCCTGCAATAAATTTGGTGACATCATTCTCGTGGATCTAACTCGTTCCATTCATGAGAAAAGATACTTTGAGTAATACTTTTGTATTTGAACGCCAATAATCATTTATCTGGTATAAGAATATCTTATTTCTCCGTCCATAACGCTTGGCGAGATTTTGGCGACACATTTGTCGGAACGTCGCCAACTTGGCGACTTCTTAAATGCTGCCAAATTAACGAAAATCTCGCCAAATAGATAAAAATGACTCTAAATCAATGAAAATGGCGACTAATTGAAGAAAATTCAATATCTGGAAAGAATATAAGTATCTACTATAAGAATAACATTTTTTTTTTTAACTGTAAAAGTAGTAAATGCATTGCATTATATAAGGAAAGTCATGTGTTGCCCACATCAGATTTTTTTTCCCTTTAAAGTCAGTGGGCGAAACCTTGCAAGCATTCTGATCAGTAAGGTATGTTCAATATATAACATTTCAAAATACAATATATTTAAATGTTTTTAATGGTATATAAAATTGCATTTGTTCATAATCATAGCCCAAATGGATAACATTTTGTTTATCTTGAGAGTGATTTTCTACCACTCTTTGAATCCTCATAAGACTCAAAGTGGGGAGTATGGTTGAATTCTAAAACCAGACTGAACCCCATAATGAAATTCGTACCACTTATAGGGCACCCATAGAGTTGTTCACACGAAAAATTAATTTTTGTCAGGTCCCCCTTTCAAGATATTAGATCTTGAAATTTGCAATTTTTGAATTTTGGACAAGTTTAATGTTAAAAAAAAAAATGTATAAAGGGTTTCAAAAATGATTTTTTTTCTTGATAAGCTGAAAGCTGTCTTTTTGTAGTTGGTGAGGAAAAACTATTAGCTCCTGGTTTCTAGCCCTTCTGGATTTATAGCCACCTAAAAATGGCGATTTTGCCATTCATATTTGTTGAATTTATGTCTATTTTAATGTTATTGAACTAAAAACTAAATGCAACTTAAAATACCCATTGTAAAAGCTCATTGTAAAAGTTTGTTCAGTTGTCTTGGATAGTTATATAGTCATTTCTGGCAACCCCAGAAAACCCCAATTTTGGTCCGCCTTGGCAAATAAAAGTAGGCGCAGATCAAAAATGGTGACAAATAAACAAAAAACTAAATATTGTTTTGTTATACCCATAAATGGTACCAACTATGGTAGGAATATAAAAAAAATAAAATGATCCAGCAACACGCTGTACTCATTTCCCGTGGAATGAACCCATTTTTACTTTCCTTATATACATAATGTATAAGGAAAGTATTGTGACGGGGTCGAAAATTCGAATTCGAGTTTTCGACGGGAGAGCACGTTTCAAGCATCCCTGATCACGAATCAAACATTTTTGAAGTGATGTCTGTGTGTGTGTGTGTGTGAAAGTATGTGTGTGTGTGTGTGTGTGAAAGTATGTGTGTGTGTATGTGTGTGTGTGTGTGTGTGTGTCAGTGGGTCTGTGGAGACGATAACTGACGAACGAATGGACCGATTCGAACCAAATTTGGTACAAAAATCACAATCTGTAAACACTGGAAGCCTATTGTTTTTATACGCAATCGAATGTTCAGAACCCCCCTAAATTTTCGAATGAAATTTTGAAAAAATCGTCAAAAAATCAAAACCAATAATAAAGTTACGTAAATAGACATTCCTTATGTAATTTTTCATTAGAAAACGATTGACATAAATTTTAGAACGGTAACATGAACCGTTCTCGAGATATTGCACATTTTTCGAAAACATTATCAAAAAGTCAAATAAAATAGAAAAAAAATATTTCCTATTGAGAAACATGTTCACTTTTCATATATAATATCATGCGATAAATTGGGTGACATCATTCTCGTGGATCTAGCTCGTTCCATTCATGAAAAAAGATACTTTGAGTAATACTTTTGCATTTGAACGCCAATTTATCTGCTGTAAGAATAACTTATTTCTTCGTTCATAACGCTTGGCGAGATTTTGGCGACGAAATTGGCGGAATGTCGCCAACTTGGCGACTTTTTGAAATGTTGCCAAGTTTACGAAAATCTCGCAAAATGGATAAAAATGACGTTAAATCAATGAAAATGACGACTAATTGTGGAAAATTCAATATCTAATAAGTTATATAATATATAAATATATAATAATAGTTATATAATATATGTCGAAAATTCAATAGCTAATATGTTATATATATATATATATATATAACTTATTTCTTTGTCCATAACGCTTGGCGAGATTTTAGCGACAAAATTGGCGGAATGTCGCCAACTTGGCGACTTTTTGAAACGTTGCCAAATTAACGAAAATCTCGCCAAATGGATAAAAATGACGATAATCAATGAAAATGACGACTAATTGTCGAAAAGTCAATTTCTTGGAAAGGATATTAGTATCTACTAGAAGAAAAACCTATTTATTTTACTGTAAAAGTAGTAAATTCATTTCATTATATAAGGAAAGTCATGTGTTGCCCACATCAGATTTTTTATATATTTGTTTACAAATGGCACCAGGATGTTTTATTCTTCAGATATTCCAGTGACGATAATTTTGCATAGCGGAGACAAAGATGTAGCTTAATAGAATGATTTGAATAACAATGCCATGTCGAATGATGTAGGTATTTGCACATAATTGTGAATTTTATATTTCTTTATATTCCGTACGAAGGAAGGGCATACTACTAGTAAATTAATATAGTTAAGTCTGCGTATAAATATCTTGCTGGAAATAATAGTAACATTCTGGTGTGGGCTGCACATGACGTATATTTCGCAATGCATTAATTGAAGATCTATAGCACAAAATTGCGTACAAAATGGATATTTATTTAAAATTATATCCAATTTCAAGTTTAAAATCATTTTATTTATCAATTCGAAACATTTTAATACATTTTAAAAAGTCAGCTCTTCAAAACATTCTTAAAACATGAAATATCTTAAGTTTCTAAAATAAAAGGTATGATTTTATTTGCTTAATCATCAGAAATTGCTTATAATGCAAATATTTTATTAATACTTTTCAGCATATTTAGTGCATTATTTCAGATTTTAGCGATTTTTGCTGATCATTTTGATAAAAAAAGTCAGATTCTGTTTTCTCAAATCATACCAAAATCTATTTAGAACCTAGAAAACTCAGAAGTGCTTTAAATACCAAATTTTAAGAAAATTTCTTCGTTTTTAAACTAACTGCGTAAAACGGTGTCAACTGGTCAAAATTACAAAAAATCTGATTTGGGCAGCACATGCCTTTCCTTATATAATGCAATGTATTTACTACTTTTACAGTAAAAAAAAATCTGATGTGGGCAGCACATGACTTTCCTTATATAATGCAATGTATTTACTACTTTTACAGTAAAAACAAAATAGGATATTCTTATAGTAGTCGCCAAGTTGGCGGCATTCTGCCAAATTTGTCGCCAAAATAACACCAAACTTTATGGATGGAGAAATACATTATTCTTATAGCAGATAAATGACTACTGACGTTCAAATACAAAAGTGTTACTCAAAGTATCTTTTTTCAAGAATGGAAATAGTTAGATCCACGAGAATGGTGTTATCAAATTTATCGCATGATATTACATATGAAAAGTGAACATGTTTCTCAACAGTTATTATTATTTTTTTAATTTATGGGACTCTTTGATAAATTTATTTGAAAAATGTGCAATATCTCGAGAACAGTTCATGCTAGTGTTCTAAAGTTTATGTCGATCGTTTTCTAAGGAGATGACGTATATTTCGCAATGCATTAATTGAAGATCTATAGCACAAAATTGCGTACAAAATGGATATTTATTTAAAATTATATCCAATTTCAAGTTTAAAATCATTTTATTTATCAATTCGAAACATTTTAATACATTTTAAAAAGTCAGCTCTTCAAAACATTCTTAAAACATGAAATATCTTAAGTTTCTAAAATAAAAGGTATGGTTTTATTTGCTTAATCATCAGAAATTGCTTATAATGCAAATATTTTATTAATACTTTTCAGCATATTTAGTGCATTATTTCAGATTTTAGCGATTTTTGCTGATCATTTTGATAAAAAAAGTCAGATTCTGTTTTCTCAAATCATACCAAAATCTATTTAGAACCTAGAAAACTCAGAAGTGCTTTAAATACCAAATTTTAAGAAAATTTCTTCGTTTTTAAACTAACTGCGTAAAACGGTGTCAACTGGTCAAAATTACAAAAAATCTGATTTGGGCAGCACATGCCTTTCCTTATATAATGCAATGTATTTACTACTTTTACAGAAAAAAAAATCTGATGTGGGCAGCACATGACTTTCCTTATATAATGCAATGTATTTACTACTTTTACAGTAAAAACAAAATAGGATATTCTTATAGTAGTCGCCAAGTTGGCGGCATTCTGCCAAATTTGTCGCCAAAATAACACCAAACTTTATGGATGGAGAAATACATTATTCTTATAGCAGATAAATGACTACTGACGTTCAAATACAAAAGTGTTACTCAAAGTATCTTTTTTCAAGAATGGAAATAGTTAGATCCACGAGAATGGTGTTATCAAATTTATCGCATGATATTACATATGAAAAGTGAACATGTTTCTCAACAGTTATTATTATTTTTTTAATTTATGGGACTCTTTGATAAATTTATTTGAAAAATGTGCAATATCTCGAGAACAGTTCATGCTAGTGTTCTAAAGTTTATGTCGATCGTTTTCTAAGGAGAAATTACATAGGAAATGTCTATTTGCGTAACTTTATTAAAGGTTTTGATTTTTTGATGATTTTTTCAAAATTTCACTCGAAAATTTAGGGAGTTCTGTACGTTCAATTGTGTTTAAAAACAATAGGATTCCAGTAATTAAGGATTGTAATTTGTGTACCAAATTTCATTCGAATCGTTCCAATCGTTCGTGAGATATCTTCTCCAGACTCACTGACACACATACACCACCTCAAAAATGTTCGATTCGTGATCAGGGGTGCTTGAAACTTGTTCTCCCGTCGAAAACTCGAATTCGAATTATCGACCCCGTCACAGTACTTTCCTTATATATTATACTATGTGTATAAGGAAAGTAGAAAATTAAATATTTCGAGAACAGCTCATCCTATAGTAATGGAGCTCGTCCTATTTGTTTTACAACAGAAAATTACGTATAAAACGAGCATTCAATTGATACATTGAAGCGCGTTTCATCTTTTATTACATAATTTTATGATTTTTGCAAGCTATTTCGTATTCGAGAAAAAAAAAAAAAGTTCTATTTTCCCGAACGATACGAAAATCTAATAAACATAAAGTTACCCCATTAGTGACTTATATACCAAATTGTGTAACATTTTGCCGATTAGTTTTTAAGCTGGAGTCTATACATACAGTCAGATACACAGGCACACAGAGCCGTCTGATTCAAAATAATTTTATCGTGTTCTAGTGTGCCTAGAATGTGTAAATCCACCGAAAACTTGTGTTGCGGTTTTGGACATGAATCGAATAATTTCCCTATAAATTACCAATACATTACAATCACGAAAAGCAGAGACATGTGTAAATTGTATATACGGCCACGCTCACATTTGGCCACTCCCATTTTTACCTTTCAGAATTTTCTGGGGACATTGAAATAGTATTTGCTGCTGTTACTGCTTTGAGACAGGCACAAAGCAGCTGAATGCATATATGCATATTATATACAGTGCAGATAAAGTAATGTGCTTGACACATCTGACATTTTATCGTTAACTAGAAGAATATATAATAATAATAATAATAATAATAATAATAATCTACATCCTTATACCACTTAAATGCTATACATTCACTTAGACGAAAAACTTGAAATGATAGGTAGAATAATAGTAATAAAAAATATGAATCATATCTTTATCCACATTAATAATTAAGAGGAAATTGTCCATTTCCTCATTATTTTTGTAACATTAATGAGATATAAACATATTCCTTTTTATTTTTTTTTCCGTATTCGAGTTTTTCATTAAGGGGGAAAATTATTACTTACTTAAAATGCATTTACAGATTTTTGTCCTTATGTTACTTTTAAGTGCTGCAAGTGATTACAGGTTATTTTCCAAAGATCGCTTATATTTCATGGTTTTCTAGAAAAGAACAACATAAAATTCTTGAAGTTTTTTGCTCTTTTGAAGGATAATTAAGAGCCGAATTTTAATGAGGAGTCAGAAATGCGTTTTCATATTCGCTTGAAAAGGGTTTTTTATATATTTAAAACATCGGATGTGCCCATCACTGGACTTTCATTCAATATTTGGATTATTATACATCTTTTTTAAGAAAATTAAATTAAATCCAATAAAAGACAAGCATGTGGAAAAAACATATGAGCAGCCCATGACTTTCCCTACAGACTAAAATTCATTTTTAATTTCTTTATATACATAATGTCTAAGGAAAGTATTGTGAACGGGTCGAAAATTCGAATTCGAGTTTTCGACGGGAGAGCACGTTTAAAGCATCCCTGATCATGAATCAAACATTTTTGAAGTGATGTTTGTCTGTCTGTGTGTGTGTGTGAAGGTATGTGTGTGTGTGTGAAAGTATGTGTGTGTGTGTGTGTGTGTGTATGTGTGTGTGTGTCAGTGAGTCTGTGGAGACGATAACTGACGAACGAAAGGACCGATTCCCACGAAATTTCGTACAAAAATCACAATCCGTAAACACTGGAAGTCTATTGTTTTTATACGCAATCGAATGATCAGAACCCCCCCTAAATTTTCGAGTGAAATTTTAAAAAGTCGTCAAAAAATTAAACCGCTAATAAAGTTACGCAAATAGACATTTCTTATGTAATTTTTAATTAGAAAACGATTGGCATAAATTTTAGAACGCTAACATGTACCTTTTTCAAAATATTGTACATTTTTCAAAAAAAATCTCGCCAAGCGTTATGGATGAAGAAATAAGTTATTCTTACAGCAGATAAATGACTATTGGCGTTCAAATACAAAAGTATTACTCAAAGTATCTTTTTTCATGAATGGAACGAGCTAGATCCACGAGAATGATGTCACCCAATTTATCGCATGGCATTACATATGAAAAGTGAATACGTTTCTCAATAGGAAATATTTTTTTTTATTTTATATGACTTTTTAATAATTGTTTTGAAAAAATGTGCAATATCTCGAGAACGGTTTATGTTAGCGTTCTAAAATTTATGTCAATCTTTTTCTAATGAAACATTACATAAGAAATGCCCATTTGCGTAACTTTATTAGTGGTTTTGATTTTTTGAAGATTTTTTCAAAATTTCAATCGAAAATTTAGGAGGGTTCTGAACATTCGATTGCTTAAACAATAGGCTTCCAGTGTTTACGGATTGTGATTTTTGTACCAAATTTGGTTCGAATCGGTCCATTCGTTCGTCAGTCATCGTCTCCAAAGGCTCACTGACACACACACACAAACACACACACGCGCACACACACACACACACACACGCGCGCACACACACACACACACACACACACACAGACATCACTTCAAAAATGTTTAATTCGGGATCAGAGATGCTTGAAACGTGCTCTCCCGTCGAAAACTCGAATTCGAATTTTCGACCCCGTCACAAAACTTTCCTTATACATTATGTATATAAGGAAAGTAAAAAGCAATTAAATTGATATATTTGAGAATACGTAGTCTTTTATTTCGGATTTTGGGAATTTTTGAGGGCCATTTCGCAAAAAAAAAAAAAAAAAAAAAAAAAAAAAAAAAAAAAAAAAATTCTTTTCGTGTCGTACCAAAATCTAATCAGCATCAGAGTCACAGGCGTCACTCTGAAAAGTTACGAATCTTGACACGATTCCAATACTTTTCCTATACATTATCATGTACTGTAAGGAAAGTAATAATCCATGGTCTTTCAGCTTTACAAAATGTTTCAGGTACCAAAATGATTGAGATAAAGAACTGTTGTCAAGTTTATCAAACGCCATGAGTGAAAAGTATAGAGATGAAAAGTAATTGGATGTGTATCACAAGTTGGCAAATTTACTCTTTGACACGAAACAATATATTGCTGGAATGAACTCAAAATGATTGAGCGAGTTGTTATAAAATTTGAACTGCATGTATATCGCTATTAGGTAAATTTGACAAGTTTATTACGAAATACATGCAATAAATTTTTCTCTCTATACTTTTCACTCGTGAAGTTTTGATAAACTTCAATAGTTCTTTACCTGAATCATTTTTGTAGTTGACATATTTTGTATAGCTGAAGAATTTGGCTTATTTTTTTAAGTTTATTTTCATTCGATAATATCAGCATACCCGTTCTTCGTACGGTGTATATAATATAAAGGAACTTAAAATTCACAATCATGTACAAATTCCTATAGTATACTAAATGACATTGTTAATCAAAATATTCTGTTAAAATATTTAATTTAATGCTCCTAGAAAGAAGTTTAAGAATCTCTGTTCTCGTTGTACATAATTACCTTCAAGGGCAGATCTGACGAATAAAACCGTTTGTAAGGAAATTTACAAAAAATATGAAATTTAATCAATATATGCAAAATAAAAGTGTTAAAATTGTATGGGACCCGTACTACTTATATACGCAAACATTAGAAGATATAACCTGTATTAGTAGATTACATGTATAAATTGAAAATATCAATAAACCCTTAATCTTTAAATCTGAAGGCAGTAATTGATTCCAATATATGCCAAAATGAAAGCGCTAAAATTATATGGGAAGATATATACCCGTACTACTTATATTGTCACAGATTAGAAAATATGCCCGTATGTTAGTAGAAGATTAACCGTATTACAATATGATTTTCAAAAATCTTTGCCAAAATAAAACAGATGACGTAATAAATTGATAATATCAATAATCCCTTAATCTTTATACCAGAAGGCCGTAATTGATTCCAGTATATGCCAATATATATCAAAATATATGTCAATATATCTGCACTACTTATATTCTTGTAGACTAGAAGATATACCCGTGCATTTTTAGATTACACGCGAGTTTCAACAATTTTTGCCACAATGAAACAATGGCATAATAACTTAATGCAATAAACATAAATGCACTGTCAATGAAATTTATGTTATATACATATCTTTATTATTCAAATTGGAAAGATTTAATAAAAATTTAATAATCCGTTGCTAAGCGATATGATTAACATTTAATTCAAATAAATTAGTGGAAAAAATATCGTCTGAATAATACTATCTCTATGAAACGTTTGGCGACATTTTCGTCAATTTGGCGGCATTTAAAAAATCGCCAAATTTATCGCCAAGTGGGACTGTAGTTCCAACTGATAGCCCCACTTGGCGACAAATTGAAGAAACATCATCACAATCAACGTGCTAGAATCCACAATACTATCCTCTAACAAAACACAATTAATTTCATTTATTAAGCTCAATTTTATCAATTTCAAGATATTTTTAGGGATTTACAAACATTTTTATCAACTTGGTGACATTTAAAAAAATCCTTTTTTCAGCTGCAGTTTACTTTGTTGATAATTTCGGCAAACTATCAGAAACGCCGCAATTACAGGCGTTCATGAAAATTCCAGCTTCATTTCTGAAACATTCAGTGAATTATCGTCTGTTGAAGCGTTATTTTTGGATTTTTATATATGTACTAGCAGCATACCCGTTCTTCGTACGGAGTATATAATATAAAGAAACTTGAAATTCATAATCATGCCCAAATTCTTATAGTATACTAAATGACATGTTTAATCAAAATATTCTGTTAAAATATTTAATATAATGCTCCTAAAAAGAAGTTTAAGAATCTCTGTTCTCGCTATATAAAATTATCTTCATGGACATATCTGAAGAATAAAACATCTTGGACCCCTTATGTAAGCAAATATAAAAAAAAATATGGAATTGAATCAATATATGCAAAATAAAAGCGTTAAAATTGTATGGGACCCGTACTAATTATATGCGCGAATATTAGACAATATAACCTGTATTAGTAGATTACATGTATAAATTGAAAATACCAATAAACCCGTAAACTTTAAATCTGAAGACAGTCATTTATTCCAATATATGTCAAAATTAAAGTGCTAAAATTATATGGGAAGATATACACGTACTACTTATAATGTCCGATTATTAGTAGAAGATTACCCGTTTTGCAATATGAGTCACAAATGTTTTTTGGTAGAATACAACAGACGACGTAATAAATTGAATATATAATTAATCCCCTTAATCTTCATACCAGAAGACTGTACTTGATTCCAATATATATGCCAATAAGTGTCAAAATATATGCCAATATACCTGTACTACTTATATTCTCGTAGGTTAGAAGATATACCCGTGCATTCCTAGAAGATTACTCGTACAACGTACAATATGCGTGTATCAGCAATTTTTGCCGCAATAAAACAATGGCGTAATAACTTAAAAATATCAATAATCCCTGAATCAATAATTCCGGAAAATATCAATAATAATAATGTTTAAACCTGAAGAGTATAATTGATATTATCCAGTCCAAAATGAAATGGCAATGAAATTTATTTTATATACATATCTTCATTATTCAAATCGGAAAGGATTTAATAAAAATCGTCTGCCGCATAAACACATTGGATTTAAATCCGTTGCTAAGCGACATGATATCATTTGATTCAAAAAAATTGGTAGAAAAAATATCGTCTAAATAGTTATATTTCTATGGAACATTTGGCGACAGTTTCGTCAAATTAGCGACATTTTAAAAAATCGCCAAATTTATCGCCAAGTGGGACTGTAGAACTGACAGTTCCACTTTGCGACAAATTGACGAAATATCATCACAATACTATCCCCTAACAAAAAACAATTAATATCATTTATGTAGCGCAATTTTATCAATTTCAAGATATTTTTATAGATTTGAAAACATTTTTATCAATTTGGTGACATTTTAAAAATTCGCTAAATGTATTACTAAGTAGGATGGTTGGTCTGACAGATAAATGCTAACCAAACATCATTTCAGTACTCTCTTCTAACAAAACAAAACAAAAATTTCATTGATATGTAGAAGACCCAAGCCACACGACCAACCCGAAGGTTTATGGCAGCTGTTTGTGTGTCGTTTATATCAATTTGGCGACATTTCGGTCAATTTGGCAAAGTTTAAGAAAAGTTGTCAAATTAGCGATATCCCTCCAAATTCGTAGCTTTGAATTTGCAGATCTGAATGAAACATTCTTATCCCGTTTCAATATACTAAATGAAAACACTACAATTGTATTAGAAGATATACCCGCTCTACTCTTTTTCTGTTTCAACAATCGGCTATATGAATTTATTGGCTAAACACAATATATGAGTTTAGTAGCTAAATACGATATAAGCTTGAAAACTCTTTGCCAAAATAAATGAAATTGATGTACGCAGCCAGCAATTAATATAATTAAAAGAAAAATCAAACCGTCCATTCATAAGATATACTTTTATATCCATTTATCCATTTATTTATTATTTAAATCGAAAAAAAATAATAAAAACATTAACAAACACATTGAATTTAATTGCGATGCCGAGCAACATGATATATCCTCCTAAAATGTTAAAATTTATTAACCACTAACAGCACACCCGTTATTCGTACGGAGTGTATAATTTAAAGAAACTTAAAGTTCGCAATCATATGCAAATTCTGTTAAAATATTAAATTTATTGCTCCTAAAGAGAAGTTTAAGAATATATGTTCTCACTATGCAAAATTATCTCCACGATCAGATCTGAAGAATAAAACATCCTGCCCCCTTTTGTAAGAAAATTTACAGAAGAAAAAGTAGGAATTGAATGAATATATGCAACCCCGTACTAATTATATTGTCGCAGATCAGAAAATATGCCAATGTGTTAGTAGAAGATTACCCGTATTACAATATGCGTCTCAAAAATATTTGCCAAAATAAAAGAGATGACGTAATAAATTGAAAACATCAATAATATCCGTACTCTTTATACCAGAAGGTCGTAATTGATTCCAATATATGCCAATATATATCAAAACATATGTCAATATACCTGTACTACTTATATTCTCGTATATTAAAAGATATACACGTGTATTTGTAGAAGATTCGTACAACACACAATATATGAGTTTAAACAATTTTTGTCATAATAAAATAATTGCATAATAACTTGAAAATATCAATAATCCTTGAATCAATAATCCCCGAAAATATAAATAATAATAATTTTTAAACCTGAAGACCGTAATTGATATTATCCAGTCAAAAATGCTATAAGAAAAATCAAATCGTTCTTTTCAAAAATATATTTTTATATCCATTTATTTATTATTCAAATCGAAAAAATAATTATTAAAATTAACAGACAGATTTAATGTAATTGCGTTTCTGAGTAACATGATATAAGATAGAATCTTATAACATGTTAAATATGTCATGTCTTATAACATAAACTGCGAAATTAAATAACGATTTTGATTTCTCTATACTTCTCATTGTTCCGTAAAAGCTTGTTTTAAATAAACCATGAACCATGGAGATAGATTTCCCCTTTAAATCATGTTTCAAACAATTCATGTTTTCAGAAAGTGACTAATTAACGCAAAAAATCTCCCATCAAACTCAGAGATTAAATTTTAATTCACTTTCAAACGATTTTCAAGCTTTTCGTCTGGATAAACCACGGAGTTAGGGAGTAGAACTCCTAGGAAAAAGTTCCGTTTTTCATTAATATCTCGACAACCCCAGGTCTTAGAAACTCGAAACTTGGACAACATTTATGGGGGGATATTTCAAGGCTATTCACCAAATTTCATTAAATTCGGTTCAGCCGTTTTTCCGTGATGATGAGACAAACGAAAATTTCGGTTTTTACTAATATCTCGAGAACCACTTGTCGTAGAAACTCAAAACACGGATATAATTTTAAGTGGGGCTATTTCTGGGCTACCCACAAAATTTCATCAAATTCGGTTCAGCCGTTCTCCCGTGATAGTGTGACAAACAGACAGACAGACAGACAGACAGACAGACAGACAGATTTTCATTTTTATTTATATAGACTAGCAGCATACCCGTTCTTCGTACGGAGTATAAAATATAAAGAAACTTATAATTCAGAATCATATGCAAATTATGTTAAAATATTAAATTTATTGCTCCTAAAGAGAAGTTTATGAATATCTGCTCTCATCATGCAAAATTATCGTCACGGGCAGATCTAAAGAATAAAACATCCTGGCCCCTTTCGAAAGCAATTTACAAAAAAAAAAGGAATTGAATCAATATATGCAAAATGAAAGTATTAAAATTGTATAGGACCCGTACTACTTATATACGCGAATATTAGAAGATATAACCTGTATTAGTAGATTACATGTATAAATTGAAAATATCAATAAACCCGTAATTGATTCCAATATATGCCAGAATGAAAGCACTAAAATTATATGGGAATATATATATATATATATATATATATATATATATATATATATCCCCATACTACTTATATTGTTGCAGATTAGAAAATATGCCTGTATGTTAGTAGAAGATTACCCTTATTACAGTATGAGTCTAAAAAATCTTTGCCGAAATAAAACAGATGACATTATAAATTGAAAATTTCAATTAGCCCCGTAATCTTTATACCAGAAGGTCGTAATTGATTCCAATATATGCCAATATATATCAAAATATATGCCTATAAACCTGTACTACGTATATTCTCGCAGATAACACGTGCATTTATAGAAGATTACTCGCACAACGTACAATATGTGAGTTTCAACAATTTTTGTCATTATAAAACAATGGTATAATAATTCGAAAATATCAATAATCCCTGAATCAATAATCCCCGAAGATATCAATAATAATAATGCGTAACCTGAAGACCGTAATCGATATTATCCAGTCAAAAACGCAATGCCAATGAAATTTATTTTATATACATATCTTTATTATTCAAATCGAAAAAGGTTTAATTAAAATCGTATGCCACATAACACATTGGATTTACATCCATTGCTAAATGACATGATATCAGTTGCTTCAAATAAATTGATGGAACATAAATTGATGGAACATCATCATAATATTATCCCCTAACAAAACACAATTAATTTCATTTATTAAGCGCAATTTTATCAATTTCATGACATTTTTATAGATTTACAAACATTTTTATCAATTTGGTGATATTTTAAAAATTCGATAAATGTGTTACTAAGTAGGATGGATAGACTGACCCAAAAATGAACATCATTTCAGAATTTTTTTCCCCGAAACATCATTTCAGTACTGTCTTCTAAAAAAACTAATTTAATTTCATTGATTTGCGTCGTTTTTAGCAATTTGGCGATATTTCCGTCAATTTGGCAAAGTTTAAGAAAAGTTGCCAAGTTAGCAATATTCCGCGAAATTCATAGCTCTAAATTTGCAGATCTGAAGAATAAAACATCCGATCCTGTTTGCATATACTAAATTGAAACATTAAAATTGCATTAGAAAATATACCCGTTCTACTCTTTTTCTGTTTCAACAATCGGCTAAATAAATTTATTGGCTAAGCACAATATGAGTTTATTAGCTAAACACAATATAAAAGCTTAAAAACTCTTTGTCAAATGAAAGTGATGTACGCAGTCCGTAATTAATATAATGAAAAGAGAAATCAAACCGTTCATTTACAAAATATATTTTTACATCTATTTATTTATTATTCAAATAGAAAAAATAATAACAAATATTAAGAAACGCATTTAATTTAATTGCGTTGCTGAGCAACATAATATAATAAAGAATCCTCCTCATAAACTGCGAAATTAAATAACCATTTTGATCTCTTCCCCATAAAATGCAAAAATAATAACCATTTTGATTTCTTTATACTTTCCATTGTTTAGTAAATGCTTGACTATGGAGTTAGATTTTCCATTTAAATTCATGTTTCAAGCAAATCATGCTTTCAGATAGTGACTAATTAATGCAAAAATCCTGCACTAAGCTCAGAAATGAAGTTTTAATTCACGTTGACGTTTTAAACAAACGATTTTCATCCTTTCCGTTTGGATAAACCACGGAGTTGGAGAGTAGATTTCCTAAGAAAAAGTTCCGTTTTTCATTAATATCTCGACAACCCCTGGTATTAGAAACTCGAAACTTGGGCAAAATTTATGGGGGGCTATTTTAAGGCTACTCACAAAATTTCATTAAATTCGATTCAGCCGTTCTCTCGTGATGATGAGACAAACGAAATATTCGTTTTTCACTAATATCTCGAGAACCACTGGTTGTGGAAATTCCAAACATGGACTAAATTTTAAGTTGGGCTACTTCTAGGCTACCCACAAAATTTCATCAAATTCGGTTCAGCCGTTCTCCCGTGATGATGGGACAAACAGACAGACAGACAGACAGACAGACAGACAGATTTTCAATTTTATTTATATAGATTATAGTATATATACTATATATATTATCATAACTATCAGGAACCTTACTCCTCATTACGGACAGCTAATTCCCCTGCTGAAACTTTCAGTAACATGCTTGCAAATGTTTTACAGAGTAGATTAAGTCATGTGCTGCCAACATCAGATTGTTTTCAAAGTGTGGGTGTATAACATTCCGCACATTTCCCACGTCTGACATGAAAATTTCGATGAAAGTCCCGTTCTACGTCTGCGAGTGACACCAAAATCGTTCCATCTTGTTCTGTTAATTCAGCGAACTCCTTTGTGAATGAAATTGAGATACGTTGATACCGTTATCTCATTTCAGAAGCATGTTTGTTCTCCTGTGTTCCGTTGTATTCGCCCACACTTTTTGAGAACACTGACAGCTAATAACTGTCTTTGAGGGCCACGGGGGTTTGGATCGTGAGTCACGGAGGAGGACGACGTTCACATCTGGAACAGGTGAATACTCAGTTGTGTGGGGAACATTGCGGGATTCGAAACGTACACATCACAGTGTCATAAGAAAAATAGATGCCAATCAAGAGGAAAAAATAGAAAATGATATGCTGTAGGAAACATATGGGGAAAATTATCGAAAACAATTATAGGTAAATTTGGAAACGGTCACGTTACGGCGGAAATTACTGGAACAAGAAGAATACGAATTTGCTGGATAAATAAAACCTAGTTTTTTTTTTTTTTTAGAAAGTGGTTTTAATGATTATGCATATTGTTTCCGTTTTTATAAATGGCTTATGCAGTAAGCACAGAATGATAAATGCGGAAATTGAAAAAGGATTTTTCAGGCTTTATTTTGCTAATTTATTTGCGGGAACATATGTTTTCACTTCACCGCCTCATTTGGTGGGGATATAATTTTAAATTCCCTCCATTGGCTTGTCTAGATAAGTCAGAGCAGCTACATCCGATTCAAAAGGTGAAATTCGCATGCTTGGTGCTGTTGATCATGCTAAAACGGAATGGGATTAGTATTTTGCCACTTTTATGTACCGGGTGATTCAAAAGTTCGGAGCAAAAGTAAAACGCTATAAAAGATATCTATGGGTCGGAGAGACATGCGGTTTGCAGATTCATATTCACCGTGGTAGGGGATTTTGTGTGGCATGAAAAGAAAATTAGTTCAAACTCTCGACACTCGGGGGGCTGCGCCAGATAAAGCCATGGAGATGACTTATGCATGGAGGTGATTGCACATATGACTGGCCTGCGAGATCCCCAGATCTCACACCCGTGATTTTAGGTATCCCCACAACGAGAAATCACAGGGTGTGAGATCTGGGGATCTCGTAGGTCAGTTATGTGTGCAATCACCTCCATGCCTAAGTCATCTCCATGGCTTTATCTACCGCAGCCCCCCGAGTGTCGAGAGTTTGAACTAAATTTTTTCATGCTACACAAAATCACCCACCACGGTGAATATTAATCTGCAAACCGCATGTCTCTCCGACCCATAGATATTTTTTATAGTGTTTTACTTTTGCTCCGAACTTTTGAATCACCCGGTATTAAGTTACTGCTATTTATGCAAGAAAAATTATTTTATATCACAGTGTCTGTATAGTGAAAGTAACAAATATACTGTATTGTTTTATACTGTAATTGTTACGAACATGTAGAATACTTTTACTGGAGGCCCTTTTGAGAACTAATAAGGGCAAAAACACTTTAACAGACAGTGATGTCTATTACCTCTATGCAGGGTTGCTATATTTGAACACTCTGCACAGGGTTACCATATTTGCCGATTTATCTCCAATTTGGCGACTTTTAACAACTTTTCGAAGGTGCGAGAACTGTATTAAAATAACGAATATTCCGGAATTTATATATTAAAATAACAAATGTTCTTCCTAGTTCTTTTTGGAAGTTTCTACGGAGAGTATATAAAAAGAGACATCGCTCAGTTGGAGAGCAGTTACTGTGATACGATCTACATCGAATTGTGAGATACGTTAATTATTTTATAATAGTGTGCGCTGTTTTGGGAAATTAGTGGAGCATTTAATTGCTGTTTTATTGTACTAAGAGTTGTTTAGTAATTTAGTTATCGAGATATTTGCTGTAAATTGCTCCTGTTTGCACTGTGCTTGTGAATAAAGGTGCTAGTTATCCAGAAATTTGGACTCATTTTTGCATCCTGAGAGTACACACATAACTAAAGATATATCGTAAGACTACTCCTTTAAAGGAAGAACAATCTTTGGGTAATGGTCATTCATAATCCAGAACTGGAATGAGAGACTGGTTTTGAATGTCGCCGCTTTCGTAATCACTTTGTCCAACACAAACCCGGATAGTTCAGCGATGGAACAAGGGTATCCAGATCAAGGTGCCGGGCATCCGAACCCCCTTTCTAGGATTAAATTCGTAATCCGTCAAAAATATTACTTGGAGAACGTTGTCGCCTAAAACTCTGGGAAGAATAAGCTTTAACTGGCCTCGCTTTTTCACTTCAGTTAGAATCGTGAGTCACGAGAGGACAAAGTTTGCAGCGGGAACAGGTGAACACACAGTTGTGGGGCAATCTTACGGGATACGCAACACACAGTCATTCATGAGTGGAAAGAAGATATGCAAATTTATATACGGATGGGAGAAATAGAGAAAAAAAATCATAGAAAATAATTACAGGCGAATTAAAAAACAAGCACGTTTCGATTAAATTACTGAAATAGGAAGATTGCAAATAGTATGCTTAGATATATGTGTAAACTATTTGATTTTTAATGCTTCATTTTACTTTCTCATGTATCTATTTATAATATACTGTTAAGTGAGATTGATTAACTAAGGAATGAAATGCACAGGCACAGTTTTAACTGCTGAAGGTAGGAACTGGAAAATTTGCATTCAAGTGGGACTTAACCAAAAAGTAATAAGAAAAATAGCGAAATTTTTTGTTCGAATGTTCTTCCGGCTACAACTCAAAAATGATTAGACGCGCAAAATACGTTTAAATTTTCATAATTAAAACTAAATTTTCATAACTAAACTAACCTCATAAACTAAATTAAACTAAATTTTCATAAATAATTCTGTTTGTATACATCCGACCTTCCTTTTTTTAGGGCGCGGTAGCCCAGTGGTTAGTGCGCAGGAATTGCACTCTGTAGGCCCGGTCGATTCCCGCCACTGCTAAAACTGCCGCCGTGTTCACGCGGAGCACGATAACGTTAAACATATGGGTCCGTAAGTCCTTCCGAGAGGTTGGTGGTAGGGGAAGGAGGGTACGGTCCCTGTGGATGCCTCCCCCACTGGGTTCCGGTCTAAATTGGGTGGCACTTCCCGGCCGGCCAAACAGTTACCTTACACTTTTCTGGTAGATCGGACGGTCTTTGTCTCAACAACAACGACATCCAACCTTTCCTACGATAATTTATTTTATAGTTAGAGCAGACGATTTTTTGTTTTTTAATTCAATATTTTTATACAGTTCTTTTTAATTCCTATTTTTAACAATAGTAACAGCGTTTCGCTTCAAATGCCGAAAACGTTTCTCGCTATCCTGATCAAACTATTGAAAATATTTGTGATTAATGTTTGATTTTTAGATTAAAATGTCTGAAAAAGTTGAAATTAGGCACTCTACAGTGATCGGAGATGAAGTATTGTTTTACATACCACAGTTTCCATGTTAACAGAATTATAAAATGCGTTCCCTTTTTATGAATTAATTGGAAACGGCGTTTGATATAAAGAACTTTTATTAAACGTATAGGTGACCCCATTTCGTCTCCACGAGTCATTTCGTGCGGGTGTAAAAATGTGCAGTGTTAGATGTATTATGAAATTAATGAAGCATAAACGTTTTTCAAATGGCTATGTAAGAATTTTCTTTGTTAATCAAAGAAGTTTGCATTTTCCACTATCAAAATGCCTTATCTACTAAATATAAACAACATGTTATGTTCACAGTTCAATACATCTTAAACTTATAAATGAGCATTTGAATACAAAAAAATCTGATGTGGGCAACACATGACTTTCCTTATATAATGTAATGAATTAATACTTTTACAGTAAAAAAAAAAAAAAGTTTTTCTTATAGTAGATACTAATATTCTTTCCAAGATATTGAATTTTCGACAATTGGTCGTCATTTTCATTGATTTAGCGTCATTTTTATCCATTTGGCGAGATTTTCGTTAATTTGGTAACACTTCAAAAAGTCGCCAAGTTGTCGACATTTCGCCAAATTCGTCGCCAAAATATCGCCAAGCATTATGGACGAAGAAATAAGTTATTCTTACAGCAGATAAATAACTATTGGCGTGCAAATACAAAAGTATTACTCAAAGTATCTTTTTTCATGAATGGAACGAGCTAGATCCACGAGAATGATATCACCCAATTTATCGCATGGTATTACATATGAAAAGTGAACATGTTTCTCAATAGGAAATATATATATTTTTTTATTTTATATGACTTTTTGATAATTTTTTTGAAAAATGTGCAACATCTCGAGAACGGTTCATGTTAGCGTTTTAAAATTTATGTCAATCGTTTTCTGATGAAAAATTACATAAGGAATGTCTATTTGCGTAACTTTGTTAGTGGTTTTGATTTTTTGACGATTTTTTCAAAATTTCATTCGAAAATTTAGGGGGTTTCGAACATTCGATTGCGTATAAAAACAATAGGCTTCCAGTGTTTACGAATTGTGATTTTTGTACCAAATTTGGTTCGAATCGGTCCATTCGTTCGTCAGTTATCGTCTCCACAGACTCACTGACACACACACACACACACACACAGACATCACTTAAAAATGTTTGATTCGTGATCAGGGATGCTTGAAACGTGCTCTCCCGTCGAAAACTCGAATTCGAATTTTCAACCCCGTCACAATACTTTCCTTATACATTATGTATATAAGGAAAGTAATAGGTTATTCTTATAGTAGATACTTATATTCTTTTCAAGATATTGAATTTTCGTTAATTAGTCGTTATTTTCATCGATTTAGCGTCCTTTTTATCCATTTGGCGAGATTTTCGTTAATTTGGTAACATTTAAAAAGTCGCCAAGTTATTCCGCCAAATTCGTCGCCAAAATCTCGCCAAGTGTTATGGAGATAAATAAGTTATTCTTATAGTAGATAAATGACTATTGGCGTTTTAATATAAATGTATTACTCAAAGTATCTTTTCTTATGAATGGAAGGAGCTAGATCCATGAGAATGATGTCACCAAATTTATCGCATGATATTGCATATGAAAAGTGAACATATTTCTCAACAGTTAATATATTTTTCTTAATTTATGGGATTTTTTATAAATTTATTTGAAAAATGTGCGAAAGATCTCGAGAACGGCTCAAGCTAGTTTTCTAAAATTTATGTCAATCGTTTTCTAAGGAAAAATTACATAAAAAATATCTATTTGCGTAACTTTATTAAAGGTTTTGATTTTTTGATGATTTTTTCAAAATTTGACTCGAACATTTATGGGGGAGGGGGGGGGGTTCTGAACATTCGATTGCGTTTAAAAACAATACGCTTCAGTGTTCACAGATTGTGATTTTTGTACCAAATTTCATTCGAATCGCTCCATTCGTTTGTGAGATATCGTCTCCACAGACTCACTGACACACACACACACACACACAGACATCACCTCAAAAATGTTTGATTCGTGATCAGGGATGCTTGAAACGTGCTCTCCCGTCGAAAACTCGAATTCGAATTTTCAACCGCGTCCCAATACTTTCCTTATGCAATATGTTGAAGGCCCAGACCACACGACCAACCCAAGGGTTAATGGTAGCAAAGTGTGTGGCCGGGCCTTATGCAATATGTATATATATAAGGAAAGTAAAAAATTTAATTTCTGATATCCCGGGATGTAAAAAATACCCCGGATTGCAATCTTAAAAAAATCTGATGTGGGCAACACATGACTTGCCTTATATAATGAAAAGAATTTACTACTTTTACAGTAAAAAAATAGGTTTTTCTTATAGTAGATACTAATATTCTTTCCAAGATATTGAATTTTCGGCAATTAGTCGTCATTTTCATTGATTTATCGTCATTTTTATCCATTTGGCGAGATTTTCGTTAATTTGGCAACGTTTCAAAAAGTCGCCAAGATGGCAACATTCCGCCAAATTCGTCGCCAAAATCTCGCCAAGCGTTATGGACGAAGAAATAAGTTGTTCTTACAGGAGATAAATGACTATTGGCGTTCAAATGCAAAAATATTACTCAAAGAATCTTTTTTCATGAATGGAACGAGCTAGATCCACGAGAATGATGTTACCCAATTTATCGCATGGTATTACATATGAAAAGTGAACATGTTTCTGTATAGGAAATATTTTTTTTTCATTTTAAATGACTTTTTAATAATTTTTTTGAAAAATGTGCAATATCTCGAGAACGGTTCATGTTACGTTGTAAAATTTATGTCAATCGTTTTCTAATTAAAAATTACCATAAGAAATGTCTATTTGCGTAACTTTATTAGTGGTTTTGATTTTTTGACGATTTTTTCAAAATTTTATTCGAAAATTTAGGGGGGTTCTGAACTTTCGATTACATATAAAAACAATAGGCTTTAAGTGTTTACGGATTGTGATTTTTGTACCAAATTTGGTTCGAATCGGTCTATTCGTTCGTCAGTTATCGTCTCCACAGACTCACTGACACACACACACACACACACACAGACATCACTTCAAAAATGTTTGAATTGTGATCAGTGATGCTGTAAACGTGCTCTCCCGTCGAAAACTCGAATTCGAATTTTCGACACCTTCACAATACTTTCCTTATACATCATATATATAAGGAAAGTAATAGTTTTATTAGACTAAGCCCGCTAAATGTATTGTCAAGAAGGGATGGCTAAAGAACTGTATAACGGAAACTGCGTTATATTTGCGTTAAATGACACAGGAAAAGCATAAACGATAAAATAAAGTAGCGCAGCAGGAATGTTAAGGGCCCTGATGTCCCTTTCTAAATAAAAATCTTCAATTTAATGAAAACATTCTGATGTCATCACGGAACTATTTGAAGTCATCATTGCAAAATTATCTTATAATTTGCGAAGTCAAGAAAAGAACAAGAAAAATCAATTACTCATAAAGCATTGATTATGAAAAACTTTCCAACTTCAATGCAATTTTATTTAAACATCTCTAAAATGCGATACATTCCTCGGTAATATTTTTCAAATTATCACAATACTTCATTCATTTATTACTTTCCTTATATACATAATGTATAAGGAAAGTATTGTGACGGGGTCGAAAATTCGAAATGGAGTTTTCGACGGGAGAGCACGTTTCAAGCATCCCTTATCACGAATCAAACATTTTTGAAGTGATGTCTGTGTGTGTGTGTGTGTGTGTGTGTGTGTGTGTGTGTGTCAGTGAGACTGTGGAGACGATAACTGACGAACGAACGGACCGATTCGAATCAAATTTGGTACAAAAATCACAATCCGTAAACACTGGAAGCCTATTGTTTTTATACGCAATCGAATGTTCAGAACCCCCCTAAATTTTCGAATGAAATTTTGAAAAAATCGTTAAAAAATCAAAACCACTAATAAAGTTACGCAAATAGACATTTCTAATGTAATTTTTTATTAGAAAACGATTGACATAAATTTTAGAACGCTAACATGAACCGTTCTCGAGATATTGTACATTTTTCAAAAAAATTATCAAAAAGTCATATAAAATAAAAAAAAATATTTCCTATTGAGAAACATGTTCACTTTTCATATGTGATACCATGCGATAAATTGAGTGACATCATTCTCGTGGATCTAGCTCGTTCCACTCATGAAAAAAGATACTTTGATTAATACTTTTGTATTTGAACGCCGATAGTCATTTATCTGCTGTAAGAATAACTTATTTCTTAGTGCATAACGCTTGGCGAGATTTTGGCGACGAATTTGGCGTAATGTCGCCAACTTGACGACTTTTTTTAAATGCTGCCAAATTAACGAAAATCTCGCCAAATGGATAAATATGACGCTAAATCAATGAAAATGACGACTAATTGTCGAAAATTGAATATCTTGGAAAGAATATTAGTATCTACTATAAGAAAAACCTATTTTTTTACTGTAAAAGTATAAAATTCATTACGTTATATAAGGAAAGTCATGTGTTGCCCACATCAGATTTTTATATTTAAAAACTTCAAACTTTATCGAAAAAAATGAACTTTATTCAAATGACGGCATTGAAATATAAATTGCCTGGTTCAAACACCTCTAAAATGTGATACATTCCTCGGTAATATTTTAAAACTTATCATAATATTACAATAATTTATAATATTTGAAAACTTCCTCGAAAACAAATGAACTTTATTCAAATGACGTCATCGAAATATAAATCGCCTGGCTCTCTATATAAAAGCAGCATTTGCAGCATTTCATTCAAAAACTTTTTTCTATTCCTTTCATTCATCACAATACTGCAATAATTTATTTTATTTAAAAACTTAAAACTATGGAGGTATAAGTAATATAACTCTATGCTTAAAGCTTCATCGAAAAAATCATCTGCTTCCCTATGTAAAATCAATGAATGTTTCATTCATATCAGCTATATTGCAAACCCCATGAGCCAAATAATTTTGCTTTAAAAAAATGCAGCAATTCTTATACAACTAATTCATACATCTTTTGGTGTTTACATTCTCCATAAGTGAAAATTAGGCTTTGTTGTAGAACTAATCAAAGTTTGATGATCATTTAAACTCAAATATATTGTAATTGCGTTGTTGCAGAATGTATATGCATAGAATTTAAGCAAAAATAAAGCGGTTTTAGGATGGAGACAAACACTAAATATCAATTGAAAAGAACTTTAAAAATTACGATTTTGATACAAGATGGATGCCATATTTGATTTTGAAGTGGTTCACTTGATCTCTTCATATAATGGTTACGTGACCTCTTTATATAAAGGGTGAAATTATTATTTTAATTTTTTATTTAAATAACTACTGGATATATTTTGCTGAAATTTTTTTATATATTTTATGGGATAATTTGAATATTTCCTAAAACTTTCGAAGCAATTAGTGAATTTTAAATTCGCTTACAAAATGTTTGAAAAATTAGGTCTCATAGGATTCAATGTATTTCATTTTTTCAACCTGGGTTCAATCCAAAACTGATTGGGTGATATTATTAATTTATATTCCCATAGGTCTCACAGATCGTCTGAACAACATACTAAAATTTCATTTTGATAAAGCCATTTTTACGGCAGTGATCGTGTTAACGGATAGCCAGACAGATAGACAGACAGACAGGCAGGCACACTGAACAAAGTCATAAACACTTTTCAACTATATTGTAAAGTTATAAAAAAATGTTATAAGTGTTCTTAATAAAGTTATGTGATGAAGAAAAAATGTTTTATCTTCAACTCACCTTGGTCAATTAATTTATGCTAATTAATAATTAAATTATTAATTCAACATAGAAGGGTAAGTTACATAGGAGGTATACATTAAATTAAAAATAATTAATCTGTTTATTAATTGTTTTTAATTTGATGTATAACTTTGTTGAAGACAAATCTCTTGACATGGTTTATATATTTTCTACTGTATATGGCTGGACATTTTAATAGAGCAGAAAATAAGAGGAGGAGGCATTTAGAGTGTAGTGGAAGGCTTGTGCTGTCCATATCAGAATTTTTTAATTGAAAGCAGTGGCGAAGTGTCAGTAGAGGCAAGATAGATAATGTCAACCCAAATAATTTACGATCCAGTAGCTATTATTTTAATTAAATGTTATTCGAAATAAACGTGTAAAAAGTTTTCTTTGCAAATAAACGAAGAGATATATATATATATATATATATATATATATATATATATCATACCAGAAAAGTATAAAAATGAAAGAAAGCAATATATCAAAGAATGGCTGGGGGGGGGGGGTTGTGACCCCCACTCCCCTGTTAAGCCAGCTTTGCGTCTAGACAACACTCCCGGAAGCCGATATATTGCACAAATATGAATACCGAAGTATAAAAAATTCCCTTTTAAAAAGGATTTTAAAAAAGGATTTTAAAAAGGAGGTTACAAAACCTGAAAGTGTGGAGTACCCAGAAGACTCATATTTTAAAACTGTACTATTAGTTTAACTCTCACAAAACCAAAGTCAATAAGAAACAAACATATAGACCCTAATTACCAAAGTAGATACTGTACCATAACCCAAATGCACTATTCACCATGACGAATCCAGCATCAATCCATCTGCTTGTTATTATCTATTGTATATAAGAGTGTACTCATTCATAACCTGTTGTTGTTGTTGAGACCCAGACCGTCCGACCTACCAGAAAGGTGTAAGGTAACTGTATGGACGGCCGGGAAGTGCCACCCAATTTAGACCGGAACCCAGTGGGGGAGGCATCCACAGGGACCGTACCCTCCTTCCCCTACCACCAACCTCTCGGAAGGACTTACGGACCCACATGTTTAACGTGATCGTACTCCGCATGAACACGGCGGCATTTGTGGCAGCGTGCAAAACTAGCGCGCAAACCACGGGGATACCGCACCCGAGATGGCTAACAGCACGCGGCGTTCCGAGGTGGTCACCCACCAAGTACTAACCGCGCCCGATGCTGCTTCACTTCGGTGATCTAACGAGAACCGGTGTTTTCAGCACGGTACGGCCGTTGGCTCTCATTCATAACCTGTGTAAAGATGGCTCAGACTTCCTAACGTAATCAACACACGGGAGGTTCAGCATCCAAATATATGTGATAGCTATCAGTTACGGTTATTCCATAAAATTTGCATATAATGTTACACAGGAAACGCTTCGGAAAACCCTGTGCAATAGCACCATGGAGGAAGTTAATATCGTTATTGTAACGATCATTAACATTACAGTTGATTCTTTTGCTTCGCAAAAGATGGTTCAAAATTATGTTTCTGTACACATTCTTATGTAAGCATGAATACAAAGGAACAATGAAATTTATATTAAATTTAAAATCTCTACGTTTATCGTAGAGACGAAATCCAGTTGATCCATCAGGAAGTTTGTACAAAGACAAATCAAGAAAATTAAGACTTTCATCAGGGTTATGGTACAGTTTCATCAGGGTTATGGTACGGTTATGGTACAGTATCTACTTTGGTAATTAGGGTTTATATGTTTGTTTCTCATTGACTTTGGTTTTGTGAGAGTTAAACTAATAGTACAGTTTTAAAATATGGGTCTTCTGGGTACTCCACACTTTCAGGTTTTGTAACCTCCTTTTTAAAATCCGTTTTTAAAATCCTTTTTAAAAGGGAATTTTTTATACTTCGGTATTCATATTTGTGCAATATATCGGCTTCCGGGAGTGTTGTCTAGACGCAAAGCTGGCTTAACCGGGGAGTGGGGGTCACACCCCCCCCAGACATTCTTTGATATATTGCTTTCTTTCATTTTTATACTTTTCTGGTATGATATTAAAATCCACATTGTAGTGCAACATAGCGCCTTATTCGTGTGATTTCAGGAATATTTTAACATTCATTCTTTTATACATATTTATATTTATATATATATATATATATATATATATATATATATATATATATATATATATATATGATTTACAATTTTATATTTTTATATATATATAAATATATATATATTTGTTTAGACTTGCAACAAACTGGCGTATTGTTCAGGAGAGACATATCTCGAAATGTCTATCTGGTGTCAGGGGATTAAAGAGAACTAACTTTCTATCAGTTAACTGCAGTATTCCGGGTAGACAAGTCTAAGTTCCGGGATTTCTTGAAGGAGTGAAGGCTTCTCTGTAACCCTTCACGAAGGGATTTTTTTTTTCTTTCCTTTTCTAGAATCGTTTTATTTCCGTAAACATAGTGTTAATTGTTTGGAGAGGCATTTTAAAAGTTAATAGCAAATGTCATTTAGAGAACCACTACACTGTAGGAGCTGACATTTTTTATACGTCTGGAATTTTTACTTTCCAATACGTAGTTTTGAGAAGGTATTGTTTTCACGAAAAGTTTCGATTTCGAAATTTTTATGACAATATATGTTTTAAGACCTCGGCCGGAACACGTTTTGACTGTTTTTGGAGTGATTTTCGTCTGTCTGTCTGTATGCATGTCTGAGGTCGATTTCTTGTGTAGACGATAGCGGCCACAAATATTAATGGATTTTCACGAAACTTTATAAGGGGCTTTGTTGCCAAAAAACGTAGAACTAGATAGAATTTTTAGAAATTCGAGTAAAAACTTTGAAATTTATTTGAAAATTTATATATTTATAACATGGAAGCGTAGGACAAATTTGGACATAAGCATGCATAAAATGCTTTATTTAAGGCTGAATGAGCAAGAAACTTTATAGTTTCAATCACTGTTGTGAAAAATACCCGCGATACATTTTTTTGTTCGTGACGTCATGAGTCGTTACTCGTCTCCCCCGGGGGGGGATACATTATTACACTATTAAGTTTGGTATCAATCGAAAGATTTTTTCAAGCCCTTTAAAGTGAAAGACAAGACGTTACAATTGAACGCAACTGGATCCATTATACGATTTCTCAAGATTTTTCTCGTAAAACTTGAAAAAAAATCTGATGTGGGGAGTACATAACTTTCCTTATATAATGCAATTTATTTACTACATTTAGAGTAAAAACAAAATAGGTAATTCTTATAGTAGATACTTATTATTTCCAAGATATTGAATTTTCGTCAAAGAGTCGTCATTTTCATTGATTTAGCGTCATTTTTATCCATTTTTCGAGATTTTTTTTTATTGGGTAACATTTAAAAAGTCGCCAAGTTGGCGACATTCCGTTAAATTCTCGCCAAGCGTTATGGACGGAGAAATAATTTTTTCTTATAGCAGATAAATGACTAATGACTATTCATGAATGGAACGAGCTAGCTCCACGAGAATGATGTCACCCAATTTATCGCATGATATTACATGTGAAAAGTGAACATGTTTCTCAATAGGAAGCATTTTCTTTCATTTTATACACTTTTTTGAAAACTGTGCAATATCTCGAGAACGGTTCATGCTAGCGTTCTAAAATTTATGTTAATCGTTTTCTAATGAAAAATTACATAAGAAATGTCTATTTGCGTAACTTTATTAGAGGTTTTGATTTTTTGATGATTTTTTCAAAATTTCACTCGAAAATTTAGGGGGTTCTGGACATTCGATTGCGTATGAAACAATAGACTTCCGGTATTCACAGATTGTAATTTTTGTACCAAATTTCGTTCGAATCGGTTCATTCGTTCGTCAGTTATCGTCTCCACAGACTCACTGACACACACACACACACACACATGCACGCACGCACGCACGCACGCACGCACGCACACACACAGACATAATCTCAAAAATGTTCCATTCGTGATCAGGGATGCTTGAAACGTGCTCTCCCGTCGAATACTAGAATCCGAATTTTCGACCCCGTCACAATACTTTCCTTATATATTATTGTATATAAGGAAAGTAAAAATGAAAACTACTAAAAATGGATTGTAGTATGAGGAAGTCCAGTTGAGCCACACGGCAGTTAATTTCAATATGAATCATAAATGAAATTTTTCGCAAGTCAAAAAGTAAATTTTTTTGAGTAGTATATTTATTTTCTTAATTAGAATTCGAGTTTTCGACGGGAGAGCACGTTTCAAGCATCCTTGAACACGATTCAGACGTTTTTGAGATGATGTCTATCTGTGTGTGTGTGTGTGTGTGTATGTGTGTGGAGACGATAACTGACGAGCGAATGGACCGATTCGAACAAAATATGATACAAAAATTACAATCCATGAATACTGGAAGCCTATTATTTTTATACGTAATCGAATGTTCAGACCCCCCTCTCCCCTAGATTTTCGAGTGAAATTTTGAAAAAATAATCAAAAAATTAAAAGCTTTAGTAAAGTTACGCAAGTAGATATTTCTTATGTAATTTTTCCTTAGAATACGATAGACATAAACTTTAGAGCGCTAGAACCGTTCACGAGATATTACATATTTTTCAAACAAATTTATCAATAAATCCCATTAATTAAAGAAATATTAATTGTTGAGACGACACATGTTCACCTCACCTTTTATATGTAATATCATACGATAAATTGGATGATATCATTTTTAGTGGATCTAGCTGGCTTCATTCATGAGCAAAGATACTTTGAGAAATACGTTTGTATTTGAACGCCAGCAGTCATTTATCTGCTATAAGAAAACATAACTTATTTCTCCGTCAATAACGCTTGGCGTGATTTTGGCGACGAATTTGGTAGAATGTTGCCAACTTGGTGACTTTTTTAAATGTTGCTAAATTAACGAAAATCTCGCCAATTGGAAATAAATGACACTAAATCAATGAAAATGACGACTAACTAACGAAAATCCAATATCTTGGGAAAAGTATAATAAGTATCTACTATAAGAATAACTTATTTTCTTTTACTCTAAAAGTAGTAAATTTGTATTATATAAGGAAAGTCATGTGCTGCCCATATCAGATTTTTTTATTTTAATTGTAACCTCGTTAACATATACAGTATGAAACATTTTATTTGCTAATTTTGGACTGCAATTTTATTATTTTATGTTTTTCCAAAACAATCGTATATCGCGCTTCGCCACTGATTGAAAGGAATTAAAATTTCCAAAGTGCTACCATTGAAATATTCCCTAACAGAAAACTTTGAAAGACATATACATTCTGAAGATCTAGGTCCAACCTTTTATCCCAAGGGAATTAATATTCTATCGAATAATAATATCATCTTATCAATCTAAGTACGCCGTGAAACTATAAACTAATCTGATGTAGTCTCATACAGAGATTAAGGCCAGTGTATTTCACTTAACTGCATGCAGGACCGAGGGTAGACGACGCAATACATTGTTTAGAAAGTCGTGTATTTAGAAAAGTCGTAAACAAAAGGATATTTTAAGGACGACATCACGAACTTTGCGCATCATATCCTTTGCTTTTGACATTTTAAACTCCATGACATGAGGAAAATGGTTACAAACACGTGTTGAGTGGGGAATCCAATATCGGTATCCCTGTATTCCCAAAACAACTGTGTTCTGGGCAAATGTTATCGGTATTGTTACGATGCATCCTCTGGAATCGTAAACGTGCGCTCTGGATACAAAAATGAGTCTAATTTTCTGGTTAACTAATACGTTTATCCACAAGCACAGAGTAAACAGAAACAATATACAGTAAATCAGCACTTTGCTCCACTAATTTCCCCAAATAACCGATATTATTCTCAAAACATTGGTGAAAGTCATTTCACAAAAACAGCGGCAAGCCAACGGCCCTACCGTGCTGATAACACCGGTTCTCATTAGATCACCGAAGTCAAGCAATATCGGGCGCGGTTAGTACTTGGGTAGGTGACCACCTGGGAACACCGCGTGCTGTTGGCACATTTCGGGTGCGGTAGCCCGGTGGTTTGCGCGCTGGATTTGCACGCTGCCACAACTGCTGCCGTGTTCATGCGGAGTACGATCACGTTAAACATGTGGGTCCGTAAGTCCTTCCGAGAGGTTGGTGGTAGGGGAAGGAACGTACGGTCCCTGTGGATGCCTCCCCCACTGGGTTTCGGTCTAAATTGGGTGGCACTTCCCGGCTATCCAAACAGTTACCTTACACCTTTCTGGTAGGTCGGACGGTCTGGGTCTCAACAACAACAAAAACAGCGGCTACTATTCTCAAAACATTCATAAAAATCACAGTTCAATGTAGCTCGTATCACGTCAACGGTCCTCCGACTGAGTGATAACTCATTTTTATAGACTCTCCATAGAAACTTTTGGAAATCTCATATCACGACGAATAATCGTTATTTCGAGACGCTTCTCGAACCTTCGGGAAGCCGTCAAATTGACTATAAATCGCCAAATCTGGCAACCCTGCTTCGAACTTCGGCATGTGGCAACCCTAGTATCATGTCATGGGGAAGAATACCGGTACGGGTGTTTTCTCCGTTTAGTAATCGAAAGAGTCGAACGTATGGAGGGGAGGGGAAGGAACCCCATAACATTTTGCAAGTTCGTAACAGTATTTTTTACCGGTACCAATACAAAAATACCCGTATTTCGGTATTTCATATTTATTAACTTGATAGATTGAAAAATCTAGTAATGGAAAACGTAGAATCTGGCTTTAATAAATCTTTTCTGTTCTTTATTTTTCATTATTATTTTTCATGTTCTTAACAATCTATACCATCAATTTTTGTCGATCCTCATCTATAATGTTTTAAAATATGTAGCAATGTATGTATATAATGCTTATTGAAAAGTCTAAAATCTTGCTGTCTGCTGTAAAATTTCGCTATCTATTCAAGTAGCTACAGAAACCTCTCGAAAATTTTAATATATAGTCAAATAATCGCCCCCCTCCCCCTTCTAAGGAGCCTCCAAATCGAGTAAAATTACACATCAGTTTTTTTTTTCATATTTTTTTTTCAAAGAAAGCTAAAGGTGTTTAAATCAATGGTTGATTTTCTCAATACAGGTTTTTAAAGGTGATTAAAATACAGAGAAAATAAAATGTCCTAAATCTGGTTGATGTAAGAACGAGTGACGCTTGGTGTTTTCAGCCCCTTTGTCTGTAGAAGAGCTGCGGATTCCTTTCCGCAGTCAGATTAAATTTTCTATTAAATTTGCGATTGGGAATAAATTTGCGATATTCTAATTTCATGGGTTTAAAAAATAGAGTTTCAGTTTTTAACACTTTACAACATTGTTGAAAAGTGTTTATGACGTCGTTCATTCTGTCTGTCTGTCTGTATGTCCATTAGCACGATAACTGCCGTAAGAATGACTTTATCAAAATGAAATTTTAGTATGTTGTCCAGACGGCCTGTGAGACCTGTGGGACCTGTGAGAATATAAATGCATAATAGCACCCAATTAGTTTCGGATTGAACCCGGGTTTTAAAAGGAATACACTGAACCCTATGGGACCTAATTTAAGCGAATTTAAAATTCACAAATTGCTTCGAAAGTTTTAGGAAATATTCAAATTATCCCATAAAATATATAAAAAAAATTTCAGCGAAATATATTCAGTATTTTTTTAAATGAAAATTAAAATAATAGCAATTACAGATTTTATATGAAGAGATCACGTGACCATTATATGAAGGTATCACGTGATCCACTTCAAAATCAAATATGGCATTCATCCTGTGTTAAAATCGTAATTTTTGAAGTTCTTTTTAATTCATATTTAGTGTTGCATCTGTCCTGAAACCGATTTAATTTTGCTTAAATTCTGTGCATCTACATACTGAATCAACGCAATCACAATATATTTGAGTTTAAATGATAATCAAACTTTGATTATTTCTACAACGAAGCCAAATTTTCACTTATGGAGAATGTAAACACCAAAATGTGTAGAATGAGTTGTATAAGAATTGTTGCATTTCTTTAAGGCAAAATTATTTAGCTCATGGAGTCTGCAATATAGCTGATAGGAATGAAACATTCAATGGTTTTACATAGAGAACCAGATGATTTTTTCGATGAAGTTTTAAGCATAGAATTAAATTATTTGTACCTCCATGGTTTTAAGTTTATAAATAAAATAAATTATTATAGTATTGTGATGAATGAAAGGAATGGAAAAAGTTTATGAATGAAATGCTTCTTTTATATAGAGGCGACTTATATTTCGATGATGTCATTTGAATAAAGTTCATTTGTTTCCGATGAAATTTTCAAATATAATAAATTATTGTAGTATTATGATAATTTTAAAAATATTACTGAGGAATGTATCGCATTTTAGAGATCTTTAAACCAGGCAATTTTTTTTATGCCGTCATTTGAATGAATTTCATTTTTTTCGATGAAGTTTTAAGTTTTCAAATATAATAAATTTGCGATAATTTTAAAAATATTACCGAGGAATGTATCGCATTTTAGAGATGTTTATATAAAATTACAAAGTTGGAAAGTGTTTCATAATCAATGCTTTATGCATGATTGCTGTTTCTTGTTTAGAATATAGAATTATTTCAATATTAATAAGTGTGTTTTCCAGAAATCGGTAGAATCCAATGAAAATTGCCATAATTACGATTAATTATAAAATCCTCTCTTTCATCTGCATATTGATCTAACTTACCCCATGTTGCTCTAATTAACATAGAGTTTAACCAGAATACAGGACCGGAACCTGATGACGAAGCTGGTACTGGCAGTTTTGTGCCGAACATCTGGCAAACAGAATATATTAAAAAAGGAAAAAATATTTAAAGCTTAGATTTAAATTTAATCTTAAGTATGATAATTCTATGATAAATTTACTTTAAAATATTATTATAATAATTTTAATTTCATATAAAATATTACTATGCTATGTTTTTCTTCTTCGGCCCAGACCGTCCGACCTAACCGAAGGTGTTGAAGACCCAAGCCGCCCGACTCATCCAAAAACTTGAGAAAACTAAAAGGACGGCCGGCTAACCGAAGGTGTATAGTATCTGTATGCCTCCCCACTGGGTTCCGGTTAGAATTGTGTAGCACTTCCGGTCGTCCAAACAGATACGCTACACCTAACCGAAGGCCGTGTTCATGCGGAGTACGATCACGTTAAACATGTGGGTCCGAAAGTCCTTCCGAGAGGTTGGTGGTAGGGGAAGGAGGGTACGGTCCCTGTGGATGCCTCCCCCACTGGGTTCCGGTCTAAATTGGGTGGCACTTCCCGACCGTCCAAACAGTTACCTTACACCTTTCTGGTAGGTCGGACGGTCTGGGTTTCAACAACAACACCTAACCGAAGGTGTAGCGTATCTGTTTGGACGACCGGAAATGCAACACAATTCTGACCGGAACCTAGTGGGGCGGCATCCACACGGAACGTGCCCTACTTCTCCTCCTTGTACTCCCCCTGAACACTGGGACAGTTTGGACAAAGCCAGGAATCGAACTCGGGTTGTCCGAATGCAATCCCCGAGCGCTAACCAATGGGATGTCCCGCCCCTGAAATTCGGACATGAAATTATTTGTCCGAGACCCAAGTCGATGGGTGGGTAGTTTTACTCTCCTTGCCCTAACGCCGGCAATATCGACAAAGCTCATTCGTAATTCATAGTTTGATAAAAAAAAAAAAAAAATCCGATGGAACCGAAATGGTTAAATGGAGTGAATAATATCTTTTTCGTGGATAGTTTGTCCTTTCAGACATATTCAAAATATATGCAAATCATATTTAATATATTCAAATATGGAATTTAGAACCACATTTTCAAAATAGTTCATAATACTAAAATATTAAAATTATAATGACCATATTTCGAAAATAAAGAACTGGTCCAAAATCCAATTATTTTTCCTTGTAAGGATTTCAAAGGGCTACAAATTATTTACAATCTGTTTATAGCTAACGCTTTTAGTTTTCGCTCCGATTTCAGCCAAATACTGTTATATCAAATTATCTCACTAATTTGCTTATCGGTATATAAACTGAACTTATGCAATATCTTTGACGATATTTAATATGCAAATGAATCTATAGACTTGTCTGGCGGGACATAAATACGTACTATAATTTTATACTTCCAATTTTTCTCTTCAAAACTCATCCATCATTAAACATATTTAGAATCCTAAAATCCACTTCCCAATTTCTTTAACACAACCTTCCTAATTCTTACTTCCTAATTTCTTTAACGTAAAACAAATATTTTGTTCGTGTGCACCAATGTTTCATCAAGGAGGAAGTATACTGGGCTACTACATTCGTGACATTTTAAATGTTACAGCTTTCTCAACCATTGGAAAACTTTAACAGGTTAAAATATTAAAATATTGAAATTATAATCACCATAGTTCACTCGATCCAAAATTAAATTATATATCCTGGTAGGGCTTTCGAAAGACTACAAAATAATTAATAAGTAAAAAACACTTTGTGCAAAGAACAAGGAAACTGGATCTTATATACAGCTTGAAAGATGCTCGAGAAATTCAGTCTGGTTAAGAACAATCCCAGCATTTTTAGATGATATCTCTAACAAATATTAAATTAAATGATTACAAGCTAATTATTAGGTATTAATAAATATATCATTATAAACAATAGGATAATAATATAATAAAATGTATAATGCATGATATAATAATATATTAATAATTTAGTAATAATTATAAAAAAAAATAATAATAAAGTATTGGATAATTATTAAATTATTAAAATGCTATGCTATTATTATAAATGGTCCTCATTCAAAATAGTAACACATTTTATTGATTTATTACATTCTCTTACTAAATTCTTCATACTAAATTTTAGATTTCGAGATTTTGATGCCAATATGTGTTTTAGGACTTCCTGAACATGTTTTGACTATTTTTAGAGTGATATTCATCTGTTCTGCTGTATGTTTGTATGTGGTCGATTTCTTGTGTATATAATAACTGCCACACATATTAATGGATTTTCACGAAACTTTTTATCCAGATTGGTTACCGAAAAATCTGAAATCGAATGTTCTGAAATCCGAGCGAAACCTTAAAAATTGATTAGAAATTTTATATTTTCTTAACATGGCAGTATAATGCAAAATTTGACATAATTATGCATAAATGGGGTTGGTTATGACTCATTGATCACAAAACTTGACAGTTGCAAACATTGTAGTGAAAATTAGCCGTGATATAATTTTGGTGTTCGCAACTTCATTAGCCCCCTTCGTCACTCCCTACGGGAGTGACGGAGGGGGTAAATTATTTCTTAAGGGGTAAATTATTACGAAGGGGGTAAATAAAACTTGGTATCAACCAAAAGATTTTTTCAAACCCTTTGAAATGAAGGGTGACATGCTATAATTTTGATCATTTGGACCAACGATGCAGATTTTTCAAAATTTTTCTTATAACATGAGCAATATATATATATATATATATATATATATATATATATATATATATATATATATATATATATATATATATATATATATATATATATATATATATAATAATAATAATAATAATAATAATAATAATAATAATGATAAATAAATAAAAAAAATATAGGTTGCGTAAAAATAGATTCTGGTATGATAGAGTTGAGTTAAGCGATACACCATTTAATTTTAAATACCAAAGAGTGATTTACTCTCAATTTCATAAAAATTAAATACAAGAAACTGCTTATGCTGCTGGCTTTGAAGCTCCGGAGTCTTACTTGTTTTTGCTATTCAGAGTTTCTATTTATTAATATCAATGATAAAAAGAAAACTACATTATTTTTTAAAGTATATATTATTTAAATGGATGATGACGATATCAGATTTTTCTTTTTTATTTCGCCATTTAGTTCTATTCAATCTATATAAATAAAAATGAAAATCTGTCTGTCTGTCTGTCTGTCTGTCTGTTTGTCACACCATCACGGGAGAAAGGCTGAACCGAATTTGATGAAATTTTGTGGGTAGCCCAGAAATAGCCCCACTTAAAATTATATCCGTGTTTTGAGTTTCTACGACCAGTGGTTCTCGAGATATTAGTAAAAAACAAAATTTTCGTTTGTCTCATCATCACGGAAAAACGGCTGAACCGAATTTAAGGAAATTTGGTGAATAGCCTTGAAATATCCCCCCATAAATTTTGTCCAAGTTTCGAGTTTCTAAGACCTGGGGTTGTCGAGATATTAATGAAAAACGGAACTTTTTCCTAGGAGTTCTACTCCCTAACTCCGTGGTCTATCCAAACGAAAAGCTTGAAAATCGTTTGAAAGTGAATTAAAATTTAATCTCTGAGTTTGATGGGAGATTTTTTGCGTTAATTAGTCACTTTCTGAAAAAATGAATTGTTTGAAACATGATTTAAAGGGGAAATCTATCTCCATGGTTCATGGTTTATTTAAAACAAGCTTTTACGGAACAATGAGAAGTATAGAGAAATCAAAATCGTTATTTAATTTCGCAGTTTATGTTATAAGACATGTCATATTTAACATGTTATAAGATTCTATCTTATATCATGTTACTCAGAAACGCAATTAAATTAAATCTGTCTGTTAATTTTAATAATTATTTTTTCGATTTGAATAATAAATAAATGGATATAAAAATATATTTTAGAAAAGAACGATTTGATTTTTCTTATAGCATTTTTGACTGGATAATATCAATTACGGTCTTCAGGTTTAAAAATTATTATTATTTATATTTTCGGGGATTATTGATTCAAGGATTATTGATATTTTCAAGTTATTATGCAATTATTTTATTATGACAAAAATTGTTTAAACTCATATATTGTATGTTGTACGAATCTTCTACAAATACACGTGTATATCTTTTAATCTACGAGAATATAAGTAGTACAGGTATATTGACATATGTTTTGATATATATTGGCATATATTGGAATCAATTACGACCTTCTGGTATAAAGAGTACGGATATTATTGATGTTTTCAATTTATTACGTCATCTCTTTTATTTTGGCAAATATTTTTGAGACGCATATTGTAATACGGGTAATCTTCTACTAACACATTGGCATATTTTCTGATCTGCGACAATATAATTAGTACGGGGTTGCATATATTCATTTAATTCCTATTTTTTCTTCTGTAAATTTGCTTACAAAAGGGGGCAGGATGTTTTATTCTTCAGATCTGATCGTGAAGATAATTTTGCATAGTGAGAACATATATTCTTAAACTTCTCTTTAGGAGCAATAAATTTAATATTTTAACAGAATTTGCACATGATTGCGAACTATAAGTTTCTTTAAATTATACACTCCGTACGAATAACGGGTGTGCTGTTAGTGGTTAATAAATTTTAACATTTTAGGAGGATATATCATGTTGCTCGGCATCGCAATTAAATTAAATGTGTTTGTTAATGTTTTTATTATTTTTTTTCGATTTAAATAATAAATAAATGGATAAATGGATATAAAAGTATATCTTATGAATGGACGGTTTGATTTTTCTTTTAATTATATTAATTGCTGACTGCGTACATCAATTTCATTTATTTTGGCAAAGAGTTTTCAAGCTTATATCGTATTTAGCTACTAAACTCATATATTGTGTTTAGCCAATAAATTCATATAGCCGATTGTTGAAACAGAAAAAGAGTAGAGCGGGTATATCTTCTAATACAATTGTAGTGTTTTCATTTAGTATATTGAAACGGGATAAGAATGTTTCATTCAGATCTGCAAATTCAAAGCTACGAATTTGGAGGGATATCGCTAATTTGACAACTTTTCTTAAACTTTGCCAAATTGACGGAAATGTCGCCAAATTGATATAAACGACACACAAACAGCTGCCATAAACCTTCGGGTTGGTCGTGTGGCTTGGGTCTTCTACATATCAATGAAATTTTTTTTTGTTTTGTTAGAAGAGAGTACTGAAATTATGTTTGGTTAGCATTTATCTGTCAGACCAACCATCCTACTTACTAATACATTTAGCGAATTTTTAAAATGTCACCAAATTGATAAAAATGTTTTCAAATCTATAAAAATATCTTGAAATTGATAAAATTGCGCTACATAAATGATATTAATTTTTTTTTTGTTAGGGGATAGTATTGTGATGATATTTCGTCAATTTGTCGCAAAGTGGAACTGTCAGTTCTACAGTCCCACTTGGCGATAAATTTGGCGATTTTTTAAAATGTCGCTAATTTGACGAAACTGTCGCCAAATGTTCCATAGAAATATAACTATTTAGATGATATTTTTTCTACCAATTTATTTGAAGCAAATGATATCATGTCGCTTAGCAACGGATTTCAATCCAATGTGTTTATGCGGCAGACGATTTTTATTAAATCCTTTCCGATTTGAATAATGAAGATATGTATATAAAATAAATTTCATTGCCATTTCATTTTGGACTGGATAATATCAATTATACTCTTCAGGTTTAAACATTATTATTATTGATATTTTCCGGAATTATTGATTCAGGGATTATTGATATTTTTAAGTTATTACGCCATTGTTTTATTGCGGCAAAAATTGCTGACACACGCATATTATACGTTGTACGAGTAATCTTCTAGTAATGCACGGGTATATCTTCTAACCTACGAGAATATAAGTAGTACAGGTATATTGGCATATATTTTGACATATATTGGCATATATATTGGAATCAAGAACAGTCTTCTGGTATGAAGATTAAGGGGATTAATTATATATTCAATTTATTACGTCGTCTGTTGTATTTTACCAAAAAACATTTGTGACTCATATTGCAAAACGGGTGATCTTCTACTAATAATCGGACATTATAAGTAGTACGTGTATATCTTCCCATATAATTTTAGCACTTTAATTTTGACATATATTGGAATAAATGACTGTCTTCAGATTTAAAGATTACGGGTTTATTGGTATTTTCAATTTATACATGTAATCTACTAATACAGGTTATATTTTCTAATATTCGCGTATATAATTAGTACGGGTCCCATACAATTTTAACGCTTTTATTTTGCATATATTGATTCAATTCCATATTTTTTTTTATTTGCTTACATAAGGGGTCCAAGATGTTTTATTCTTCAGATATGTCCATGAAGATAATTTTATATAGCGAGAACAGAGATTCTTAAACTTCTTTTTAGAAGCATTATATTAAATATTTTAACAGAATATTTTGATTAAACATGTCATTTAGTATACTTTAAGAATTTGGGCATGATTATGAATTTCAAGTTTCTTTATATTATATACTCCGTACGAAGAACGGGTATGCTGCTAGTAACATATAAATTCAATAGAATTGTAGTAGAGTTTCATTATAAAGGGATTGTAAATTGTAACTGATAGTGCTGCCATCTGTTACATTTTATGAAACTTATAAACGCATAAACTGTTAATGCTGTTTCATTAAGATGTGAAATAATATTTTTAATTCTTTAAATCAACAAAGATAATAAATATTGAAAGATATTCATCATTAAAGATATTTACAAGAAATCCTTTAAGTAATCGAAGTGTAAAAAATTTGTAGAATTTGTCTATTAAAAAATAAATAAAAGTAAGAGTAATCAACCCCCTAAAAGTAATCAAAGTTTAAAAAACATGTAGAATTTGTCTGTTAAAAATGAATAACATTATTTGAAGCATTTGATTCTTCGAGGATCGCCTCTTTGACTAGTGGCCGAAATAATAAATTGGACAGTGAACATGAATTTTGTTATAGCTTGAAATAAACTTTATTTCTTGAAATAAGCACGTACATTTGAAGTAAGAAACTACGCCAAATGTCAAATTTGGACATTTAGATGCCATTGTGAAATTTAAATTTTAACTATCTATCACGAAACTTGTTCCAAAAACTGATTGCGAAAAGTAAATATGATCGAAAAAATTCAGGTATTTGAATAGGAAGAGTTTTAGAACCATATAATAAGAAATTATCAGTTTTGTAAGTTTAATCACTAACTTTCAGATAGGAATTTCCCAAAACAAGGTCTGAGAAATTATAAAAAAAATATTTATACTTCCTGAACTTGATATCATCGATAATAAAACTCTAAATGTTAAAACAATATTGATGGTGCTGCCATCTTGAAGTTAAAAGAAACAACATTTACATAAAATAAGTATGTAAATATTGTTTGCGTAAAATTATTTTAGATAAAAAATAGAAGTGGGATATGGGTATGATATTGTATGAGTGTGCGTGTCTATAAGAAGGCTTTTGCAAATTTTGTAAAATTTTGTTATTTGATTAAATTTATATATTGAAGCGCAATATAATTCATAGAATTTGAATATATTCAATGAACATAAGTTTATAGAATTTTATGAACATAAGTTCAAGTTCAAAGAATTTTGATCTTAGTGTTGGAGCGATGGGTTGGTTTCATGCTTATAAGTGTCCATAAACGGGGCTACCGATCAACAGGGCGATTGGGAAAGGAGGGGGGGGGGGGCATTGCATGGGGTCTAGGAGATTTGGGCGGCATGAGAAGTTTATGAAAAATGCCTAACTGAAATATAGATGGTAGAAGAGGAGGAGAGGGGGGGGGGGGCTCATTTGTTGCATAGGAGCCCCAAAATTTTATTGGTGACACTGTCTGCAAAAATCCGCAGCACTGTTTTCAAGACTTGCTATTTCATTTATGGAGATATCTATGCTGACTGACAGAGTTGTATTGCACTTCAAATCAAATAAGCCCGGAGTCCGTTCTTTGAACTGAAAAATAGGATTCTCAATTATAGGGTGTTTGACGGCGAATTTTCTAAACACTTTCAATATTTTTCTTTACAAATTTTTATATTTGAGAAATGAGTCATAATTAAAAAAATATTTCCATTACGGTGTAATATTTCTGGTGCCAAATTGCATATTTTAATACGAAAGAGATTTCCACAAGTAAAACTTACAAAATATATATAGTTCTAATGCTGTATGAAGAAAACTGGTACATTCTTATTTCAGCGGTCCCCGCAATTACTATTACGCCAAGATCTCTCTAAACGTTTGCAGTCTTAAAGAAACAGCACGTGCTTATATTATAACAGCACGTGGTTATATTATGTGTTTATATTTTTCGTTAACTCACCTTGGCGATACATCTCGGTCGCTTGGCGATCTATCCTCGGGGGCCGCTATAATAAGGAAGTGCCAGAAAACTGAAACCATGAAAGCTGAACATTCCATCCCTCTCCGAGAAGTACCTCTCATTAGTCTTTGTCACTATAGTGATGCCAAAATCTTCCAATGAAAACAACAACAACAACAAAAAAAACACAGTAAAAGTACTGGAAGCAGTCCACTGGGATGGGGGGTGGGGGTGGGGGTGGGGGGTTAATAAGTGTGCTTTTCTTTTTTCAGAAGGAGTGAAAATCTCTGTATCAAAGCCGTAAGTTAAGAATCGCTTTCAACTTTTTTATTTCCTTAGGATTCTGAATGTGATCGTGGAACAACTTATATTGTTTTTGTTAAGTCCCGCTTCCGATTGGTTATTCGAATATTTTCATCTATAACACTTAAATAATGAACTTTTATAAACTGATTTTTAACATATGTTTTTTTCTTTTTTTCTTCTTCTCCCCCGCCTTTTTTTCTTTTCTTTTTTTTGCTATATGCTTTGTGAGTAATTTTTAGTTTCAACCTAATCGAAAAAATCATTTCGAATTTATTTCAGAATGAATTCGAACAGTTTATTTCGTAGCAGTATATTAAAGTTTTGTCGAGCAATTTCCTTACCAAAATTTAAATCTTTTTCGTATAGAAATTAGATTAAAGGGTTTGCTCGAAGTTTTGAATTCGAATTTTTTATTCTGCGTTATACCCAACATATTTTATTTTCCAAAAATGCGATTTTTCTCGCTGTTCTTATGTAGTGATCTATTGCAAGCAATTTTTTCTGTTTGATTTATGAAAATACCTTTTCATTAATCACATTTTAAGTTTCTAAATTACTTGGGAACGTCAGTTTTCTGTTCACTCGATAAATCGAACATATTTTGCCCATAACATTACCTAAGATAATAAATATTTGAAAAGCCAATTATCCATGTTGATTTTATTACATGATCTACTTTTGTACCAAATTTCAAATCTACAGCTTACTAAAGTTAAGAGTTTCATGTCAGCTCAATAATTCGAACATTTTTGCCTATACACCCCAAACATAACAAATATTTGAAAAAAAAAGTAATTATCCTTGTTGATGTTATCATAAGATATAACTAACTGGGTACAAAATTTCAAGTACTAGTTCAATAAACTAGATTTTCACGTTCAACCGGCAATTCGATCATTTTTATGTATGACACCCCCCTAAAACCCCCAATCCTTTCTCGTGACGTGAATCTAGAGTTGGCGTATGCTGAAGTTCGCCAATTTATCGCCAATTTGGCGGCTTCTCGAAGATTGAAGAAATACCTCGAAATAATCAATATTCTACGTGATATGAGAGATTTTCAGAAGTTTCTACGTGATATGAGAGATTTTCAGAAGTTTCTACGTGATATGAGAGATTTTCAGAAGTTTCTACGTGATATGAGAGATTTTCAGAAGTTTCTATGGAGAGTACAAAAAGAGTCATCACTCAGTTGGAGAGCAGCTGACGAGATAAAGCTACATTGAACTGGGACTTATGTCAATGTTTCGAGAATAGTAGCTGCTTTACTGTGAAATGTCTTTCGTCAATGTTTCGAGAATAATATCAATTATTTTGTGAAATTAGAGAATCATTTAAGTGTTGTTTTTCGGTATATTGTTCCTATTTATGCTGTGCTGTAAATAAACGTGTTAGTTACCCTGAAATTTGGACTCATTCTTATTTATATCGTGAGCGAACACCCACGATTTCTGATGATACATCGTAACAATATAGTTTCAGTACCATCGAATTGTGTTCTCAGCATAACACACATATTTATAAAAATGGTATCCCAAACAATAACATATTTTCTACTGCAAAATCAAGTTGCACTTTTTGCAGACATGACATGGGATCGATGTAATATTTTAGAATAAAATTCAAGTACGAGTGAGAATATATATATCCTTCCCGTTCTGTGAATTTGAATTTGAAATAAGATGCAAAACACCCCTCTTTTAGTGACGTTATACAACCGCCCTCGCAGCATCTGTGCGTACTTCAGAAAGGTTGAAGGTTGTTCGCATTTTTGAAAAAAGTGTCAACTTATGGAATTTGGGCTTGAAATACAATGATTTTAATACTTTTTGCGTAAGTTTATAAATCGTGGATCTTTAACCATTTGTAGTGATTAATCTCTAACAAGAGGAATATTGTATATTTAGATATCATGCAATTTTTATTACTTTCCCTGCAATACATGGTAATGTATAGGGAAAGTATTGGAATCATGCCGAAAATCACAACTCGAGTTTTCGACGGATCTACACGTTTCGAGACCTCTAGAATACGAAAAAACCATTTTTAGCGTGACGTCTGTGTGTGTGTGTATGTCTGTCTGTGTGTGTGTGTCTGTCTGTCTGTGTGTCTGTCTGTGCAGATTTTGTATCCACTCTAACTAAAAAACTAATGGACCGAATTTCACAAAATTTTGTAGGTAAGTCACTTGTGGGCGGGGCTGGTGCTGATTAGTTTTGGGTACGATTCGGAATAAAAGAACCCGCCTTTTTTGTGAAATGGCTCGCAAAAGCTTGTATCCACTGTAGCTGAAAAACTAATGGACCGAATTTCACAAAATTAGGTAGATGAGTCACGTATAGGTCACCCTGGTGCTGATTAGATTTTGGTACGATTCAGAAAAAAATAACCTGCCTTTTTTTGCAGAATGGCCCGCAAAAATCGTCCAAATCTAAACTAAAGAACTACGTATGCTCAAATATATCCATTAAATGCTTGTTTAATACGTAATTTTTAGCGAAGAAAAGAATAAGACCAACCCCATTACATTAGGACTAGCCGCTCTCGAGATATTTTAGTTTTTCGTATTTTCTCTACGCCACCTTTGAAAATAAGTCCGATTACCGAATGAGAACGAAAATTGAATTAAAAGTGAAATAAATTTAATTAAAATAAAGAGAACATGGATATAAGTCTGCAGGGAAAGTCATGTGCTGCCCACATCAGATTTTTTTCTTATACGTAGTATAGCTCTCCCGAAATGTTTCGATTTCAAGATTTTGACGCCAATATATGTTTTAAGATCTTCTGAACACGTTGTAACTATTTTTGGGGTGATGTCCGTCTGTCTCTGTCTGATGTGTGTGGTTGATTTCTTGTGTACACAAAAGTAGCCACGAATATTAATGGATTTTCACGAAACTTTATATCCGGCTTGGTTATAAAAAAATCCAGAACTAGATAAAAAAAAATTTAAATTCGAGAGAAAACTTTAAAGTTTACTCTAAATTTTAGATTCTTTTAACATGGCAGCAGACAAAATTTTTCATAATCATGGTGTTGTTGAGACCTAGACCGTTCGACCTACCAGAAAAGTGTAAGGTAACTGTTTGGACGGGAGGGAAGTGCCACCCAATTTAGACCGGAACCCAGTGGGGGAGGCATCCACAGGACCGTACCCTCCTTCCCCTACCACCAACCTCTCGGAAGGACTTACGGACCCACATGTTTAACGTGATCGTACTCTGCGTGAACACGGCAGCAGTTTTGGCAGTGGTGGGAATCGAACCCGGGTCCACCGAGTGCAACTTTCGCTCAAACCACTGGGCTACCGCACCCACTGGCATAATCATGTGTAAATGGGTATACTTGTGGCTCAATGACCACGATACTTAATGATTTCAATTATTGTGAAAAATAGTAGAGATACAATTTCTTTTGTTCGTGACGTTATAGCCCTCTTTGGGGTTGGGGGGATGCAAGACCCCCCCCGGGCTACATTGCCATGTATGGTATCAATCGAACGATTTTTTCAAGCCTGTTAAGGTGAATGGCAACACGCTTTAATTGTAATCATTTGGACACACGATACCGAATTTTCAATTTTTTTAGTAAAATTTAAAGAAAATGAATTCTGGTATAAGAAAGTAGAGTTCAGCCACACTCTAGTTAATTTTAAGAACTTACCCAGACTTTCAAGTATACAAGAATACCTAATGGAATCGCAGTAAAGTGTTCTTAATAAGTCGTAAACCCAAAGTTTTGTTGGTATTGTTACAGAACCAATTGAAATTATATCAACTATATTGGTCACCATCAGTAACGTCAAAATAATATTAAGAAATTTGTACGTTACACTTAATAGAATAATGAAATGTCATCGAGGTAGCTTCACAACTTACGTGGAATTATGGCATTTTTAATGTTCATTTCAACAATAGCGAAATTTTATCTCAGTAGCTACGTGAAAACATTGTGAAATCTGTGAGGTTTACTTCAAATTCAGAAGAATAGACTATCACCTCAGCACCACCAGTTGTGTGAAACACATTATAATACCTAGTGTCCACTTCAACTAAAGGAGAAAAGACTATCATCATCTCAGTAGCTCCAGCTGTAGCGTTTAAACGCATTATGCAATCTGGGGATTCACTTCAAGTATAACATATCTAGCAGTTGTGTGCACTGTTTTTTTCTGGATTTTTGCAAGGGGAAGGGGTGCGAATGAAATCCTAGAGGGGCCAATTTTTCCAGTATAATTTTAACTACTATATGTACACATACTTAAGTAATTACTATATAGTAATTACACACATATTACATATATTGTAGATTATATATATATATATATATATATATATAATTATGTACAGTAATTACATATATTATATATGGTAATTGCATCTGGCATTTGTAACATAAAACGTGACCCTGGAGTGACGCCCCTACTCTTTAATGTATACCTGAAAGAAACACTAGTTGTGTGAAAACACAGCAATCTACTAGTTTACAATTGTAGGAGCCTATCATCCTAGTAGCTCTATAAGTTTTGTGGAAATATATTTATTAAATCTGTCGACAGACTTCAACTGTAGAAGACATATAACAGTAGCGCTACAAATTGTGTTGTTGTTGTTGAGACCCAGACCGTCCGACCTACCAGAAAGGTGTAAGGTAACTGTTTGGACGGCCGGGAAGTGCCACCCAATTTGGACCGGAACCCAGTGGGGGAGGCATCCACAGGGACCGTACCCTCCTTCTCCTACCACCAACCTCTCGGAAGGACTTACGGACCCACATGTTTAACGTGATCGTACTCCGCGTGAACACGGCGGCAGTTTTGCAGTGGCTGGAATCGAACCCGGGCCTACCGAGTGCAACTCCGGCGCGCTAACCAATGGGCTACCGCGCCCTGCTACAAATTGTGTTGTTGTTGTTGAGACCCAGACCGTCCGACCTACCAGAAAGGTGTAAGGTAACTGCTACAAATTGTGTGAAAAAACTTTATCAAATCTGTCGTTCGGCTGTAGAAGATACAAGTTGTGTAAAGATACATTATCCAATCTGTCGGTCGACTTCAATTGTAGAAGACTCATCTCAGAAGCGCTACAAGTTGTGTGAAAGTACAAAAAGAGAAGATGTTTAGATGAATAGATCTGACGTCATCGCAAAGAAGCAAGACCATTTCTACTTCAAATAAGCCAGAATCGGTAACATCAGACAATGACTTATCTAGTTAAGGGTCTTTCACAATAGATATATTAATCTTAATTTTCGAAAGTGCCCTATATATTTTTAACGCTTAAAATATCAAATAAAATTAGAAACAATTTCTAAACAGAGAATTTCTAGATAGAATTTTTAGCGATATCTATTTTTGCTTGTTTCATGTTTAACATAAACTTTAATTCAAAACAATAATATATTTTCTATTGCAAAAATAGGTTAACTATTTTTCATAAGTATGAATTAAATTGCTACAATATTTCAGCATAAAAATGAAAGCCCGAGTAAGCATACATTTGTTTCCGTTTTAAAATTTGAATGAAAAACAAGATATTTTCTATTGACCATACTACACCCTTGCAGCATATTCTTTTCACTTTGAGGCGTCTCAAAGGTGTTTTTATAATTTTTTATACGAGTCCCACTTTTAAATAGAAAGCTTTTAAAATATTAAAATGCATTATTTTACTTCCATGGATAAAGAGATGTACTGTTTTTGGATCAAAAACATCTTTTAGTCAAATTTTAGTCAATTTTCTAGTGACCATACCTCCACCTTCGCAGCATATCCTTTTCATCTTGAGGAGAGTGAAAGGTGTTTTTCATTATTTTTACTTTCCTTATATACATAATGAAAATGTATAAGGAAAGTATTGTGAACGGGTCGAAAATTCGAATTCGAGGTTTCGACGGGAGAGCACGTTTCAAGCATTCTTGATCACGAATCAAACATTTTTGAAGTGATGTCTGTGTGTGTGTGTGTGTGTGTGTGAAAGTATGTGTGTGTATGTCAGTGAGTCTGTGGAGACGATAACTGACTAACGAATGGACCGATTCGAACGAAATTTGGTACAAAAATCACAATCCGTAAACACTGGAAACCTATTGTTTTTATATGCGATCGAATGTTCAGAACCCCCTAAATGTGAAATTTTGAAAAAATCGTCAAAAAATCAAAATCGCTAATAAAGTTACGGAAATAGACATTTCTTATGTAACTTTTCATTAGAAAACGATTGATATAAATTTTAGAACGCTAACATGAACCGCTTTCGAGATATTGCACATTTTTCAAAAAAATTATCAAAAAGTTATATAAAATAAAAAAAAAAATATTTCCTATTGAGAAACATGTTCACTTTTCATATGTAATACCATTCGATAAATTGGGTGGCATCATTCTCGTGGATCTAGCTCGTTCCATTCATGAAAAAAGGTACTTTCAGTAAAACTTTTGTATTTGAACGCCAATAGTCATTTATATGCTGTAAGAATAACTTGCGGCAGCAAAGACATCTGATCAAAAGATTCTTGGAGCCTGTACCCGAATTATAAGAACAGAGGCGAAGCTAGCCTTTGCTCAGTGATTATAATGTCGGTCTTGTAAGCAAAGGGTCCCTGGTTCGGGGCCCGGCGACGCACAATCGCCACAAACTTATTTCTCCGTCCACAACGCTTGGCGAGATTTTGGCGAAGAATTTGGCGGAATATCGCCAACTTGGCGACATTTTTAATTGCTGCCAATTTAACAAAAATCTCGCCAAATTGATAAAAATGACGCTACATCAATGAAAATGACGACTAATTGAAGAAAATTCAATATCTTGGAAAAATATAAGAATCTACTATAACTATAGGAATAACGTTTTTTTAAACTGTAAAAGTAGTAAATTGATTGCATTATATAAGGAAAGTCATGTGTTGCCCACACCAGATTTTTTTTATAAGGTCTTCACTTTTGAACTAGAAGCTCTTAAAATAATAAAGTCACATTTTACTTCCATAGATAAAGAGATGTACTGTTTTTTTTAATCAAAAACATTTTTTAGTCAAAGTGAAATTGCAGATTTGCTGAATGTGAAAGGAACTGACCATTTTAACCGCCTATCTATAATTTTATTCAATTGGGTTTCCACGAAAATTACTCAACCAAATGAAACAAAATTTGGTACGAAGATAAACTGAAACTTGAATGGAAAACAATGTCAAAATAAAAAAAAGTGATGAAAGTTTTTTTATTTGTTCTGTATTAAAATAAATAAATAAAAAGATAAACTTATATACAAACTTAAATCCTAAAACAAAAACAACTTCTAGATCAAATTTTAGCAACATCTATTTGTGCTTCTTTTATGTTTAACACAAACTTGCTTTTAAACTAGGTTTTAAACTTACTTTTAAACTAGGTTAGGAAACTTACTTTTAAACTTACTTTTGAACTTATTTTTAAACAGTTTCTATTTCAAACAAAAACATATTTTTTATTGTAAAATGAGTTTCTCTCTTTAACATAAATATGTATTAATTCGATGCAATATTTCAGCATTAACATTTTAGCCCAAGTAAGAATACATTTGTTTCCTTTTGCAGAATTTGAATTTGAAATAAGATGAAAACATATTTTCTAGTGATAATACTACCTCCCTTGCAGCATATTCGTTTTACTTTGAGGAGGTTAAAAGGCGTTTTTATAATTCTTTATAAGGTTTCCACTTTTAAACCAGGAGCTTTTGAAATATTAAAATGTATTATTTTACATCCATAGATAAAGAGATGTACTGTTTTTCGATCAAAAATATTTTTTAGTCAAAGTGAAATTGCAGATTTGCTGAATGTGAAAAGAATTTTTGAGCATTTCAACCACCTATCTACAATTTTATTCAATTTTATCCTAAACAAAAAAACTTCTAGATCAAAATTTTAGCAACGACTATTTCTGCTTGTTTTATGTTTAACATAAATTTAAACAGTTTCTATTCCAAACAATAACATATTTTCTATTGTAAAAAGAGTACTCACTCTTTACCATAAATATGCATTAAATCGATGGAATATTTCAGCATAAATATTTAAGCCCAAGTGAGGATAAATTCGTTTCCTTTTGCAGAATTTAAATTTTAAATGATATGAAAACATCATATTTTCTGCAGAACTTACTACCTCCTTCGTAGCATATTTGTTTCACTTTGAAGAGGGTGAAAGGTGTTCGGATTTTTTAAAAGGCGCCCACATTTAACCCGGGAGCTTCTGAAATATTAAAATGTATTATTTTATTTCCCTGTCTAAGAAAATGATCTGTTTTTGATTCAAAAACATCTTTCAGTCAAATTAAAATTTCAGACTTGCTGATGGTGAAAAACATTTTCGAGCACCACGACCGCTTGTCTGCAGTTTTATTCAGTTGGGTTTTTACCAAAATTACAGAACCAAAAGAAGCAAAATTTGGTGCGAAGATAAACTGTAACGTGAACGGGAATATAATGCCAAAAATAAACAAAAATAATAATGGAAGTGATTTTATTTGTTTTGTCATAAAAAAAAACAAATACCAAAACTTATAAAACAATTATTCGGACCTCAAGCCTTTTGAGTTTAGATATATTAACGCAGAAAGGGTCCAGCGCAGACGGTCACCAATTTGCTAAAATATTTATAGTATAAATCTCATAAGTGTGACTATCCAAATGTGAAGCTACAAATCGCAATATTCAATGCTTACGAACGCCCCTTTCTGGCGGGTTCCCAGAGAAGTTCGCAAAATTGGAAAAAAAAAAAAATAAATAAAAAAATCAAGTTTTCTTGTTTCCATTGTAGTTAACGTTTATACCATGCTGAGCATAATAAGCCTGAAACCGGTCCATGAATACTGATATCTGCAATGGGAGCGTCTTCTTTAACGTTGTTTAATTTTGTTGGGCGTAAAATAAATCGCCCCATTAGTATAACATCATAACAGACTGCTGTGCGAATGAATCAAATAATTATTCTAAAGCTCATTTATTTTTTTGTCTACTTCATCCGACGGTGAAATTCTGTCATTTTGGTTATATTTCTGTGTATCAGGGCTATCCATTTGTCGGCTTGTGGTTTGATATCGCCTAGCAAAGGAAACATCTGTGGCTCGTGGTAGTAATAAAGACATATATTTGACGACAATAAAATTTGCACTAATGACTGCCCATAAACCTAAAAATTGTCTAAATTATATGTAATATCATTGACTTTTATTCCGAAATCATTCATAGTTGCATTAAATTCTGATACAAATTTTTATACAGATGAAATAGATGCACAAAAAGTACAGAATATAATTGTCTTAGCAAAAACCTCTGAAATGAGCTGCAGGTTTTTTTACATTCCCCCAATATATGTTGTGTCGAAAATCGCAACATGAGTTTTTCACGGATCTACACGTTTTGGGACCTCTAGAACATAAAACATCTATTTTTAGCGTGACGTCTGTGTGTGTGTTTATGCAATGTATGTGTCCACTCTAACTTAAAATCTAATGGACCAAACTTCATAAAATTTTATAGGTAATTTACTTGTGTGTGACCCTGGTGCTGATTAGATTTTGATATGATTCGGGATAAAAACTCGCCCTTTTTGCGAAATAGCTCGCAAAAATCTCATGTATCCACTCTAGCTAAAAAAATAATTGCCCAAATTTCACAAAATTTGGTAGATAATTCACTTGTGAGACGCTCTGTTGATTGATTTTCGCATGAGTCGGAAAAGACGAACTTGTCGTTTTTACAAAATGGTGCGCAGCCCAGGCGGTGAAGTGGATAGCGTCTTCGGCTGCTGTCTTGTGGGCTCGGGTTCGAATCCCGAATAAGGCATGGATGTTTCTTGAGGATAAAGTCAGTCTTTCGCCTCCTGGGTCCTCGCCAAAATGTGAAGCTGCACCCTCTCCGACCTTCGTCAGTGATGCTTTCTTGTAATGAACTTTGTTCTCTCGTCTTGCGTCTTTCTTCGTTCTTTCCTGCGTTACTGGTCCTGAATTGGCTCCGCCGAAACAGGAGATCATTTAGTCAACAACAACAAAATGGCGCACAAAAGTCGTCAAAATCTAAAATAAAATACTAAGTATATTCAAATGTGTCAATTAAATGCTTGTTTCATGCATAATTTTTGACGTGGAGAAGACTAAGATGAACTCCATTACTCTAGGATTAACCGCTGTCGAGATATTTTACTTTTTTCTCACTTTTGTTACGCAGCGTTTGCAATAATCTCCAGTTACCAAAAACAAACGAAAATTGCATTAAAAATGCAAATTGAGTTTTATTTGTGCAAATTAAACTCAATTTAATGAATTATTAAAGAGATAAAGAGAAAATTAATTTGATTCTGTAGGGAAAGTCGTGTTCCTCCCACATCACCATTTTAAAATCCAGTTATCGAGAACTTCATACTGTCTGTCCTCACTTGCATCATATTAAATTCCTTATCCCTGAATGCGTAGGTGGATGCGGAATAATCGAATGTTGCTTATTTAACGAGGGCATGTTTGAAAACGACGTAACAAAAATCTAGTTATATCCCCTAATGAGATGACAGCGCACTTGATGGAACGAAATGAAAAGCGGTGAAATTCTGTTCTATTTCTTAACTTTTTGCAGATCAAATTAAGAACATCACTTATTGGAGACAGAAATGAAACGCACCGTTGTTTCTATGTGGTGCGATGGCTTTCAGAGTATTAATCTGTGTAACTCTACCCAAGTCTAAGAATTGAAGCGTGATGGGTGTTAGCATGGGACTTTATGTGCGATCTAAAAATATCTCTTCCGTTCGTCTCTCATCAAAGTGGCCTTTCAGACTTTTTGGGTCTTCAAGGTGACATTTATACTCATAATTATATTATTACCTTAAACCTCCTAATACTATTGATATCACTGGTGACCCTATTGCATTTTGCTGAGAAATTGCAGCTCGTAAAAGACTGCCAAAAATGTACCAGATAACATTATTCGTAATTCTATTGGTTAGATATTAGATACATTTTACTTTCTTTTAAGATGGTGACAATAAATCATAATTTTAGAGATGGAGTTCTTGTGACTACAAGGATACTTTATAAACATTAACTGGAGTGCGACTCCATTCGACTTTCTCATATCGAAATCCATTTTTACAAGCTTTTTTTTCTTCAAATTTTACAAGAATTTTTTTTGATAAATCGGTGTCGTGGGTTAAAATGATTACAATCATAGAGTGTTACCCTTCACTTTAAAGGGCTTGAAAAATCATTTGATTGATACCATACTTGACAATGAACCCCCCCCCCCCGAGAGAGTAACTTGCCACCCAAGGGGGGCTAATGACGTCAATAATAAATTAATTGTATCGTGACTATTTTTCACAGCAACGATTCAAACTATTAAACATCATGATCACTGAGCCATAAACTATTAAGCATCATGATCACTGAGCCATAAGCAAACCCTTTTATGCATGATTACGTTAAATTTTTTCCTATGCTGCCATGTTAAAAAATATAAAATTTCGAATAAATTTCGAAGTTTCAGTTCGAATTAAAATTTTTTTTTCTAGTTCTAGATTTTTTAATAGCAAAACCGGATATAAAGTTTCGTGAAAATGAATTAATATTTCTGGCCGTTATCGTGTATACAAAAAGTCGATCACAGATAGACAAGACAGATGGACATCACTCCAAAATAGTTAAAAAGTTTTCAGGAGGTCTTAAAACATATATTGGCATAAAAATCTCGAAATCGAAAAATTTCGTGAACTCATTACTTTCTCAATACTACGTACCAGAGAGTAAAAAGTATTAAGAGGTACAGCATTCCTATGAATGTCCTTAAGAAACCAAATAACTTTGCAAGGAAAGGTCCACGAGTGTGCACGTTAAGTCTATATATAGTAAATGGACCGTGCCTGACTGAATAAAAGTGAATGCGGAGGATTCTAGCGTAGAATTAAAAAGAAAATTAGAAACACGAACTTGGCAATACAGTGAGATAGAAGACAAAATGTAATTCACAAGTTAGGAGCATTGTAAAATTAGTAGAAATCGATAGTAAAATTGTTACAGTTGACATTTATTTGACACAATAGGGTTATTGTCTAACATTTATCATATTCAGGAATGTTCTCTATATAATCATCTACAACTTTGCAATTGACATTTTTCTTTCTCGCTTTGATGTCACGTTCGTTTGCCTAACTTTTTCTAAATACCCCGCTAGGGGCAGAGCAAATTCCTATTAATCGGTCAGCTATGGTCATTTTGCCGCAGATAGACCTATCGTGTATACACATGGACCTTCACCTTGCAAAGTTATTAATTTGCTCATGGATTTTTTTAGGAACGCTGCATAATAATGATATAAGCCTAAAATTTATACCTCGAAAAATGTTATACCCCAAGCTCGCAAAGTTGCAAAAATTGATTCACTATTTTTATACATATAGTAGACTGTAAAAACGATCCCAGCTGTCCGTTTGTTGAAGAAACTTTTCTAGTAAAAAACTCTGATATGGTCAGCACTTGACTTTCACTATATAATGCAAAAATTTTACTTCTTTTACAGTGAAAAAATGATGTATAAGATCTACAACGCAATGTTTTTAATATTGAATTGCACATTTAGCACTTTTATGGATGACAACAAGTAAAACTATTTCGAAGTATACAATTAATCTATATTTCAAGCAACTCCAAACCGGCAATCATCAATATCGATAACATTCGCAATAAGCAATATAGATCATACGTATTTTAATAATTAATTAATCAATTTGGTGTGATTTTGTTAACTTAGTGTTATTTTTGCAATTTTAAGGATTTTTTCGTTATTCTGCATGAAATACCGCCAACTTGGGTATATTTTGTTAAATGAGTCAGAAAGTTTGCCAGATTTATCGCCAAGTATTACAGACAAACGGAGAGAGAAGATCATGCCTTATATATAAATTACAGTTAGATAATTGTTAGGCGTCAAAATACTAAACTATTACACAAAATATCTTCTTTCGTGAATGGAGCGAAGTAGATCCAAAAGTTGTTCACAAATTTATCGCATAATATTACATATTAAAATTGAACATACTTCACAATAGTTGTTAATTCTCGTTCACTCTTCGTAAATTACTTAAGATCTTGTTTCCAGAATTTATATTCCTTTCGGCCACTCCTTTTGGATCACTCAAAATCTTGTTTTCTGTATTTGTATTCTTTTTCGGACACATTTTGTGAATCACTTTAAATCCTGTTTCTGGTATTTATATTATTTTCTGACACTCTTCTTGAATCACTCTGTATCTTGTTTCCAGCATTTATATTCTTTTCGGACACTCCTCGTGAATCACTCAAAATCTTATTTTCAGTACTTATATTCCATTCGAACACTCTTCATGAATCACTCTGTATCTTGTTTCCAGTATTTATATTCTTTTCGGACACTCCTCGTGAATCACTCAAAATCTTATTTTCAGTACTTATATTCCATTCGAACACTCTTCATGAATCACTCTGTATCTGGTTTCCAGTATTTATATTATTTTCGGACACTCCTCGTGAATCACTCAAAATCTTATTTTCAGTACTTATATTCCATTCGAACACTCTTCATGAATCACTCTGTATCTTGTTTCCAGTATTTATATTCTTTTCGGACACTCCTCGTGAATCACTCAAAATCTTATTTTCAGTACTTATATTCCATTCGAACACTCTTCATGAATCACTCTGTATCTGGTTTCCAGTATTGCATATACTGCTTTTAATTTGTCAGATAATTGCAACCGTCAGTTTTTTAACTTGTTAGTTTCACCACTATTTTTACACCTGAAAGTGAATATATGTAGTGATGAAGCGTTTTTTCTTTACTTATATACTTTAACTTTACTTATATATATTATCTTTATTTATATCTTTACTTATGTACAAAGCACCCATGAATTTTCCCTGGTTATCTACTACAGAACACTATACAGGACAATGACAGAACACTTTCTATAAGAATTTATTTTTTTTTTTCAAAATAATCCGTATGATCATACTTAAAAGCTCAGTTTCCTTTGCAGTACAAAACAAAAGTACTTGCAGCATGTATGAATAGAAATAGGCTAATAAATAGAAATTATATAAATGTTATTTAAATGTTAATATTGCAAAATTTCAAGTTAAAAATGCAATTTAAGCATATACTCACTATATAATTCCGATATATGAAACTAGAAAATCTATTTAAAAAAAAATTACATTCATTCTTATTCCTACGCATTGATTTCGAAACAGCATGGCAAAAAATTTAGTTTCGTTCAAATGAGTTGCTTCATAAAGAAGGAAAACAGTAGACGAACTACATTTACTTAGCTTTTTCTACATAGTAAGATCGTCTAAAATGTTTTTGCTTCTTATTCCACAACACTTCTGAAACCAAAACTACCTAAAATGACTATTAAAAAGATTATTAGACTGCATACAAAATATTTAGTAAATTTATACTTTTAAATATCTTGTGCAATTCAAGGATAATTTAAAACTAAATGATATGTATAATATATTCATTTTTTCAAGTCTCACCTATTAACGTGAGCCTACCTATTGATTATATATATATATATATATATATATATATACTACAGACTCATGTTTGTAAAAATTGCAATATTATGAAGAAATCACGCGATTAAGCTGAAACTTACAGCAATTGCAAATTAGGGTGTGTTACGCAAACGATTAGAATTTCAGAATCAACGTGGGATAAGCAGAGCCCTCTGAACTGCTGTTTTGGCCGTATAAATAGAGAGCTGTAGCGGGACGTTGAAAATAGTCTATGGTTGACTGCCAGCAGTAAATGTTTTATGAGAAGTCGCTATGCCTCTACGACGTCAAAAGGCGCCATATGAGCAAGTTACGGAGTTTAATTGGGGACGAATGATTGGCCTTCGTGAAGGGGTTTCTACTTATCATGCAATGGCAGCTGGTATGAAGCGCAATGCCACGACAGTGATGTAAGTGCGGAAGAAGTGGACTGATTTGAATCTGACGAGTCGAAAATCCGGCAGTGGACGTCGAAATGTTGCGTCAGCACGCAATGATAGGCACCTCATCCGCATGGCAGTGATGAACCGTACAGCCAGTGGCGGTGCGTGCATAGGCACTGCGGCACTGCAGGGAGCGACAGTGCTCTCTCTTCCTCGCAGCCTGGCCTGCAGCTTCCTACTTGCGCATGCGCACAACAGACAAACACCACGCCGCTGGAACTGTGAAGAGTGGTGTTTGACTGTTGTACACATGCGCACATAGGAAGTTGCACGTGAGGCTGCGAGGGAGAGAGAGCACTGTCGCTCCCGCAGTGCCGCAGTGCCTATGCACGCACCGCCACGGCGTACAGCTTCATTTTTTACAGTTGGCAGAACTTTGGAGCACTTCTAAAAGTGTGTCACTGTCTTATTCTACAATTCGTTGGCGTCTGCTGCACCGTGGACTATGTGCAAGAATTCCTTTATACAGGATTCCCTTGACGCAAAACCATCGACACCTGCGGCTAGGGCTCATTAACATAGACACTGGCGGCCCGATTGGCAACAAGTCGTCTTTTCCGATGAATCCCGTTTTAATTTGGGGTACAGTGATGGCGGCATCCACATTAGATGCTATAGTGGTGAAAGCCAGCTTCGGGAGTGCGTTATCCAAAGTCATACTGGACAAACGCCAATCGTGATGGTCTGGGGCGCTATTGGGTATCTTGGACGATCCCAGCTTCTAAGAATTGTGGGTAATTTCAAGAGCAACCGGAACATCAGAGAAGTTCTGGAGTCCGAAGTTGCACCTTTCCTTCAAAGCATTCTTATAGCTGTATTACAACAGGACAGTGCCACATGTAGCTAGGAATGTTTAAGGTTTCTTTTCAGCACAACTGATGCAGGTCTTTTCTTGTCCTGCATATTCACTAAATATGTTGCCTATTGAACATGTTTCAGATTTGGTTGGTCGGCGTCTCGCTCGTGCCGCTAGTCCCGTAGCTAATACAAATGAAGTTTCTTTGGGTTCGGATAGAAGCAATCTGGAATGCTTTTCCTCAGGTACAAATTCAAAATCGGTTTGATTCGATGTCACATCGTACAGAAGCACTTATTTCAGCGCATGGTGGCGTCACCAAATACTGATTTTCGATATGTAATATTGTTCTTTTGCTTTGTAAATTTAACCGTTTATTTGTATCAATACAGATCGTTTGTGGAATAAACTTCAATTGTGATGATCCATTTAATTGTGATGATCCATCCCTTCATGGTGTTGCAATTTTTTACAAACAAGAGTAATATATATATATATATATATATATATATATATATAATAATAGAAGTTTGAAAATCCAATGAACGAAAAGTAAGAAGATGTAACACGATAAACCTAACTTTTTAAAAACACCCACAGAATAAAATATAATACAGCAAATCATCAATCAAATGGATTAAAAATACAAAACACTAGCTATCAAGTTACAGAAAATCAACCAAATTAAAAGGTATGGAAACAAAAAAAGAAAAACTTAAACTAAATTCAACTATCTAACTGGCGTACAAAACAAATGTAAAAATCAATTAATCCTCAAGCATATGGAAAAAATAAAAAAATTAATATCGAATCAACAAGTCAATGAAAAATATAATACAAAGGTATGGAATCGAAATAAGTATAACAAACGAAATCAAGCACAAACGCCTTACACGTGGACGAGGCTCTAAGCCTAAATCATGAATTGTTAACCTCTACAAAAATCTAATCATGTCCAAGTTTTTTGTAGAAGCAAACTCAAAAATGTATGTTTCTGAAGAAATAGATAGATTAAATCTATGTACTATTTCTACTTGGACGACATACATAAAGATGGAATAAAAAAGAAAAAATGAATACCTGGAAAAAGCACAGCGTGTGTACAGACGATTCATTACAGGGATCGAGGGAACACTGATAGAAGAGACCAGTGTTGCCATTCGTAAAGAAAAAATAAAAAACCATTTACTGTTGCCATTCATAAGAATTGAAAAACTGTGAAGCGAAATGTAAAGAAAAAGTATTAATATACAAAAAGAGCTACTAAAAAGAGGTGCAAATAAAGGTAATGCTGAAGTGGGAAGTGAATGAAAAAAAAAAAAAAAAAAAAAAAAAAAAAAAAAAAAAAAAAAAAAAAAAAAAATGGAGATGACTAGCTAATATAAGATACTATGAATAGAATTATATGATACTATGGAAAGAATTATAAAAATCCAGCTATTTTAAATTTTTTAACAATACTATTTACTAAATAAGTGGGATATTTATATAAATTACTAGTAATTTTGAGATTATTGATATGCATAGCATGAAATTTTTTATCAGATAATCTATAAATTCTAAAAAGCTGATTGAGTATAATATTTCTAAACAATTGAATCGAGTTACAGGAATTAAAAGGTAAGATTTTATTAATATTAAAATTATAAAAGTCTTTTTTATCATATAAATTTGTAACAATTCTATTAGAAGGATCAATAAAAAGATTTAAATCCAAAAAATTAACATTTTTATTAATAGTAGCTTCATTAGGTATTAATTCCAAATTGTCTGGATAGTAATCTATATCTATGAGATAATTTTCTGTATGTACTAAGCAAATCAGATCATCAACATATCTGTAAAAAGTATAATCTATTGAAGTAAATGACATTTCATAATGATAAAGGTATAAATTAGCTAGCATACTGCTACTACAGCCACCCTGTGGAACTCCTGAGACTTGTAAGTATAATTTATTTCCTTGAAAAATATAATTATTGAAAATAACAAAGTGAAGAAGTTTAGGAAAATTTTTAAATTTAATTTGATTTGAAAGAGGTGTAATATAAGCATTATATAGAGCTAAAATTACATCATATAGATCAGATATCTTAATATTATTAAAAAGATCTTTAAAATCAAAAGTTTGAAATCCTATTATTTTTCTAAGAGATGTTAATTTATTCTTTAATTCTTTACTATTATTTAGAATATGGTAGTTATTGCTAGTCTGGCTTAAACTATTATTTATTAGATTTAAAGAATTTAGTAATAATTTACTCGCAGTAGTAGAGTAAGTATTATGGCCACTAGTAACTGTTCTAAATTTAATAGGATTTTTATGAAATTTTGGAATAAGCACTATATAAGGAAATTTAAGATATTTATATTTAATATTAAATCATTATACATATTGATAATTTTCAATTTAATACTATTGATGGAATGTAAATCAGGTTTAAAAAGACTATTATTTTTTAAATAATCTAACAGAAATTGAATATAAAATTTTTTACAGATAATAGCATAATTATTAGAGGCTTTATCAACATAGGTGATAACAAAGGATCTTTGTAAATCATTAATAGAATGTTTAATATTATCAATATTATATAAAGATCTAGACAATTTAATATCTCTAATAGCATTTTTAATTGATTCTAATATAGTAAATTTCCACATATTAAATGCCTCTAATGGCAGAGCGTATTTACAAGCTAATTTATATATATATTTATCAAGATCAAGATTAATTGATTTTAAGACTTTAAAAGAATTATTACAAGAAGGTATCCTAAATTTAGTGCCAAATGACATAATGGTTCTTAACACATTGTCACTAACAAGGTCTAAATCTCCTGTAACTATGTGCCCCAAGTCAGGATTTAGAAATTTAGCAAATTTATTTAATTTACAAATACATTCACTATCTACAATTGACTGAGAAGAATGATCAATAGAGAGCGATTGTGAAACTTCATTATAATTAAATATAGACCTACCAATAGGCTTATTGTATTTGAATGTCTTTGAAACAAATAAATCACCAATAGGCAATAAATGTTTAAACTTGTTAAACAGATGTCCAAAATTTATAGAATTATATATAGGATGTTTGAAAGATATAACACAATAAGAATTAGTAGTTGTATTATTATAATGAAACTGATTTAGTTTTAAATTTAAAAACTGTGATCTTGTAATAAGCAAATCAAAGAAAATATGATTAAAATGTTCATTAGCAAGATTTAATTTTAAAAAAATGGCATAAACCTTATTTAAATGTTTTTTCTTTACTGCAAAAACCCAGGATCTAATGAATTTCCATTGAAAAGTTCTATTAAATTGATTATGTAGAGTTATAATCTCAGATTTATGATCATTAAGATTGGAATGTCCCTTTCCTCGTTTAAATCTTTTGAGTTTGATTGATTCACTATCATTTAAATGGGGTTTCAAAAAAAGGTGATTAAAAATAGAATATTTATTATCTACAAAATTATTTTTTACAACATTACCATTTAGATACATTTGATTTAATCATTTGATTTAATTGCATTTTCATTCCATTTACATTCCAACTTTAAATTCTTTATTTAATAATTTCTGCATAGTATCTTTCATAATTTTGTAAGCTATAGTATCTAAAAAATTTTTATTATATATATATATATATATATATATATATATACTAGGGGACTCCGGCCCCCTATTCGCTACACTTCGCCAACCCCCGTTGGCTTAACTAATACTTAAATCGATAAACGGTTTATTTCAGTATTTTTCCTATTATTTCTCTACAAATGTACCAAATTTCATATAGTATAGGTTTTACCGTACCAGACAGAGAAACTCGAGTAAAGCGCCGATGTTTACTTCCTGATGGTGTTCGCAGAGCTCGCTTCGTGAGGTATTGAAACTAAAGTTAGAATGGGTAACAAGTTTATTTCATCGTGTTACCCTGTTACTTTTCTATATATGTACCAAATTTCATATTTTTGTATGCTCAAATTTTTGCGGTATGAGACATAGAAAATCGATGGACATGTCGATACGAAGATTTTTCACTTCAGAAGTGCATAAAACGTTAAATATCTCGTAAACTAGATCGAAATTATAAAAAGGGAAAATGCTTCAAATTCTGCAAAAATTCAATTATGTAGGTACCTGCCCGCAAAAATTCATGGTCTTGCTATTATTAGTCTATTCAGAACACAGACTTGCAACTCAAATACTTTGTCCTTGAATGTGACATTCAATATTTCTTAAACTAATATATATATCGAAAAACGGTGTATTTCAGCGTGTTCCTCAAACCATTCTCTACAAGCGTACCAGATTTTATATTTTTGTATGTAAATATGACATAAATACTTATCTAAAATTACATCGAATTTGGCGTTTTCATTTGGCGACTTGACGTATTTTAGAAAGGTATTTTAACAAAAATGCTAAGAAACTAAAATGTCTCGAGAACGATTCATCTTGGAGCAATAGAGTTAGTCTTCTTTGTTTTATTGTCGAAAATTATAACAAAAACAAACAATTAATGCATTTGAGCGCATTTATATTTTGTATTAGATTTTGACAATTTTTGCGGGCCATTTTACAAAACAAAAAGGCAAGTTATGTTTTCCAAATGATACCAAAATCTAAACAGCCGCAGGGTGAGTTACTTAGTCACCAAATTTTGAGAAATTTCATCGAATAGTTTTTGATCTATAATGAATATACACGTTCCACAGACAGACACACAGGCAAACACAAAAACAGACGCATAGATAGATACATTCGCATACGTCACATTAAAAATAGAATTCCTTGTATTCTAGAGTTCTCCAAACATATAGAAAAACATATAGAAAAATTGGAGTTGCGATTTTTGACAAGATTCTAATAATTTATTTATATATTACATATTTGAGCATATGTTGTCTTTTCTTTTAGATATTGACAATTTCTATGAGCTATTTTACAGAAAAAAACAGTTTGTTTTGGCTTCCAAATTGTTGCAAAATCTAATCAGCGCCAGGGTAACCCCTAAAGTGACTTATTTACAAATTTTTGTGATATTTAGTCAATTAGTTTCTCTGCTAGAGTGAATACATTCGATTTTTGTGGGCCATTTCGGAAAGAAGTTCTTTTATCCCGAATTGTACCAAAATATCATCAGTACCAGGGTAACTCACAAATGACTTATCTACGAAATTCTGTGGAATTGGGTCCATTAGTTTGTCAGCTAGGAAGGAACATTGAAAAGGCAGACGGACAGACACACAAATAGACACACACAGACGTTACGCTAAATATAATTTTTCTAAAGTATTCAAAATGTGTGATACGTCGAAAACTCGACTTGCGATTTTCAACACGATTACAATACATTTTCTATACATTATTTGCATTGTAGGGAAAGTAAAAAATGCGGAAATAACTTTACGGTAGGATTTCATACTTTCACTAATTGTTGCCATTTCATGTCTAAATTTTATTTTATTTTATGTATACACTAACAGGTTATTAGTAAATTTTTCGATTACAGCCATTCCTTAGTTAATCCCGAAGTGGATAACATTATTCTTTATGTAACCTTTTATAAAGTATGAGAAAAATTGAAAATGAAGTATTTTTGCTTACCTTCATTAGACACCGGTAATATTTTAAAATTATATTTTATATAATGAACGATTTCGTTTGATTGACCAGTATGCGTTTGATGCGCAATTCTTCCAGATAGCTGCAAGGTCGCAGTTAATTGAAACAGGCAGATTAATTAAGCATTAAGGACCATCTCCTTCAGAACAAATTCTCTGTCTATAAGGAAACGCTACGTAGCATGCGTTCTCCATTGTGCACGGTTGCTTGAAATTTCACCAATGTTAAATTTAGAGTAATTGACAGCCACTTCGCGCGCTACTTTGTGAAGTTCTTTATTACACATTGCATAATTTTACGTCTGTACTGTCCAGGTGCAAGTCGCATCCAGACTGTAAAATAATTTTGTCACCCACGAACCCAGAAAGTTTATAAATAAAACATTTTAAAGAAGTTTAATTATTTTGAAGTTCTAATATAAATTGTAACATTTCAGTGTAACTTTTAACAACGTGATCTTGAACAACTTCTCTTTTTTTCACTGTAATAAATATTTCTAAAATATTCATAAAATTTATTCAAACTTTAACTTTCTATTTAGTTTTCCTTTTCTTCTATATTTTTATAAAGCGACAGGAAATATCAAATTTAGTAAATTGTCTGATATGTCAAATTTTCGTCAATTTTCCAAAAGTTGTCAAGTTGCCTATATTTTGTCAAATTTTTTTAAAGCTCCCCAAATAATTGTTAAATTTGTCGCCAAGTAGGCTAAACTGTCAGATAAAAAGATAAGCAGGCAGATAGAAGGGCTTTTTTTAAACGCTCATAGTATTCTTTGCATTTAAACTTTTGACTACATGAAAATAATGCCAGTAGAAAGAAATATGAGGTATGAAATATAATAGTGAAACTGATATAAATGATTGTTTTAATTCAATTTTAATTTTCATTTGGTAACTGGCGGTATTTTTAAAAGGAGACAGGGCAAATATGCATAAAACAAAAATATCTCGAGAACGAGTATTACTAGAGTTATGGGGTTGGATTTATCCTTTCTGTCGCCAAAAATTACGTATAAAACGAGCATTTAATTGATACATTTCAGCGTAAGCAGTCATTTAATTTAGTCTTTAATGATTTTCAAGGTCCATTATACAAAAAGGAAAGTTTATTTTTCCCGAACCGTACCCAAATCAAAACCACGTCAAAGTAACCTACACGTGACTTACCTAAATACATTTGGGTACATGTAGTCCTTTTAGATTTTGATGATGTTTGCGGGTCACTTCGCAGGAAAAAAACTTCTGAACCGTGCCAAAATCTAATTAATGCCATGGTAAGTCAACAGTGACTCTTCAACCAAATTTTGTGAAATTTGGTCAGTTAGTTTTTCAGCTAGAGTGGGTACATACGATTTAAAGCGGGCCATTTCGTAAAGGTTATTTTTTCCCGAATCGTATCAAAATCTAATCAGTACCAGTGACTTAACTAATCAAATTTTATGAAATTTGGTCAATTAGTTTTTGAGTTAAAGTAGATGTGTGCATTGCACATATAGACACACACGGGTGCGACAGCCCAGAGATTAGCGTGCGGGAATTTCACTTTGTCGGCCCGGGTTCGATTCCCGCCTCAGCCAAAACTGCCGCCGTGTTCACGCGGAGTACAATCACGTTAAACAAAAGTCCGAAAGTCCTTCCAATAGGTTGGTGGTAGGGGAAGGAGGGTGCGGTTCCTGTGGATGCCTCCCCCACTTGATTCCGGTCTAAATTGGATCGCACTTTCCGGTCGTCCAAACAGATACCTTATACCTTTCTGGTAGGTCGAATAGCCTGGGTCGAAGAAGGAGACAGATACACACAGACGTCATGCTAAAGATATATTTTTCGTGATCGATGGTGCTCCAAATATATAGATTTATCGAAAATTGAGTTGAGATTTTCTGCATGGTACCAATATTTTTCTTAAACAATACCATATATTTCAGGGAAACTAGCTAGGACGCAAACTCCCTCCCCCGGTTTGCTGCGAACCAGAATGCTACGTACGAAACCGGCCAGACCTTTAAACCTTGAATGCGGATTTACAATACGCGGATTTAATGGTAGCTTGGGGACCCTCAGACAATAGATGCAAAAGTTTTCAACAGTATTCCAGGGGACCCAAAGAATTTAAAACTAAGTAAGAACCCGGGCTGGCCAGAAACCTCACCTGTGGATTTACGGTAGGTGGACTTAGGAAGCTGATACTGAAAAGTAATTTATATAAAACCAGGGGACACATGAAAGAAAAAATAAGTGCAAATTCGGTCCGGTCAAAAGTATCATGTGCATTTATGATAAGTAGACGGGACGGTCGCTGGTTCTCTGGACAGTAAATATGATTCTGGGAAAAACAATCTATCAAAAATCCGAAGATCCAATTTTTTTTAAACAAAGTACGAAACTGGTCCGGTAGGACACTTCAGATGAGGCTTTACGATACACAATTTGTGGTCTCTTAAAGTTTTCAAAAGAAATCTGGGGACACGAATTTCATGAAACTGAGTACGAAACCGTCCCGGCCAGAAAACTCATGTGTGGAATTACGATAGGTGACTAAGTGGTAACTTCGAGACCTCAAACACTTTTAACTTAAATCTTGCAGATTCGTGTTTTTTTCCAAACTGCGCACAAATTCGGCCACGTAGCTTACATGATAACAATCAAAGGAATACAATTTTATCCAGTCTTAACTTTGATATAGCATATATACAGAACTATCTTACACGCCGAATTTTAAGTTTATTAGGTTAATTAAGTTTATTATCAAAACTATATCTTCTCAGTTGTATTCACAATTCATAAGACATTTATAGGTGGGGGGGGGGAGACAGTTCGACAGAGAATTTGTTTAAAAAGTTAAAAACACTCCCAACTGACAGCAGATTTGTTTACAAATGCGCCGGACACTAAGAGGATAGTAGGATTATTTACCACTCTTTTCCCACTATACAAATTCCTCATTTGAATTTCACCGAATGCAGTAACAATACAGTAACATATTCTAAATACAATAACAATTGTTCAATTTATATTTTTTTCTGAAAAAAGTCATTCTACACATGGACCATTGATTGGAAATCAAATTTCACCAAAATTGGATTATCCGTTCTAAAAAGATGTTCTTTGAAACGTTTTGACATTGAAGTGATTAAAGAAGGGAGCGCTACGCTGCAAAAATCTGAGGTGGGCAGCATATGACTTTCCCTACAGACTCAGATACGTTTTCTCTTTCTTGCTTTCTGTCATAATTCATTAAATTGAGTTTAATAGCACAAAATACCACGGATAACTGTTTAAAATTACACTGAATTTACAGTTTTGTTTCAATTTTCGCTTCTATTTGGCGTTTGGGCGTATTTTCAAAGGCGACGTACCTAAAATACGAAAAAACTCATGTATCTTGAGAACGGTTAGTCCTAGAGTTATAGGGTTTGTTTAATTCTCGTAGTCTTTTATTTTAGGTTTTGGCAATTTTTACGGACCATTTCGCAAAAATTGCAGCTTTCATAAACGTGCCGAAATCTAATCCGCACCAATGTACCCTACAGGTGAGATTTATCTACCAAATTTTGTGAAATTTGGTTAATTAGTTTATGAACTTGAGTGGATACATACTTTTTACGGGCCATTTCGCTAAAAAATAGCCATGTTTTTTTTCCAATTTATAGAAAAATCTAATCAGCATCAGAATAATTCACAAGTGACATTTCCATCAAATTTTGTGAAATTTGATTTGTATTTTAGCTAGATTAGAGACATGAAATTTAAGTGGACTATTTCACAGAAAAGCTAATCAACACCAGGGTAACCTACAAGTGAATTTCCTATAAACTTTTATGAAATTTGATCAAGTTTAGTTAAACTGTATACATACATTGAACATATAGACAGACACACAGAGAGAGAAATATAGACAGACAGACAGACAGAGAGAGGGAAGAGAGCGCGATATTCAGTAAGAGCGATATGGAGAGAGAGAGCGATATTGAGAGAGAGCGAGAGAAAAGAGCGAGAGAAAGAAAGCGAGAGAAAAGAGCGAGAGAAAGAAAGCGAGAGAAAGAGAGCGAGAGAGAGTGAGAGCGAGAGAGTGAGAGCGAGAGAGAGTGAGAGCGAGAGAGAGTGAGAGATAGAGCGAGAGTGAGAGCGAGAGATAGAGCGAGAGTGAGAGCGAGAGTGAGAGAGAGCGAGAGTGAGAGCGAGAGAGTGAGAGCGAGAGAGTGTGAGAGCGAGAGAGTGTGAGAGCGAGAGAGTGTGAGAGCGAGAGAGTGTGAGAGCGAGAGAGAGAGAGTGAGCGAGAGAGCGAGAGAGAGTGAGAGCGAGAGAGAGTGAGAGCGAGAGAGAGTGAGAGCGAGAGAGAGTGAGAGCGAGAGAGAGAGAGTGAGAGCGCGAGAGCGAGAGAGATGCTCTAACACTTCACTTATGCATTACCATGTATTGCAGGGAAATTAAAAATGGTATAAAATTACAATTATTAAAAGAAAAAAAAACAATTTTCTAAGATCCAACAAAGAGATGAGAAGAAAATTCTCAGATCAAGAAAGTCCCTGAATGTTAAATGCACCTTCCCAACTAGAATTCCCACAGAAGATTAACCGGAATTAAAATTGATTTTTTGGTGCTCCTTCGCCCTCTTTACATTTAATGAAATAAGCAGAAGTGTCGCTCTATTTCTGAAAAGTTTCATTTTCCTTTTATGAAAAGTTAGAGTGCGGAAGGATTTTTCGACAGAATTTCGCCTTAGAAATATTGTGCGTCTTTTTATTCCCCGACTGAAATATCGCGGCATTTAACAGCTGGAAATCGAATTCGCTCTGATTCTGAATTTTATAGATTGAAAGTGGTGGCTTGGAGAGACTTGAGACTGAAAATTGTTTGGTGTGCTTATGATATGAGAGGTGCGCCATTTTGTGGAAAAGTAAAAGATTTAATTGGAAATCGTATCGATACTTTCTGAAAGATTTTAGAACTGAACTAATTGTTACCAATCTTTTGGTTAACTTTATCTGGTGTTTATTTGTCAGCGTGATTCAGATATTTAAATTCCAATTAAATAGGTTCCCTTAACCATACCAAGATGAAATTTGGTATGTCGTTCTTTTTTGTGGTACATTTTAGTTCTTTATATTTTGAACTTTATCGGGATAGCCCGTTCTGGATTCGTCATAGGAATGTAATCGTTTTGCAGGAATAATTCAAGAATCGAAGTAGCTAGGAAATCCAAATTTGGTATGTCGTTGTAAATTGTTGTTTATTTCAATTCTTTGGATTTGGAATTTTACAGGGTTAGCCTGTCCTGGGCAAGGAATAGGAAATTCACACGTTGTTTGGGAAGGAAAACAGCAGCTAGAATGTCAATTAATATACTATATATGCTCAAATGTATTAATTAAATTTTTAGTTTTATATGCAAATTTTAACGACGAAAAGAATAAGACCATCCCCATTTTCCTAGGGTTAACCCGTTCTCAAGATATGTTTATTTTTTGGCATTTTTGCAACACTGTCCTTGAAAATACAGTAAATTCTGAGTAATTTTAAATAATTGTCAGTGTTATGTTTTGCCCTGAGATTTTTTAGTTTTGATTTTGAAAAAAGGGCTATCCTTTTAAAATAATCTGATATATATTCTGAATAAAAGATAATTTAAAAGGACTAACTTATAGACATAAAAGAATGTTATAATACTAACTGTTGCAATGAGTGTTATAATAGTAACTGTAGTCCATGTTATGTTTTGCTCTCATCATATTATTTAGTTTAGATTTTGATAAAAGGGATATCCTTTTAAAATAATCTGATATATATTCTGAATAAAAGATAATTTAAAAGGACTAACTTATAGACATGAAAAAATGTTATATTACTAACTGTTGGAATGAGTGTTATAATACTAACTGTAGTCCATGTTATGTTTTGCTCTCATCATATTATTTAGTTTAGATTTTGATAAAGGGGATATCCTTTTAAAATAATCTGATATATATTCTGAATAAAATATAATTTAAAAGGACTAACTTATAGACATAAAAAAATGTTATATTACTAACTGTTGGAATGAGTGTTATAATACTAACTGTAGTCCATGTTATGTTTTGCTCTCATCATATTATTTAGTTTAGATTTTGATAAAAGGGATATCCTTTTAAAATAATCTGATATATATTCTGAATAAAAGATAATTTAAAAGGACTAACTTATAGACATGAAAAAATGTTATATTACTAACTGTTGGAATGAGTGTTATAATACTAACTGTAGTCCATGTTATGTTTTGCTCTCATCATATTATTTAGTTTAGATTTTGATAAAAGGGATATCCTTTTAAAATAATCTGATATATATTCTGAATAAAAGATAATTTAAAAGGACTAACTTATAGACATGAAAAAATGTTATATTACTAACTGTTGGAATGAGTGTTATAATACTAACTGTTGGAATGAGTGTTATAATACTAACTGTAGTCCATGTTATGTTTTGCTCTCATCATATTATTTAGTTTAGATTTTGAAAAACGGGATATCCTTTTAAAATAATCTGATATATATTCTGATTAAAAGATAATTTTAAAGGACTATCTTATACATAAAAGAATGTTATAATACTAACTGTTGGAATGCTATCGTATTGTTATGTATTGTAACCACTTTTTAGTACATTAGTAGTGGATTTCGTTGTATTCAAAGGGAATGAAGGTAAAATGTGACAGTAGAACATAAGAATATTTTATTAATTTGTGTTTTTATCAGTTTTAGGTTGTTTTCTATCATTTTAAATTCAAAATTGTAGGATGTTTTATTTAATTCCTGAAAAATTCCCTGTTATGTCTGAAATTGTTAAAGTGATTTTATACAATAACTAGCAGCATACATCTTCTTCGTACGGAGTATATAATATAAAGAAACTTAACTTATTGACAATCGTGTGCAAATTCCTATAGTGTACTAAATCACATTGTTAGTCAAAATATTCTGTTAAAATATTTAATTTAATGATTCTAAAAATAAGTTTTAAAATATTTGTTCTCACTATGCAACATTATCATCACGGGCAGATATGAAGAATAAAACATCCTGTCCCCTTTTGTAAGCAAATTTACAAGAAATATGAAATTGAATCAATATATGCAAAATAAAAGTGTTAAAATTGTATGGGACCCGTACTACTTATACATACGAATATTGGAAGATATAACCTGTAGTAGATTACATGTGTAAATTGAAAATATCAATAAACCCGCAATCTTTAAATCTGAAGACAGTAATTGATTCCAATATGTGCCAAAATGAAAGCGCTAAAATTATATGGGAAGATGAATACCCGTGTTACAATATGAGTCTCAAACATCTTTGCCAAAATAAAACATATGACGCAATAAATGAAAATATCAATAATCCCCATAATCTTTATACCAGAAGGCCATAACAGAATCCAATATATGCCAATATATATCAAAATATATGTCAATATACCTGTACTACTTATATTCTCGTAGATTAGAAGATATACCCGTGCATTTGTGGAAGATTACTCGCACAACATACAATATATGAGTTTCAACAATTTTTGCTATAATAAAACAATAGCATAATAGCTTGAAATTATCAATAATCTCTGAACCAATAATTCCCGAAAATATCAATAATAATACTGTTTAAACCTGAAGACCGTAATTGATATAATCCAGTCATATCTTTATTATTCAAATCGGAAAAGATTTAATAGAAATCGTCTGCTGCATAAACACATTAGACTTAAATCCGTGGCTAAGCGACATGATACCATTTGTTTTAAATAAATTGGTGTAAAAAATATCGTCTGAATAATGCTATCTCTATGGAAGGTTTGGCGAAATTTTCGTCAATTTAACGACATTTAAAAAAATCGCCAAATTTATCGCCAAGTGGGACTGTTGAACTGACAGTCCCACTTGGCGACAAATTGACGAAATATCATCAAAATACTATCCCCTAACAAAATACAATTAATTTCATTTATTTATCGCAATTTTATCAATTTCAAGATATTTTTATGGATTTACAAACATTTCTATCAATTTGGTGACATTTTAAAAATTCGCTAAATGTGTTACTAAGTAGGATGGTTGGACTGACAGATAAATACTAACGAAACATCATTTCAGTACTCTCTTTAAAAAAATAGTTTCATTGATTTAGCGCCATTTTTATTAATTTGGGGAGACTTTGGTCAATTTGGGAACGTTTAAGAAAAGTTGGCAAGTAAGCGATATCCCGCCAAATTCGTAGATCTGAATTTACAGATCTGAAGAATAAAACATCCTGATCCCATTTGTATATACTAAATAAAAACATTAAATTTGTATTAGAAGATATAACAGTTCTACTCTTATTCTGTTTCAATAATGGGCTAAATGAGCTTATTGGCTAAACACAATGTATGAGTTTATTGTCTAAATACAATATATAAGTTTGGAAACTCTGCCAAAATAAATGAAAGGGATGTGCGCAGTCCATAATTAATATAATTAAAAGAAAAATCAAACCGTTCATTTATAAGATATATTTTTATATCCATTTATAAAATTGGAAACAAAAATATTTAAATTAAAATAAAATCATAATAATAACAAACACATTTGATTTAATTTCGTTGCTGAGAAACATGATATAAGTTATAATCTTTCTCATAAAATGCTGATAATTAAATAACTATTTTGATTTTGTAATAGTTTTAATTGTTGAGTAAAAGCTATGAAGAATAAACCATGGTGATAGATTTCCTATTTAAATTCATGCTTTAAACATTCATGTTTTAAAAATTCATGTTTTCAAATAATTCATGTTTCAAAAAGTGACTAATTAGCGCAAACATCTACCACCAAACTTAGAGATAGAGTTTTAATTCACTTTCACGTTTTAAACAAGCGATATCCAACTTATTTCGTTTGGAGAAACCAGGGAGTTAGAGAGTAGAACCCCTTGGAAAAAATTTCGTTTTTTCTTAATATCTGGACAAATCCTGGTCTTAAAAACTCAAAACTTGGACAAAATTTAAGTGGGACTATTTCAAGACTGTCCATAAAATTTCATAGCATTCGGTTCAGCCGTTATCCCGTGATGGCGAGATAAACAGACATACATTTCAATTTTATTTACATAGATTATACTGAAACATTGAATTTTATCTTTCACATGTGTATGTTATCCTTAGTGAATCCTTAGTTATCCTTAGTGAATCCCTCAACTCCTCTCAAACTTTAAATTCATATTAGTCATAATCTAAGATCTATCTATAATCAATCCTGAGAAATAGTGGCAAGATAAATTTTAAAAGGAGAAATTTTCTAAAAGGAAAAATTTTAAATCTGAAGTAGGAGAAATCTGAAGTAAAAATACTCAATGAACCCCTACTTACCTTCGAAATTCGATACTGATACTCAGCTGACACCCAAGCTTTTTCTATAGTCTATCCTGAAAAATAGATATTTTAAAGAATTTTTTAAACCGGAACTTCCGGTTCAAAAAATTCCTTGAAATACCAAGAATACCCTTGTTTACCAAGAATTTCGACTTCCCATCCGGAAGTCGAAATTCTTGGTAATCACCAACCCCTGACTTCCTTTAAAATTCGATGCTGAATTCATAACAGTCATCATCTAAGCCTTATCTATAGTAGACCACGAGGAATAGATGCGTCAATAGTATTCCCATCCGGAAGTCGAAATTCTTGGTAATCCCCAACCCCTGACTTCCTTTAAAATTCGATGCTGAATTCATAACAGTCATCATCTAAGCCTTATCTATAGTACACCACGAGGAATAGATGCGTCAATAGTATTCCCATCCGGAAGTCGAAATTCTTGGTAATCTCCAACCCCTGACTTCCTTTAAAATTCGATGCTGAATTCATAACAGTCATCATCTAAGCCTTATCTATAGTAGACCACGAGGAATAGATGCGTCAATAGTATTCCCATCCGGAAGTCGAAATTCTTGGTAATCCCCAACCCCTGACTTCCTTCAAAATTCGATGCTGAATTCATAACAGTCATCATCTAAGCCCTATCTATAGTAGACCACGAGGAATAGATGCGTCAATAGTATTTAGTAAATAATAGATGCCAAATTTGACTGTCACAAATAAGTAATAACACTTCGTGCAAAGGATATGAGAACAAACACATTTAACAACGTAATTAAGCACAAATTTATTGAACATCAAATCATATAGTTATTCTCTAATATTTTGATCTTAATCAAAAGCAAGTGACACCATTTACAAGAGAATATGAATTTACATGAATCGTTCTCGAGATATTGACGCAGTTTTGATTTAACATGTAGAAATAAAAACAAGTATAAAATATTATTGCAAAATGAATGGATAATTTTTCTTTTAACAAAAGGTGAGTTTAAACTATTTTTTAACAGTTATACCGAACCTTTCTCGTTATATAATAGAAATGTTCTTTTTCTATTGGAAGGCGGATATCTTTTAAATGAATAAAGCGATTTTCATGCATTTTGATATGCTTAGTTTAATCAATCCCAGAAATTCTCCCATTGCTTCCGGAAGTTTGAGTCTAAAGATAGCTCTAAACTTTGTTGCCTCAAAATATCGAAATTTGTTCATTAATATATAGGCCATATGTTGCTCACGACGCACAATTTAACGTTTTAACTTTCATTAATTTTGCTTAAAGATATCTATAAAGTTAAGCAAAATTACATTAAACAAAAAGTATAAAATGATTTAGTTAGTTTTAAGCAAAATTACTTGAAATGAAAAGTATAAAGAAGAGAGTGCACTTGTTCTTAAAGTGCATCTGAAAGGCGGAAGTGAATATAACCTGTGAGACGAAAGGAAATTACTGCTTTCTAAGAAAAAAAAATGTTTAATGGAATTTTTCACTCTGGATTTCAGTGGAAGATTAAGAAGTATTGAAATCGATTTTTCTGCGCTCGCTGTGCCTGGTACTGTTACTTAATCAAATAAAAGCGGAAGTGGATATTTATTCTAAAAAGTTTCATTAAATATTTATAAATAATTAAAGTTTATGTCACGGGCACTTTAAGTTTAGAACTTTCAAACTTAGTGGAGGAATTGAAAGGGAGACAAACTATGGCGACAGCTAGTCGGGAGTTATGACATTGTAGTATCTTGAACATAAAGGACTTAATTTGAAAATTTATGACGGGCAATGGGAAACATTTTTAATGGAATTTTTTAGTCTGAATTTCAGGGGAAGAATAAGAAGTATTGAAATCGATTTTTATGCGTTCGCTGCTTGTTACTGTTACTTAATCAAATAAAAGCGGAAGTGGATATTTATTCCAAAAAGTTTCATTAAATATTTATAACTAATTAAAATTTATGTCACGGGCACTTTAAGTTTAGAACTTTCAAACTTAGTGGAGGAATTGAAAGGGGGACAAACTATGGCGACAGCTAGTCGGAGTTATGACATTGCAGTATCTTGAGCATAAATAACTTAATTTGAAAATTTATGACGGGCAATGGGAAAAAAATTTAATGGAAGAATATTTTAATCGAATTTTTTAGTCTGAATTTCAGGGGAAGATTAAAAAGTATTGAAATTGATTTTTCTGCTTTCGCTGCCTGTTACTGTTACTTAATAAAATAAAAGCGGAAGTGGTTATTTATTACAAAAAGTTTCATTAAATATTTATAAATAATTAAAGTTTATGTCACGGGCACTTTAAGTTTAGAACTTTCAAACTTAGTGGAGGAATTGACAGGTTGACAAACTATGGCGACAGCTAGTCGGGAGTTGGAGTATCTTGCAGTATCATTGCAGTATCTTGAACATAAAGAACTTAATTTGAAAATGTATGACGAGCAGTGGGGAATGAATCGCAGAACCTCTTATCCAGACAGGCCAGCAGCGAGTAAGTGGAGTTCACCACAGACCAATCTGCAACCAGTGTTTCAGGCTGTCCAATTATAGCATCCATATATTCTGACCAACTCATAGCGAGAAAGGGGTGCTAAATGAAGTGCTTTGGTAAAAAAGTGCGAGGATAGAGGGCCAAATTTAAAATTTTTCCACTAGGGATGCTGCTGTCAGTATCATCTGTTACCGCACAGTCACTTTACTATCCAGATGTATCACTTTCATAGCTTCAGCTACCATAGTTCAAAACTTATTTGACCTACTTATAATTTTACTAGGCATTTTGGATATGGAACATGTATAACGTAATTTTATCCATGTCTTCTCTCAGATATAAGTTATATTTAAAGCAAAAAGCCTTAGTATAACTGATGTCAACAGTATTTTAATGATATAAAAAAATGTTAGACATTAGGCAGAGTTCAGATGTTTGTAAAGCGGGAGAATATTTTATTCATATAAACTTAAGGTTATCTCCGATTTTAACATTATGTGCCAGCCAATCATATAGACATTTGTCTGTACTGCGTAATATATTGAATTTTATTCCTTGAGAAAGCTGAAGTGCTTTAAAATATTGGCATAGTCACATTTAAAAATAGTTTTAAGTAAATTTGTATATACTTTTAAAAATATTAAATACTTATAACTTTGTTTATTATCTTATATAACGCAAGGAAATGTGTGTCCGTGTCGTCTGTAGCAGAAAAGCGATAAAATTTGGTGCAGAGGTACTTTAGGATCGAAAAAATACTCCTCGGCGAGATGTTTTTTTAAATGCAGATTATTTTTTCAGTAATTTTATGTTTTAGATTTTAAGCGACTTTCACGCAAATTTGTTCCTTAGCGACGTAAAATATACCTTGGTATCATCGGAGAGTCCGAAAAGCGTCCTTTGTAACGATGTTTAAATCCATAGGACAATTTCTTCATATTTTTTTGTTTATTTTTAAATGCATCAAAATTTGCATTTTTTTAGGTTATCTGATACTTATGTCGCCGCATCCAAAAGAGCAAGATTAGCACAATTCTATTGTTTGGCGCAAAAAGTTGTGTGTATATCTTCGCATTCTATGGGATTTTCTACGCATGCTTGCCATAGAATTTATGGTGAAGTTTAATCACGCCTTCGATTCCGTTACGTTTCTTTTGTTGTTTTTTCAGTCTTCCACGGTTGCGGAGCGCAGAAATTGAGGCAGTTTGAACATGCGATGATGTAAATGTATTAAGTAGCGGGCGCTTACTTCGGACCTGGCCAACCCCAGATAATTCGCTGTAGTACTTATAATAAAAATACTTAAAGTATTACAATAATACTAAATCACAGAAACTACTTTATAAATATAAATTCATTTAGAATTTTTTTTGTCTTATTGGTGAAGTGCCTAAAAATGGCCTTGCTGGAAAGATTTCTGATTACATAATTTAAAACTAATTGGAATGTAGCTGAACTCAATTTTCTAATGCCAGAATCCGTTTTAAATTACCTTGTGGTTTAATTTTTTCATATTTTGCAAGAAAAAATTGAAAAATCGCTATCGTTGGTCCAAATGATTACAATTATAGAGTGTTACCCTTCAATTTAAATGGCTTGAAAAAAATTTGATTGATTGATTGATACCATATGTGACAATATACCCTCGGGGGAGGATTAACTTGCTCCCCGAAAGCGGCTGATGACGTCACGAACATAAAAATTGTATCACTGCTATTTTTTTCGCGACAAAGATGAAACTGTTTAGTTTCGTGATCATTGAGCTATAAATAAACACTTTTAATCATTATTATGTAAAATGTTGTCCTATGCTGCCATGTTAAAAAAATATTAAATTTCGAATCAATTTCGAAGTTTTCTCTAGAATTGAAAAGCATTCTATCTGGTTCCAGATATTTCGATAATGAAGCCGGACACCATGAAAATACATTAATAATTGTGACAGATATTGTGTAGACAAGAAATCGACCACAGACATCAGGCAGACTGACATCACTCCAAAAATATTCAAAACGTGTTCAGAAAGTTTAAAAACATATATTGGCATCAGAATCTCGAAATCGAACATTTTCGGGAAAGCAATACTTTCTCAATACTACGCATGAGAAAATGAAAATACTTGAAAGTGCAATAAAAATACTAAAACAGAGAAAATAATTTATGCGTATTAATGCCTTCAGAATTTTTTTTTATATCTTATTAGTAAATTACGTTAAAAATGGCCTTGCTCTAAAGATTTCTCATTACATGGCCTAAATAAATCAATTCTTATTTGAAATTAAAGAAAATTTAAATCAGAAAATGCATTCCATTTTCTGCTTTTCAAATGTTATCTCTTCAAAATAACTAATGATAACTTTGTATTCAATGATGCCCAATATCAAGCTGCCAACATCTACCGACGCGAAGGTGATATATGTCTATTTCGAAGATTGGCCTTCACCAGAGATTATGAGACGCGGTGATGGATAAATTAAAAAAAAATTTAACTCATCGCTTGGCAGAATTCGCCTTTGGTCGGTGAATCTTATCGAGATACCCCAGTTAGATGTCTAGAAACTGTCACTATCGAGAACTTTTCGTAAAATGTTTTATGAACAATTTAGAAATTGGTACATCTTCGGTGTTAAATAAAAGTTATGAGGAATAATGTTGTCACTCTAGGAGATTATTATTTATTATTTTGCATCGTGTGTTTAGAAATGTGACGTTTATATTTGTATGATCGTACTGTAAAAATGTACCATTTCTTGAATTTGATGTGAGCCTGATGAGTTTGTTTAGCATTATTACTTTCTCATAATATAGGATATTGTATAGAGAAAGTATTTTGTACACTAATATGCCTACATACTAACATACACACATACATATTAGTATACACATACACATTAGTATACACATACACACAGGGGCGGCATTTCAGCATTTCATTTGGGGGTGCGAGATTTACATGAAAATCCACAATATGAAATAAATAAAATGTTTGTTAACAGAGGGAGAAGGGGGAGAGGGGGAGAGGGATCATAAAATAGAATTGATGTTGAGAAAAATAATTGTTGTTAACATAATTTTTGTTCATAATTCTGTTAACATAATTTTTGTTCATAATTCTGTTAACATAATTGTTGTTAACATAATTTTTCTAAATACAAATATCTATATTTATTTACCTTCTATTGAAGTTTTAAACGCCGGTTCTTAGAGTCTGGATGAAGAGAAAATTTTGTTACTATATCATCATAATCCAGTGGTATATCTTGTTCTACAGCTAATAATAGCTAAAGATGAAAGTCTTTCTTGTACCATTGTACTGCGAAAATAATTTTTCAACCTCCTGAGACACGAAAAAGACCTTTCACAACTGGCTGAGCACAGTCAAAAACAATTTAACTAATAATGTTATGACAGTAAACACATTTTTTTAAATTCCGCTCTTTAAAATAATCCAGGCGACTTTTAGATTTGGGATGGCCTATATTTACCTTTTCACCATTGAATAAAACAGTCGCAATTCACATAGCAATTCCTCTTTCTGGAAGTTATATACTTCGCATAAGGTTGAAACTTTTTCTTTTCCGACATCTGATCTGGATAATGCTGAACTAAAAGCAAACAAAACGGATATATTGTTCTCATTAAATCTTGTATGAATTTCATTAGATACTGAATCTATAATTTCATATTGAATATTGATTCTGTGATATGGTTTAACATCATTATCGAGATTTTTTTCACCGAATTCGCTTGGAATTTTTTTACGCCTTTTCAGTTTTGGTCCAGAATAAGAAAAATTTGGAGGGGCGACCGCGCCCCCTCGCGCACCCTATTTGCCGCCCCTGCATACACAGGTAGGGATATAAGGAATGGTATACACATACGCAGGCATCGCTGCAAAAACGTTTGATTGGCGTTGAGGCTTAGTTCAAGTGATTATTGTTCAGGCTTAGTTCAAGTGATTATTGTTCAGGCTTAGTTCAAGTGATTATTGTTCAGGCTTAGTTCAAGTGATTATTGTTCAGGCTTAGTTCAAGTGATTATTGTTCAGGCTTATTGAAAATGAGCAAAATTTTGAAGTATTTGATACCATTATAGGACTGTACTGTGCTTCGTTAAATTATCTACAGAATTCAATTATGTAATTTGAAAAAAAAAAAAAAAGAAGAAATCTGATGTCGACAATAAATTGGCTTAATGGACTAAAATGCAGGTTCCTCATTCATATATATACACTCTAAGACAAAAAAATTGACTCACCAAGAAAGAATTATCGAAATGAGACAAAATTTGGTATGGGTAATGTGAATGTACAGAAACAGAAATTATTAGAATTTCAGAACAATTGGATGATTTATTGCACTGAAAGATCTACACAAAGTGAGCACCTCAATATGTCGTTTGTCCACCTCTGGTCCTGATACAAGCTGTTATCCGACGTGGCATTGATGCATAAAGTTGTCGGATGGTGTTCTGACGGAAGTCGTGACAAATGGCCTTCAATTGACAAGCTAATTCGTCTATATTCTGGAAGGATCGCAGGCGACGTTCCATCTTAGACCAAATGTGCTCAATAGGTGAGAGATCTGAGGATCTGGCTGGCCAAGGAAGTGTATCGTAAGCACGCAGACAATCAATAGAGAGGTGTGCCGTGTGTGGCCTGGCATTATCTTACCCGGGTTGTCGCGAAAGGAATGGCAATACAACGGGTCGTAGAATGTCAGCAACTTATCGCTGTGCTGTGATGATGCCACGGAGGACAATGGAAGGGTACCGGCTATCAAACGAAATGGCACGCCACACCATAACTCCCTGTTGTCGGATCGTGTGGCATGTGATAGTAAGGGCAGGAACCTGACGATGTCCGGGCTGTCTCCAGACACGTCTGCGCTGTTCGTCGGGACTCAGTTCGAAACGGGACTCATCACTGAAGACAATTCGTTCCCAATCCGCACAATTCCACGTTGATCGGACCCGGCACCATTGCAATCGCTGTTGATGGTGCATACTGATTAGTGGTAGGCGGCGTAATGGGAGAAGTGAGTATAGATTCCGCTCCCGTAGTCTTCTATTAATTGTCCAGGTGGTCAGTTCAGTGTTTGTCACACTTTGGATGGTTGAGCCAACAACCCTACCGTGCTGAAAACACCGGTTTTCGTTAGATCACCGAAGTCAAGCAGCATCGGGCGCAGTTAGTACTTGGATGGGTGACCACCTGGGAACACCGCGTGCTTTTGGCATATTTCGGGCGCTGTAGCCCGGTGCTTTGCGCGCTGGATTTGCACGCTGCCACAATTGCCGCCGTGTTCATGCGGAGTACGATCACGTAGAACATGTGGGTCCGTAAGTCCTTCCGAGAGGTTGGTGGTAGGGGAAGGAGGGTACGGTCCCTGTGGATGCCTTGTTTTCATCCCGGGAATCTTTGATATACATTTCCGTGTATATAGATAAATAGTATTCTGATTAGTATCAATACATAGTATGCGCATAGTAAAAGTAATGTAGTCTAAATACGCCGTTGGTTAGCGCGCTGGAGTTGCACTCGGTAGGCCCGGGTTCGATTCCAGCCACTGCCAAAAACTGCCGCCGTGTTCATGCGGAGTACGATCACGTTAAACATGTGGGTCCGTAAGTCCTTCCGAGAGGTTGGTGGTAGGGGAAGGAGGGTACGGTCCCTGTGGATGCCTCCCCACTGGGCTCCGGTCTAAATTGGGTGGTATTTACCGGCCGTCCAAACAGTAACCTTACACCTTTCTGGCAGATCGGACGTTTTGGGTGTCAACATTGTACCGCGTCCGGCCACACAGTAAGCTACCATAAGCCTTAGGGTTGGTCGTGTGGTCTGAGTTTTTGACATTGTACCCCGCGAGGGCGCTCCTTGCGTCGAATGTGTTTTGCAGTTTATCCATATGTTTAGATTGGTTTACGGTAGAATTATCTTGAAATTTAAATTTTTAGTTTTTTTTTCTACTTTTATAATTGGATTTTATCAGGTTTATTGTTAATTTGATTTTAAAGTTAATTTTATTGCTGATTTGCTCGAGTGGTTGGTGGTAGGGGAAGGAGGGTACGGTCCCTGTGGATGCCTCCCCCACTGGGTTCCGGTCTAAATTGGGTGGCACTTCCCGGCCGTCCAAACTGTTACCTTACACCTTTCTGGTAGGTCGGACTGTCTGGGTCTCAACAATAACACGTTGGATGGCTGATAACGACGAATCTTGTCTGTCACAGCTGCTCTGACAATCATTCTATCTTCCAGTTCTGTCGTCTTTCTAGACTGTCCGCTGCCCGCTTGTCGCTGAAATCTGCCATTCCGGACCCATTCCTTCCAATATCCGCTAATTGCTGCATCGCTCCTACCCAAATGCCGAGCGATTCCTGATATATGGCATGAGCTGGTGTGCCCATCCAACCTCATGCAGTCCGACCGCACTCCCTTTTTCAAACTTCTTCGTATGCTCGTAGTGGCCGCGAAATCGCCTGGGAGGCATTGTTACAATCAAGGTACTTAAACGCAATCGCAATCCATTGCACGTTTCGCTTCTAAAAGTGAGGTTCGCTCCTTATATACATCACCATGGTGCTCAGTTTCAATGTACTGTAGTTCCGACTATTCATTCATTGACTGCGCATTTTCGATCATGTACATATTCGGTCGACAGGTGCTTGCATGTACAGTTTCATTACTATCGGATTATTTTGCGGGATGCGTCGATTTTTTTTGTCTTAGAATGTATATATATATATATATATATATAAAATGAAAGATTTTAATTGTAAATTGTGCATAAACTACTGTATGAACAAAAAACCCATCTCTAGCATATCTGTTACAAATGAGTAACTATAGACCAAGACTAAGGATAAAAATAGAAGGTAACATATCACTACAATGGAAAGGGAGATAAGAAGAATATTAGGATACAAAATTCACAATTAAAAGTATATAAATATAAATAAAAATAAAAAGAAAACACGGCAAAAATGAGAAAAGGCAATAATAATTAGCTCAAGATAAAAGATTAAGACATAGAGAACAATCAATTGAAACTACACAAAAAATGGCGGTTAGTTCGAAATTGCATTCTCATCAGGACAGCCATACAATTCGAATTAAAACCGATAGAATAGCCAGTTTCTGACAATGGCGATAGAATTTAACTATAGACACCATTGGAACTGTCTACTGGCTAGTGGAAGGAGAAAAATAAATCAATTGAATTACAAATCAGAAAATTAATACCTCCTCGAACAGAAATATGGACTCAGAAGCATAGTTACCACGTGTAAGTGGAAGAAGCGACTGAGCATTTCACCTCACTTTGTCAATGCGAGTGGGCACCGGAATGAATACATTTGAACGATACATAATATATATGGAGACTTTCAAAAATAGTAATCAGTATAGGACTCAGGACAAGTGGAAAATAGTCATTCGAAAATAGTAAACAGTAATAGACTCAGGCCAAGTGGTAAGTTAGGTGATAAGAATGGGTGAATTCTCAAAAATGAGTTATCCAATCAAAGATAAATAATGCATGTGGAAAAATATTACGTGGTATATTTGAAATTATCAATAATATATATATATATATATATATATATAATTATTAATAATATATATATATATATATATATATATATATATATATATATATATATATATATATATATATATATATATATGTATATATATATATATATATATATATATATATATATATATATATATATATATATATATATATATATATATATATATATATATATATATATATATATGCGTGTGTGTTTGAAATTCATATGAAAAATAACATATGAAATGGGTAATAATTCAAAATTGCGCTGAATTCACAATTTTAAAATAACTTCCTTATTCTATTATCGACTGACCTGCGTCAGTAATTAAACGACTTCAAATTGTGTCAGTCATTTTATCTTCTAAAGTAAGAATGGGCATGCCCGTGGTATTAATAATTTAAATGTGTTGTGTTTTGTTTCGTAAGGAAAACTGCGTAATAAAACTGATTGCTGAATTTGAACAATGTTTTCAAGATTTTGTGAACACATTTCATCCTGCATATTTTTACAATGCCATTTAATGTGGATTATGAAAAACTGAGAACCTTCTTACAATACGAATAGATTGAACTGCACTGCAACTTTGAAATGATGCAAGCTTCATTAAACACGACATAACTGGAGTTTTATAAAGCCATGCCAAAATCAACATTTCTGAACTTGAATGCCCAAAAATATGTGGCGATGTTTGTATCGCTATATTCTTAAGTGTTTGCGGTCATGAAAGTGCATCTGTATTCAGTGAATATGCATTCTCCTCTGAAAATTATCTCCTCATTGTTTAATCCAGATTATGAAAACATGCTGGAAGCTTAATCATAGTTTCAATCATCACATACCTAAATATTTTGAATGAACCTAAAGACAATTTAGTAGGTATGCATCATTGTTTTGTATACTGAATATTTAAACATTATTTGAAAATATTTTGAAGACAAAATAATGAATATATGTCATTGGCCATCAATTTTTACTTTCCTTATATACATAATCAGGGGCGGCATTTCAGCATTCCATTTGGGGGAGCGAGATTTGTATGTATGAAAATCCACAATATGGAATAAATAAAAGTTTGTTAACAGGGTCGGGGGGATCACAAAATTGAATTGATGTTGTGAAAAATAATGTTGTTAACATAATTTTTGTACATAATTATGTTAACATAATTGTTGTTAACATAATTTTTCTAAATACAAATATCTATATTTGTATACTTTTTATCGAAGTTGTAAACACCGGTTCTTAGAATCTGGAAGAAAAGAAAAGTTTGTTACAATATCATCATAATCTAGTCGTATATCTTATTCTATAGCTAAAGCAGCTAAATATGAAAGTCTTTCTTGTCCCATTGTAATGCGAAAATAATTTTTCAGCCTCCTGAGACACTAAAAAGACCTTTCACAACTGGCTGAGCTGATTGGCACAGTCAAAAACTATGTAACTAATAATGTTATGACAGGAAACACATTTTTTTAAATTCCGCTCTTTAAAATAATCCAGGCGACTTTTAAAATTGGGATGGTCTATGTTTTCATTCTTCACCATTGAATAAAACAGTCGCAATTCGCACAGCAATCCCTCCTTCTGGAAGCCATATATTTTGCATATGGTTGAAACATTTTGTTTTTCTTTTCGACATCTGACCCGGATAATACTGAACTAAGGGCAAACAGAACAGATATATTGTTCTCATTAAATCTTGTCTCAATTTCATTAGATACTGAATCTACAATTTTATATTGAATATTGATTCTGTGATATGATTTAACATCATCATGGGGATTTTTTTCACCGCCTCCGAATTCGCTTGGAATTTTTTTACGCCTTTTCAGTTTTGGTCCAGAATAAGAATTTTTTTCGCAAAGTTATGTCACAAAACTCCACACTAGATTGAAATATGTATCAGTACGAAAAGAACTAACCGTTTCAATGCGAGCTTTAGCCAAAGATTGCACAGCCTGAAAATTAAGATCAGATGACTGAAAATGCTGTGAGAGAATATTGTATTGTTCAAAAACACTGTTCAATACAAACGAAATGAACAAAAATTTGAACGATTTCATGCATGTTAAAAGGGCTTCGGCTCTTCCACCATTGAGAGAATCGTTTTCAGATAATTCTTCCAGTGTTAAAATCACGACTTCAAAATTATCAAGTAGTGCTTTTATAGCTTTAACTCTGGAAAACCACCTCGTATCACTTAGTGATTGTAAAGTTGAAGAGCCTCTTAAAAAGTATTTGTTGATGAGCGAATCTTCGAAAATAGCATGTCTTTTATATGATGTTTCTATGAAAGTATATAATGCATTGAGTTGCTGAAATACATTTCTAGCGGAAGAAAGGGATGAGCATGCGCTAACTACACATAAATTTAATCGGACACTTGAAATTTTTAAGTGAAAAGGATAACATCACCCCAATTTTTTCAAGTTGAAAAGGATTCATTCCAGCCGGAAGTGGGAACTTCACTGTGAAGGCTCTTTTGAAGCTCCATATCGTGAGAAAACTGACCAGTGGACAGTCGATAAAAAAGGGAGAAGCCGATAGACGATGAGGAAAAATTTGGGGGCGCGACCGCGCCCTCTCGCGCCCCCTATTTGCCGCCCCTGTACATAATGTATAAGGAAAGTATTGTGACGGGGTCGAAAATTCGCATTCGAGTTTTCGACAGTAGAGCACGTTTCAAGCGTCGCTGATCACGAATCAAACATTTTTGAAGTGATGTCTGTGTGTGTGTGTGTGTGTGTGTGAAAGTATGTGTGTGTGTTTGTGTGTGTGTGTGTGTGTGTGTGTGTGTGTGTGTGTGTGTGTCAGTGAGACTGTGGAGACGATAACTGACGAACGAATGGACCGATTCGAACAAAATTTGGTACAAAATTCACAATCCGTAAACACTGAAATCCTATTGTTTTTATACGCAATCGAATGTTTAGAACTTCCCTAAATTTTCGAGTGAAATTTTAAAAAAATCGTCAAAAAATCAAAATCGCTAATAAAGTCACGCAAATAGACATTTCTTATGTAATTTTTCATTAGAAAACGATTGACATAAATTTTAGAACGCTAACATGAACCGTTCTCGATATATTGCACATTTTTCAAAAAAATTATTAAAAAGTCATATAAAATTAAAAAAAAATTTCCTATTGAGAAACATGTTCACTTTTCATATGTAATACCATCCGATAGATTGGGTGACATCATTCTCGTGGATCTAGCTCGTTCCATTCATCAAAAAAGATACTTTGAATAATACTTTCGTATTTGAATGCCAATAGTCATTTATCTGCTGTAATAATAACTTATTTCTTCGTCCATAACGCTTGGTGAGATTTTGGCGACGAATTTGGTGGAATGTCGCCAACTTGACGACTTTTTAATGTTGCTAAATTAACGAAAAACTCGCCAAATGGATAAAAATGACGCCAAATCAATGAAAATGACGACTCATTGACGAAAATTCAATATCTTGGAAAGAATATAAATATCTACTAAAATAATAATCTATTTTTTTACTGTAAAAGTAGTAAATTCACTGTATTATATAAGGAAAGTCATGTTCTGCCCACATTAGATTTTTATTTACGTTTTCATTTGCTTTTCCATGTAAACAAGTTTGTTCATTCCTGTTTTAACGTGTTCAAACCGTTTAAATCCATTGCAGAAACTCGATTTCAAATTTTAGACTTTAACAGATTGACATATGAGAAATATTCACACCCAGAAAATGTTCATTATAAATGTCATTATAAAAATTCAGTTTGCAAAAAAACTTTAAAATTACATAAGATAAATTTCTCCGATTTTCATCTTTTTCTTCATTTTATTTCTTATCTTCAAAGTGATGTAAGGTACTTCTATATTCAGTGATATCAAGTATCTAACTGTCAAAACTTGCTGATCTGGAAGTGACAGATAACTACTTAGATGATTGACCTGCTGCAGAGATGGTGATTCGAGGTGGCAGATAAATTTCATAAAGTGTATTCTCAATTTAAAAAAATATTTTTCTTCAAAAATGAAGAATCCAAACATTTTGAGATTGTCCTCATTGGGAACCAATTGTACGTGAAACTTTTCTTAAACATTTTCGAAATTGCTATGTCTTTAATTTAGTAGTATTCAATATAGTATTTATACACGGGTATTTTTGTTAAGAACACCATAAAGCAGTTTTTAATATGACATAAGTTTTGTTGAGTATTATTTTATGGTTTATTGACATATACGAGATGTGATGCGAAAATACATAGAAGTACAATAGAAATGCTATGCATCAAAACAACAAAAGGGAGACAATAAAAAAACAATTTTGTGGAAACAACTATCACTTCACCAGGAACCACAGATAGAATTTCGAAAAAAATAAGCTAGTTTCTGTACTTCACAGCTATTCGATGATACTATTGCGAATTTGCTCTGCAGCAGAGCAGAAGAAAAGTGAAAGAAATGTAAACTAAATATATGTAATCAACTGTAATGAACTAAGCTTGAACTAGGCACAACAGAAATAATAAAATATTTTCTTGGAAATGCATTTTAATTGCTTACCTTTCACTGTTGTGTCATTTATGATTTCTAAAGGTTTTGTATTTTAATAATACACCTATTATTTTCTCATTTCTGCTTTCTAAAGATGTCTTATAATATAGCCTGGTTCATTTGTTGTTAGGTTTCATTATTTATTTATTTATTTTCTCATATTATTTAGCCATTTTAAGTGGATGCAACAGATAAAATCTAATAAAAGTAACCACTAAGTACAAATTGAAGAGAACGTAAAAGACCAACATACTAAACTGGTACTTTCAAAATTGGTTTGTGACATAATGAAAACATCAATATCGGTGCAATAAGTATTTAAAAGATCAAAAAATTTATATAAAATACTTTTAGCATAAATGTGGTTAACAATAGTTTTATGGAATATTATTTTTTTCTTGCCTAGTATGAGTAATATGATTATGAAACTCGAAATAAGCAAGTAAAGTAGAAATAGTATAATTTAATAATTTATAATGAAATAAGAGGCAAGATTATTTTCTACTTTTTTGACGCATACACAGGAGCATTTCTTATATACTAGAAGGTATGCTCGTGATATGATGGAAATCAGAATTTGCGAAACATTACTCCCCATTTGACGTCATTTTTGTCAATTTGGCGACATTTGTGTCACTTTGGCAACATTTAAAATAGTCGTCAAATTAGCGACGTGCCGCTAAATTTCTCACCAAGCTTTACGGACAGATGGACGGACGAAAAAATGAGTTATTCTTATGTTTACTCTTATGTTCTTTCCAAGATATTGAACTTTCATCAATTAGTTATCATTTTCATTGATTTAGCGTCATTTTTTATCAATTTGGCTACATTTTCGTTAATTTGACAACATCTGTAAAGTCGCTAAGTTGGTGATATTCCGCCAAAATCTCGCCAAGAGTTATGGACGGAGAAATAAGTTATTCTGATGGCAGATAAATGACTATTGGCTTCCAAATACATAAGTATTATCCAAAGTAGATCTCTTATGACTGGAACTAGCTAGATCCACGAGAATGATGTCTATTACTTATGAAAAGTGAATATATTTCACAATAGGTATAGAATATTTTTTTTATATGATTTTTGATAATTTATTTTAAAATGGAGAATATTTCGAGAACGGTTCATGCTGGCGTTCTAAAATTTGTGTCAATCGTTTTCTAATAAAATATTACATAGCAAATGGCTATGTACATAACTTTAAAGGTTTTTATTTTTCTATGACCTTTTCAAAATTTCACTCGAAAATTTAGGGGGGGGGGGAGTCTGAACATTCGATTGTGTTTAAAAACAATAGGCTTCCAGTATTCACGGATTGTAATTTTTGTGCCAAATTTCATTCGAATAGCTCCGTTCGTGACATATCTTTTCCACAGACTCACTGACACACACACATACAGACATCACCTAAAACTTTTGATTCCTGTCCAGGGGTGCTTGAAACATGCTCTACCGCCAAAAACTCGAATTCGAATTTTCAACCCCGTCACAATACATTCCTTATACATTATACTATGTATATAAGGAAAGGAAAAAGAGCAGAGCAGAAAATGTTTCTGGAAGCAAAACGAGCTAACATCGTCAACAAATAATTCGGAAAAATCAAAAACTCAGGAAAAGGATGAAAATTACGCAAACAGAAAGAAGGAAGTAAACAAACTCGAAAAATTAAACCAAATATTCCCAAGCATAAGAGAAAAGAAAATGACAATTATCATTAAGAAGAGAGTTTGAACGAGAAGCAATCGAAAAACTTTCAAAACACTCCAAAACAAAAAATAATTATTAGTGAAAATGATCTTAGCTTCTGAAAAATTAAACACACGATTGAAATCCCAAGAACGAAATTATTTTAGTTTTATTACTTTAGCTGTATGTATGTATTTTTCATTGTTTTGCATATTCTGGAATTGGGCATGTCTGACGAGAACAGAATACTAAGAGATGAAAAACAAAGAAATATATTAAAAAAATAATTCATAAAAATAAATGTTTTTTACCTTCCCTGCAATACATGGTAATGTATAGGGAAAGTATTTGGAACCGTGTCAAAAATTTCAACTTGAGTTTTCGAAGGATCTACATGTTTCAAAACCTCTAGAATACGGAAAACCCATTTTTAGCGTGACGTCTGTGTGTGTGTCTCTGTGTCTGTCTGTATGCGTGTGTCTATCTGTTTGTCTGTGCAGATTTTGTATTCACGTTAACTAGAAAACTAATTGACCGAATTTCATAAAATTTGGTAGGTAAGTCACTTGTGGGCGGATCTGGTGCTGATTAGATTTTAGTACGCTTCGGACAAAAATAACCTGTCTTTTTTGCGAAATGACCAGCAAAAATCGTCAAAATCTAAAGTAAAAACTACGTATGCTTAAATATATCCATTAAATGCTTGTTTTATACGTAATTTTTAATGAAGAAAATCATAAGACCAACCCCATTGCACTAGGACTAGCCGTTCTCGAGATAGTTTAGTGTCTTCGTATTTTCTCTTCGCGACCTTTGAGAATAAGTCCAGTTACGAAACGAGAACGAAAATTGAATTAAAAGTGAATTAAATTTAATTAAAATAAAGTGAACGTGGATATAAGACTGCAGGGAAAGTCATATGCTGCCCACATCTGATTTTTTCTATTTTATTCTGTTTCATATCTTGAAAGTAGCGAAATGTACTTTTGTGCTCCCCGTACTCAAATGTAAAGCTGTCAACATTCAGTCATGTGGAAGTGATACATGATCAATTTTGACGTTTGATACACTCTGGATATGGCGAGGTGGGATGACAAGTAAGCTCAAAAAATTGGATTTGCAATTAGATAAAATATTCATTCAGCTATGAAGATGGATTAATTTGACAAATCATCGTCAGCCATCTGCAAGCTGTCACTGCTCAGAACTGTACGTGAAATGATTTTTTACTTATTGCGAACTTGATGTATCATTTTGATGAATGAAAGTAATGAAGTGCGCGTTTCGTTGGAAATGAATATATTAAAGGGAAGACATTTTTTCGATCGTAAACTTATACACACTATTAAGAAAAGCCCTTCTCTCTGTCTATCTGTCACACTTGAAGGAAAATTTGGCAACAATTTGGCGAAATATTGCCAAAGTGGTGACATTGGAGAAATGTCGCAGGTTCAATGGCTCCATTACCTAAGAATGTAATTTCTTAGGTAATCCTTGTCATTTTGTGGGGGTTATCAATCTAATATTCTTGTTTCAGAATTTGACACGTTTTACTGATTGTGATATAGGTAATTTATGTTAAGAGGGGCGTCTAGGAGTTTTAAGTAAAGCAATTGCGTTTTGTTAGGTAACTATTCTTTGTTAGTGGTCCTATGATATTTAATAGTATTGATTGGAAGAAATACATAAAAATACATGACATAAACGGACCGGAAGATATTAGGAGCGGTTGTGCACCTAAAAGCTTCGGTTTGTTTGTGTCTGGAGATTTTAGGAGCGTAACCGCTGCAAGTGAGCAGGTGGGGTGAAACATGATACCTTTATGCACCCCATTATATGAAAGGTTTTATAATAGGGTAATAATGTTTAATAATGTCTATAATAAAGAACGACCATATCGTTGCATCTTTGTGCGAGTTCTAGCAAAAAATTCAAGCAATCTACAATTACATAATTTGGTACAAAGATTCTTCTGACCAAACTGAGGAACACCTAAGATTTTTTAAATGTGTTTGTTTTTTCTAAATATTAAATGGAACTCTTTTTAAATGTTGACACTAATTGATATGTAGTGATCAAGTGAATGCGGTGTTTCAATCACTGTATTAGAATTGTGAGTATGTATTAGAATTGTGCGTATTATAGCGTGCGTGTATTTGAATTTGCGTATGCGGATTTTGTATACGGATGGTATAGTTGCTGTGTTTCTGTTGCTAAGGGTCTGTCTGCTGGCTTGTCCCGTTTGTTGGTAAATTTAGCGACCTTTTGAAAATGGCGATCAATTAATAGCATGTCGCCATATGCACGAAAATGTCTCCAAATTTATAAAATTCAATATTTATGAAAATCTACTGTATCAATTTTTCTTCAACAAACAAAATAGATTTTAAGCAAAGGATAAGGAAAACATGAGCAACTTTTCTATTCGTGCTTAAATACGTGATAAAAATCTGATGTGGGCAGCGCATAACTTTTCCTGCAGACTTATATCCACGTTTTCTTTATTTTAATTTAATTTAATTCCTTTTTAATTCAATTTCCGTTCTCATTTGGTAACTGGACTTATTTTCAAAGATGGCGTATAGAAAATACGAAAAAAAACTAAAATATCTCGAGAAGGGCTAGGCCTAGTGTAATGGGGTTGGTCTTATTCTTTTCTTCGTTAAAAATTACGTATAAAACAAGCATTTAATGGATATATTTGAGTATACGTAGTTATTTATTTTAGATTTTGACGATTTTTGCGGGCCATTTTGCAAAAAAAAAAAGGCAGGTTATTTTTTTCTGAATCGTACCGAAATTTAATCGTACCGAAATTTAATCAGCACCAGGGTAACACACAAGCGACTTATCTACAGAATTTTGTGAAATTCGGTCCATTAGTTTTTAGCTAGAGTGGATACAATTTTTGCGGGCCATTTCGCAAAAAAAGGCGGGTTCTTTTATCCCAAATCATACCCAAAACTAATCAGCATCAGATTCGTCCACAAGGGACTTATCTACCAAATTTTATGAAATTCGATCAATTGGCTTTTTAGTTAGAGTGGATACAAAATCTGCACAAACACACACACACACACACACACACACACACACACACACACACGGGGCGCAGTAGCCCATTGGTTAGCACGCTGGAGTTGCACTCGGTAGGCCCGAGTTCGATTCCAGCCACTGCCAAAACTGCCGCCGTGTTCATGCGGAGTACGATCACGTTAAACATGTGGGTCCGAAAGTCCTTCCGAGAGGTTGGTGGTAGGGGAAGGAGGGTACGGTCCCTGTGGATGCCTCCCCCACTGGGTTCGGGTCTAAATTGGGTGGCACTTCCCGACCGTCCAAACAGTTACCTTACACCTTTCTGGTAGGTCGGACGGTCTGGGTTTCAACAACAACACACACACGCACACAGACGTTGCGCTAGAAATAGTTTTTTCGTATTCTAGAGGTCTCAAAACGTGTAGATCCATCGAAAACTCGAGTTGCGATTTTCGGCATGATTCCAATACTTTCCTTATACATTACCATGTATTGCAGGGAAAGTAATAATATATGTGCAAAATGCTGCAATTGAGTATTCATTCATCATTTTTTTCCCGGTTAAAAGCAATTCTTGACTATTTTTCTCTTTTATAAATATTATTGCTTATTTTGCATTTAGGAATGCGAAATCCTTTGTTTTCCCAGCGTTTGTAAATTAGTATTTCTCTTCGGAAAGAGTGAAATCATAGCCTTCAATCCAAAGTTTGTTTATATGCGCTGATATTAAAATAGACAAAATTCAATTACAACAGACTATAATTTTATAAAAAACTATGTTGCCAGACAACTATTTTAAATTAATATACATTTCGTTATTTTTGCAGTAATACCGTTCTAAAAATGTGTGAACAACCTCTGTATAAGTATTGTGATAGATTCTAATATACATTTGCAACTAAAAATACCTTGCAAAAGATAGATCCATCTTTTGGTTTTCTCCATCCTCTTTCATATCTCGAAAGTAGTGAAAAATGCTTTTGTATCCATTGATTCCAAGTATCCAAATGTCAACTTCCAGCGACGAGGGAGTGACGTCATTTTGACGACTGATTTGCTTCATAGATCGCAAGGTGCAGTGACAGACAAGTTTAAATAATATGACACAATTTGACAGAAGGTTTCTAAAACGGAAAAAAAAATTGAGCAGTATGAATCACAAGTAGATGTTTGAAAACTGACACTGTCAAAAGAAGCATCTTAAATGTTTTTAAATGGTATATATATAGTATGCAAATGAATATGAAAGTGATGAGTGAATATAGAAGTGACGAAAATCCTCCGTCGGAAGATGATGAAGTGACCCCAATTGCGTCTTTTTCTGAAAATGTTATGTTAGTATTACTATGAATATATATGTAGACTAAAATAAGACTGTAAAATTTTTATAGTTTGCTTTTGCATGAAATAAAATATTTTCGGGATCTTTGAAGAATCAGTTTAAAAAAAAAATACAAAAATGTAAACTATCTCGAGGATGGTGCAATTTGACATACAAGGCCATTGTTTTTGATACCTAATTGCAGATTAATTGATGGATGACTTCGTAAGAGGTCTATATTAAATATAGAAGAGAACGTAAACTTCTCAGTCTTTCAATGTCTTGAGCGCAGTCTGTCTTGAAGGATAAAGTTATTTTGATTCTCCACTTGGGCATTAATTATTCTTAAAGATGCCCGAGAAATGCAACACAGTATGTTACATGCAGTATACAAGTAAGATTTGTATAATACAATTGGAATTGCATTAGGTACTTACGATTTATGTCAGAGGTTTCAAGTCAGGGTTATGCTGAACAGGATGCTATTTTATATAAATTATCTAGAGTATATGACTTATCTAGACTTTCCCATACCAGAATTCATATTTTTTGCAAACTTTACATTAAAAAATTTGAAAAATCGTATCGGGAGTCCAAATGATACCCTTCTCTTTAATGGGCTTGAAAAAAAAATCTTTCGATTGATACCATACTTCACAAAGTACACTCGGAGGGTAGCTTGGTGGGCTAATTAAGTCACGAACTAAATAAAAAATTGTATCGCGGCTATTTTCCCCAACAATAATTGAGACTATTAAGAGACTATTTGAGACCATAAATAAACCCTTTTGTACATGATTATTTTAAATTTTGTCCTATGCTGTCATAATAAATAAATATAAAATTTAGAAGATTTCGATTTTTAAAAAAAATTAATTAAAAAAAAATTTCTATCTAGTTCTAGATTTTTTTATAACAAAGCCGGATGTATTGTGAAAATCCATTAATATTTGTGGTTGCTATCGTACATAAAAAATCGACCACATACATACAGACAGACGGACATCATTCCAAAACTAGTAAAAATATCTTCAGGAGGTCTTAAAACATATATTGGAATCAAAATCTCGAATTTGAAAATTTTCGTGAAAACAATACTGTTTCGATAAGTACACAGTATAAGAAAGTAAAAATAAGGAAAATTCAATCCGAAATCAACAAAGTAGGCAACTGACCCGATGTAGGATACTAGTATAGATCACGGTGTGTTTGGGCAGATTCCTTATTACCTGAATTATATATCACGTCTAGTATTTTAACTGAAAATATATCTTTACAACATATCGAGCTTCACGTTATTTAACACACCTTTTTCCAGTTTTACTCACCTTTTCCAGCTATTCATATAAACTTCCCAGTGGGAAGGAAAACAATTCCCGATTACTCTCTAGAAGAGTAGCTTTCGTTTTTATTGAGTACCGTCGAATGTCGTTCGTGAATTGGTTTTTTCCGATGCTGGGGTAAATAAAACTCGCTGGGGCGAGGTTAAGTAAATCAGAACTCAGGGCATTCGCCAAACATTACTTTTTATAGCAATAAATGTTTAGAGAAATAAATCTAAGAATACATTGAATTAGAAATTGTATTTCAATAAATATAGACTAAATTGATAATTTATAGTTAAACTAGAATAAATTGCTTGCCATGTCCCGGTTCGTAAAGCATCTGCTGAGTAAATAATACAGAAACAGTCAACGCCTATCAATTTGCAAATCGTCTGCTATGAACCAAAATTACTCCACTGCTCCGCTTATTTATTCCATGTACAACCATGACAATTGTCCAACGCGAGCATTGCGTCTACGTTGTGGTATTGGTTTGTATTTAACCACGTTGTACAACGCCATAAATAAGTCAACTTTGATACGTCCTAAATAAGCGACCTGAAAATACTTGAAATCCTGATAAGAAAATAACCCCACTTTTTGCCCTTTGATCGCCTTTGTTAATAAGCGCCTGTATGCCAATGAAAATTGCATGATAATCGGATTAACGGGTGATGAAATATATCAAGTCCCAGATAAATACAGTAAAATTTTAAAATAACTTAAATGATATCAGCGTTTTTTATCAGAATTTTATTTAGTACAAAACTCGTGATGATAAAATAAAGCCAAATCATAAAAAATAATAACATCCTTTAAATGCGCGAAGTTGGAAAACCAATAAATTAAATCCACTTCATTTGAAAACAGCTGTTGTTTCGCCTAGGTCTAGACAAAATCTCTATCATCTAATTTAAACACCTGCTTTCGCATCTTTTTAATTCGGAAATTGTCCGCTCGAAATAAAATTCAGTTTAAAGCTCAAAATTCGCGCGGATTTTCGGCTTTAAATATTCATAATTTTTAGGTTAATTCGAATTTAAAAAGAAAAATCTCACCCAGCTGTATTTGCCTGGGGACCTGAAATAACTCTGTACGGAGTTTCAGTGCTGTTAGAAACTTCGATTTTCTGCTACGGACGACACACTTGCACAGTCAAACCGGCATCTTTTCTTATTATGTATAATCTACACTTATATGTACTTCCCGTAAGCCTAAATGGACAATAGAGAAATATTAGGAAAATTGTGTGTTTCCGCTAAACAATCTAATCCATATACATTAAAGGCTATTAATAATTGAAATCCATTTTTAACACTTTACAACATAGTTGAAAAGTGTTTATCACTTTGTTCATTTTGTCTGTCTGTCCGTTCGCACGATAACTGCCGTAAAAATGACTTTTATTTTATTATGTTGTTCAGTCGGTCTGTGGGTATATACATAGTATTTATTGCCTGAGGACTTTGGAAACTCATTTTAAAAATTTATAACAAATTAGATTTAGATAATCACAAAATTATAGGGATTTTGTCATGTTTGATATGTTTGGAATTTCCTATGTAATCATTAATTAAACTTTTAAAAAGTGAAAAAGTTAACTTGTTTTTCTTATCTAACTTGTCTAACTTGTTTTTCTTGATTTTTCTATATACTTTATACAGATTTTTATATACCAGTTAAAACAGTTTGTTGCGCATTATGTTTTCCCACATATTACGTTTCTGAATAGTTTCAACATAGAAACCCAAAAATGATCGTTTCACTGTAATAACAAAACTGTAAAATATCATTAATATATTTTGATTCTAATCAAGTTATTACGTATAATTTTATTTGTAACATTGTTATAATATACAATATGAATATTTTTATTTGTTAATTTTGGTTCCTGGTTTCACATCTTCATATTATTCATCTTGCATATTACACGACACTGCTGTAAATGACATTTATTTGAAGATTTTATTAATTTCAACAAGTTATTTTGTTTTGAAATAAATAGACCATCTTCTAATTTATGGTCCAAAAGCATAGGGCGATGCTTTTGTGAGTCTCTGCGTTTAATGGTGCATATCATGCTTTTTGTTTCCAATAATGCTGAAGCTGGAACAGCCGTAGGATCTATGTGTGATAAAATATATCAGACGATATATAAAAACTGATCTTTATGAAACGTCGAAGAAATGGGCGTGATTATAAAAATGTGCTGCTCTTTTACTTTGTCAGAGGCATGAGAGAAATCATGTAAGGAAATAAAACACAGCTGTGCTCCATGTCAAGGAGGTTTACCTTTTGACTAAACTCGAGGCGAAGAATAAACAGCCAACACATAAAATACTTTAATATGTACTTCAAGCAGTGTTCATATGCATTTGAAATTTTGTGAAGATATAATAAACTTATATTAAAATTGTACATTTTCTTACAGAAAAAATAATAAAAGTTATAAAGTATTTAAAATAAAACAAGGGATTTGGTTATTAAGTCACGTATATAGTGCTCTGGTATTTATTAGATTTGTTATAAGAAAAATAAAGATCTGATGTGTGCAGCACATGACTTTCCCTGCAGACTTATATTCACGTTCTCTTTATTTTAATTACATTTAATTCACTTTTAATTCAATTTTCGTTCTCATTTGATAACTGGATTTCTTTTCAAAGGTGGCGTAGACAAAATACGAAGAAACTAAAATATCTCGAGAACGGCTAGTTCTAGTGTAATGGGGTTGGTCTTATTCTTTTCTTCGTTAAAAATTATTACGTATTAACCAAGCATTTTATGGATATATTTGAGCATACGTAGTTTTTTATTTTAGATTTTGTCGATTTTTGTGGGCCATTTTGCAAAAAAGGGCTGGTTATTTTTTTCCGAATCATACCAAAATATAATCAGCACCAGCGTATCCCACAAGTGACAAACCTACCAAATTTTGTGGAATTCGGTCCATTAGTTAGTCAGCTAGAGTGGATACAAGATTTTGCGGGACATTTTGCAAGAAAAGGCGGGTTCTTTTATCCCGAATCGTACCCAAAACTAATCAAAACCAGATTCCCCCACAAGTGACTTACCTACCAAATTTTATGAAATTCGGTCACTTACTTTTTGAGTTAGAGTGGATACAAAATCTGCACAGGCAGACAGACACACAGACAGACAGACAGACAGATACATAGACAGACACACACACAGACGTCACGTTAAAAATAGGTTTTTCGCATTCAACAGGTCTCGAAATGTGTAGATCTGTCGAAAACTCGAGTTGCGATTTTCGACATGATTCTGATACTTTCCCTATACATTACCATGTATTGCAGGGAAAGTAAAAATGAATATTTTTACTGAATAAGTAAAAGTGAATATTTTTACTGAATGGTACACAGAAAACAACAAAAAAAGAATTAATACGCTATAAAATAGTGACCTCGAACAATTGTTGCTTGGAGAAACCATTGAAATATTTGGTAACATTTTGAGAAACCTTTATCTGGCTGATACATATAGAAGGTTTGACAGAGGTAAATTACGAAAAGAAAAAAAAGGCGTATAAAGCAGTGTATGTCAATAAATGACAGTTAACTTATATTTTTACTTTCCTTATATAGTACATAATGTATAGGGAAAGTATTGTGCGGTTTAAAAATTTCGAATTCGAGTTTTCGACGGGAGAGCACATTTCAAGCATCCCTGATCACGAATCAAACATTTGATGTGAGTGATGTCTCTCTCTCTCTCTCTGTGTGTGTGTGTGTGTAAGTATGTGTGTGTTGTTGAAACCCAGACCGTCCGACCTACCAGAAAGCAAGTATGTGTGTGTGAAAGTATGTGTGTGTGAAAGTATGTGTGTGTGTGAAAGTATGTGTGTGTGCGTAAGTATGTGTGTGTGCGTGTGCGCGTGTGTGTGCGCGTGTGTGTGTGTGTGTGCGTGTGTGTGTGTGTGTGTGTGCGTGTGTGTGTCAGTGAGTTTGTGGAGACAATATCTCACGTATGAATGGAGCGATTCGAATGAAATTTGGTACAAAAATCACAATTCGTGAATACTGGAAGCTTATTGTTTTTAAATGCAATCGAATGTTCAGACCCCCCCCCCCCCAAATTTTCGAGTGAAATTTTGAAAAATCATCAAAACTCAAAATCTTTAATAAAGTTACGCAAATAGACATTTCTTATGTAATTTTCCCTTAGAAATCGATTGACATTAACTTTAGAACGCTAGCATGAACCGTTCTCGAGATATTGCCCATTTTTCAAATACATTTATTAAAAAATCCCATAAATAGAAAAAAATATATTAACCGTTGAGAAACATATTCTGTTTTCATATGTAATATCATGCGATAAATTGGGTGACATCATTCTCGTTCTAGCTCGTTCTATTCATGAGAAAAGATACTTTGAGTAATACTTTTGTATTTGAACGCTAATAGTCATTTATGTGTTATAGGAATAACTTATTTCTCCGTCCATAAGGCTTGGCGAGATTTTGGCAACGAATTTGGCGGAATGTCGCCAACTTTGCGATTTTTTTTAAATGTTGCCAAGTAAACGAAAATCTCGCCAAAGGGATATAAATGTCGCTAAATCAACGAAAATGACGACTCATAGACGAAAATTCGGTTTCTTGTAAAGAATATAAGTATCTACTATAAGAATAACCTATTTTTTTGCTGTAAAAGCAGTAAATTCCTTGCATTATATAAGGAAAGTCATGTGCTGCCCACATCAGATTTTTTAATAAGACATCATCTATTTATCTTTATTGCCTATTTCTATTTATTAATTAGTTATAGTAAAATAGTTACAAAGATTTTCATTTTATATGTGGCTAACTGGTTACAGACAAACATTGTGCATATATTCTGAAACGATTTTGTGATAAAGTAATTATCTTTATTGAAACCTGAAAAATTTTAGTTTTTTTTGTCAATGACACAACAGATCGAAAGATGTAATTTTTTTCTAAAGCTTTCGAAAATTCTCACGGAACCCCGAAAACAGTTCTGTAGCACATTGATTGGGATTTATTGCTGTAAAGTATTAATTGAATACTTGCTTTACCATTAATTTTTTATGTTAATTTAATTGGAGAGTGGCTAAACTAGACTTTCTCATACTAGAATCCCATTTTTCAAATTTTGCAAGAAATTTTTTGAAATATCGGTAACGTGAGCCCAAATGATTACAATTATAGCGTATTGCCCTTACCTTTTAAGGGCTTTAAATCCTTCGATTGACACAATATATGGCAATGCACCCTCGGGGGTGTAGCTTGCCCCCTCCTCCGTGGGGTGCTAAGGACGTCACGAATAAAAAAATTGTATCGCGGCTATATTTCATAACAATGATGGAAACATTGAAGTGTTATGATCATTGCGCTATAAAAAAAAACCTTTTATCCATGATTATGTCAAATTTCATCCTATTCTGCCATTTTAAAAAAAATATATAATTTCGAATGAATTTCGAAATTTTCACTAGAATTTAAAATAAAATATTTCTAGTTCTAGAGTTTTTAAATAAAAGTAGTTAATAAAGTTAGTTTTATAATAAAACCGGATATAAAGTGAAAATACATTAATATTTGTGGCTGCTAACGTTTACACAGGAAATCGACCACAGGCATACAGATAGATAGACGGACATCACTCCAAAGATAGTCAAAACGTGTTCAGGAGGTCTTAAAATATATATTAGCATCAATATCTCGAATTTAAAATTTTTTGTGAAAACAATACTTTATATTAGATAGTATGAGAAAGTAAATATAGTAAAATTACCCCCATTACATTAGGGAACTTAAGTGACTCGACAGCACCATTTTAAGACGTGTGAAATCAGCAAAAGAAATGGGAATGATTTCAAAACTGCAATATCTTGATGTTATTTCAAATAAATATCTATTTAGAGTGTTGTTTTGTGCAATGAAATTCAAATAAATAAATTACCCGACACAGAAAAGCGCAAAACCGTGAAACAGCGAATAGAATGTGATGATAAAGGACACACAGACAGAGATGGAACATATACTATATAAGTGATGTTAATTTCAGAAGGATAATGCAATACAGTAATGACATAGACAGGGTGATCAGTAGGCAGTAGTACCAGCTCTTGCGGAGATACAAACAGCAACCTTTCGAGGAATAGATGCAATGAGTATGCGGATAGTTTCCTGAGGGATGGATGACCATATGCCTTCAACCATCCTCCACAGGGCGTCCTTTGTTTGAGGAAGGGACAGGACAGTCAAAGGACGACCAATCACGTACCATACATGCTCGATGGGTTAGAGATCTGGAGACAGCGGAGGTCAAGGAAACACCTGGATACCTTACAAGGCCTGCCTGCTGATGGTTGATGTGTACGGTTGCGCGTCATCTTGCTGGAAAATAGCATTTTGTAACCGTTGAAGGCAGAGCAGTGCAACTGACAGCAGCACCTCATCCACATGTCGTTATGCCGTTATTGTGCCTCTGATACGACCAGAGGTGACCGGCTATTGAAGCCGATGGCACACTACATCATGATGCCGCGTTGTCGAGCAGTATGACGTTCAACAGTCACAGAAGAATTGGATCTGTTTCCACGTCACCTCCAGGTTCTCACACGGCGACTGTCATTCGACAAACAGAACCGAGACTCGAACACTAACCTGTCCCATTCGTCTAAGAGACTCGAGCGCGACAGCATTGTAATCTCTCACTTCGGTATCTTGTCATCAATGGTAGTTTTCGGACGGTTTAAGTGCAATTCGCTTTTAGCCATTCGTCGAGAAAATGTCCTCACTGATATTGGAACATCCATTTGTAGCCTGTAAATTCTACAGAACGTCGACAGTCGTCGTTTGTGGTATCGCCACCGCATGCCTTCAAATGATTTGATCAATGCATGCTGATGTACGTCTGCATTGACTTGTACCACTGCGACAATTCATATGCCCTTCTTCAATTCCTCTTCTCCAAATCTTTTGCGCAGTGGACGCATCTATGCTTGTTTCAGCGGTGATACGCCGGTACGACCACCCAGCCGCACATAGGCCTAAAATGAATCCTCTCGCACCATCGTCTAAATGCTGAAACTGACTTTGGCGTCATTGGATAGGGTTCTCGGAAAATGGGTTTTCGTAGGCGACAAACCGTAGCAACTGTTGGCTTATCTGCCGTTTCACGCCTATTATCTCGCGCTATAATCACGTGACCTACTTGCATTTCAGATCATTTCCATACATCGGCCAGTTGCATTTGTCTCACAATTTGCATAATTACACGGCCAAAGTTTCATGGTGTTGCATTTTCTACATTGGGAAGTGTATATGTAAAGTGTTCCTGAAAGACTTTTATTTCCTGAAATGTTAGTCCTTGATATTTCTGATTACAAAATTGCTTCAAATAAGGTCACATTTTTCTCTTATAACAGTTTAAAAACGAGAAACGTGATTGTCTGAAAAATACGAAATCTAACATTTTATACGGTCTCCCAATCCCAAAATTTTGAAAATACTAAAAATGTCTTTATGCATTAACATGTGAAATTTTTAAAAGTTCGATGCTTTTGCGAATAAAATTTACCAAGATATGAAACACTGAATTTCATGACTTAATTCATTTTCTTACGTCTACGAATCCATCCTTTTGGGTTAGCGCTGAGGGATCGTATAAAACAAAAATGAAACATTTAAAGATATATGCTTTAAATTTTCTTTAATTGCAAATCTTCACTTTCTCATACTATAGAATATAGTATAGAGGAAGTATATTGTTATTACGAAAACTTTCTATTTTTCGATTTTGCAGCTAATACATGTTTTAGGACTTCCTGAATGCGTTTCGACTATTTTTAGAGTGATGCACGTCTGCATGTCTGTCCTCTTGTCATCTGTCTGTGATAGATTCCTTGTGTGCACGATTGCTGCTACAAATATTAATGAATTTTTACGAAGCGTTACATCCGACTTTGTGTGAAAAATGTAGAACCAGATAGCATTTTTTGAAATTCGAGAGAAAATTTCGGAACTGATTTGATTTTATATTTTCTTAACATGGTTAGTACAGGACAAAATTATGCATAAAAGGAATTATTTATAGCTGAATGATTATGAAACTTAACAGTGCCAATCATTGTAGTGTAAAATATACGCGGTGTAATTTTTGAATTTGTGACATTAGTCTTCTTAGAAGGGGTAAGATTTCCCTAAGCGGGTGCATTGTTAAGCTTGGTGTCAATCAAACGATTTTTTCAAGCCCGTTAAAATGAAGTTTAACATCCAGTAATGAAGGTTAAGGAATCCATTAATGATGGTTAACATTCCATAATTGTGATCACTGGGACCAAAGATACAGAATTTTCAATTTTTTTTTTTGCAAAATTTGCAGCAAAAAAATTACAAGCAACTTAAAAATGATTCTGGTACAAGAAAGTCGAGTTGATACAGACTACAGTTTATTATGATTTAACAGGATGTCCCATAGAGTCTTTTAACACTTAGTAACTTGTTTAGAAGGGGGATAATAGGTGTGAATAATATGGGATATTTGCTGACAAATTGACATGACTAGCATTTCTATTTATGTACAACCCCGTATTTCTCAGCAGCGAAACTGATACAAATTTGAGCTGCAATATCTTGGTAACGTTAGCTCGAAACAGAATCGAAATTCCTTTAGTTTTACATGACAATTTTGGATTGAATGATATCATATAAAAAGTTGGATTTCATAATTTTCAGAAAAATACTGTTTTCGATTTAAGATTGTTAGAAGATAAATTGTAACTTTATTTGAAAGATTTTTGTAATTGGAAGTACATATCTAAGACTAATAAATGATAAAAAATATATCGTTTCAAGACTTTTCGTAATACCATGTATAAAGTAACTACAGTGTGGCTCAACTCGACTTTCTCATACCAGAATTCATTTTTTTTTTCATTCAAATATTATAAAAAAATTATTTGAAATATCGATATCGTGGGTCCAAATGATTTCAACTATTTCGTGTTATTCTTCATATTAAAAGGTATTGAAAACCTCTCGATTTTTATGATACTTGTTAATGCACCCCCAAGGGGCTATTGATGTCACTAACAAATGCACATGACTGTCACTAACAGCACATGACTTTCCTTATATAATGCAATGAATTTACTACTTTTACAGTAAAGAAAAAAATATTATTTCTATAGTAGATAAAAATAAGTATATAGTATAGTTTATAGTAGATAATATTTTTTCCAAGATATTGAATTTTCGTCAGAGTCGTCATTTTCATTGATTTAACGTCATTTTTATCTATTTGGCGAGTTTCTCGTTAATTTAGCAACATTTAAAAAGGCGCCAAGTTGGCGACATTCCACCAAATTCGTCGCCAAGATCTCGCCAAGCGTTATGGATGGAGAAATAAGTTATTCTTACAGCAGATAAATGACTATTGGCGTTCAAATACAAAAGTATTACTCAAAGTATATTTTTTCATGAATGGAACGAGCTATATCCACGAGAATTATATCACCAAATTTATCGCATGGTATTACATATGAAAAGTGAATATGTTTTTTAGTAGGAAATATTTTTATAATTTTGTATAACTTTTTGATAATTGTTTTGAAAAATGTGCAATATCTCGAGAACGGTTCATGTTATCGTTCTAAAATTTATGCCAATTATTTTCTGGTAAAATATTACATAAGAAATGTCTATTTGCGTAATTTTATTAGAGGTTTTGATTTTTTGACGATTTTTTCAAAATTTCACTCGATATTTAAGGGGGTTCTGAACATTCGATTGCGTATAAGAACAATAGACTTCCAGTGTCTATGGATTGTAATTTTTGTACCAAATTTCGTTCGAATCCGTCCATTCGTTCGTCTCCATACACACACACACACAGACATCACTTCAAAAATGTTCGATTCGTGATCAGGGATGCTTGAAACGTGCTTTCCCGTCGAAAAACTCTAATTCAAATTTTCGACCACGTCACTATACTTTCCTTATACATTATTGTATATAAGGAAAGTAAAAATTGTATCGCGGATTTTTTCACTACAATGATTGAAACTACCAAGTCTCGTGATCATTGAGTCATAAATAAACCTCTTTATGTATATGACCATGTCAAATTTTGCCCTATGTTCAAAAATATAAAATTTTGTATAAATTCAAAGTTTAGTTCGAATTAAAAAAAATTCTGTGTAGTTCTAGATTTTTTAATAACAAAGTCGGATATAAAGTTTCATGGAAGTCCATTAATATTTGTGGTTGCTCTCGTGTACACAACAAATCGACCACAGACATCAGACAGGACATCACTACAAAAATAGTCAAAACGTGTTCAGGGGGTCTCAAAACATATATTGGAATCAAAATATCGAAATCGAAAATTTTCGTGAAAACAATATTACGTATAAGAAAGTAAAAAGGAAAGTATTCCAAGGAAAAATGAATATGAGTCTCTGTAAGGAAAGGAATGTGTTCCAAGGAAAAATGAATATTTTTCTGTAAGAAATGGAATGTGTTCCAAGGAAAAATGAATATTTTTCTGTAAGGAAAGGAATGTGTTAAAAGGAAAAATGAATATGAGCCTGTAAGGAAAGGAATGTCTTCCAAGAAAAAATAAATATGAGTCTGTAAGGAGAGGAATGTGTTTCAAGAAAAAATGAACATGAGTCTGTAAGGAAAGGAATGTGTTTCAAGGAAAAGCGAATATTTTTCTCTAAGGAATGGAATGTGCTTCAAGGAAAAATGAATATGAGTCTGTAAGGAATGGAATGTGTTCCAAGGAAAAATGAATATGAGTCTGTAAGGAAAGGAATGTGTTCCAAGGAAAAATGAATATGAGTCTGTAAGTAAAGGAATGTGTTCCAAGGAAAAATGAATATGAGTCTGTAAGTAAAGGAATGTGTTCCAAGGAAAAATGAATATGAGTCTGTAAGGAAAGAAATGTGTTATAAGGAAAAATGAATATGGATCTGTAAGGAAAGAAATGTGTTCCAACGAAAAATGAATATGAGTCTGTAAGGAAAGAAATGTGTCCCAAGGAAAAATGAATATGAGCATGTAATGAAAGGGATGTGTTCCAAGGAAAAATAAATATGAGTCTATAAGGAAAGGAATGTGTTCCAAGGAGAAATGAATATGAATCTGTAAGGAACAGAATGTGTTCCAAGGAAAAATGAATATGAGTCTGCAAGTAAAGGAATGTGTTCCAAGGAAAAATGAATATGAGTCTGTAAGTAAAGGAATGTGTCCCAAGGAAAAATGAATATGAGTCTGTAAGTAAAGGAGTGTGTTCCAAGGAAAAATGAATATGAGTCTGTAAGTAAAGGAATGTGTTCCAAGGAAAAACGAATATGAGTCTGTAAGGAAAGGAATGTGTTCCAAGGAAAACTAAATATAAGCCTGTAAGTAAAGGAATGTGTTCCAAGGAAAAATGAATATGAGTCTGTAAGGAAAGGAATCTGTTCATAGGAAAAATGGATATGAGTCTATAAGGAAAATTATGTGTTCCAAGGAAAAATGAATACAGATCTGTAGGAAAAGTAATCTGCTGCCCACATCAGATTTTGTGAAATAAATATCTGCCTCTCTACTTTATGACTTGCGAGATTTTTCTACTACCCTCCTGCGAATCGTTTTGTTTAATAGTCCACATCACACTATATTTTCACGAAAATTCTGAAAATGTGACTGTTACATGGCCTTTGTATGACACAATATGTTACATGATATATAAAAAGCGACGATTATTAAACGTCAAAGAAACTGCTGTGATTATAAAATATGTTGCTGTTTATCCTAGTGAGAGTCATATTTCAGGAACAATGTAGTAAAATAATACGTAGCTAGGTTCTATGCGAAAATAAAATCCTATGAAGAATCAATAAGAAATACTAAAAGGCTTTACACTTATATCCGGCTTACTGAGATACTTATAATATTATATTTAATTTTATAGTAAAAGAATAATCTATAAAGTGCTCCCATAAAATTTGAAATTTCTCTATATTAAAAACAAGTAGCCGACGCCGCGCTAGTTGACAAATTTCTCGTTCCCCTGCTTCGTACCGTAAAAACTATAACATACAGAAATAAAAAATTTGGTGTACTTATAGAGAAAGGATTGGGGAATATGCTGAAATAAACCGTTTTTCGATGTATACTGTAGTTTAAGAATTATTTAATGTCAAAGTCAAGGAAAAAATATTTGAGCTGCGTGTTCGTATCCTGACCACTAATTTTTATAGGCATGTACCTAGAAAGTTTAATTTCTGCAGGACGGAGCTCCTTTTTAACACTTTACAACAAAGTTGAAAAGTGTTTATGACTTTGTTCATTCTGTCTGTCTGTCTGTCCGTTAGCACGGTAACTGCCGTAAAAATGACTTAATTAAAATGAAATTTTAGTATGTTGTTCAGACGGTCTGTAGGACCTATGGGAATATAAATGAATAATATCATCCAATTAGTTTTGGATTGAACCCGGGTTGAAAAAATGAAATACATTGAGCCCTATGGGACCTAATTTTTTAAATATTTTTAAGCAGATTTAAAATTCACAAATTGCTTCGACAATTTTAGGTAATATCCACATTGTTCCATAAAATATATAAAAAAAAAGTCAGCTAAATATATTCAGCAGTTTTAAAAATAAAAATAAAAATAATAATAACACCTCTTTTATGAAGCGATCACGTGACCATGATATGAAAAGATCACGTGACCCACTTCAAAATGATGTATGGCATCCATCTTGTCTCAAAATAGTGATTTTTAAAGTTCTTTTTAATTTATATTGAGTGTTGTATCCGTCCTAAAACCACTTTATTTTTGGTTAAATTCTGTGCATCTACATACTGAAACAACGCAATTACAATAAATTTGAGTTTAAATGCTCATCCAAATTTGATTATTTCTACAACGAAGCCTATTTTTCACCTATGTAAAATGTAAACAATAAAATATGTAGAATGAGTTGTATTAGAATTGCTGTATTTCTTTAACACAAAATCATTTAGTTCATGGAGTCTGCATAGCTGATATGAATGAAATATTCATTGATTTTAAATGAGAAGGACGATTTTTTTCGATGAAGTTTTACGCATAGAGTTTAATTACTTGTAGCTCCATGGTCTTAATTTTTAAATAAAATAAATTATTATAGTATTGTGATGAATGACATGAATGGGAAATTATTTATGAATGAAATCCTGCTTTTATAGAGAGAACCAGGCGTGTTATTTTTTCTATGACGTCATTTGAATGAATTTTAGTTGGTTTCGATGAAGTTTTCAAATATAATAAATTATCGTAGTATTATGATAATTCTAAAATTATTACCGAGGAATGTATCTCATTTTAGAGATGTTTAAACCAGGCAATTTATATTTCAATGCCGTCATTTGAATGAAGTTCATTTTTTTCGATGAAGGTTTAAGTTTTCAAATATAATAAATTAATGTAGAGTTGTGATAAGTTTTAAAATATTACCAAGGAATGTATTGCATTTGACACATGTTTAAATGAAATTGTATTGAAGTTGGAAAGTGTTTCATAATCAATTCTTTAAGCATGATTGATCTTTCTTGTTTAATTTCGATATAGTTTACGAGATATTTTACTTCTTATGCACTTTTTGAAGTGAAAAATGTTCGTATCGGCACGTCCATCGACTTTCTCTGTCTCGTGCCGCAAAAGCTGTATTATACAAAAATATGAAAATTGGTACATATATAGAGAAATAATAGGGTATTAGTTTGGCTTGAAATAGCTCCTGAAGCGAGGTCTGCGAACGCAGCGAGTAGGGGTTGGCGAAGAGTATAGCGAGCAGGAGGCAGAGTACCCTAGTTTTCGGAAAAAAGGAATAATGAATCTCATATATTTACATTTCCGTCCAGAATTTACAATCAAAGTATTTTTTACGCAACTATTTTAACTGTTTACATCATGAAAAATCTGATGTGGGCAACACATGACTTTCCTTATATAATGCAATGAATTTACTACTTTTACAGTAAAAAAAATGTTATTCTTATAGTAGATATTGAATTTTCTTCAATTAGTCGCCATTTTCATTGATTTAGCGACATTTTTATCAATTTGGCGAGATTTTTGTTAATTTGGCAACAGTTAAAAATGTCGTCAAGTTGGCGACATTCCGCCAAATTCGTCGCCAAAATCTCGCCAAGGGTTATGGACGGAGAAATAAGTTATTCTTACAGCAGATAAATGACTGTTGGCGTTCAAATACAAAAGTATTACTCAAAGTATCTTTTTTCATGAATGGAACGAGCTAGATCCACGAGAATGCCACCAAATTTATCGCATGGTATTACATATGAAAAGTGTACATGTTTCTCAATAGGAAATATTTTTTATTTTTATTTTATATAAGATTTTGATAATGTTTCTGAAAAATGTGCAATATCTCGAGAACAGTTCATGTTAGCGTTCTAAAATTTATGTTAATCGTTTTCTAATGAAAAATTACATAAGAAATGTCTATTTGCATAACTTTATTAGCGGTTTTGTTTTTTTGACGATTTTTTCATTTGATTTTCATTCGAGAATATAGGGGGGTTATGAACATTCGATTTCGTATAAAAACAATGGGCTTCCAGTGTTTATAGATTGGGATTTTTGTACCAAATTTGGTTCGAATCGGTCCATTCGTTCGTCAGTTATCGTCTACACAGACTCACTGACACAAACACACACACACACACACACACACACACACACACACACACGCAGACATCATTTCAAAAATGTTTGATTCGTGATCAGGGATGCTTGATACGTGCTTTCCCGTCGAAAACTCGAATTTGAATTTTCGACCCCGTCACAATACTCTCCTTATGCATTATGTATATAAGGAAAGTAATATTTCACTTAAACCCTGCTTCAGAAAAATATTATTGAAAGTAATAGCAATATATATTGATTTCGACATAATATAAAAGGACAAGTCTACAAAGAAGTTTATATGTCAGTGTCATTATTGCTATGTCGACTATAGAAATTCGTGAAAAACTGCTAGGTTTTACGATCGAGTTGAAAAATGGCTTAAAATTTCATAAAATATTTTATTACCAAACTTTCACAACAAAACTACAAAATTGTATTGTGTGGGAAAACAGTAAAGAATTTGAGATTGTGTGAAAATTCATAGGTTTCATTTAATGTCTTCTAATGCACACCCAAAATATTATTCTGTACTTTGTGCCAATGATATTTTTATGGATTGTAACAAAATGAAATAACACATGAAATCTGTTTTTCGATAGATAGCCTTAAATTAATACCATACGAATACGATAAAGTATTAAATTAATATCATACGATAATGTACTATGTGTTTCAGTTTCTGCTGACTACTATTACTTTCCTTATATACATAATGTATAAGGAAAGTATTGTGACGGGGTCGAAAATTCGAATTCGAGTTTTCGACGGGAGAGCACGTTTCAAGCATCCCTGATCACGAATCAAACATTTTTGAAGTGATGTCTGTGTGTGTGTGTGTGTGTGTGTGTGAAAGTATGTGTGTGTGTGTGTGTGAAAGTATGTGTGTGTGTGTGTGTGTGACAGTGAGCCTGTGGAGACGATAACTGACGAACGAATGGACCGATTCGAACCAAATTTGGTACAAAAATCACAATCCGTAAACACTGGAAGCCTATTGTTTTTATACGCAATCGAATGTTCAGAACCCCCTAAATTTTCGAATGAAATTTTGAAAAAATCGTCAAAAAATCAAAACTACTAAAAAAGTTACGCAAATAGACATTTCTTATGTAATTTTTCATTAGAAAACGATTGGCACAAATTTTAGAACTCTAACATCTCTATAACGTTCTCGAGATATTGCACATTTTTTAAAAAAATTATCAAAAAGTTATAAAATAAAAAAACATATTTCCTATTGAGAAACATGTTCACTTTTCATATGTAATACCATACGATAAATTGGGTGACATCATTCTCGTGGATCTAGCTCGTTCCATTCATGAAAAAAGATACTTTGAGTAATACGTTTGTATTTGAACGCCTATAGTCATTTGTCTGTTGTAAGAATAACTTATTTCTTCGTCCATAGTTCTTGGCGAGATTTTGGCGACGAATTTGGCGGAATGTCGCCAACTTGGCGACTTTTTGAAATGTTGCCAAATTAACGAAAATCTCTCCAAATGAATGGAAATGACGCTAAATCAATGGAAATGACGACTAATACTCGAAAATTCAATATCTTGGAAAGAATATAAATATCTACTATAAGAAAAACCTATTTTTTGTACTGTAAAAGTAGTAAATTCAGTGCATTATATAAGGAAAGTCATGTGATGCCCACATCAGATTGTTTATACATGTGACGTTAAAAATTAAAAGTAATTATCTTGGAGACTGCTCGTGATATTTTAAATAGTACATTGCCTCTGTGATAACATCTTTTAGCACCACATTATACATGATTTTCAAGTTTGTAGCGCCTATAGCTAGGAATTGAAGTTAAAATTCCTATTTCGAAAATGAAGCTAAATAGGTGAAAATTTTCAATTTACAAATTTGTAGAATGTTCTCTATTTAGTATGTGATGAACATAAGATGGTTCGCACATAAGATGTATACAGACGATAAAAATGATATCAGAAAAAGCGATAATTATTGTATTTTATCATTTGTCTGTTATTTTTATATAATATTTAAATCTTTCCCTGCAATATATGGTAATGTATAGGGAAAGTACTGGAATCATGCCGAAAATCGCAACTAGAGTTTTCGACGGATCCACACATTTTGGGACCTCTAGAACATGAAAAATCAATTTTTGGCGTGACGTAAGTACGTGCTTGCGTATGTGTGTGTGTTTGTGTGCAAAGTATGTATCCACTTTAACTGAAAAACTAATGAACCAAATTTCATAAAATTTGGTAGGTAAGTCACTTGTGGACGACTGTGGTTCTGATTAGAATTTGGTGCAATTCGGTATTAAAGAACTTGCCTTTTTTACGAAATGGTCCGCAAAAATTGTATGTATCCACTCTAACTCAAAAATTAATTCGCCAAATTTCACAAAATCTGGTAGATAAGTCATTTGTAGGTTATCCTGGTGCTGATTATATTTTGGTACGATTCAAAAGAGAAAACCTGCTTTTTTTCGTAAAATAGTCCGCAAAAATTATTAAATTTAAAACAAAAGACTACGTATGCTCAAATGTATTAAATAAATGCTTGTTTTATGCGTAATTTTGATGATAAAAATAATAAGACCAACTTCATTATTATAGGATTAGCCGTTCTCGAGTTAGTTTAGTTCTTTCGAATTTTTGCTACGCCGATTTTGAATATACGTGCAGTTACCAAATGGAAACGAAAATTGAATTAAAAGTACAAATTCCATGTAATTTTAAATAAATATGATTGTTATTTTGTGCAATAAAACTCAATTTAATGAATAATTAAAGAAATAAAGAGGAAATGAATCAGAGTCTGTAGTGAAAGAAATGTGCTGCTCACATCAGATTCTTTTTACTGCAAAAAGAATAATAACTCAATATAAATTGAAATTAGCGTATGGAACGGATTATTATTTTCTATGCGCATTTCTCGCTATTTCATTCAGAAGTTCTTCCGTGTAACGATAAATTTCATTGCTTTTTATTGACCTCATTCTTTATCGTCTGTGTACATGTTATTTTCTAACAATACGTCGTTTTTACTTTCCTTATATACATAATGTAAAAGTATGCAACGGGTTTAAATCATCCCAATTGAGGTGCTGAAACAATTTTGAGGTGCTGTCTGTGTGTGTGTGTGAAAGTATGTGTGTGTGTGAAAGTATGTGTGTGTGCGTGTGTGTGTGTGTGTGTGTGCGTGTGTTTGTCAGTGAGGCTGTGGAGACAGACGATATCTCACGAACGAATGGAAAGATTTGAATGAAATTTGGTACAAAAATCACAATCCGTGAACACTGGAAGCCTATTGTTTTTAGACGCAATCAAATGTTCAGAACCTCCTAAATTTTTAAGTGAAAATTTGAAAAAATCATCAAAATATCAAAATCTTTAATAAAGTTACACAAATAGACATTTCTTATGTAATTTTTCCTTAAAAAACGATTGACATAAACTTTAGACCGCTAGCACGAACCGTTCTTGAGATATTGCACATTTCCCAAATGAATTTATCGAAAAATCCCATAAATTAAAAAAAAATATATTAAATGTTGAGAAACATCTTCACTTTTCATATGTAATATTATGCGATAAATTTGGTGACATCATTCTTGTGGATCTAGTTCGTTCCATTCATGAGAAAATATACTTTGAGTAACACTTTTGTATTTGAACGCCAATAGTCATTTATATGCTATAAGAATAACTTATTTCTCCGTCCATAACGCTTGGCGAGATTTTGGCGACGAATTTGGCGGAATGCTGTCAACTTGGCGACTTTTTCAAATGTTGCCAAATTAACGAAAATCTCGCTAAATAGATAAAAATGACGCTAAATCAATGAAAATGACGACTAATTGGCGAAAATTCAATATCTTGGAAAGAATATAAGTATCTACTGTAAGAATAATCTATTTTTTTGCTGTAAAAATAGTAAATTCATTGCATTATATAAGGAAAGTCATGTGCTGCCCACATCAGATTTTTTATTAATACTCAACGATTTTCAACTTCGTAATTGAAAAAATGCCTATCTTGCTTCGTTTTTGAGAAATTCTAACATCTTTAATTCTCTGCCAGAGGCACTGAATACTTTTTAATAGTTATCATACAGTCGCTTTCCTATTTGTGGACCTGGCTTTTGCAGCTCCAGATTAGTTTAATCAAAAGATAAAGTGATGCATCAAAACTTATGAAGGAACACTGTACAAAAAGCCGTCTAACACAGGAATACATGACTACCAGTTGCGAAACCTTTGCAACTGGTAATAAGTTATTCATCATCAAATTGAATCTGCTGCGAAATTTTCGCAACAGCTTCAGCTAGTAAATATTACATTGTGAATGGGAAGTATCAGTGAAGTTTCCATAGAAATATTATTTTAAAATAGACAGTTTATAATCTATTAAATTACCATATTATTTGTTTTTATTTGAATAATACTAGCCAGTATGTAGTCAACTCTACGAAAAACCAATTTTTAAACGCTTTTAAGTAACATATTTTGTTCCGAAGAAAAAACCCCTCAAATGTTTTCTTAAAGGAAACACACACATAATTTATATTCTTAACATTGAAATTCCAGTTATTTAGTGTGCGTAAAATGAAGCAATTTATCATAATTTGCGAATCTTTCATGCATATTGGCAACTTTCTGACACACCTATAGAAACGTCATAAAAGAAAATGAACACTTTCAACACGCTTTCCTCTGTCTTAATCTTCTTCTTAGTATAAAGCTTAGAGGAAAGGGAAACAATTGGCTGAAGTATTCGGATGAAAAAGTACACTTTATTCGTTTCTTCCAATGACTGAAAGTGTTCTGGAATTTGTTTTCTCAGTGTTAAAGCAAATAAAAATCAATGGAGCGAGGTTGAGCTAATCAGAGCCTGGGCCACTTAGCACTGTCGGAGTGCGACAATATTTTTATACTACCGGCTGCTACTAAAAGTATTTGGTGCATTGTAATTAGCTGGATAATATAAAATATTTTTACTGTGCCTACACTGAATACTATACGTGCAAAGTGGTGTAGAGATTTACGCCGTTTTAGACAGATTTAGACGCTTGAAACACAAAACAGACCATTTCTGAAGTGATGACTGCGAGTGTGTCTGTGCATGTATGTATGTGTTTGTATATGAATATATCTGTATCTGTTGTTATTTGTATCTCATAGATTGACGAGTATAGTTTTAGAACATCAAATTGGTTCAGAAGATCTAAATCATTTATTCTAGAACTTCAGCCTTACTCAAAGCTGCAATAAACATTAGTAGGAATTAAATACAAATATTAATGTTCCGTGGCGAGATCGACTTTGCGCCTTTTAACAACAATCCATCGTGGTAATCATCACTACCTGAATTATAAGTTCGGACCTGAAGCTAGCTTATGGCCTAACCTTATAGCTACGGCACTCTTGGTTCTGAGTTCAAACTCGGCTGGGGCCAAAATAATCGGTCCCCACAGTTCTAATAATCTCAGCAAAATCTTAAAACAAACATTAGTACAATGAAACAGCATTTAAATATTTAACGACTTCACAAACAACGGAAATATTATTCTTAATGCACTTACGTAATCACAGGCAACGGAAGTCCTATTGTTGAAATACGAACGCATTCACAATACATTGAAATCTTCATATATATATTATAATATATAATATATATATAATATATATATATATATATTATGTTATATATTATAATATTCAGTCAACAATAAACCACGAAGCTGATCTAGACCCATACTATACCGACTGTTTTTAAACAGCATATATGGGAAATCACAGAAACTATCTAAAAGTATTACATTTGTCTTTTTCGAATTTCCACAAAGCAACAGGGATTAACAAACAAATGAAATTTTATTCTTAGAAATATTTAATTATTACCCTAATAGCATTTTTTTTTCACATAATAGCATTTTTCCCTAACAGCATTTTTTTTCGTAAGATTTACGTCATACTGTGACTTTGGGACGTCACAGGACGTCGTAGTAAGTCTCCCAATGTCATATTGAGGTTACAGCGAGGTCATTTTGGGCATTTTCATGGTCGCTTGTGACGTCGCATGTTAACTTGTTTGTGACGTCACATTGTAATTGCCATTGTAATGTCGTCACATTGTTACGTGTTAATTAAATTGTGGAAACGTCAAAGAATATAGTTACAATGAAGTTATAAAGTTACTAATACGTAAGACCCAGGTGTCACGTAACTACAACGTCACTGTCACACATGTGACGATTTTTGCTGTGAGGGTACCTACCTGGAGATATACTCTCCAAAATCGCCCAAAGTAGCTGCTAAGGTCGGCAAATGTGTTAATAAGAGTGACAGATAGACATAGAGTTTGGCTTTTCTTTTGAAATAATATATTTTATTCTAAAAGAGAAAGATTAACTCTAAACAAGAAAGATCAATCATGCTTAAAGCATTGATTATGAAACAATTTCCAACTTCAATGCAATTTTATTTAAAAAAGTCGAAAATGCAATACATTCCTCGGTAATATTTTAAAACTTATCACGATACTACATAGATTTATTATATTTGAAAACTTAGACCTTCATTGAAAAAAATGAACTTCATTCAAAAGACGGCATTGAAATATAAATTGCGTGGTTTAAATATCTCTAAAATGCAATACATTCCACGGTAATATTTTTAAATCTATCATAATACTACGATAATTTATTATATTTGAAAACTTCATCGAAAACAACTGAAATTAATTCAAATGACGTCATAGAAAAAATAACACGCCTGGATCTCTCTATAAAAGCAGGATTTCATTCATAACTTTCTCCATTTCATTCATCACAATACTATAATAATTTATTTTATTTAAAAATTAAGACCATGGAGCTACAATTCATAAACTTTATGCTTAAAACTTCATCGAAAAATATCGTCCTTCTGTTTATAAAATCAATTAATATTTCATTCATATCAGCCATGCAGACTCCATGGACTGAATTATTTTGTGTTAAAGAAATACAGTAATTCTAATACAACTCATTCTACATATTTTGCTGTTTACATTTTACATAGGTGAAAAATAGGCTTAATTGTAGAAATAATCAAATTTGAATGAGAATTTAAACTCAAATATATTGTCATTGTGTTGTTTTAGTATGTAGATGCACAGAATTTAAGCAGAAATAAAGTAGTTTTAGGATGGATACAACACTCAATATGAATTAAAAAGAACTTCAAAAAATCACGAATTTGAAACAAGATGGATGCCATATCTCATTTTGAAGTGGGTCATGTGATCGTTTCATATCATGGTCACGTGATCGTTTCATATAAGATGTGTAATTATTATTTTAATTTTTATTTAAAAAACTACTGAATATATTTAGCTGATTTTTTTTTATATATTTTATGGAACAATTTGACTATTACCTAAAATTTTCGAAGCAATTTGTGAATTTTAAATCCGCTTAAAAATGTTAGAAAAATTAGGTCCCATAGGGCTCAATGTATTTCATTTTTTCAACCCGGGTTCAATCCAAAACTAATTGTGTGATATTATTCATTTATATTCCCATAGGTCCTACAGACCGTCTGAACAACATACTAAAATTTCATTTTGATTAAGTCATTTTTACGGCAGTTATCGTGCTAACGGACAGACAGACAGACAGACAGACAGACAGACAGACAGAATGAACAAAGTCATAAACACTTTTCAACTTTGTTGTAAAGTGTTAAAAAGTATACATAAATGCATTTAATTGATGAATGAATAATGAAAGCATTCAATTCATGGTCTTGAGCAAGTTTCAGTGATTTAACGCACCCAAAGTTACGCCATCTATCATAATTTGCACAGATTTTTTTTTGCGAGTTGACAGTTTCAGACACACCCTCGCAATTGCCATAAAAACGCAACCATTTTAACCTACGTTTTCTTACAACTTTCTACTTCGTATCAACGTCAGGAAAGAAAATCAATTAACAGACACATTCGGAAGATAAAACAGTTTTCTTTTTCTTTCTGTGACTGAAAGCGCAGTCCTTGAATTCGTTTATTTCAGCACTGAAGCAAATAGAAATCACTAGGGCGAAAAGGAATAAATCAAAGACCAGGTCACTTATGACCGTCCTGCAATCATTTTCCCTATTACTGGATGCCATTAAAAGATGAGAAATAAATTCTGCATTGAAATCGAATGAATAACACACGTATGGTACATACCATGTTAAATAAAAAGCTATTTCTCTGTCTGTTTATCTCATTGGGCGACACATTTAAACATAACCAACTTTAAGATTTTTGAAAAATGCCGCCAGAATGACGAGAATTCATAATCTCGGTAAATAAGGTGTAATTTTATTCCTACTACGACATGAATTGTATACTCGTAATTCTACGTTTTACCCATATGTGGATTGCTCATTTTCTTTCTCTAAGATTGCTAATTTTCTTTGTGTAAGATTACTAATTTTCTTTCTCTAAGATTGCTAACTTTCTTTCCCGGTTCATGTGCATGTTCATTTTAGATGTATATTTAAACCTCTCAATAACATACAAGTCTCTTCACTTAAAGACTCCATTCCTGTCTTGAATTGCTGGGGGTATTTATTACACCCATGCGAAAGCAGTCTTTGTTATGTTGGTCAAACGTCCTTATTTCGCCGTAAGGAACGCATGTGTTATGTTTCCAAACAGAAGGTATACATATCTTCAATTTTTGAATATTCTTGGGACTCGAGTCATGTTTTAAATTTTTCGTAAACGAATATCCTTTATTCTTCCAATTCTGCTTTTGAATAGGACTTTTTTGAAAGCTTCTCTATTGTTTTTAAATAAAATTCCCATATTTATTAATGATCATTGCCTCCCATATGCTTGGGAATTTTTAATATAATATTTTCGATTCCGGTCTTCTTCCTTCTTCTTTGGATAAGTTGTTTACATTTGACAATATTTTAGGTTTTTTTTGCTATTTTATTTAGCAAAGTCAGCTCATTTGGCGTCCAAAACCAGATGGTTCTTCCATTTTTTTATGTTATTTCATTTCCTTTTTGTTCTAATTAGTTTGTTTTGAATAATTTCTACTTATTTTTTACCTGGTCTTTCCTTGTAACTACTCTACAGACGTTGGTTGAGTTGGACGGCCTGGGTGATAAATATTTATTCATTTTTATCTATTTTTTACAGCTGTTGCTTGTTTGTACAGCTATATATTTATTTTTTAGAGCTTTCGTTGGTGTTTTAGTTGGTTTTCTCACTATTCAGTTGTTATTATTCGTCTTGCTATCCGTTTTCTGTATGTTTCTTTTACTTTTTCACTCTTTGTGGCTTTGCGTGTTCGTAGTCTCCTGCCAGTCGTCCCTCTTTCATTTCTTCAAATAGCGTTGGCAATTTCTTTCTGCTACGTGTGCTTTTCTCAGTTGCCGTCCTGACTTGAGTGAGGCCTCGCTTCTTATCGGTCCTGATGAAAGATATTTTTAGTCTTTGAAAACGTCTGACCAGTTTATTTTTGTATTTTTGCTGTATCGTACTAGGTTAATTAAATCGAAATGAGTGATTATATTTATTCGTCATTAATTTTAAGCAAAAAAAAAATACTACTCTTTTTTAAGTGAAAAAATTGCTCTTCCGTTTTAAGATCGATTTCGACCTCAGAGAAAGTAAAGAACAATTGCTAAAAATGTTCTGCAGAGAAATTTGTTTCCCTTTCTTCCAGTGACTGGAAGCTCTGTCCTTAAAAACCTTCTTTTGTTGTTGAAGCAAATAAAGTTTACTGGGTCGAAGTTGAACAAATCAAAGTTATGATCTTTTATAGCTGTTCTACAATCAGTTCTTATATTACTGGATATTATTAAAATATAATAAATTCTTGGTTTATCGGAATTAGTTGAAAATTACAAAATATTTTTTATGTGAATCACCTTAGAGCACCGAGTATGGAAATATGACAGGAAAGAAAACGAAATATGTAACGAAAGTGACATCATATTATTACGAATACTGAACAAGAAACCGCTGTTATAATTTGAAAGTCTCTTTAGTGAATTCTTCAATCCTTTCTAAAATTTTATTCGTAATCAATATCAGTCATTTTATTAACTCTATCTACAGCCGATCTTAAGAATGAGGTTGAAAGGAAAATATAAATTTTTGGATCGGAATTTACATCTTCAAAACCGGAAGTGGAAATCTTCAGTGTGCTTCTAACCCTCTACGGAATTTAGTGCTAAATCCATATCAGTAATCTTTATAAGCTGCATATATTGCCAATTTTTAAATATAAATATTTCAAGGGCAATTTTTGAACCAAAAGTGGAAAAGTAAGGATTTGTATACATTCTTTGTGATTCACCCCTTCAGAATTTAACGCTGAATCCGTATAATTTCCATATCATTTAAGCTCTATCTATAAACAATCTTTGGGAATAAATATTGATGCAAATTATTGTTAATATAAATGAAAATTATTGAAGTGGAAATGGTAAATGGATAGGAAACTGAAATTCTTAGTGGACCCTTCAATCCCCTCGGGACTTTGATTCTGAATCCCCAGTCATCGTCTAATTAAACTACTGTTTCTCAACCGCCAGGCCGCAGTCAGGTACCTGACATCAAATACACAGGTCCGCAAGAGATTCTTCTGGCATTTGTCGTTTTAGTTTTCTAAGCATTTTTATGAATAAATTTTTCATAGTAAAAATATTCTAAGGAGAATAGTATTGGTGCATGTATTGAAAAACGCCTGAATACCATCTGTGTAGTAAATGTCAGTGACCAAGCTGCACATTTTTACACATGCAATGATCGTATTTATGAGTAATCAGGAATTTTAAGACATCGGATACCGACATGGGCGGTGTATCGCCTGGCGTTTGGCGCATCTTTGGCGGAGTGTAATCAATCAGCAAGGAATTTTAAGAAAACATTTTTCCTGAAATTGAAAATCAAGGCAATCTGTTTTCGTGTTTTTTCGCAAGCTCGCATTGCAGAGTGTAAGTGCTTGTATTGAAACCCATTTGCCGTGATTATAGGCCTATAGATTTGAATTTTAATATGAATAACAGCTAGCAGTCATTTTAATAACAGCTAACAGTCTGCTTTGAATTTTAATATGAATAATGAATAAGAGCTGAACTCAGCTGAGCTAAGCTCAGCTGATTTCTATGGTGAATTACAACAGACAAATATTTTTCTAAATAGCGTTTCTTCTTCAAATCAAAAATCTGCTTGAAATAAAGAAATAAAACATTGATAAGCTATATCTTTAGCAGATCCTAAGAAATAGATGTTACAAGGAAATATTTTTAGTAAATAAATTGTTTGTTGAAATTTTATCGCCAATAAAAATATTAAATTCTACATAAATTAAGAAATAACAAGAAAGATCAATCATGCTTAAAGCATTGATTATGAAACACTTTCCAACTTCAATGCAATTTTATTTAAACATGTCTAAAATGCAACACATTCCTCGGTAATATTTTAAAACTTATCACAATACTACATTAATTTATTATATTTGAAACTTTAAACCCTCATCGAAAAAAATTAACTTCATTCAAATGACGGCATTAAAGTATAAATTGCCTGGTTTAAACATCTCTAAAATTTGATACATTCCTCGGTAATAATTTTAGAATTATCATAATACTACGATAATTTGTTATATTTGAAAACTTCATCGAAAACAACTGAAATTGATTCAAATGACGTCATAAAAAATAACACGCCTGGCTCTCTCTATAAAAGCAATATTTCATTCATAAATAATTCCCCCATTCATGTCATTCATCAGAATACTATAATAATTTATTTTATTTAAAAATTAAGACCATGGAGCTACAAATAAGTTAACTCTATGCTTAAAACTTCATCGAAAAATATCGTCCTTCTCTTTCTACAATCAATGAATACTTCATTCTCATCAGCTAAGCAGACTCCATGGACTAAATGATTTTGTGTTAAAGAATTACAGCGATTCTAATACAACTCATTCTACATATTTTGCTGTTTACATTTTACATAGGTGAAAAATAGGTTTAATAGTAGAAATAATCATATTTGGATGAGCATTTAAACTGAAATATATTGTCATTGCGTTGTTTCAGTATGTAGATGCACAGAATTTAGGCAGAAATAAAGTAGTTTTAGGATGGATACAACACTCAATATGAATTAAAAAGAACTTTAAAAATCACGATTTTGACACAAGATGGATGCCATATATCATTTTGAAGTGGGTCATGTGATCGTTTCATATCATGGACACGTGATCGCTTCATATAAAAGGTGTTATTATTATTTTAATTTTTATTTTAAAAACTACTGAATATATTTCGCTGAATTTTTTTTTATATATTTTATGGAACAATTTGAATACTGCCTAAAATTTTCGAAGCAATTTGTGAATTTTAAATCCGCTTAAAAAATGCTTGAAAAATTAGGTCCCATAGGGTTCAATGTATTCCATTGTTTCAACCCGGGTTCAATCCAAAACTAATTGGGTGATATTATTAATTTATATTCCCATAGAATTAAAAAATAAAAACTGCGAAGTTACGACTGCAATTTAGAAAATTTACTTGTATTTGTTGTTAGGGAATGCTTAAAGAAATAAAACAGAGACAGCATGAGGAACAAACACTTTTGGGAAAGTTAATTCTTGTTTAAAAATCACAAAATGTACAGAAAGCTTAGAAATGTTAGCGAAGCAGAATATATTGCAGTACACATTTTAACTTTATCCCAAAATGCAGAATAATCTTCTTCTTGTAATCCAATAATATATTACGAAAAATCAAAATTACTGTTTATTCATGCAAGAAATATTTCATTTTTAGTACCAGAATGACTCAGTATAGTTTTATTTTTCAAATTCCAATAAATGGGCAGAATATAGAATACAATTTATTTCCATAAATTATTTTAAAAGTCAGACAGGATAATATTTAATATAAATTCTTTTAAAAAATATCATTAAAGTATGTTTACTACTTCAAGCGGATTTTTGGTAAAGTTTATGAATTAATTTCATTCAGCATTTGTGAAAGTAAATATTCTGTATGCTTACTATGGACTTTGTACTTCAAGAATTTGCATTTTTACGTGTAGGAATTTAACCTTGATTATGGTTACTGAAACAGTTATGCCTATATTTTTTTTATAGAAAATGAATATTATATAGGAAACATATCGGCTAAAACTGAATTTTTGGATATTTATACAAATTGATATTATTCGGAGAAATATCTAGTTATAGTATTGTGCGAATGTATAATAAATACTCCCTTCTTATTTAGTCTTCTAGTCTTTTTTTGGCCGACTTTCATCTCGTCTCATGCGGCTTCCATCGTTTCTTTCATCTCGTCTTGTCTGACTTAGATTAAAGTCGGACAATACACACTTCTTTCCAAACGTTTCTTGCATCTTTTTTCATACATAACTTCTTGTCCAGGTTTCATCTGGTCTTGTACGGCTTTCGCCGTTTCTTTCATCTCGTCTTGTTCGGCTTTCGTCGTTTCTTTCATCTTGTCTTGCCCGACTTTAATCAAAACCATTATCTAGAATCGAGGGTGTGCATTCAGGATGCAAGAATGAGTCCAAATTTCTGTATAACTAACTCGTTTATTCACAAGCACAAAGTACTTAGCGAGTAAACAGGTACAATATACAGTAAAACAAGACTTACACGCTTCACTAATTTCATAAAATAACCGATACTACTCAAAACATTGACGAAAGTTATTTCACGAAGCAGCTGCTATTATTCTCCATCACATGGATAAAAATCACAGTTCAATGTAGCTCGTATCACGTCAACTGCTCATCGACTCGTCATGATTCCTTTGGGGAAGGGGTTTCGGTACAGGTGTTTTCTTCGTCTGGTCTCCAAAAGAGAAATACTCCAGAAGAAAGGGAATATTACACGTCCGCAACAGTATTTAATATTCATTCTCGATATTTATTACTTACTTTACCAATGTACTTGCATCTTGTCTTTTATTTCACTTGTAGTATAAGTTAGAGAATATTGCTTTGCATTTTTACAGTAGACAAACAAGAAATTTATGGAAGATGATGGGGAATAATGTGCACCCTTCATTTTCGAAGAAGTTATTAAATATTCTTACTTTCTTATAGCTTAAATAATAAAAGGCAATGTCTGTGTGTCTGTCTGTCTGTCTGTGTGTCTGTCTGTCTGTTTGTCTGTCTGCTTGTCTGTGTGTCTGTCTGTCCGTCTTATACACTATAGGTTCAGGGATCGCGCGTGTGCGAGCTACGAAATTTGGCAATCGGAGACCCGGGGGGGGGGGAGGAGGGGACACGTGAAAACCGATTTTTAAAATTTGAATTATTTTTTTTGTTATTTAATGTTTTATGCGATTTCGACCGTTTTGTGCTTTTTACCCTTTTTTCTCCATCATCCAGACGTCGTAGAAAAAAAACAAATGACATGACCGAAAAGAGCAGACAATTGCGAGTAAAAATATATCAATTACAAATCTCAATTTCAATTTCTAATATTTTTTTAAGATTTTAAAACAAAAGTTACTTTCGGCTTAAAAAAACGAACTTTGGTTTTTAAATCCATCGGGAAAAGTACTTATAATTTTGACTAATAAATTACATTTTTAGAAAGTTCAAGGATCTGGCTTTCTTACAAGCCCAATCTGGTCAAGAAATAATGAAAAATTGCCGCAGAATCGGGATTTTAAGATTTTCCGAATTTCAATTTCTCGGCGTTCCGTTAAAGTGGTTCTTCACCCGCGTTTTTCACCCGCAGACGTTTTTTGCGAGGGAGGAGGGAAGGTGGAGGGGACGTCACGGTTCTGAATACGCAATAGGGAAGAAAATGATGGAATTAAGAACTTAGCATATGGTCATTATAAAATTTAAATGATTGAATTATGGTGGATTGAATTGAGGCGATGCATTGATTGCGATGTATTATTGTGGCGTAATGTATTGTTGTATTGTGAAAACTTAATTGTGGCGATGTATTTCACGTCAAAAATTTGGGTCCTTAAATCCTTCCGAGAGGTTTGTGGTAGGGGAAGGAGGGTACGGTCCCTGTGGATACCTCTCCAACTGGATTGCGGTCTAAATTGGATGAATAAAAAGAAAATTATGGAGATTGTTGTGGAGGACGAAGTAGTCCAGTGGTTAGCGCGCGGGATTTGCACTCAGTAGGTCTGGGTTCGATTCCCGCCACTGCCAAAACTGCCGCCGTGTTTACGCGGAGTACGATAACGTTAAACATGTGGGTCCGTAAGTCCTTCCGAGAGGTTGGTGGTAGGCAATGAGGGTACGGCCCCTGTGGGTGCCTCCTCCACTGAGTTCCGGTCTAAATTGGGTGAATAAAAAGAAATATATGGAGATTGTCGCGGAGGGTGAAGTAGCCCAGTGGTTAGCGCGTGGGAATTGCACTTGGTAGGCCCGGTTCGATTCCCGCTACTGCCAAAACTGCCTCCGTGTTCATGCGGAGCACGATCATGTAAAACATGTGGGTCCTTAAGTCCTTCCGAGTGGGTGGTGGTACGGGAAGGTGGGTACGATCCCTGTGGATGCCTCCCCCACTGGGTTCCGATATAAATTGGGTGGCACTATCTGGAAATCCAAATAGTTGGTAGGTCGCGCCAGCGAGTTTGCCACGGTCAGAATTTTCAAGGGTAGCGAACAGGCTGGTCGTCGAAGGCGGCTAGTATGTAATATAATACAGAGAAAATATTGTTTTCGCGAAAAATGTCCAAATTTGGATGCCAATATATGTTTAAGGACCTTTTGAATACGGTTTGACTATCTTTGGAGTGATGTCCGTCTGTCTGTGGTCGATTTCTTGTGTACACGTGATCTGCCACAAATATTAAGGGATTTTCACGAAACTTTATACAAAAAATCTAGGACTTGTTATAAAAAAAATCTAGCACTATATAGGATATTTTTAAATTCGAGCGAAAAATTCGAAAGTCATTTGAAATTTTATATTTGTTTAACATGGCAGCAGAGGGCGAAATTTGATATAATCATGCATGAAAGGGATTATTTATGACTCATTATCTCGAGACTTAATAGTGTCAATTATTGTTGTAAAAAAAAGACGCGATACAATTTTTGTTTTCGTGGCATCATTAGTCTCCTCGGGGGGGGGGGGGGCGTCACACTATCCCACGGAGGTACATTTTCAAGTATGGTATCAATCGCGGAAGATTTTCACAAGTTCTTTAAAATGAAGTGTAATACATAATAATTGTGATCGAATAAATAATAATTCGAACAAACATTCCAGACTTAAAAAAAAAAAAGAAAAAAAAAAATTTGAAAAAAACAAAAATTGAATCCACAAGTTACTTAAAAATGGATTATAGTATGAGAAAGTCGAGTTGAGCCACACTCCACTTCATATATTCTCTTTTGTATACTTATTTTGTAGTCATACGAATTTTCGGAAAAGCAGGTACTGATAATCTCAGAACAGGAAATCCTTAGTGAACCTCTCTAAAACTTTTTGGGATTCGGTGCTTAATATATACAGAGTGTCTCAAAAAGATTGAAACACGCTTTAATTCTTTACCTGTTGGAGATAAGTGGACAATGTAAATTGCAAAAATGTTGAAAGTAAGGTAAGAAATAAGATTACGTTAATAAAATAGTTCTCTCATTAATTTTCAAAAAGTTACACTTTTTAGATTTTTATACGACCTCCTTAGACAAATTTGGTCAATCAGAAAAATTTTATTTTTAAGGCAACAAGATCATTTAAAAACTCGCATATCTGTCTCTTTAAAACCAACTGGATTATGAGAAAGGAAAAAATCTGACTTATGCCAATTTTCCGTACCATGTGAAAGACTGTTTCATCAGTGAAAATAGGGATCATAAACAAATTGACGATGAAAATTGTTTAGATCAAAATATGTTAATACGTATCAAACAATTTTATCACAAATGCATCTAAATAGAGCATCACACAGACAGCGATCATATAAAGCAGTGGTACTCACTACGTGGTTGGGGCACATAATTAAAATATGCATACATTGATAGAAAACCACTGATATAAAGGGACAAATTTCGTTACAAATGCTGGAAATGCAATTTACAAAACGCAATTCACAAAGCATTCTCAAAATGCTTTCCTAAAATCCAATACATAACTGAGCTCTTATAATTATGCTTCTGTAAATATTTTGGAGTTCTTCACCACTAATATTGTTGCAAGCATCAATTATCTTTTGTTTAAGGTCAATTGCATTTAGTGGGCGAGTTTTATAAACTAGTGTTCGAAAACAACCCCATAAGTAAAAATCGAGAAGGGTAAAATCAGGGGATCTGGGGCTACTGTTTATTAAAGTTTTCGTTGAGCCAGTTTGTCACAATTATAGCCTGGGGTGCAGGCGCGACATCTTGTTGATAATAGATATTTTTTAAAAGCGATAATGTGGTAGTCTCCATAAAATCCGTTACAGTACCGTTTAAAATAAGCTGCATGCATTTTTCATCTGTAAGGGTCTCTTCAAAATACACAGGACCAATCAGTTTTCCATTCCAAATTCCGCACCATACAGACATAGAAAACTTTCTCTGGTGATGTATTTCACGGACAAAAATTGGTTTCGTATATCCCAATAATGATCGTTGTGAGTATTGATTGCTCTGTCTTCTGTAAACAAACATTCATCAGTCCACAGAATGTTCTTAACAAAGTTCGAATTGATGCCTTGTTGGATTAACACCCAGTTGCAGAACGCTAAACGCCGGTCAAAGTCGGAGGGATAAAGTGCTTGAAGTCCATGAATACAAAATGGATGCCAATGGTATTTTCCAAGTGTTCTAGCAATTGACATCCTAGGTAGCCCCAAAGTTTCACTTGCTTTTCGAATGCTTGTACCTGGGTTGAAAGAAAAATATGCTATGATGCCAGTTTCTTGGTCCTCCGTGTACAAACGATTTCTTCCAGGGCAGGGTCTGGGATGAAATAAACCGGCAGTTCTTAATCTCCTCATCATCTGGTAAACATATGTACGTGGAATTTCAAGCAAGTTTGGATATCGCCGTCCAAAATCCCGAACAGTTTCTGTAGTATTTTTATTACACAGGGCATAAATCCTTGTTAATTTGTAAAGCTCGTTATTTGTTAACAAGAAAGATCAATCATGCATAAGCATTGATTATGAAACACTTTCCAACTGAAATGCAATTTCATTTAAAAATTTCTAAAATGTGATACATTCAGTGGTGATATCTTTTACATTATCACAGTACCACAGTAATTTATTATACTTAAATATTTAAAACTGTATCAAAATATAAATCATCTGATTCTCTATTCAAAATCAATGAATATTTCATTCATATAACTTGTATTCCAGACTCCAGAGTTAAATAATTTTGTGTGGAAAAAAATTCAGCAATTCTTATGTAACTCACCTTACAATCGCTTGAGATATTTGCATTCTGCATATGTTAAAATTAGGCGTCGTTGAAGAAATAATAAAATTTTAGGGATCATTTAAAATCACAACTATTGTAATTATATAGGCACGGAATTTAGATACACAGATAAAACACAGATACACAGATAATATATATGTGTGTGTGTATGTATTCAAAATATTGGAATCGTGCCGAAGATCGGAACTCGAATTTTCAAGGGATCTACACGTTTTGGGATTTCTAGAACACGAAAAAACTATTTTTAGGCAGACGTCTGTGTGTGTAATGGTGTATTTGTGCATGTTTCTGTGTGTCTGTGAGGATGTTACATCCACTCTAATTGAAAAACTAATGGACCGAATTTCAAAAAATTTGGTAGGTATGATTTTTGTGGGAAATCCTGATGTTCATTAGATTATAGTACGATTCGTAATAAAAGAATCTGCCTTCTTTGCGAAATGGCCGGCAGAAATTGCCTTTATCCACTCTAGCTAAAAACTAATGAAACAAATTTAACAAAATTTGGTGTATAATATTTCAATAACCTACAAGTGATTAATATACCAAATTTAACAAAATTTGGTATATAAATCTTTTGTAGGTTATTCTAGTACGATTCGAGAAAAAGGAACGGGCTATTTTTGCGAAATAGCCCGCAAAAATCGTTAAATATAAAAATAAAAGACTACGTGTGCTCAATTATATCAATTAAATTCCTATTTTATACGTGATTTTTGACAACAAAAGGAATAAGACTAACCCCATTACTCTAGGATTAGCAGTTCTTGAGATAGTTTTTTCGCGTTTTCGCTACGCCACCTTTGACAATAAGCCCAGCTATCAAATGAGAACCAAATTTAAGTTTAACGTGCAAATTCAATGTCATTTAATATATTTATGGCTGTTATTTTGTGCAGATAAACTCAAATTATTATTGAAGAAATAAAGAGAACGTGAATATGAGTCTGCAGGGAAAGACATGTGCTGCCCAAATCAGAATTTTTAACAATATTACAACAATGATTTATAGAAGTGAACGGGGATTATTTGCAGGCCATTGCGAAAAAAAATGTATGATCTATATTTAAAGATCCACCAAATTTTTCTCGAATAAAATGTTCATCAAATTTAAGCTGTGTACCAAATTTTAACTCTCTAGGACGTAGAAAACTCATTAAAAATGCCATCAAATAAGTATATCATGAAGAATTATATAAAATTAAAAAAAAAATCTGATGTGGGCAACACATAACTTTCCTTATATAATGCAATGTATTTGCTACTTTTACAGTTAAAAAAAATGTTATTTTTATAGTAGATACGTATAGTCTTTCCAAGATATAGAATTTTCTTCATTTAGTCGTCATTTTTATTGATTTAGCGTCATTTTTACCAATTTGGCGAGATTTTTGTTAATTTGGCAACAATTAAGAATGTCGCCAAGATGGCGACATTCCACCAAATTCGTCACCAAAATCTCGCCAAGCGTTATGGACGGAGAAATAAGTTATTCTTACAGCAGAAAATTACTATTGGCTTTCAAATACAAAAGTATTACTCAAAATATCTTTTTTCATGAATGGAACGAGCTAGATCCACGAGAATGATTTCACCAAATTTATCGCATGGTATTACATATGAAAAGTGAACATGTTTCTTAATAGGAAATATTTTTTTTTATTTTATATAACTTTTCGATAATTTTTTTTTAAATGTGCAATATCTGGAGAACGGTTCATGTTAGCGTTCTAAAATTTATGTCAATCGTTTTCTAATGAAATATTACATAAGAAATGTCTATTTGCGTAACTTTATTAGCGATTTTGAGTTTTTTACGATTTTTTCAAAATTTCACTCGAAAATTTAGGGGGTTCTGAACATTCGATTGTATATAGAAACAATAGGCTTCCAGTGTTTACGGATTGTGATTATTGTACCAAATTTCGTTCGAATCGGTCCATTCGTTCATCAGTTATCGTCTCCACAGACTCACGGACACACACACACACACACACACACACATACTTTCCCACACACACACACAGGGCGCGGTAGCCCATTGGTTAGCGCGCTGGAGTTGCACTCGGTAGGCCCGGGTTCGATTCCAGTCACTGCCAAAAACTGCCGCCGTGTTCACGCGGAGTATGATCACGTTAAACATGTGGGTCCGTAAGTCCTTCCGAGAGGTTGGTGGTAGGGGAAGGAGGGTACGGTCCCTGTGGATGCCTCCCCCACTGGGTTCCCATCCAAATTGGGTGGCACTTCCCGGCCGTCCAAGCAGTTACCTTACACCTTTCTGGTAGGTCGGACGGTCTGGGTCTCAACAACAACAACAACAACACACACACACAGACATCACTTCAAAAATGTTTGATTCGTGATCAGCGATGCTTGAAACGTGCTCTCCCGTCGAAAACTCGAATTCGAATTTTCGACCCCGTCACAATACTTTCCTTATACATTATGCATATAAAGTAAAAAATGAAAAATTGTGATCTACCAAATTTATTTTACAATGTGAAGCTTCTCTCATATGCAAATTGATAAAACTCTTGGAAAGATATTTATTATAAAATATATCTCTTTTTTCTTTCTGGAGGATACCCCAAAAGTCAGAATTTAATTGAATTTGTATTTTTCCCTATATTAAATAATTTTTAATTAAAAAACTACTTAACATATTTTACTGAAATTTTTTTTATATATTTTATGGGATAATGTAAATATTTCCTACAAATTTCGAAGCAATTTGTGAATTTTAAATTTGCTTAAAAAATGTTTGAAAAATTAAGTCCCATAGGGTTCAATGTATTTCATTTTTTCAACCCGGGTTCAATAAAAAACTAATTGGGTGACATTTTTTATTTATATTCCCATAGGTTCCACAGACCGTCTGAAAAACATACTAAAATTTCATCTTGATAAAGTCATTTTTACGGCAGTTATCGTGCTAACGGACAGACAGAATGAACAAAGTCATAAACACTTTTCAACTATGTTGTGAAGTGTTAAAAATACCATAATGCATAACCAGTTACGTCCTCTTAATTCGTCAATTCAGAAGTAAACATGCTGACGATTCACTGAATGATTTCTAATCTTCTTTATTTTGGTATAATATTAACAAGAAAGATCAATCATGCATAAAGCATTGATTATGAAACACTTTCCAACTTTCATGCAATTTTATTTAAACATCTCAAAAATGCAATACATTCCTCGGTAATATTTTAAAACTTATCACAATACTACATTAATTTATTATATTTGAAAACTTAAACCTTCATCGAAAAATGAACTTCATTCAAAGGACGGCATTGAAATATAAATCGCCTGGTTTAATCATCTCTAAAGTGCGATACATTCCTCGGTAATAGTTTTAGAATTATCATAATACTACGATAATTTATTATATTTGAAAACATCATCGAAAACAACTGAAATTCATTCAAATGACATCATAGAAAAAATAACACGCCTGGCTCTCTCTATAAAAGCAGCATTTTATTCATAAAATTTTTCCATTCATTTCATTCATCACAATACTATAATAATTTGTTTTATTTGAAAATTAAGACCATGGAGCTACAAGTAATTAAACTCTATACTTAAAACTTCATCGAAAAAAATCGTCCTTCTCTCTGTAAAATCATGTAATATTTCATTCATATTAGCTATGCAAACTCCTTGAGATAAATAATTTTGCGTTAAAGAAATACAGCAATTCTTATACAACTCATTCTACATATTTTGTTGTTTACATTTTACATAAGTGAAAAATAGGCTTCGTGGTAGAAATAATCAAATTTGGATGATGATTTAAACTCAAATATATTGTAATTGCGTTGTTTCAGTATGTAGATGCACAGAATTTAAGCAAAAATAAAGCGGTTTTAGGACGGATACAACACTCAATATAAATTAAAAAGAACTCTTAAAATCACGATTTTGGGACAAGATGGATGCCATATTTCATTTTGAAGTGGGTCACGTGATATGAGTCTGCAGGGAAAGACATGTGCTGCCCACATCAGAATTTTTAACAATATTACAACATTGATTTATAGAAGTGAACGGGGATTATTTGCAGGCCATTTCGAAAAAAATGTATGATCTATATTTAAAGATCCACCAAATTTTTGTAGAATAAAATGTTCAACAAATTTAAGCTGCGTACCAAATTTTAACTCTCTAGGACTTAGGAAACTGCATTAAAAATGCCATCAAATAAATATATCACGAAGAGTTAAATAAAATTAAAAAAAAAATTGAAAAATAATTATCTACCAAATTTATTTTAAAATGTGAAGCCTTTCATGCAAATGGATTAAACTCTTGGAAAGATATTTATTATATAACATATCTCTCTTTTCTTTCTGGAGGATATCCCAAAAGTCAGAATTTAATTGAATTTGGTGTTTTCCCTATATTAAATAATTTTTAATTAAAAAACTACTTAATATATGTTACTGAAAATTTTTTTATATATTTTATGGGATAATGTGAATATTTCCTAAAAATATTTCCTAAAAATGTTTGAAAAATTATGTCTTATAGGGTTCAATGTATTTTATTTTTTCAACCCGGGTTAAAAAAAAACTAATTGTGTGATATTATTTATTTATATTCCCATAGGTCCCACAGACCGTCTGAACAACATACTAAAATGTCATTTTGATAAAGTCATTTTTACGGCGGTTATCGTGCTAACGGACAGACAGACAGACAGACAGAATGAACAAAGTCATAAACACTTTTCAACTTTGTTGTAAAGCGTTACAAAGGTTTAGTTGTATTGAATAGAAATAATACTGGGAATAAATACGTAAATTAAAAAATAAATAGTCTGCATTTCATTCTTCAGTTTTTAACACTTTACAACAAAGTTGAAGAGTGTTTATGACTTTGTTCATTCTGTCTGTCTGTCTGTCTGTCTGTCTGTCCGTTAGCACGATAACTGCCGTAAAAATGACTTAATCAAAATGAAATTTTAGTATGTTGTTCAGACGGTCTGTAGGACCTATGGGAATATAAATGAATAATATCACCTAATTAGTTTTGGATTGAACCCGGGTTGAAAAAATGAAATGCATTGAGCCCTATGGGGCCTAATTTTTCAAACATTTTTTAAGCGGATTTAAAATTCACAAATTGCTTCGAAAGTTTTATGAAATATTCAAATTATCCCACAAAATATATAAAAAAATTTCAGCAAAATATATTCAGTAGTTTTTTAAATAAAAATTAAAATAATTATTACACCCTTTCTATGAAGCGATCACGTGACCATTATATGAAGAGATCACGTGACCCACTTCAAAATAAAATATGGCATCCATCTTGTCTCAAAATCGTGATTTTTAATGTTCTTTTTAATTCATATTTAGTGTTGTATCCGTCCTAAAACCGCCTTATTTTTGCTTAAATTCCGTGCATCTACATACTAAAACAACGCAATTACAATATATTTGAGTTAAATCATTATGCAAATTTGATTATTTCTACAACGAAGTCTACTTTTCACTTATGGAAAATGTAAACAGTAAAATATGTAGAATGAGTTGTATAAGAATTGCTGCATTTCTTTAACGCAAAATTATTTAGCTCATGGAGTCTGCAATATAGCTGATATGAATGAAATATTCATTGATTTTACAAAGAGAAGGACGATTTCTCCGATGAAGTTTTAAGCATAGAGTTTAATTACTTGTACCTCCATGGTCTAAAGTTTTTAAATGAAATAAATTGATATAGTATTGTGATGAATGAAATGAATGGAAAAATGTTCATGAATGAAATTAATGGAAAAATGTTCATGAATGAAATGCTGCTTTTATAGAGAGAGCCAGGAGTGTTATATTTCGATGACGTCATTTGAATAAATTTTAGTTGTTTTCGATGAAATTTTCAAATATAATAAATTCTTGTAGTATTATGATCATTTTAAAAATATTACCGAGGAATGTAGCGCATTTTAGAGATGTTTAAAGTAGGCAATTTATATTTCAATGCCGTCATTTGAATGAAGTTCATTTTTTTTCGATGAAGTTTGAAGTTTTCAAATATAATAAATTAATGTAGTATTATGATAATTTTAAAAATATTCTCTAGGAATGTATCGCATTTTAGAGATGTTTAAATAAAATTGCATTGAAGTTGGAAAGTGTTTCATAATCAATGCTTTATGCATGATTGATCTTTCTTGTTTGCTATATGTCACAAATTTACGTTTCTTATTTGATATATTGTCCCCATTCACAATGTTCAAGTTTCAATTAAATATAACTCGCTCAATTTTAAAGATACAGATATGCGGTATTTTAATGATCTTGTTGCATTAAAATTAAAATAAATTCTGATTGACCAAATTTGTCTAAGGGGGTCGTCTAAAAATTTAAAAGTGTAACTTTTCGAAAATGAATGGGAGGACAATTTCATTAACGTAGTTTTATTTCCTACCTTACCCTCAACATTTTTCCAGTTTATATTGCCCTCTTATCTCCTACAGGTAAATAATTAAAGCGCATTTCAATCTTTTTGGGATACCCTGTATAAGTCATCAGTTATCTACAGTCAATAATGAGAAACAGGTATGTCAAAGACATTGTTTTAAGCGGAAGTGGAAATATTTAGTGAATCTCTCACCTCCTCTGGAATTTAATGCTGAATTTCAATCAGTGATCAACTATTTATAGCCAATCCTGAGAAACAGACTTTTCAAGGAAATTTTTTGAACCCGAAATGGATATCTTTAGTTAATCCCCCTCTGTCTAAGCTCTATCTCAGCGCTGCCTGGTCGATCGTTTTGGGTTGAAAATAACGAGGGGGGTTGAGATCAGGCGAACCGGCTAGCCACTTGGTAGAAAACTTCGGTCTTTTTATGGAAAACCACTTGTCTATGTCTTTTTTATACCCACAAGAATAGGACTTCACCGTAAAAACACTGAAATTTGCATAATTTATCCGTTTTTCCCGGAAAAATCTGTTTATTTGCATGTTTGCAGCTCCATGTTTTCTGGTGGCGAAGATCTGAGATATTTAATTTTTTTTCTTAGAAATCAAAATCCTATGGTCTACATAGTATTTACACTAAATTTCGTTCACTTTAGCACAACATGTCTTTAGCTATTGGGCTTTAAACACCTCCTCCTTATAAATAAGCCATCCTGTATATAAATATAATTCTGTAATAGAGTTTTCAATGTGGACCATGGCGTATTTTTTGGGGGTGGGGTGGGGTGGGGGGTTACAAAAAAATAATATTGGCCGGGGTGGGCAGGGAAACATCTATATTCTAATCTGAAATATAGTTTAAGGTATAGGAGGAAACATAGGTAAGTACAATTTAGAAGTGGGCCCCGAGAAAAATGTGATTGAGGAACATGGGCTTATGACACTATATTTCTCTGACATTCTGCCTCCGTATGACATGGCAATGTTCAATTTTTCTCTCTTTGTCTTTTTTAATGCATTAATTTTAGCCAATCTTTTGATTTTTATTTCTGTACCTCGTTTGCAAAAATTAAATAGAACAATATGATAAAATTCTTTGCAATATTTTTCTCAATTTTTCAAATGCCACTTTGAAATCTTAATAGAACAAGTGTAACATTATCAAAGGTCATAAAATTCTCTGCAGGAGTTTCTGCGCTAGAGTTAATATATGCCTCACAAAAATCACAACTTCATGGTAACTCTCCGCCAAATACAAGAAATAAGAACCTATTTCCAAAAAAATTGTAAAAATGATTACGCTTAAATCTTCGCAGGATCGACGTTGTACTTTTAGGTCAAGTCTACCCTGATAAAGGATAAAAAATCAGATATATAAATACAAATAAGAATTTATAAATATGAAAAGAGTTTTCATATAAATATTTATAGAGTCTCTCATGGAGTATCAGCAGCCTTTATGCGTTGAAGTTCCCAGAGAAAAAGGAGCCATAATTCTATAGAATTTTATAAAGTTCTTTCTATAGATTTTTTAGAGAGTTCTATAGAATTTTATAAATATGGAAATATGAATTAAAATCCCTGTATAAGTGCGAATTAAAAATCCAGTATAAGTCTTATTTTTTTGGAAAATAATAGAAAAATTCCTTTTAGCTAGTATCTAACTAAAGTGATAGTTGAGCTCTGTTTTAAATCAATATGCTTAATGACATTTTCAGAGAACTTCTAATAAAATATTTTATTACTTCCCCACATGCAGTTAGGCTCCCCGTAATTTAATAGTGCATTTTCATTGTAAGAACAAACCATTGCAAACAAATACCCTAAAAGTAAAAGCCTTTCCTTTTCTCCAGCTTCTCTTCAATTCTTACGAATCCTTATTTTATTCACATGTGGTGGATAATGCTGGTTAAGTTGGTTTTAAGACCGTATTTAAGAGCGAAATGGTTGTTCACTGTTGCTCTTCTGAAAGGAGATTATCTGTAATATATTTTTTTCATTTTATGCTTAAAAAGACTTTTGCCTCTTCGCAAATCAGACAGTGACATTTAAGAAAATGCAATTTTATTCGAATATATTTATAAATTGATATTAACAGCTTTAAAATAAACAGGATTGTAGCTCAATTCGACTTTCTCATGCCAGAATACATTTTTAGTAACTGTTTTTTCACATTTTACAAGAAATAATTTAAAAACTCGATATTATGGGTCCAAATGATTACAATTATAACGTGTTATCATTCACTTTAAAAGGCTTGATAAAATCATTCGATTGATACTGTACTTAACAATAAAACCCCCGGTAAGGGGGGGAACTTTCCCCCGAGGGAAGCTAATGACGTCACGAACACATTTTGTTTTTATCGTCGCTATTTTTCAAAACAATGATTGATACTATTAAGTCTCGTGATTATTGAGCCATAAATAAACCTATTTATTTATGGCAAACATTTTTTTTTGTTTATGGCTCAATTTTTTTTTATTTATGGCTCAATTTTGTCCTATGCTGCCATGTTAAAAAAAATATAAAATTTCAGATAAATTTCAAAGTGTTCGCTCAAATTAAAAAAAAATCTATTAAGTTCTAGATTTTTTTATAAAAAAACCGGATATAAAGTTTTGTGATATTTGTTGCTGCTATTGTGTACACAAGAAATCGACTACAGATATAAACAGACAGATAGCCAGACGGACATCACTCCAAAAATAGTCAAAACCTGTTCAGGAGGTTTTAAAACACATATCGGCATCAAAATCTAGAATTCGAAAATTTTCGTGAAAGCAATATACTATATTACATAGCATGAGGAAGTAAAAATTGGCGGTGTATTTATTCCGATGGAGCCAAAATGGTTTTGTATGAAGGACGCCCAATTACATATCATTGTAGGGCTTTCAGATGGTTATAAATTACTCAGAGAAAATATCGAAATTAGAAACACGATTTTAAAATACTTTAAACTTTTCCCCCCCAAATAGCCAGGCACTTGACCTTCTCCATTCGCCTTTATTACAGCCGCCAGAGTGTGAACCATTTAGCCATCCACTGACGTTGCCCCAGAGAGAGGCAGATCACATTGCGCCCTGAACACAAATATCCATACCTTACTTGGGACTCGAACCCACAACGTGGCGGTCGAGCGAGACCTCTAGAATACGAAAAAACTATTTTTAGCGTGACGTCTGTGTGTGTCTGTCTGTCTGTCTGTGCAGATTTTGTATCCACTCTAACTAAAAAACTAATTGACCGAATTTCATAAAATTTGGTAGGTACGTAAGTCACTTGTGGGCGAATATGGTGCTGATTAGTTTTGTGTACGATTTGGAATAAATGAACCCGTCTTTTTTTGCGAAATGGCCCGCAAAAGTCTGTATCCACTCTAGCTGAAAAACTAATACACCGAATTTCACAAAATTCGGTAAATAAGTCGCTTGTGGGTGGGTCACTTTGGTTCTGATTACATTTTGGTATGATTCGGAAAAAAATAACCCATCTTTCAATTGCGAAATGTCCCTCAAAAATCGTCAAAATCTAAAATAAAAACTACGTATGCTCAACTATATCCATTAAATGCTTGTTTTATATGTAACTTTTAACGATGAAAATAATAAGATCAACCCCATTTCACTAGAACTAGCCGTTCTTGAGATATTTTAGTTTTTTCATATTTCCTCTACGCCACCTTTGAAAATTAGTCCAGTTACCAAATAAGAACTAAAATTGAATTAAAAGTGAATTAAATTTAATTAAAATAAAGAGAACGTGGATATAAGTCTGCAGAGAAAGTCATGTGCTGTCCATATCAGATTTTTTGAACTGGTCTCTAGCTTAGTGAAGTGTATTTAAAATAGCTAAATTAAAAAGTTGTACTTGTTTTTATCTAATGTGTGCAACGCTCTTTTCAGAGAGGTTTTCATAAAATATTTTATTGCGTTTAAAATACGTGCCGTTAAGCTCTCCGTAGATTAATAGTGTATTTTTATGGTAAAATGAGCCATTGCAAGCAAATCCCCGAGAAGTAAAAAGTTTTTCTCTGCTCCAGCTAAGCTTTTGTATATTTCGCATTTTATTTACTTGAGACGGATAACAGTGGTTAAGTTGCATCGGATTTAAGAAGGAATATGTTGTTTATTGCTGCTCTTGGAAAATGAGATTATCTGGAAAATATTATTTTTCCTCCATTTAATGTATAGCGAGCTTCAAATTTTAATAGTCGGAAGCTCCAGTGAAGCCTTTAGAAATCTTCATCTTTAGAAAAGCCTTTAGAAATCTTCATCTTAATTCTTCATCTTTTTTTTCAAATGCACGGGTTTTGGTGTAAAATATATTAAGCGCATCAAAATGTGGTGTTTTTTAATATGTGTAGCTTTGTATAGTGATATTTGTACAGCGCTTCTTTTATACTCAAGCACGTGTTGTTTTGCATTATTGATATGCTTATTAGTTAAAGTTTCATTAATATTTGACATTTATGAAGTTAATATTTGACATTTATAAAGTTAATATTTGACATTTATAAAGTTAATATTTGATATTTATAAAGTTAATATTTTATATTAATAATTATTGTACAAAATTTTTGAGTTGGTGATTTGAGTGTGATATTACAGGATTATATTTGGCTTGATTTTAGTGTCAAATTAATTATTACGAGCCTCATTTATGAATAAAATGGGTAACTTGATATTCTTGTTAAATTTGCCTGCAGATGTTGGGGTCCCTGGACTGTCACGATCCTCATTGTGGATTCGTTGGCGCTTATGTCTGCTTTGGATTCCCCTTAGTTCGCTTTTCAACTCTTGTCTGCTTTTCTCTACATTTCATCTTAATTCTTCAACTGAACTCTTCTTTTGTTGAAACTCAACTTTCGTTGCATTATGTTTTCTTGCATTAAGTTGTACTTGTCTTTATCTAATGTGTGCAATTCTCTTTTCAGAGAGGTTTTAATAAAATATTTTATTGCGTTTAAAATACGTGCCGTTAAGCTCTTCGTAGATTAATAGTGTATTTTGAGTAAAATGAGCCATTGCAAGCAAATCCCAGAGAAGTAAAAAGTTTTTCTCTGCTCCAGCTAAGCTTTTGTATATTTAGCATTTTATTTACGTAGGATGGATAACAGTGGATAAGTTGCATCGGATTTAAGAAGGAATATGTTGTTTATTGCTGCTCTTGGAAAATGAGATTATCTGGAAAATATTATTTTTCCTCCATTTTATGTATAGCGAGCTTCGAATTTTAATAATCGGAAGCTCCAGTGAAGCCTTTAGAAATCTTCATCTTTAGAAAAGCCTTTAGAAATCTTCATCTTAATTCTTCATCTTTTTTTTCAAATACACGGGTTTTATTGTAAAATATATTAAGCGCATCAAAATGTGGTGTGTTTTAATATGTGTAGCTTTGTATAGTGATATTTGTACAGCGCTTCTTTTATACACAAGCACGTGTTGTTTTGCATTATTGATATGCTTATTAGTTAAAGTTTCATTAATATTTGACATTTATAAAGTTAATATTTGACATTTATAAAGCTAATATTTGACATTTATAAAGTTAATATTTGACATTTATAAAGTTAATATTTGACATTTATAAAGTTAATATTTGACATTTATAAAGTTAATATTTTATATTAATAATTATTGTACAAAGTTTTTGAGTTGGTGATTTGAGTGTGATATTACAGGATTATATTTGGCTTGACTTTAATGTCAAATTAATTATTACGAGCCTCATTTATGAATAAAATGGGTAACTTGATATTCTTGTTAAATTTGCCTGCAGATGTTGGGGTCCCTGAACTGTCACGATCCTCATTGTGGATTCGTTGGCGCTTATGTCTGCTTTGGATTCCCCTTAGTTCGCTTTTCAACTCTTGTCTGCTTTTCTACATTTCATCTTAATTCTTCAACTGAACTCTTCTTTTGTTGCAGCTCAACTTTCGTTGCATTATGTTTTTGCAAAAATCCATCTTGGCTGCCCATTGGCAAACAAGCTTGTGTAAGGGACTTGGTTATGGCTTAGTCATTAGCCAAACCTCTTATTGACCACGGTCTAGTCAATTCTTCAGCTGCTGCCTGATTTCACGAACTTTGGTGATATGTGGTGGTTTATAAAAAAAAAGAAAAGATTCAGATTTCGATGATTTTACTTCTGAGAAATTGTGGTATATAGCTATAAAACCGACATTTCTAGTACAGAGTATACATTTCTAGTACATTTCTTGTTTTATACATTTGTAGTATACATTTCTAGTTTTCCGTGGATTTAGATAGCCGCAAGCTTCTAAAATGAGGATAACGTTTTTATTATTTGAGCGTGATTCCCAAGAATTAAAAAGAAAATTATTAACTATTTCCTATCCTTCAAGCTGTTTCCTCTGTTTTAAAATGTATTGCTTGATTAATGATACAGAATTTGTATGATGAGTTATAATTATCGTAGATATATATATGAGTTTTGTTTTTAGAATGAGCCTGAAAAGTTGTAACTTTACAAGTACTAAACTAAATTTTGAAAATTTTCGATAACTGGATCTTATTCTTGTATACCACATGTGCTTTTAGTGCCTAATTGCACGCAATTCCTATTTAGTATCCTTGACCTAACATACATGCATAGGTCAATACATATGTCTTGCTGAAATGAGTGAAACATAGTTCTAGTACACTCAGAATCACACCCGTATTTCAAAATTGAAACAATTCAGAAAATTTAATTGAGTTGCTATTATAGTTCAGTTGGGTAAATATCATTAGGTTGTGTGTATGCGTGTGTATGAATGTATATGCGTATGAGTGTATATGCATGTATGTGTACATGAGTGTGTATGCATGTGTGTACGTATGAGTGTGTATGCACGTATGCGCGGACACGATGACTCAAAATCGAATACACACATTTCGTTTTATAATTTTATGCACATATATATTACGATAATTCTAGAATTCGAAGTATAATTTTCATAATTCAAATTCTTCCGATTTTAATACTTCCAAAGCACTATTTCCTTTGGACAAACAAGATAATATCTGAAACAATGATAATGCATTATCCAATGCTGAAAAATGATAATTTGAATTGCTTTTGAATATAAAGGGTGTTAAAATACAGGTGAATCTCGATATGTCGAAACTCTGTATCTCGAAATATTTTCATCTTCCTTCACGCACGGTATAAAACTAATGTAAAATAAACTCTTTAACTCGAAATTTTTCTAATCAAACTCTCGATATCTCGAATTTTTCATCTTACCGTTTGGATCATCTTATCATTTTCATCTTTTCATCTGGAAAAATACGGTTCAAAAAATGTGTTTAATGCAGATGAAACTGGACTATTTCTTAAGTGTATGCCTGATAAAATTATGGCCATTAAAGGTGAAGCATGTCATGATCGAAAAAGGAGCAAAGAAGGATTAATTGTGCTATTTTGCACTAATATGGATGGTTCAGAAAGGCTCAAACCTCTTATGATAGGTAAATCTGCTAAACCCCGATGTTTTTCAGGAATGAAATCTTTTCCAATGGCTTATTTTGCGAACAATAAAGCTTGGATGACTGCCGAAATTTTTACTTATTAGTTGAAGGAACTAGACAGAAAAATGTCCCATGAAAATCGCGATATTCTTCTCTTCTTGGACAACTGTACAGCGCATAATAGAGTGCCGAAATTAAAATCCGTGAAAGTTCATTTCATACCACCAAACACAACTTCTAAGTTACAGCCTTTGGACTAAGGTATTATTCAGAGTTTTAAAGTAAACTATCATCACAAAATTAAGCTCATTTGGATCCACCTAGCTTATTTGGAAAATGTGATAGATTTTGAAGGATTCAGTAGGCTGTAACCAAACTGTCATAGATGACTATTTTGTAAAGTAAAGAAATGCAAGATTAAATTTTAGTAATGTATGAACGTACATAGTATTACATTAAACTACATATTACATAGTATTACATAGTATTACATTAACATAGTATTACATTAACACATTATCACATAGTATTACATAGTATTACATTAACAATCCTCTCATTTCAAGCTTCGCTTTATTTCTTGTTAGCATTTTCTTGGGTAATATTCAATTCTCTGTCGGCAAGATAAAGTAAGTGATTTTTTTTAAATGTGTAAAGTATAGATCTAGTACGTATACAGTCTTTTACAGATTCCTTAAAATTTTTCTAATTTTCGATATCTCGAATTTTTGATATCTCGAATTTTTTTTCTACTCGCTTCAAATTCGACATATCGAGGTTCGACTGTATTATAGGGGAGGACTGTATTATAGGGGAGGATATACCTATGCTTCAAATTAAAGTCAGCAAAAATTCTGCAGAAAGATTATTATATGAACTTGGTATAGGCAATTCAAGGTATACTACATTTTTGTTAAACCTTATCGCCAATAACCAAATCTTCATTTTCTTTAAATCGATTTTTGAAAATAGGTTGCCACGATATCTTTATCAATTTTTGACCAATTTATTTGAACTCTGACATGATTCCTAATATATAGCATCACGCAGTTACCTAGGAAGCCGATTTTAGATTGAGGGAATTTTTCGAATTTTATTGCAAGAAATAAACGACTTTATTAGCAAAAAATCGTTGATTTTTTCGCTACTATGACTGCTATTTTTTCTCAAGTTGAATATAAATAAATCATGCCAGGCTAAATGCTTACAGTCTTTAATGGAGTCTTTAATTAATTATTTAGACATTTTTATTTACTGGGCTTTCTTTATTTCAGGCAAAAGTGTAGACTCTACAAGTGAGTATGTAGTAGATTAATTCAGTTTACAAGTAGATGATGTCTTGCCAGCAATTAGAAAAAAATCCGACTTTTCAGCAACAATTTCACAATTTGAATTTTATTATATGTATTTTTGAATGAAAATAGTATTTTAAAATCGTTTATGCCTTATACTCAATTTAAGTTGAGAAGTACAGTCAAAATAAAAAAAAATTTGATGTGGGCAGCATATGACTTTCCCTGCAGACTCAAATTCATTTTTTAAAATTTCTTTAATAATTCATTAAATTGAGTTTAATTGCACAAAATAACACTAAATTTGAATTTTTAATTCAATTTCTGTTTTTATTTGGTAATTGACATTTATACAAAGACGTATAACAAAAATGTGAAATATCTCAAATATTTCGAGAACGGTTAGTCCTAGAGTGGTAGAGTTGTTCTTATTTTTTCCTCATCAAACATTACGTATAAAATAAGCATTTAATTGATACATTTGAACATACGTAGTCTTTTTTTAGATTTTTGCGAATTTTGTGCCCATTTAGTAAAAAAAGGCAGGTTGTTCCTTTCCGAATCGTACCAAAATCCAATCTGCACTAGAGAATCCCACAAGTAACTTATCTACCAAATTTTGTGAAATTTGGTCAATTAGAACATTAGCTAGAGTGGATACATGATAAATTTGAAGGCCATTTCACAAAAGAAGGCGGGTTCTTTTTTTCCGAATCGTACCAAAAACTAATCAGCACCAGAGTTACACCCAAGTAACTTACCTACCAAAATTTATGGAATACGATCCATTAGTTTTTGAGTTAGAGTGAATACATACATTGCTTAGACAGACAAATACACAGACAGACGTTACGCTAAAAATAGTATTTTCGTATTCTGGAGGTCCCAAAACGTGTAGATCCGTCGAAAACTCGAGTTGCGATTTTGGGCATGATTCCAATACTTTCCCTTTACATTACCATGTATTGCAGGGAAAGTAATAATGTTTTTGTATTTCGATGCTGTTTATGAAAGAAGTAGACCTAAACAATATAGAACTTAGTGTATGCAAATAGGTGACTGGAGTTTCACACTTCGCATATTTTTAACTTGTTTTCAACTGCAACCGAATCATTTCTGTGACCGCAATAAGGTTTCCTTGCATCACCCGAAATCTGAAATTAAATTGTTGATATCTTGTATATTTCTAATATATGAAAACTGTTTTGCTAAAATGCATGTTTTCCCTCATGTACTTCATATTTGTGAAGTTTGAAAAAATTCTGAGCCGTATAGGTTTTGTCGGGTGTATAAATAAAGATGACATTTGTGTAAATAAAGTGTATAATAAAATTTAGGAGTCAAACGGTTTCAAAAATAATAAACAATCTTCTTCGGAATAAGCAATAAGCGAAACCTCACTTATTCATTCTCTCTGAAATTAGTTGGTTTCTTCATATTTGTTTGGTAGGTACGTTACTTGTGAGCGAGTCTGGTGCTGATTAGTTTTGGGTACGATTCGGGATAAAAGAACCCGCCTTTTTTTGCGAAATGGCCCGCAAAATCTTGTATCCACTCTAACTGAAAAACTAATGGACCGAATTTCACAAAATTCGGTAGATGAGTTACTTCTGGGTTACCCTGGTGCTGATTAGACTTTGGTACGATTCGGAAAAAAATGACCTGCCTTTTTTTGCAAAATGGCCCGCAAAAATCGTCCAAATCTAAACTAAAGAACTGGGTATACTCAAATATATCCATTAAATGCTGATTTTATACGTAATTTTTAACGACGAAAAAAATAAAACCAACCACATTACACTAGGACTAGCCGTTCTCGAGATATTTTAGTTTTTCGTACTTTCCCTACGCCACCTTTGAAAATAAGCCCGGTTACCGAATGAGAACGAAAATTGAATTAAAAGTGAAATAAATTTAATTAAAATAAAGAGAACGTTAATATAAGTCTGCAGGGAAAGTCATGTGCTGCCCACATCAGATTTTTAATTTTGTCATATAACAGGCATACCTTCTAGTGCATTGGAAATTTTCTTCTCTCCGTTTGTTTATGACACTTTTGAGAAACAAATTTGAGAAACTTGCTGAATAATCTAGCGAAATATCGCCAGACTGCTGATATTTTACATGTGATTGAAGAAAATATCGTTAAAATTAAAAAAAAATTATGCTAAGTTAATAGAAATGATGCCTAATTGATGAATTTATCTCTCTATATTAAAAAAAATCTAATGTTGGCAGCACATGACTTTCCTTATATAATGCAAAGGAATTATACAAGGAATGCCTCGGCCAATTCAATTCAATTCCATACACGCTGCTGATTTTATAAGTTTTCAATATTTTGGAATATCTTGCTTTGGTGGATGAGGGACAACATTTCCCGCCAGGAGTAGACACATAAGAAGCTATTTACTTTTTACTTTCCCTGCAATACATGGTAATGTATAGGGAAATTATTGGAACCATGCCGAAAATCGCAACTTGAGTTTTCGACGGATCTACACGTTTCGAGACCTCTAGAGTACGAACAAACTATTTTTAGCGTGACGTCTGTGTGTGTGTCTCTCAGTCTCTGCAGATTTTGTATCCACTCTAACTAAAAATGTAATTGACTGAATTTCATAAAATTTGGTAGCTAAGTCACTTGTGGGCGAATCTGGAGCTGATTAGATTTGGGTACGATTCGGGATAAAAGAACCCGCTTTTTTTTTGCGAAATGGCCCACAAAAGCTTGTATCCACTCTAGCTGAAAAACTAATGGACCGAATTCCACAAAATTTGGTAGGTAAGTGATTTGTGGGACACCCAGGTGCAGATTAGATTTTGTTATGATTCGAGAAAAAATAACCGGCTTTTTTTTGCAAAATGGCCCGCAAAAATCGACAAAATCTAGAATAAAAAACTACGTATGCTCAAATATATCCATAAAAAACCTGTTTAATACGTAATTTTTAACGAAGAAAAGAATAAGATCAATTCCATTACACTAGGATTAGCCGTTCTCGAGATATTTTAGTTTTTTCGTATTTTCTCTACGCCACCTTTGAAAAGAAGTCCAGTTATCAAATGAGAAAGAAAATTGAATTAAAATTGAATTAAATGTAATTAAAATAAAGATAACGTGAATATAAGTCTGCAGGGAAAGTCATGTGCTGTCCACATCAGATTTTTACTTTCCCTGCAATACATGGTAATGTATAGGGAAAGTATTGGAATCATGCCGAAAATCACAACTCGAGTTTTCGACGGATCTACACGTTTCGAGACCTCTAGAATACGAAAAAACCATTTTTAGCGTGAAGTCTGTGTGTGTGTCTGTGTGTCTGTCTGTCTGTCTGTGTGTCTGTCTGTGTGTCTGTCTGTCTGTCTGTCTGTGCAGATATAGTATCCACTCTAACTAAAAAACTAATGAACCGAATTTTACAAAATTTGGTTGGTAAGTCACTTGTGAGCGAGTCTGGTGCTGATTAGTTTTGGGTACGAATTGGAATAAAAGAACCCGCCTTTTTGGCGAAATGGCCCGCAAAAGCTTGTATCCACTCTAACTGAAAAACTACTGGACCGAATTTCACAAAATTCGGTAGATGAGTCACTTGTGGATTACCCTGGTGCTGATTAGATTTTGGTACGATTCGGAAAAAAATAACCTGCCTTTTTTGCAAAATGGCCCGCAAAAATCGTCAAAATCTAAACTAAAGAACTAGGTATACTCAAATATATCCAGTAAATGCTCGTTTAATACGTAATTTTAACGAAGAAAAGAATAAGATCAACACCATTACACTAGGACTAGCCGTTCTCGAGATATTCTAGTTTTTCGTATTTTCTCTACGCCACCTTTGAAAATAAGTCCGGTTACCAAATGAGAAAGAAAATTGAATTAAAAATGAATAAAATTTAATTAAAATAAAGAGAATGTGGATATAAGTCTGCAGGGAAAGTCATGTGCTGCCCACATCAGATTTTTACTTTCCCTGCAATACATGGTAATGTATAGGGAAAGTATTGGAATCATGTCGAAAATCGCAACTCGAGTTTTCGACGGATCTATACGTTTCGAGACCTCTAGAATACGAAAAAACCATTTTTAGCGTGACGTCTGTGTGTGTGTCTGTGTGTCTGTCTGTGTGTCTGTCTGTGTGTCTGTGTGTCTGTCTGTGCAGATTTTGTATCCGCTCTAACTAAAAAACTAATCGACCGAATTTCACAAAATTTGGTAGGTAAGTCACTTGTGGGCGAGTCTGGTGCTGATTAGTTTTGGGAACGATTTGGAATAAAAGAACCCGCCTTTTTTTGCGAAATGACCCGCAAAAGCTTGTATCCACTCTACCTGAAAAACTAATGGACTGAATTTCACAAAATTCGGTAGATGAGTCACTTGTGGGTTATTCTGGTGCTGATTAAAATTTGGTACGATTCGGAAAAAAATAACCTGCCTTTTTTGCAAAATGGCCAGCAAAAATTCGTCAAAATCTAAACTAAAGAGCTAGGTATACTCAAATATATCCATTAAATGCTCGTTTAATACGTAATTTTTAACGACGAAAATAATAAGACCAACCCCATTACACTAGGACTAGCCGTTCTCGAGATATCTTAGTTTTCCTTATTTTATCTGCGCCTCCTTTGAAAATAAGTCCGGTTTCCGAATGAGAACGAAAATTGAATTAAAAGTGAAATAAATTTAATTAAAATAAAGAGAACGTTAATATAAGTCTGAAGGGAAAGTCATGTGCTGTGCACATCAGATTTTTACTTTCCCTGCAACACATGGTATGTATAGGGAAAGTATTGGAATCATGCCGAAAATCGCAATTTGAGTTTTGGACGGATCTACACGTTTCGAGACCTTTAGAATACGAAAAGCTATTTTTAGCGTGACGTCTATGTGTGTGTGTGTGTCTATCTGTCTGTCTGTGCAGATTTTGTATCCACTCTAACTCAAAAACTAATAGACCAAATTTCACAAAATTTGGTAGGTAAGTCACTTGTGAGCGAATCTGGTGCTGATTAATTTTGGGTATGATTCGTGATAAAAGAACCAGCCTTTTTTTGCGAAATGGCTCGCAAAAGCTTGTATCCACTCTAGCTGGAAATCTAATGGACGGAATTTCACAAAAATGGACTGATAAGTCACTTGTTGAATACCCTGGTGCTGATTAGATTTTGGTACGATTCGGAAAAAAATAACTTGATTTTTTTTGCGAAATGGCCCACAAAAATCATCAAAATCCAAAATAAATACATACGTATGCTCAAATATATCAATTAAATGCTTGTTTTATACGTAATTTTTAACGATGAAAAGAATAAGACCAACCTCATTACACTAGGACTAGCCGTTCTCGAGATATTTTAGTTTTTTCGTATTTTCTCTAAGCCGCCTCTGAAAATAAGTCCACTTAATAAACGGGAACGAAAAGTGAATTAAAAGTGAATTAAATTGAATTAAAATAAAAGAACTTGGATATAAGACTGCTGGGAAAGTCGTGCTGCCCACATCAGATTTTTACTTATGCATGGTAATGTATAGGGAAAGTATTGGAATCATGCCGAAAATCGCAACTCGAGTTTTCGACGGATCTACGCGTTTCGAGACTTCTAGAATACGAGAAAACTATTTTTAGCGTGACGTCTGAGTGTGTGTCTGTCTGTCTGTGTGTCTGTCTGTGCAATGTATGTATCCACTCTAACTCAAAAACTAATGTACCGAATTTCATAAAATTTGGTATGTAAGTCACTTGTATGTGACCTTGGTGCTGATTAGTTTTTGCTACTATTCTGAATAAACCAACCCGCCATTTTTTGCGAAATGGCTCTCAAAAATTGCCTTTATCCACTGTAACGGATAAACTAATTCATCAAATTTTACAAAATTGGTACATAAGTCGCTTGTAGGTCACCCTGGTGCTGATTAGATTTTGATATGATTCGAAAAAGAAGAACCTGCATTTTTTTACGAAATGGCCCGCAAAAATTGTATATTTCAGCTCTAACTCAACTAATCGACTAAATTACATACAATTTAGTACATAAGTTACTTGCGGTCGACACTAGTGCTGATTCGATTTTGCTACGATTCGGCAAATAACAACCTGCATTTTTTAAGAAAATGGCCCGCAAAAATTTCATGTTTCCTCACTAGCTAAAATACTAATCGATCAAATTTCACAAAATTTTGTAGATAAGTTACATGTGATACACTCTGGTGCTGATTAGATTTTGGTACGATTCCGAAAAGAACAACCTGCCCCTTTTTACGAAATGGCCCGCAAAAATCGCCAGAATTGAAAAAAAAAAAAAAAAAAAGACTGCGTATTCTGAAATGTACCAATTAAATTCTTGTTTTATACGCAATTTTTGACGAGGAAAATAAATAACACACTCCGTTATACTTTAGGACTAACCGTTCTCAAGATATTTGAGATTTCTTGCATTTTTGTTACACAGCTATCGGAAAAATGTCCAATTACCAAATAGAAACAATAATTGAATTAAAAATGCAAATTAGTGTTATTTGACGCAATTAAAATGAAGTCTGCAGGGAAAGTCATGTGCTGCCCACATCAGATTTTTACTTTCCCTGCAATACATGGTAATATATAGAGAAAGTATTGGAATCATGCCGAAAATCACAACTCGAGTTTTTGACGGATCTACACGTTTCGAGACCTCTAGAATACGAAACCACTATTTTTAGCGTGGCGTCTGTGAGTGTGTGTCTGTGTAATGTATGTATCCACTCTAACTCAAAAACTTATGGACCAAACTTTATAAAATTTGGTAGGAAAGGGGGTATGACCCCGGTGCTGATTAGCTTTTGGTGCGATTCTTTAAAGCAGAACCTGCCTCTTTTTTGCAAAATGGCCTTTAAAAATTTCATGTATCCATTCTAGCTAAAATACTAATTGACCAATTTTCACAAAATTTGGTAGATAAGTTACTTGTACGCTACTCTGGTGCTGATTAGATTTTAGTATTAATCGGAAAAGAACAACCTGCCTTTTTATGAAATGGCCCGCAAAAATGTCATGTATCCACTCTAACTACAATACTAATTGACCAAATTTCACGAAATTTGATAGATAAGTTACTTGCGGGATACTATGGTGCTGATTAGATTTTGGTATTATTCGGAAAAGAACAACCTGCCTTTTTTTACGAAATGGCCCTCAAAAATCGCAAAATATAAAAAAAAAGCTACGTATGTTCAAATATATCAATTAAATGCTTGTTTTATACGTAATTTTTGATGAGGAAAATAATAAGAATAACTCTATTACTCTAGGACTAACCATTCTCGAGATATTTGAGGTTTTTCGCATTTAGTTATGTCACTTTTAAAAAAAATGTCTAATTACCAGATAGAAACAGAAATTGAATTAAAAATGCAAATTTAGTGTTATTTTGTGCAATTAAACTCAATTTAATGAATTATTAATGAAATAAAGAAAAAATAAATTTGAGTCTGCAGTGAAAGTCATGTGCTGCCCACATCAGATTTTTTACTTTCCCTGCAATACATGGTAATGTATAGGGAAGGTATTGGAATCATACCGAAAATCTCAACTCGAGTTTTCGACGGATCTACACGTTTCGAGACCTCTAGAATACGAAAAAACTATTTTTAGTGACGTCTGTCTGTGTGCCTGTGTGTCTGTCTGTCTGTCTGTACAATGTATGTATTCACCCTAACTCAAAAAGTAATGGATGGAATTTCTTAAAATTTGGTATGTAAGTCACTTGAGTGTGACCCTGGTGCTGATTAGTTTTTGGTACGATTCAGGAAAAAATTACCCGCCTTTTTTTGCGAAATGGCCCTCAAAAATTGCCTTTATCCACTCTAGCTGAAAAACTAATGGACCGGATTTCACAAAATTCAGTAGATAAATCGCTTGTGCGTTACCCTGGTGCTGATTAGATTTTGGTATGATTAGGAAAAAAAAATAACCTGCCTTTTTTTGCAAAATGGCCCGCAACAATCGTCAAAATCTAAAATAAAAAACTACGTATACTCAAATATATCCATTAAATATTTGTTTTATACGTAATTTTTAACGAAGAAAAGAATAAGATCAACCCCATTACAGTAGGAGTAGCCGTTATCGAGATATTTTAGTTTTGTCGTATTTTTTCTAAGCCACCTTTGAAAATAAGTTCAATTACCAAGTGAGAACGAAAATTGATTTAAAAGTGAATTAAATTTAATTAAAATAAAGAGAACGTGGATATAAGTCTGCAAGGAAAGTCCTGTGCTGCCCACATCAGATTTTTTCTGAATTGTTTTGCCATCGTTTTCAATTATTTTCTTGCTTGAATATTTTACGGTTGATTAAAAGATCTCATATTATTCCGTTATCGTTTTTGTAGGTTCACTCAGTTTTTAGTTGTTTCTATTCGCTCTGCTATCAATTTTCTTATCACCTTAGTTTCTTTCCGTTCATCCTTTATTTTCTGCTATTCTTCCGTGGTTTCAACCGTTCATTCTTAGTATCCTTTCTCTCGTTTCTATTCTTTTTAATTTTACCTCTCGGATTTTCTCCTCGCGGCAATGCCAACTTCATGCTTGTCAGGAAGAGGAAGATTGTTTTGGTCTTTAAAACCGGTCGGTACCTAAATTTCATTGCATACTGTATTTATACGAAGATGTTGTATAAATTGAGAAATTTTATTTTCGTTCTTTCTGCATTATATATTTTATAGAAAACTTGAGTAATTTTAAAGATTTTATTTCTTTTAAGAATATGTAGTAGGATGTTCTACAGGGGCATCTACTTTATATTTACGGTAAAAAAATAACCATTGTAAAGAACTGCCCTCGATTAGTAAAACCTAATGTATAAGGAAAGTATTGTGACGGGATCGAAAATTCGAATTCGAGTTTTCGACGGAAGAGCACGTTTCAAGCATCCCTGATCACGAATCAAACATTTTTGAAGTGATGTCTGTGTGTGTGTGTGAAAGTATGTGTGTGTGTGTCAGTGAGCCTGTGGAGACGATAACTGACGAGCGAATGGAACGATTCTAACTAAATTTGGTACAAAAATCATAATTCATAAAAACTGGAAGCTTATTGTTTTTATACGACATCGAATGCTCAGAACCCCCCAAAATTTTCGAATGAAATTTTGAAAGAATCGTCAAAAAATCAAAACTCCTAATAAAGTTACGCAAACAGACATTTCGTATGTAATTTTTCACTAGAAAACGATTGACATAAATTTTAGAATGCTAACATGAACCGTTCTCGAGATATTGTACATTTTTCAAAAAAATTATCAAAAAGTCATATAAAACAAGAAAGATCAATCATGCTTAAAGCATTGATTATGAAACACTTTCCAACTTCAATGCAATTTTATTTAAAAAAAGTCGAAAATGCAATACATTCCTCGGTAATATGTTAAAACTTATCACAATACTACATTGATTTATTATATTTGAAAACTTAAACCTTCATTGAAAAAAATGAACTTCATACAAATGACGGCTTTGAAATATAAATTGCCTGGTTTAAATATCTCTAAAATGCAATACATTCCACGGTAATATTTTAAAAACTATCATAATACTACGATAATTTATTATATTTGAAAACTTCATCGAAAACAACTGAAATTAATTCAAATGACGTCATAGAAAAAATAACACGCCTGGATCTCTCTATAAAAACAGGATTTCATTCATAACTTTCTCCCATTCATTTCATTCATCACAATACTATAATAATTTATTTTATTTAAACATTTTATTTAAGACCATGGAGCTACAAATAATTAAACTCTATGCCTAAAACTTCATCGAAAAAAATCGTCCTTCTCTTTATAAAATCAATTAATATTTCATTCATATCAGCCATGCAGACTCCATGGACTAAATTATTTTGTGTTAAAAAAATACAGGAATTCTAATACAACTCATTCTACATATTTTGCTGTTTACATTTTACATAGGTGAAAAATAGGCTTAGTTGTAGAAATAATCAAATTTAGATGAGCATTTAAACTCAAATATATTGTCATTGCGTTGTTTCAGTATGTTGATGCACAGAATTTAAGCAAAAATAAAGTAGTTTTAGGACGGATACAACACTCAATATGAATTAAAAAGAATTTTAAAAAATCACGATTTTGAAACAAGATGGATGCCATATATCATTTTGAAGTGGGTCAAGTGATCGTTTCATATCATGGTCACGTGATCGTTTCATATAAGAGGTATAATTATTATTTTAATTTTTATTTAAAACACTACTGAATATATTTCGCTGAATTTTTTTTTTATATATTTTATGGAACAATTTGAATATTATCTAAAATTTTCGAAGCAATTTGTGAATTTTAAATCTGTTAAAAAAATGTTTGAAAAATTAGGTCCCATAGGGCTCAATGTATTTCATTTTTTCAACCTGGGTTCAATCCAAAACTAATTGGGTGATATTATTCATTTATATTCCCATAGGTCCTACAGACCGTCTGAACAACATACTAAAATTTCATTTTGATTAAGTCATTTTTACGGCAGTTATCGTGCTAACGGACAGACAGACAGAATGAACAAAGTCATAAACACTTTTCAACTTTGTTGTAAAGTGTTATTAAAAACAAAATATTTCCTATTCAGAAACATGTTCACTTTTCATATGTAATACCATGCGATAAATTGGGTGACATCATTCTCGTGGATCTAGCTCGTTCCATTCTTGAAAAAAAAATACTTTGAATAATACTTTTGTATTTGAACGCCAATAGTCATTTATCTGCTGTAAGAATAACTTATTTCTTAGTGCATAACGCTTGGTGAGATTTTGGCGACGAATTTGGCGGAATGTCGCCAACCTGGCGACTTTTTGAAATGTTGCCAAATTAACGAAAATCTCGCCAAATGGATAAAAATGACGCTAAATCAATGAAAATGACGACTAATTGTGGAAAATTCAATATCTTGGAAAGAATATTAGTATCTACTATAAGAAAAACCTATTTATTTTACTGTAAAAGTAGTAAATTCATTACATTATATAAGGAAAGTCATGTGTTGCCCACATCAGATTTTTTTTAAAGCTATTATGTTATTCGGTTACTACTTTCCTTATATACATAACGTATAAGGAAAGTATTGTGACGGGGTCGAAAATTCGAATTCGAGTTTTCGACGGGAAAGCACGTTTCAAGCATCCCTGATCACGAATCAGACATTTTGAAGTGATGTCTGTGTGTGTGTGTGTGTGTGTGTGTGTGTGTGTGTCAGTGAGTCTGTGGAGACGATAACTGACGAACGAATGGACCGATTGAACAAAATTTGGTACGAAAATCACAATCCGTAAACACTGGAAGCCTATTGTTTTTATACGCAATCGAATGCTCAGAACCCCCTAAATTTTCGAATGAAATTTTGAAAAAATCGTCAAAAAATCAAAACCACTATTAAAGTCACACAAATAGACATTTGTTATGTAATTTTTCATTAGAAAACGATTGACATAAATTTTAGAACGCTAACATGAACCGGTCTTGAGATATTGTACATTTTTCAAAAAAATTATCAAAAATCATATAAAATATATATATCCTATTGAGAAACATGTTCACTTTTCATATGCAATACCATGCGATAATTTTGGGTGACATCATTCTCGTGGATCTAGCTCGTTCCATTCATGAAAAACGATATTTTAAGTAATACTTTTGTATTTGAACGCCAATAGTAATTTTTCTGCTGTAAGAATAACTTATTTCTTCGTCCATAACGCTTGGCGAGATTTTGGCGACGAATTTGGCGGAATGTCGCCAACTTGGCGACTTTTTGAAATGTTGTCAAATTAACGAAAATCTCGCAAAATGGATTAAAATGACGCTATATCAATGAAAATGACGACTAATTGTCGAAAATTCAATATCTTGGAAAGAATATTAATATCTACTATAAGGAAAACCTATTTTTTTTTACTGTAAAAGTAGTAAATTCATTACATTATATAAGTAAAGTCATGTGTTGTCCACATCAGATTTTTAAGCTTTTATATTTAATCTATTTTTGGTGTATGCTAGTCAGACTGCATTGCATTTCATTCGCGAAACAATTCGTCATAGCTGTGTTCATTAACTGAGAGTTTATAAGGTTTCCTATACGTACTAATGAATTCTGTAGGAAAATTTTCTTTCATGATTATCAGAAGAAATTTATTTTAGGACTCAAATTGATTTTCGTTTTATATTTCGTTATTCCTGGGATTTCACCGGGGAAAAAATCAAATGGCATTCGATAACGTCCTGTTGGAAGTCCTGTAAAGAATTTATCAATTTCTATTGTGTAAATTTTAGACTTGGCAGTTCTGTATCGATTATCGAATTATTTTCTTTCGTCGAAAGTTCAATTTTTAAATAATTTGTCTTCATTTAGAGGCATCAAGTACATCAAATAATCACTATTAGATATTGTGAAAGAATTTAAAAGTGAATAAATACTTTGAGTTATAAATTATTTTTTATAAGACGATTTCCATAACAGTTAGCAATGTATAATAAATGGTTTATAACGTAAAAGGCAGTACAAATCAGGAGAAATAAGCTTACGTATGGTTTGCTTATATTCCTTTCTCCCAATTTCCTTCGTAAGTGCAAAAAGTCTACCTGAATGCCTAAATCAACGCAAGACAATGTCGGCCAGACTGCAATGGCTCAACGACATTACAATATAGTGGCATGAAAGGAATATAAAACAATAAATATATGAAAGGAAGACATTTGAACATGAACGTAAACAAGAACAAAACTAAAATAAGAATAAAAATACATATAATATGAACACAAAGAAACAAAACAAAAAAAAAATAAATGTGGTCAATCTATACCTCGGAGAAGAATGGAATCATTAACAAATCATTATTAGGTTGCTGGAGTGTTTTATTAATATGAAAAGATTCGAAGAAATCCAAATCGAAAAGACTTTTGAATAATGGAGGCAGAAGAAAAATCAAACTCTTGACTAGTCATCCAACAATGATAACAATTATTCAAAAGTGTTTTTCAGTTTTCGATTTGGATTTCTTTGAATCTTTTCAAGTTAATAAAAACTCCAATAATCTAGTTCATGGTTTGCTAATGACTCCCTGTCTGTCGGAGGCAGTGTTTGGCCACGTCTAATTGTTTGTACTCTTTGTGTTCATATTCTCTACCTTTTATTTTATATTTATGTTTTATTTTATTTTTTGTTCACGTCTCATGCACATATTTCCTCTTCTTACCTACCTTTATTGTTTTATTTTCTTTTCATACCAGTAGCTGACGCCAATATATTGTAATGTAGTTTAGCCAATTGTGTTTGGGATATTGTCTTGCCCTTATTTTGGTGTTTAAATACAGACTTTTTGCACTGATGAAGGAAATACAGTTGATTTCCGAAACGTATATATACAGAATGTACAGAAAAGTTGAAATTGCATTAAATAAACAGCATCGTACACGTCCATACGATAATTAAAAATGTTAAAACACACGAATTAAAATGTATTTAAGCTGATACAAAGTAAAATTGAGCACATTAACATTGTTTGACCAGAAATCGAATTTTTGCATTTTAAAGGTTTAAAAATGGGTTAACGACGTTTGAATCTTAAGTGCCATTGTTGTACAAATAGGTCTCTCACAGTCTATGCATTAAGTGCAATTCCCGGACATATATGTCGTTCTTCATTATTTTTCTTTCAGTAGAGAAAAGGTTTTAATTTGCGTAAAAGATTTGCGACAGGTAAAATGTTAAGTATAAGGAAATAAAGAGGAGACCTTGAAGTGTAAGTTGTAGCAGGCTTTGGATATTGCTGGCACTTAAAAGAGTTTAGGTAGACTTAAATTTGAAAAATACTTATTTAATGACAATTGAAATTGTGATTAGAATTTGGAAATATAAATATAAATTTTAAAGTTATCGTGCCTTTACATAAGTCGTATAAAATAGAAATCTTTCATATATATTCAATCATAATTACATCACAACTATACTTATATATTTAAGGAGGAGACTGAGTATGTGAGACCAGATATACTAATATTGAAACAGGATTATGATTTTTTTATAATAGATGATAGGTACATAACTTTGTTATTGTCCTTAGACGCTGAACTGTATGTTGGGTTTTATTCTTACTTTCTTGCATTGCACAACCCCCCCCCCCCCTCGTTATTTTGCATATTCTGGACTCTATCCGTCCACGCTTGTCTCTTCGGCGATCATTGCCTCAGATTTATATAGAATACTACTGATCAAAGACTTTATGTGTATACAGACTCTTGCATGACTGATCCATCACTGCACGAGTAATTTGCTGTATATTCTAATATGACTGTACTATCAGAGTACCTTGATGCCTATGTGTAACTTATTGAATATTCTCCAGTATTCTGATGTGCCTTATCTATGCATCTGTGTGGAACCTAATGCCTTATCGTCTTTTGAAATTTCTGCTCGTTGCCACCTATCCACGCCCGAGGTCTAGATACGCCTTTTAGGTGATCATTGGTTGACCTCAGGGCGATGCGGCATGACTTCTTCATTGGTTAAGCATTTAACCAATCTAATGGCTTCATCTTTACCCCCAAGTAACTTTTCTGGCTCGACCACACCTTTAATTGAAGCCTCCTTATTTATGGCCTTCCTGACTTCTTGGGTATGGGCTTCTGTAAATTGGCGTTCATGAGTCTGGGATCTTTGTCTGGTTTGTCAGAAATCACAAATTATTATATATTACACAGCCTAAATAGATGCTGGTCTCATAATGTATATAATAATGATTATATATATATATATGTATATATATATATATATATATATATATATATATATATATATATATATATATATATATATATATATATATATATATCCATATATACACCTCAATTTGTTCAGATACAAATAACAAAAAATTTCAGAAATATGAGCATAAGCTTTAATTCTGTTATTCATAAATTTCTTTTTATAGTAAGCTTAGAGATAAATCTTTGCAGCAGTGTTTAATATCTTTTAAATTGTAAATTTTGGTCTTAAATACACTTGCTTTGACATCGAAATTAAAGTGGTAGCAGCAATGCAAGATGATAGGGAAAAAAATGAAGAACTCTCAAATATGAGCAGCAGATTTCATATTATTTTAAGGTATTTCGGTTTCACTTTTGAATTTAGATATAAAGAAGGAAAGCGCATTTGGTATTTAGTATGTCACACTCCCATATAAATGGAATACATGTGAGAACTTAATTAATGAAATACATGTGAGAACTGTGAATAAAATAATTAATATGAAAAATAACATTTTCCGCCCCAGATTCCATTAAAACGAATTCAAATCAAACTATCAGTTCAGATTTCTTGATAATAGGTATATTATCTTCTACATAAATTATGAATGGGATTTATTTACGGAATAGTAAGAAAGAATTCATCCAGAGAAAAAATTGATCTTCTTCCTTTGTTTCATTATTTTCAGATCTTCATCCGAGAAAATCTTAAAACACCACTCGCTTCCGTCTAACGCACTTCATTAAATATTGATCAAAGTGATAAGTTTGCACTCAACTGAATAACGTTGAAAATCGAATTCTTTGTTTTCACTAAAAGTCTCATTTTCAAAGAAATAAAATCTTATAAAAACTAAGTTACGACAAATGGCAGCATTCATGGAATCCTCAGTCTCAAAACAAATTGGATGAGACAGAATTCTTTGTATAAGAACGGACGCTCATAGTTTAAATTCATTTTACTCATCGATACTTGCTTTTAGGTGAAAGTGAACTTTGTTGTTGTTACAGACATTGTTGTTGTTCCTTTGTTGTTGCTAAGACAAAACAAACACGTGAGATCAAAGTCCATGGCAAAGGGAGAGGGATTGCTCTTCTATTTGTTCAGATATCCTAGACACAAAATTACAAAAGGTTTCAATTTTGCTTAATACCTCTCAATTCATACTGAAACCTAGTGGCAGCCATGGAGGCCGTATTATCTCCCCTCTCTGACTCATCAACTCTTGGATGGAATTTTGGACCTACTCATTTATTGTTCCCATACCCAATGTAAACACGGGGGTAGTTTTGGGTAGTTTCAAAGATCGAACCCGGGTCACAGCGTGCGAACCTTTCGCTTTAACTACGGAGCTATCCAAGCCAGAGCTCTTTATATAATTATTGTCAAACATCAGTTAATTTAAACATATTTTTATTGATTACTAGCAGCATACCCGTTCTTCGTACGGAGTATATAATATAAATAAACTTAAAATTCACAATCATGTGCAAATTCCTATAGTATACTAAATGGCATTTTTAATCAAAATATTCTGTTAAAATAATTAACATAATGCTCCTAAAAAGAAGTTAAGGAATGGCTGTTCTCATTATTCAAAATTATTTTCACGGGTAGATCTGAAGAATAAAATATCCTGGCCTTTTTGTAAGCTAATTTATAAAAAGTATGGAATTGAATCTATATATGCAAAACAATAGCGTGTTGTATGGGATCCGTACTACTTATTTACGCGAATATTAGAAGATATAACCTGTATTAGTATATTACATATATAAATTGAAAATATCAATAAATCCGTAATCTTTAAATCAGTAGGCAATAATTAATTCCAATATGTGCCCAAATGAAAGTGCTAAAATTATATGGGAAGATAAACCCGTACTACTTATAATGTCATACATTAGAAGATATGTCCTAGTGTTAGTAAAGGATTACCCGTATTATAATATGTAGTCTGAAATTTTTTTACCAATATATAACAGATTACTTAATAAATTAAAAATATCAATAATCCCTGCCATCTTCATTCCGGAAGGCTTGATTCCAATATATGCCAATATACATGTACTACTTATATTCTCTTAGATTAGAAGATATACCCGTGCATTTGTAGAAGATTACTCGTACAACGTACAATATATGAGTTTCAACAATTTTTGCCCCAATAAAACAATGCCATAAGAAATTGAACATATCAATAATCTCTGAATCAATAATCCCCGAAAACATCAATAATAATAATGTTTAAACATGAATATCGTAATTGATATTATCCAGTCAAAAATACGATGGCAATGAAATTTATTTTATATACATATCTTCATCATTAAAATCGGAAAAGATTTAATAAAAACCTTCTTCCTCATAAAGACATTAAATTTAAATCCGTTGTTAAGCGACATGTTATGATTTGCTTCAAATAAATTGGTGGTCAAAATATCGTCTGAATATCTCTAATGAAGGTTTGGCGACATTTTAAAAATTCGCCAAATGTATCGCCAAGTGGGACTGTAGAACTGACAGTACCACTTGGCGATAAATTCACGGACCATCATCAAAATATTATCCCCTAAAAAAAGACTATTTCGTTTATTTAGGGCAATTTATCAATTTCAAAATATGTTTATGGATTTATAAATATTTTTATCAATTTGGTGACATTTCAAAAATTCGCTAAATGTGTTACTAAGTAGGGCGGTTGGACTGACAGACAAATGCTAACGAAACACCATTTCAGTACTTTCTTTTAACAAAACAAAATAAATTTAATTGATTTACGTCATTTTTATCAATTTGGGGACATTTCAATCAATTTGGTAACTTTTAAGATATTTGCCAAGTTAGCGATATCCAGCCAAATTCGTAGCTCTAAATTCGCAGATCTGAATAAAATATCGTGATCAAGTTTGTATATACTAAATGAAAACACTAAAATATTGTTAGAAGAAATACCCATTCCACTCTTTTTCTGTTTAAACAATTGGATAAATGAATTTATTGGGTAAACAAAATATGAGTTTATTAGCTAAACACAATATATAAGCTTAAAACCTCTTTGCTAAAATAAATGAAAGTGGTGTATGCAGTTCGCAATTAATATAATTAAAAAAAATCAAACCGTTCATTTATAAGATATATTTCAATACCCATTTATTTAATATTCAAATCGAAAAAATAATAATAATCATTAGCAAACATATTTAATTTCATTCCTTGGCCGAGCAACACGATATAAGATAGAATCTTCCTCATAAAATGCGAAATTAAATAACCATTTTAATACCTTTATACTTCTAATCGTTGAGTAAAAGCTTGTGAAATACAAAACATGGAGGTAGATTTCAGATAGTGACTATTTAATGCAAAAATCCTGCATCAAACTCAAAAATAAAGTTTTAATTCCCTTTGACGTTTTAAACAAACGATTTTTATCCTTTGCGTTTGGATAAACCACCGAGTTGGAGAGTAGAACTCCTATAAAAAAGTTCCGTTTTTCATTAATATCTCAAAAACCCCTGGTCTTAGAAACTCGAAACTTGGGCAAAATTTATGGGGGGCTATTTCAAGGCCACCCACAAAATTTCATTAAATTCGGTTCAGCTGTTCTCTCGTGATGATGAGATAAACGAAAGTTTCGTTTTTTACTAATATCTCGAGAACCACTGATCGTAGAAATTTCAAACATAGACTAAATTTTAAGTGGGGCTATTTCTAGGCTACCCACAAAATTTCATCAAATTCGGTTCAGCCGTTCTCCCGTGATGATAGGACAAACAGACAGACAGACAGACAGACAGATTTTCAATTTTATTTATATAGATGCTGAATTCTGTTTGCACTTTTATTTTAAATATTTAATTACCAACGTCATAGCAGACTTCATTGGGAGAAATTCTTATACTGGCTTTTCCCCATCATATTTAATACCATTTTAGCCTTTAACCATTTTGTTTTTATTTGCCTCGTTCGCCACTTATTTTTATTGCTTGCCCTGTTCGCCATTTCCTGGGGGCATATGCCCGTCCATACTTTAACTTTCCATTCCTAGTGCGATAAGATTATTAAAGCTTGGAATTTCATAATAATGTAATGAACTGAATATGAATTGTATTAATAACTAAGTAAATATTTAATTCGGGATTTAAGTGATTTCACATTTAAAATGTCGCCAAATTAAATGATTTCTATTAAACAGACAGTTAGCGTGCTAAAAGTTCTAACAATCTTTATCGTGGAAAATTTATTACAATTACTTTTTTTAATTGTTTATGAGAGTAAACAATGAGATATATAATTGATAATTTTAATAATAATTGCATTTTAATTGTTATTATCTATGACTGTGAAACACTGTTCATGAGAATCAACAATAAGGCATATCACTGTCCTCAGCCTGCTTTTGGACAATTTTGTCAGCATCCAATCACAGAGAAGTTTGAAATTGGCCTTACCTATTAACTCTCTAACCATGCTGGTAATGCAAAGATTTTTAAATTATTATTTAATTAACCGAGGCCAAAATCAAAATTTTAATCTCAACCTGCACAACTATGGATTCATATAAGTCTGTATGCAAAGATTCAGAATTGTACGTCTTGCTGTTTGATTGTAATACTGTGTCAAAAAATCGCAGGGTTTTTTTTTTTCATTTTAATTTAATAATTTCCAACATAGTCGAAACGTGTTTATGACTTTGGTCATTCTGTCTATCTATCTGTTTGTCTGTCCGTTCACATGATAACTGCCGTAAAATAAATTTACCGAAATGGAATTTTAGTATGTTTGGGAATGAAAATGAATAATATCTGCGATTAACTTCGGATGTAATCTGAATTGACAAAATGAAATTCATTGAACTCTATGAGACTTAATCTTTCAAACATTTTTTAAATAAAGTTAAAATTCACAAATTGTTTCGTAAATTTTAGAAAATATTCAAATTATCACATACACTGTGTAAACTAAAGTCAGCATAATATGTTTGATAGATTTTTAAATAAATATTGAAATAATAATTACACCATTACACCTATGACAGAAGAGATCACGTGACTCATTTCAAAATAAAATATAACTCCTATTTTTCGCTGTAACCGTAGGTGTTTAAAGATCGTTTAAATTTATATTTAGTGTTGCATCTGTCATAAAAACAGCTTTATTTCTGCATATTATTTGCGTTTCTAAATACTGTTCCAAAGTAATTATAATATTTTTTATTTTAAATGATCACTAAACTTTGATTATTCCTGCAAAGAAGCCTAATATTAGCGCTAAACTATATCATGCAGGCTGTAAACAAATGACGCGCTTGTAAGATGAGTTGTATAAGAATTGCTGAATTTTTTTTTCACGCAAAATCATTTAGCTCTGGAGTCTGGAATATAAGTGATATGAATAAAATATCCATTGATGTTACATAGGGAGACAGACGATTTATATTGATTAAAGTTCATTTTGTGTAACTAGCATTGTCTTTTTCGATGATGTTTCAAATTTTCAAGTATAATAAATTACTGTAGTACTGTTATAATTTAAAAAAAATATAGCATTGCTGAATGCATCACATTATAGAGCTGTTAAAATACAATTGCATTTCAGTTGAAAAGTGTTTCATTATCAATGCTTTATGTTCGATTGATCTTTATAGTTTTTTTAATATAGAGAGAAATGTGTTTCAGTTATCGTATTTTCTACTAATATCTCACATTCCACTTAAGTGCTAAAACATTTGAAATGCAATTTCTTCACAGAAAATCTAGAATAAATTTATCGAGAATTAAAATTGATTTTCTCTCCATGTGTCATTCTCTTTCGAGATTTCATGTGAGTAAAACTCTAATAGCGTTCTTTTTCATCCTGAAAGCTTTGTTAAATATTTATCAATTGCTGCAGTGTGAAGCCTGAACTTGACAGAAATCCATTTAAGGCTGAATATTTCCTTAAATGTGCCTTTGTAGAGTTGATTTATTCTTTCAATTATTAGTTTCAGAGTTATCTACCACTTTTTTATTTCTGAATTCACGTTACTTGAAATTAAATTCAGTGGAAATAATAATAATAAAAAAAATAATGCCCTTTTATTTCTCATAGAATTTTCTCATAAAAATATATATTTATTTTCTCATAAAACTTTAATGCATTTTTTTTTCATAAAACTTTAATGCGTTTTAAATATGGATTTTAATTTTCTCACAAAACTTTAATGCATTTTTATTTTCTCTAGAGAATATAGTAGAGAAAGTATTGTTTTCATATGTTCAAAATGTTTAATTTGGAGATTTTGATTCGAATATATGTTTTAGGACCTTCTGAACACGTTTTGACTATTTTTAGTGATGTCCGTCTGTCTATCTGTGTTTGATCTTTTGTGCTCAACGATAGCTGGCACAAATATGAATGTATTTGCACGAAACTTTATTTCCTGCTGTGTCAACATGAAATCTAGAACTAGATATATCTTGTTGAAATTCGAGCATAAACTTCGTACTTTTATATTATCTTAACATGGCAGCATAGGACAAACTTTGTCATAATTATGCATAAAAGGGGTTATTTACGGCTCAATGATTACAAAACTTAACAATTTCAATCACTGTAGTGATAAAAAGCTGCAATACAATTTTTACTTTCCCTGCAATACATGGCAATGTATAGGGAAACTATTGGAATCATGTCGAAAATCGCAACTCGAGTTTTCGACGAATCTACACCTTTCGATACCTCTAGAATACGAAAAAAACTATTTTTAGTGTGACGTCTGTGTGTGTGTGTGTCTGTGTGTCTGTCTGTGAAGATATTGTATCCACTATAACTAGAAAACTAATTGACCGAATTTCATAAAATTTGGGCGTATCTGGTGCTGATTTGTTTTGGGCATGATTCGGGATAAAAGAACCCGCCTTTTTTTGCGAAATGGCCTGCAAAAGATTCTATCCACTCTAGCTGAAAAACTAATCGACCGAATTTCACAAAATTCGGTAGATAAGTCACTTGAGGTTCACCCTGGTGCTGATTAGATTTTGGTAGGATTCGGTAAAAAATAATCTGCCTTTTTTTGCAAAATGACGCGCAAAAATCGCCAAAATGTAAAATAAAAAACTACGTATGCTTGGATATATCCATTAAATGCTTATTTAATACGTAACTTTTAATAAAGAAAAGAATAAGACCAACCCCATTACGCTAGGACTAGCTGTTTTCGAGATATTTTAGTTTTTTCGTATTTTCTCTACGCCACCTTTGAAAATAAGTCCAGTTATCAAATGAGAACAAAAATTGAATTAAATGTGAATTAAATTTAAATAAAGTAAAGAGAACGTGGATATAAGTCTGCAGGGAAAGTAATGTGCTGCCCACATCAGATATTTGTGACATCATTAGCACTTCTTTCGGGGAGAGGGGGGGGGCACGTTATCCCCCGTTGGGTACATAGTCAAACATAGTATCAATCGAAATATTTTTCCAAGCCCTTTCAAATGAAGGATAACCTGCTGTAATTGCAAACATTTGGACTAATGATACAGATTTTCCAAAACTTTTGTTGTAAAATTTGCTTAAAAAAGCACAATAAGCTATTTCACAAGACAAATCAATCGTGCATAAAGCATTGATTACGAAACACTTTCCAGCTGAAAAGCAAATTTTTTAAACATCTCTAAAATGCGATACATTCAGCGGTGATATTTTAAAAATTATCACAATACTACAATAATATAATATTTGAAGACTTCATCGAAAACCAATGAGGTTTATTCAAGTAACGTCATCCAAATATGAATCGTCTGGCTTTCTATATAAAAGCAGTAAATATTTCATTCATAACCTATCTTCAATTCCTTTCATTTAGCGGTGATGTTTTTAAAATTATTACAATACTACAATAATTTATTTTACTGAAAAACGTAAAACCATGGAGGTAAAATTACTTTCCAACTCCATGCTTAAAACTTCATCAAAATAGCAATATAGAATCGTCTCATTCTCTTTGTAAAATCAATGAATGTTTCATTCATATCAGCTATATTGCAGATCCCAGAGCTAAATAATTTTGCTTTAAAGAAATTTAGCAATTCGTATACAAGTTATCTTACAGCTTGATGTGTTTACATTCTCCATAAGTGAAAGTTAGGCTTCGTTGTAAAAATGATCAAAGTTTGATAATAATTTACACTCCAAAATAGTGTACTTGCGTTGGCGCAGTATACGTATAGATGCACAGACAAAAATAAGAAATAAAGCGGTTTTAGGACGGATCCAATACTAATATGAATTAAAAAGAACTTTTAAAATCACGATTTTGACACAAGATGGATGCCTTATTTTATTTTGAAGTGGATCACGTGATATTTTCATATAGTATGGGTGCAATTATCATTTTAATTTTTATTTAAAAACTATCGAACATATTTTGTTCAAATTGTTTTTATATATTTTATGGAATAATTTGAATATTTCCTAAAACTTTTGAAGGAATTTGTGAATTTTAAATTCGCTTAAAAAATGCTTGAAAATTTAGGTCCCATAGGGTTCAATGTATTTCATTTTTTCAAGCCGGGTTCAATCCAAAATTAATTGGATGATATTATTCATTTACATTCCCATATGTCCCACAGACCGTCTGAACAACATACTAAAATTTCATTTCATTTCGATAAAGTCATTTTTACGGCAGTTATCGTGCGAATGGACAGACAGACAGAATGAACAAAGTCATAAGCACTTTTCAACTATATGTTGTAAAGTGTTATAATGGATTCTGGTATGGTAAAGTCCAGTTGAGCCGCTCTCGACGTAATTTAATGATTTAGAACCATAACATACATAACATCATAAGAAGATTGACTTACATATGATGAATTATAATTTAGCAACTTAATCTGGATATAGTTGAGTGTTAAAAGGGCAGAAAGGATAAAATATTTGAAATTGTATAATGTTTTGAAAGGCAATAAGGTCCCGATTATTCGTTCTAATGTGAACCAAAAACAGCTCAGATTCTGTTAAACTTGGTTAACACGGAAAAGGCTTCATATACAGCACTGTATAATTTATCACTGGTATTTATGGCAATGTACCCCCCTCCACTAAGATCTCCCCCATTCGATGGTCTTCCCCATTCTGTCAGATTCTGGTTAATTAATATTTTCACACGTGCCTAAAATCTCTTCTTGCAATACTGTCAGTCGACGAGGAAAATATTTACAGATAAGCATTGTTATTATTTGAAGGTAAACGCCAGTCGATTTTGGCAGCACATTTGGTCATCTTAGCTAAAAATTTGGTGAATTTACACGAAATTTTGCTGAATATTTCCAACTTGGCGAATCTTAGAAAGTTCTCGAATTTTGTAGTTTTGATAAGAATTTCAAGAGTTATGTAGATTTTTCGAGATTTTTCCACAGAGAGTGTATAAGCGAGTCATAATTCACTTAGAACGAGTTGGCGTGATACGACTAAAAGTAAATTGTGAATATGCCAGTGTTTTGAGTATATAGTTGTTTATGTGAATTTGCCAAGAATTTAATTGCTGTTTTATCGTAACTGATGTTTGTTTTGTGATCTTGTAAGATGGCTGTTAGCTGAATATTGTTTCTGTTTACGCTTATCGGAGCTTTTAATAAAGTGTTAGTTATCTAGATATTCGGACTCATGCTTATATCCCTAGAATACATACACTATTACAAGAGGTATTTCGTAACAATATATTCAGCTGAAATAAAATAAAATCCTCTACAGAGGGATTTTAAGCATTAGGGAGTAACATCTGGAAAATGCATTGAAATGTGTCAGGCTTTATGTTCCATATCAATACATATGCATTTTATGCGCTAATTATATGCATGGAAATCTGTTAAAATCATATTCAATGCCATATGGAGTAAAGAAAAAATCATATTAAAAAACAGAGATTGTACTACTATCCCCCTAATCCATTACCTCTCAGTAGGATTTTCGGATCTACAGAGTCATCGTGCTCATACTTCTCGTATAACAATATAATAATAACATTATAACAACAATAAACCTTATTTTGCTCCGCAAAAAGTACAATTACAATATACCATATGTGTGAATGCATAACAGTGTGGTAAAAAATTGCGGGAAAAAACGCGTAAATTTGGCAGGTTCCCAGCCAAACTGTCAATACGCTAGCATTCGATCAATAGTCAATGGAGAAGCAAAATTCGCAACAAAACAGAGTAGAAACAGCTAGTGGGAATACACGTAAAAAACAAAAATCTGATGTGTGCTACACATGACTTTCCTTATATAATGCAATGAATTTACTACTTTTACAGTTAAAAAAAAGGTTATTCTTATAGTAGATACTTATATTCTTTCCAAGATATTAAATTTTCTTCAATTAGTCGTCATTTTCATTGATTTAGCGTTGTTTTTATCCATTTGACGAGATTTTCGTTAATTTGGCAACATTTGAAAATGTCGCCAAGTTGGCGATATTCCGCCAAATTAGTCGCCAAAATCTCGCCAAGCGTTATGGATGAAGAAATAAGTTATTCTTACAGCAGATAAATGACTATAGGCGTTCAAATACGAAAGTATTACTCAAACTATCTTTCTTCATGAATGGAACGAGCTAGATCCACGAGAATAATGTCGCCAAATTTATCGCATTCTATTACATATGAAAAGTGAACATGTTTCTCAATAGGAAATATTTTCTTTTTATTTTATATGACTTTTTGATAATTTTTTTGAAAAATGTGCAATATCTCGAGAGCGGTTCATGTTAGCGTTCTAAAATTTATGTCAATCGTTTTCTAATGAAAAATTACATAAGAAATGTCTATTTGCATAACTTTATTAGCGGTTTTGATTTTTTGACGATGTTTTCAAAATTTCACTCGAAAATTTAGGGGGGTTCTGAACATTCGATTGCATATAAAAACAATAGGCTTCCAATGTTTACGGATTGTGATTTTTGCACCAAATTTCGTTCGAATCGGTCCATTCGTTCGTCAGTTATCGTCTCCAGACTCACTGACACCCACACACCCACACACACACACACATACACACACACACACACACACGCGCGCACACACACACACACAGACATCACTTCAAAAATGTTTGATTCGTGATCAGGGATGCTTGAAACGTGCTCTCCCGTCGAAAACTCGAAGTCGAATTTTCGACCCCGTCACAATACTTTCCTTATACATTATGTATATAAGGAAAGTAATAATAATAGGCAATAATAAGTAATAAGAACTGAGTGAAAAGGCGCTTTAAGTTGCTATGACATGTTCTCAGGTCCCATCCAAACTGTCAACATGCCGCATTCGACCAATAGTCAATGGCGGAGCAAAATTTGTAATGAAACGGAGTAGAAACAGCTAGTGGGAATACACTTGAAAACAATAATAATAAACAATAAAACAATAATAAACAATAAGAACTGCGTGAAAAGCCGCTTTAAGTTTGTTTGTCAGGTCCCCAGTCCCCACCCAAACTGACAACATGCTACCATTCGATCAATATGTCAATAGCGAAGAAAAATTTGTAACAAAACAGAGTAGAAAGAGCTAGTGGAAATACACTTAAAAAACAATAATAATAAACAATAAAACAATGAGAATTGCGTGAAAAGGCGCTTTAAGATGATTTGACAGATCCCCTGTCCCCAGACAAACTGCTACGCTAACATTCGATCAATAGTCAATGGCGGAGCAAAATTATAACGAAACAGAGTAGAAACAGCTAGTAGGAATACACGTAGAAAACAACAATAATAAACAACGATAAACAATAAGAACTGCGTGAAAAGGCGGTTTACGTTGGTCTGACAGGTCCCCAGTTCCCAGCCAAACTGGCAACTCACTAGTATTCGATCATCGATTAATAGTCAATGGGGAAGCAAAATTCATAACAAAACAGAGTAGAAACAGCTAGTGAGAATACACGTAAAAAACAATATATTAACAAAATGGGAAAATTTTATAAGAGCGTGGTGTCCAGTGGTTAAGGCATTGGTATTTTACTCGGACGACCAGAGTTCCATTCCCAGTTCTACCCAATCTATTCGGCCCATTCCTCTTTTGCAAAGCTAGTAAACAGACGTGTTTTTGTGTGCTCCGAGAAATGGAACCTGAAGTGCCGGTAGCGCCGGCACAAGCCATGGACTGCGCTACTAGTAGCGAGTTACAAGCCATTACATCTAAAGAATCCATTAACATGGATTGTGAATTGGAGAATGTTAACAGATGTCGTGATATTTTGAAAGACTTGGACAAAAAGATTATGATTGCCTCAGCCAAGGCCGGGAAGACTACATCGGACAAAGCGGACTATGCTGAAATGCTTCTTCGCAGAGAAGGACTGGTGCTGGACTTACTACGGATGGCTGAGGTATGTAACGTAGGGATCTATAATTATTTCCCTCCTGCATCCCCCCCTACTGAACCCGTGACTCCTAAAGTCTCCAGTGTTAACTTAAATGATAAAAATAATAGTAATGCTAATTGTAATGATAATGTAAATAATGACTCTTTGAACGTGGAATCGGCAACTAATGAAGTAGTAGAAAAAGTAAGCAAACTTAAACTTGTTAATAGAGATTTGACAAACATGAATTCTGATAACTTAAACCAAATTAGCAAAAAACGGAGACAAAATGAAGAAGATGATAGTCAATCCGATGACGAGGACGGTCAATGGATCGAAGTTAGATCCAATGGTAAAAATAATAGAAACAGAGTAACTGTTCAAGCTTATAGAGAAGCAATTGCAATCAAAAATAAATTTGAAGCATTTTCTAAGAACCAGCCGGAAGGAAATGGCTCTGGAATGGACGTTCCCTCGGACGCTGCTCCGAAGCCCCCCCCCGCAACGCCTCCGCTCCTTATCAGCGCTACTCAGCCAGATTGGCCATCTATACTGTTTTCACTTAAGCAAATTGCTAAGAACATTTCCCCTAAATTAGAGGGTAGATTCTTTAAAATGTACGCTGATAACGGAGATGAGTTTCGTAAATGTACCGACTTCCTTAAGAAGTCGGGCGTGCAATTTAAAACATTCTCCCTTAAGGAGGATAGACCCCTAAGAGTAGTGGTTAGAGGACTCCCTGTTGCTACCGACATTGAAGTCTTGTCGTCTGTTATGGACGCAATGGGCTTCAAGGTCCTTAGCAACACCAGACTTACCCGGAGAGGAAGTAGACAACCTCTCCCGCTTTACTACCTGCAGTTAGTGCCCGGGACTAACCCGGAGGACGTTTACGCAATAAATAGCATACTGGGGACAGAAGTGATCGTGGAGCCCTACACAGGCAGGAAAGGCTATGCCTCCCAGTGCCATTCGTGCTCAGGGTTTTTTCACTCTAGCATGCATTGTTCACTGCCGCTGAGATGCGTGCGCTGTGCAGGGCCCCATACCGCCAAAAACTGTAAGGCCGAATTTGTACTTTGCTGCAATTGTGGTGGCCAACACACAGCTAACTGGCGCGGTTGCCCGAGAAATCCGGGCAATTCGTCTGTCACCAGTAGACGCAGGGACCCCCATCAAAGTAACTTTAACAAACCTGGATTCCCCCCAGTATACAGAACTGGGACCCAAGGACGTTCATTCCAGAGAGTCAACACTCAGCAGGGATTTTCTTTCGCTTCTGTGGCAGCTGGACATACCCAGGACACCCGTAGTACCCCCGAAATTGTTAAATACAGAAATTCTAATAATAAGGCAGACACTGCCAGCCATGACTTTGATTTTTCGGCTAACTTCAAAAAGGATTACATGGCAGCCAATCCAAAATCGAGCCAAACTTTGGCCACACCCCCTGAACCTAGTAAGACTTCGCCTCCTCAAGAGGAGAAGCAAATTGACTATGCCTCATTTCTATCGTCTCTCATGACGATGAGGCATACTCATAATAGGGATTTAATTATGCAGGCCTTTAGCCAAGCGCTACCTGAACTTAGAAAGTGTACCACGGAGATAGATATGATATTTCATATCTATCGGCGTTACGACGCTCTCTTAGGGTAACCCCCCCCCCCGTTTTTGTTCTGGCTTCTCATTTTCGGCCCACTTCTCATATTTTGCAATCTCTCAAGGTCGGCTTCTGGAACGCCAATGGAGTGCGTTCCAAGCTAGACGAGATGCGTGATTATGTGGTAAACAACAACTTTGATATTTTTATGGTAAATGAAACACATCTTGTTTCGCCTACTGCACCTGGTATCTGCAATTATTCCGCATACTTCTACCATCGTCCCATTGGCCCTGCTACGAATTTTTCTATCCGCTCAGGCGGCACTGCACTTTACATCAAGAACAATATTCCCCACCACCGTACGGGCGCCCCGGCACTCACGAAGCTCGAAGCCGTGCTCGTTACGGTCACTATTCCAAATTTGGTCCCGATTACACTTGCTTCAGTGTATATCCCTCCAGTAATGGCTAAACGCACCCTTGAAAAGGACTTTGAAGCACTTATTAGGCATAGCAGTAACATGATCATAGCTGGTGACCTAAATTCTCGCCATTGCTCCTGGGACGCAGCTTCGAACAGCAATGGCGTTGTTCTAAAACGATTGGCTCAGTGCGCCAATGCCAGGATCATAGCTCCTCCCACCCCCACACATTTTACTACAGGATGTTCCCCCACTACAATTGATTTGGCTATTTTTCGGAACATTCCGTATGATTACGAGATCAGAACAGATGTAAACCTAACCTCTGATCACCTTCCTGTAGTATTGGACCTTTTCTTTGATTCTTTATCTTTAGACCACCCGGAGGAGCTACATACAAACTGGGATGATTTTAGATTCATCCTTCAAAATTTTAAAGCGCCCCCCCCCCCCTCAAAATTACCAGCACCGATGACATAGAACAGCGTGTCATCGATATGAATCATGTACTGCTCGGGGCAATTGCTGCAGCCTCGAAACCCAAAAAAGCCCGCTCTAATTATCACATTTTACCTGATGATATTAGAGACAAAATTAAGCAGCGTAACAGGTTACGAAAGCTTTGGCAACGCACTAGGTTTCCTTTTTACGGCGTATGCTTTCGTAAACTCCATGGTGAAATCAAGGTTATGATTAAAACACACACCCAGCAACGCTGGAAAACACACCTTGAGGGACTTACACCTGCAAATCACAGTCTCTGGCGAACAGCTAAAAACATGAGAACCATAAAAACTACAATTCCGCCCATTAACGGCCCTAATGGACTCGCCCAGACTGCGGAAGAAAAAGCTAATTTGCTAGCAGATAGCTTGGAACTCCAATTCACACCCAACATCGACCACAGATTCAGCCACACATACACTACCACTGAACAAGATTTACAACAGACCAATCACAACGCACTTCAAGCACATGCACCAAACGACTTAGAGAGAATCTCTCTGGCTGAAATTTTACACATCGTTGATGGATTGAAAGCAAAGAAAGCTCCTGGATTGGATCGAATCAGTAATCGCATCCTCAAGAATCTGCCTGATTTGTATTACTGCTGGATTACTATGCTACTGAATCATATGTTGGACTTTCGCTTTTTTCCCCAAAGTTGGAAAACCGCTGTCGTCCTCCCTTTTCCAAAACCGAACCAAAATCTCTCGCAAGCCGAGAACTACAGACCAATAAGCCTACTGTCAAGTTTTTCGAAAATCTATGAATTGGTGTTGCTTAGACGTTTGGATAGTTTCTGCCGTTCGAAAAGCATTTTGATTCCAGACCAGCACGGCTTTCGAACCGAGCATTCAACGCAGTCCCAACTTATGCGTGTTGTCGAAACTATCCATCAAAACGCTAACAACAGACAATATACTTCCATAGTATTTTTCGACGTGGCAAAGGCGTTTGATAAAACTTATCTGCCTGGGCTTATTTCCAAGCTGGTGCGACTTGGCATTTCGACGCAACTTTTGGCCATCATCAACTCGTACCTCACTAATAGATTTTTCCAAGTACGAGTTGATAAAACTCTCTCTACTGTTCGACCAATCAGAGCAGGGGTCCCTCAAGGAGGCAACCTCAGCCCACTGCTGTATAATATCTTCATCAACGATATACCACACATACCTCAAGTTAAGCTGGCCATCTTTGCTGATGATACAGCGCTTATTGCACGTAGCTGTTCACCACACAACGCGATCAATACACTCCAAAGCTACATTAAGAATAGCCTTGAGCACTGGCTCACCACCTGGAGAATTAAAATTAATGCTTCGAAAAGTGCAGTGTGTATATTTAAGCCTAACTACCGAGAAGACAACAGAAACTATATACTCAAGATCTTCGACGAAGTCATCCCGCTCTCCCACTACGTTAAGTATCTGGGAGTTACGCTGGATGCTCACATGACCTTCCTAGAGCACATCAAAACGAAGCTGGACAAATCAAATACTGTTTTCAGAGCACTGACCCCTCTTCTCGGTAGGAAATCCCACCTCTCCCTTGAAAATAAGTTGATTGTTTACAAACAGATCATTGCACCTGGCTTTTTGTATGCCTGCCAAATATGGGGGTCGGCAGCAAAAAGTCATATTGAGAAATTGCAAGTATTCCAAAATAAAGTCTTGCGTTGCATTGTTAATGCGCCTAGATATGTCCAGAACGAAGTTATACACCACGACCTTAAAATCTCTGGCGTTTCAGAGTGCATTGGGCTACACACTCAAAATTTCTACAAGAAAAACTCCAGTAGACCTTGTTTGAGAGACGTCGATCAGACCTACAATCCGATCGTCCCTTCCTATCTTGGGAAGAGAAGGCCCCGACACATTCTATTTGGCTCTAACGAGACCAAATGGAAAAAGCGCCGGTACCTCGTCCCGCAAACAGGAGTTTCCTAGTTTTTCACCACCGCTGACCGAAGATAGATGGCGCCACTCCGATTCAAGGACTTGGCGTTTTCTTGACTCTTCCTTCAGGGCCCAGCCACAGGCCAATAGTACGGCTAGCATTTGCCAAACGCGTTGAGTGTGCACGATTCCTTAATTCCACGTTCCTACTCTAATAATAAATTCACTTGATAATTTAAATTTATTTTGTATACCTTGCAGATCCTGCAATTAACTTTGATACTAAAATTGTACTTTTTTGTCGTTGGGAAAGCGAATTGTGCTTCCATTTCGGTCTTGTTCAGAGAATCATCAGCTTGAATATTGAAATTATAACTATACCTAAACTTTAATAATTGTAAATTTGTATATTATAGTAATTATAACCTTAATAGTAAATTTATTTTTAAATTAGTATATCTTATTTCATACTGTTAAATTGTTAACTCGTATAACTTATACACTTTGGTGTACTAGCTCCCGCTCAATCTGATTGGGCCTTGCCTTAGCCCCACCCCCTTCCCTTTACTACCCTATTACTTACCAGATCAGCCATCCAAGACCACCTTTCAACTACAACTACTGCAGAAGCAAGCAAACCTCACAAACAGCACCCTCCAAGAAGCAGAGTGCCTTGAAAAATAGACTTTATACATCGCATAAACTATCAGATTGCTATTCTACAGTAGATGTGGGGTTACGTATCTGGTGATACAGGTACCCCGAAATCATTCGTCTTGGCTTGGCTTGGCCCAATCTATTCTCGTGTTCACGTGGAGTACGGGCCGGTTATATATGTGGGTCTGTAAGTCCTTTTGAGGGGTTGCTGGTATGGGAGGGAAGGTCACGGATCCTGTAAATGCCCCCTTACTTGGTTCCGACCTAAATTAGGTGGCACTGTCCTGGCTGTCCAAACAGATACCCCATACCTTTAGGTAGGTCGGACTGGCTGGGTCAAATAAATAAACTTTACAAGGAGTAATTTTAAGTTCTTCTTAAAATAAATGGAAAGCGAAAATGGCTTCAAGAAAGTTGAAAGAAATTCATAATATTGATCCAGTAGAATTGATGTAGTTTATAGGTAGGCACGAGGATAGTTTTGAACTGCGTCGGGTATTGAACTCATGCTCTCGATCTGGCACTGGGTTGCCACAGGTGTAAAATCTTGTAAAATATATATATATATATATATATATTTTACAAGATTTTAATATCCTTTCTGGATACCAAAACCAATAGGTTTTGGTATCCAGAAAGGATTTTAATAATAATAACATGGATTTCAATAGTCTTGAATATATAGTTTTTAAAGTAATAATTAACCATAAGTGAAATGATTTCAAACATTAGTATATATATGGCGATGGAGTTGCCAATAGGTCTTGAGTCCATATTTAAAAATACAGACACTCTGACTAGTATTTCAAACATTAGTTTTGAATAGAAAGGGTTTAAAAGGATTAAATGACTAATTGTGAGGTAATTTTACACACAGGTTTTTATATGGAAATAATGCGGTTTATGGGTCTTATATCCATTTTTAAAAAAAATATCCTCTCAGACTGGGATTTTTTTAGTCTTAAGAATTTTGTATTTTAAACTATTTGTTATATTTTTACAGAATGCTTCATGGATAGTTTTAGCGTAGAAAAGTAAACTTTTAGATTTTACATGTTATTGAAATTGTATATGTATGTATTTTTGCGGATTTATAAAAGGTCATGAAGGAAATCGTGTAGGGAGTATCGGTTACCGGGAGCGTTTGCCATGGCGGAAAAAGCTTTAACCGGAGTGCTGGGGGTCGCAACTCCCCCCGGCCGGTACTTCTGTCACACATCTAGAATCTGTACGAGTACATTGCTACTTGTCCTTTTTGGGAATTTATATATATATATATATATATATATATATATATATATATATATATATATATTAGAAAAATACAACCCACGGTCTAATTTAGAAAATAAATATACCACACAAATCTAGAGGTTATACGCCATAATTATATGTGGTTTATATATTTTTGTAATGTGTATTTGCGTATATCTCGGATGTAGAGCTAAAGAGCTTACAAAAACATTATATACGTGGTCTCGTTCAGATTAAATAAAAAGTAAGTCGATACAAATGAGACATTCTCGGTAACTGCACTTTCACATACTTATTTCTAACTTAAGCAATGACAAATTCCAAATACGATTTAGTTAAGAGCGATTTATTGAGAATTAAATTTAATTTTCATCTCGTCTGCCAGTCTTCCTAGGATTGCACTGGGGAAAAACTCAACTAGATTTTACTCCCATCCAGCAGTAATCTCTCTTAAATATTTATCCATTACTGCAGTGCGAAATTTAAACTTGGCAGAATTCAGTTGAAAATTGATTTATTTTTCATTTTTTCACTGAAATTCTCATTTTTAAGTAGTTTGGCTCGATTCACTGTAATGCACCGGGGAGTTTTGGTAATAAAGTGCAAATCTCGTTTTAGTAATCAGGAATCATCTATTTTACTTTTCATAACATAAATGGCAGTGTATAGGGAAAGTAAACTCGAGTTTTCGACTGATCTACACATTCAGGAACTTCTAAAATAATAAGAAAACATTTTCAGAGTGAAGTCTGTCTTATTGTTGTTGAGACCCAGACCGTCCGACCTACCAGAAAGGTGTTGTTGTTGTTGAAACCCAGACCGTCCGACCTACCAGAAAGGTGTAAGGTAACTGCTACCAGAAAGGTGTAAGGTAACAGCTTGGACGGTCGGGAAGAGCCACCCAATTTAGACCGGAACCCAGTGGGAAGGCATCCACAGGGATCGTACCCTCCTTCCCCTACCACCAACCTCTCAGAAGGACCTACGGACCCACATGTTTAACGTGATCGTACTCCGCGTGAACACGGCAGCATTTTTGGCAGTGGCGGGAATCGACCCCGGGCCTACCGAGTGCAATTCCCGCGCGCTAACCACTGGGCTACCGCACCCTAGATTGATGTCTGTGTGTATTTCTCTATCTGGGCACTGTATGTATCATAATTAACTCAAAAACTAATTGATCAAGTTTCATAAAATCTAGCAGGCAAGTCACTTGTGGGGTACCTAGGTGCTGAGTATATTTTAGTACGATAGGGGGAAAAGAAACCTGCCTTATTTTACAATATGGCCTGCAAAAGTCATACGTATCCACTCTAGCCAAAAAATTAATTGATCAAATTTTACAAAATTTGATAGATAAATCAATTGGGGGTAACTTTTGTGTCGATTAGATTTTGGAAAAAACCTGCCTTTTTGTGAAACGGACAGTAAAAATCGCATATATCCACTCTGAGAAACTATTTGACCTTTTAAACAATTTGGTACATAAGACTCGATGTTGGTTGTATTTCGGTACAATTCGAAAAAAAATCTGACTTTTATTTGCGAAATGCCCTTAAAAATCGTCAAGATCTAAAATAAAATATTATAAATGTATCAATTAAATACTTGTTTTATATGTAATTTTTGACGACAAAAAGAGCAAGACTAACCCCATTTCTCTAAGAATGACCATTCCTAAGATAGTTATGTTTTTTTAATTTTAAGAAAGTGGAGACGTTTTCACTGTAGTTAAAAATTATTTAATTTTGTTTCTTAAAATTTTGTAGTTACGTCCGTTGAGGTTTATCCTGATACTCATTAGATTTTGAAATAATTCGAAAAAAATATAACCGACTCTTATTTGCGAAATGGCCCGTAAAGATCTGAAATAAATGAAAATTGATTGGAATGATCTCAATAAATGAAAATTGCTGAAATGTATTAAATACTTGCATGTAATTTCCGACAGCAAAGCGAATGAGACTGACCCCCATAACGATAGGATAAATCTTTCTCGAGGTACTTTAGTTTCTTGGAATTTTGAGGAGTTGAAGACTTTAAAGTACATTAAGTTGCCAAATGAAACAAAGATGCATTAAAAGTGCAAATTGAATACATAATACCAGAAAAATAATCATGCTATTTTCTGTAATTAAACTCAATTTAATGCATCATGAAATAAAAAATAAGGAGATGTATTTAAGGCCGTAGGGAAAGTCATGTGCTGCCTACATCTGATTTTTTATAATGGTACTAAGATAAAGTAAAGAGGAATCTCATTATTGTGCTACTTAGAATTACCGTTGTATTGTCTAATACAGGGCTTGAATTTGATTTTTTATGCAGATGCACCTTGTTCACCTATGCTTCTAAAGTTGGGTGTCCATATATTTTTAGATGCACATTTAACAAATTATATTACAAGATCTTAAATGTAAACCTACTGCTGCCAACATTCCAATTATAAAATTAGTACAGTTTTTAAAACATTAGTACAGTTTGTGAAAAATTAGTACAATTTATAAATTGGGTGTTATTTTATATACGTGTCAATACAAACCTTAAACATACATTATAAAAAATAATTTATTATTTTTCAACCATAAAATTATAATTTTACATTTCAACAGTGCAAAATTATTACACTCTCTAAAATGGGTATATGTTGTGGATTTAACTCCTTTCCAAACAATTTTATCTATTTTGTTCGTTTTTAACAAGAACCTTTCTTGTTGCTTTTGACGGCTAAGAAACACTTCAATCTTAAGTCTACAAGTACGTTACGAAAGTGTGTGCTTTTTTTTGTTCACTACCTTAAATATTCTTACTCATTCGGCTTTGCTATGCGGTATTATCAGATAAGAATAAATGACATCACAGTTGGTATTATTTTATATTTCTTTGAATTACATGCGATTGTTAATGGTCATTAATAGTATTTATATTGACTATTAAAACCATTAGCAGTCGTTCTGATTTTTTTAAAATATCTTCTGTCAGGTAACCTTATATTTTCAAAATTCAAACAAAAATTTGCCTATTTCCTTCTCAACATTTCCCTTTAAAGGTAAAATTAGAGAAATTGTTTAACAAATATCAAGAAATGAAAGTTTTGTTTTCATTAATCTAAATAATGTTATACAAAAAACGCATGACAATGGATGCGTAAAAATCCGCGTTATAGTATAGCGTAATAAACTTTGAAAATATTTTCATCAATACCGATGCAAACATCACCAAAATGTTAATGTTTTTCCGTTCAGAAGATTTGGCATAGGTATCCAGCAAGATTCTAACGAATTTTACGCAAATAATATCAATTTCAAATATGAGGGGTTTGGCTTATTTAATGTCGCAAATCAGACTTTTGCAGCAATGTGTATCAGCTGTAAAAATGACACAACTTTGTGGCTTATCAAGAAATCTTGCCGTGACAAACCATAACTTCAGGAAGATTTTGACGAATTTTATAAAAATGATAAAGACTGAAAATTGGCACAGCCTGGAGTAATTTATGATAAAAATCAAATTTTTGTAACAGTATGTAATGCGTCACTCAAATGTTTCATATTTTTTGCATTAAGTGTTTTTTGCTTATTGATACTCTCTATTTTCGAACGAGTGAAGGTTTTGTAAATATTACTAAAAACTAATAGAAACTGTTTTAGGAGGTATTCTCTGCCGTTCTCGAGATATTAGAAAATTCACTTTCCTCATGGAGTGTTTGATATCTCTCGGGAGCAACAAGCAATTACCATAAATTTTGGTAGGTTTAATTTAATGTAAGCAATAACGGCCCTGCTGTCTTTCAGAAAGAACTAGCCATGAGAAAGTTTTAATTTTTGTTGTCTCTGAATATCGAAATTTTGTCACTTGTAGGAAATGTGACTTGTTGAAAAACAAATTAAAATTCTGTAACTAAATTACAAACTATTGTTTGTAATTTAGTTATCGAAGCATAGCGAAGTACGAAGTGACCTTTCTTGCCATCGGCTCAAAAACGTTTCTGTGATTGACGCTCAGCGACTATTTGACCGATTTGCGCGAAATTTGGAACGTTTAGAAAATTTACATAGTGTCTGAGGTAACAACGAAGCCGTAATTTTAAAATCCGATCTGTGGATCTCTGAATTGGATCTGTGAGTAAAATTAAAGGTCCCATGTCAAGTCTACTTGAAGAATTATTTTTGAAAGTTTCCGCGCTATGTCCCGAAATAAATCATTGTGGCCAATTAATGATAAAATACGTGAAATATAGTTTGCAGTTAGTTAAAATGGTTTAAATATTTCACAAACAGATCATGTAACATGTTAAAGGTTATTATTACTTTCTTTATATACAATAATGTATAAGGAAATTATTGTGACGAGGTCGAAAATTCGAATACGAGTTTTCGACGGGAGAGTACGTTCCAAGCATCCCTGATCACGAATCGACCATTTTCGAGGTGATGTCTGTGTGTGTCTGTGAGTCTGCGGATTCGATAACTGACGAACGAATTGAACGAAATTTCGTACAAAAATTATAATCCGTGAATACTGGAAGCCTATTGTTTTTATACGCAATCGAATGTTCAGAACCTCCCTAAATTTTGGAGTGAAATTTTGAAAAAATCATCAAACAATCAAAACCTCTAATAAAGTTACGCAAATAGACATTTCTTATGTAATGTTTCATTAGAAAACGATTAACATAAATTTTAGAACGCTAGCACTAACCGTTCTCGAGATATTGCACATTTTTCAAATACCCATAAAAAAAATCCCATAACTTAAAGAAAATTATTAACTGTTGAGAAACATGTTCACTTTTCATATGTAATATCATGCGCGATGAATTTGGTAACATCATTCTCGTGGATCTAGCTCGTTCCATTCATGAAAAGATACTTTGAGTAATACTTTTGTATTTGAACGCCAATAGTCATTTATCTGCTATAAGAATAAATTATTTCGTCGTCCATAACGCTTGGCGAGATTTTGGTGACGAAGTCGGCAGAATCTGCCAACTTGGAGACTTTTTTTTTCATTTAAAGTAGTAAATTCATTGCATTATATAAGGAAAGTCATGTGCTGCCCACATCAGATTTTTTAACATTGTAATTGAGGAATAAACTCTTTGGTTAGGAGGCTATACTCAGCAATGCTTTCTATTAAAATACAACCATTTATTAAAACCGTAGAGATTAGTATGGTTATATTTTAGAATTTATGATTCAACAATTAAACTTCAATATTTTTTTAATGTTATTGTGATCCTATGGAAACTTTCGTTGATTGGGATTATACCATGGAGGATGACTCCATCGATTATAGTACATTTGTTAAAATTAGTATTTTTTTGTTCTCTCCCAATGCAATGCTTAAGTTCTGGTATATATAACCAGAACTTATAAGTAAAGACCGAGTTATTGAAAATAATGATGAATCAATGCGTAAATGGATTCATTATTCATTTCTTACAGTAATATAATACAGAATCACCCAGTTAAAATCATGCAAGGGCTTTACTTATATGGAACTTCTATATAAGTAATTTCTATATAAGTAAAGCCCTTTTCTAAGTCTGCCTGTGTCTTGACAATAAATTTGTCGACTTTTTGCAAAATAATGCCAAATTGAAAATATAGTCGAATTGACAAAAATGCCGTCAAATTTACAAAAATGTCTGTAAGCTTACAAAAATTTAATCTTTAAAAATTAAGCAATCAATGAAATATTATTTCCTGAAGAAAATTTTATCATTGATTTGTATACACGTGCCACCTGGGCTTCATTTGAAGAGTTGGTTGACTACCCCTAGTTTGCTACAAGCGGTATATCCCGATTACCCAATGATGTACATAGTATGATATTCGACATGCATACTAATCAGTAGTGCCGGTCAATAATACAATATCATTCTGTCAATTAGCATATCTTATTGTAAATAATGATGAATCAATACGTAAATGGAATCATTATTCATTTCTTACAGTAAGATAATACAGAATCACCCAGTTAAAATCATGCAAGGGCTTTACTTATATGGAACTTCTATATAAGTAATTTCTATATAAGTAAAGCCCTTTTCTAAGTCTGCCTGTGTCTTGACAATAAATTTGTCGACTTTTTGCAAAATATTGCCAAATTGAAAATATAATCGAATTCACAAAAATGCGCCAAATTTACAAAAATGTCTGTAAGCTTACAAAAATTTAATCTTTAAAAATTAAGCAATCAATGAAATATTATTTCCTGAAGAAAATTTTATCATTGATTTGTATACACGTGCCACCTGGGCTTCATTTGAAGAGTTGGTTGACTACCCCTAGTTTGTTACAAGCGGTATATCCCGATTACCCAATGATGTACATAGTATGATATTCGACATGCATACTAATCAGTAGTGCCGGTCAACAATACAATATCATTCTGTCAATTAGCATATCTTATTGTAAATAATGATGAATCAATACGTAAATGGATTCATCATTCCTTTCTTACAGTAAGATAATACAGAATCACCCAGTTAAAATCATGTCAATAAGGGGATAGTTTTTTTATTTTAAAGAGTCAATAAGCAAATTGACTGATCATTACTTGTTAGAAGATAGTATAGTAGCATTCATCTCAAATGCCATCAAAGCGAATTGATTATTCTTTATTAATCACCTTTGGATTAATTGAATCAAAGAGTAATTACTTCATTAACATAGATTGAAGAATTTCATAGTTGGATTTGCAAAATCCAATATCAAAGGGAAATATAGAAATTGTATCGAGGTTATTTGAACAGTCTGATAGTGGATATTTAAACATGGTAGCAATGGAAAATGATAGATCATATCCACATTAATCTATGAACACCTTTTTAAAAACTTTATTTTATACTATGACCTTGTTCTAAAATTTCTCGTATTAGTATTTACTATTTAAGAGTTTCATATTGAAATAGACGTACCTGAGTAAAAATAAGATTTTTCAAGATTGTGCTACCTTGACATTTGTATACTGTTTTCACGATTCTTTGAAATGCTCAGGCTAGATTTTCTGGCCATATCCTTGTGATAAGACATTTAGGGGCAAGCCTTTTTGGTTGTTCTTGATTTATCGATCTATAGGGTGTCGTAACAGCCGCCATTGCAATGAAGACTGCGTTTTACTTTTACCCTCTGTTTTTTAATGTAATATTGGTATATGAGTTCGGTAGCCAATGAAGAAGTTGCCACCTTGACGTCGAAGGGCGTAGCAAGCATTTCGTCATTCGTGACGCCACGGAGAGTTGTTCAGGTTCAGACTATAAGGCGAGGTGACCTCTAGGTTTATGCCCATTATTCGCCAGGGAACGGTGGCAAAATCCACTTCCGGCAAAGCCGCAGCCGAGGGCCACGTTTTCGACGATATCAATCACCGGGTAGGGACTTGAAGAACACCCGCCAAGCTCGACCCCAGCCACCGTCCGGACCTTGGTTCAGGCCAAGAATAGACCCAGTCCAGTGGTCTCGGACACCCGGAAGAGTCGGGGCCTGATAGACTCGCTGGTTCGACGGAGAGTTAGTTCATCGTCTACAAGGAAACCCGATTAATATGCCTCCCAGATTCGGAGGATCAAGGCTACAGAGCCAACATCCGTAACCACCATCTCAGGGTGACCCGCTCCGAGGGGGGGGGGGGGCACGTAGAGTTGTTGTCAAAATAAAGTTTTCTCAATATTACAATTAAAACTTGTTTATTATATTTGAAGTGGCAATATACAGAAGTGAGCAACCTGTACAGAGAGTTTTAATTGTACTGTGCACACCTTCCTTAATAACGTTAAAGGGATTCTCGGTCTCTTCAGAGAGCCAGAGAACAAAATGCGCACGTCTGCTATTCCTGTGACATCATATACTTAGAGACAGAATAAGAAAAATCTGATGTGGGTAGCACATGACTTTCACTGCAGATTCAAATTATTTTTTATTTATTGATGCATTAAATTGAGTTAAATTGCAGAAAATAATATGGATACTTTTCTGATATTATATCCAATTTGCCTTTTTAATGCATCTTCGTTTCATTTGGCAACTTAATTTACTTTAAATACTTCTCCTAAAAATTCGAAAAAAAAGATAAAATATTTTCAGAACGATTCATTCTACAGTCTCTACAGTCATTACATTCTCTACATTCTACAGTCTCTACAGTCTCTACATTCTACAGTCTACATGGGGACAGTTTTATTCGCTTTGTTGTCAAAACTTACCTACAGAACAAGTACTTAATTAATATATTTAAACAATTTTTGTCATTTATTTCAAATTTTTGCTATTGATTTAGCTATAAAACTATATCTCAGCGGGGCACTTCGCAAAAAGGATTCGATAAAGAACTAATTTTTATTTTCCTTGTAATACGTGGTAATTTATAAGAAAATTATTGGCATCATGCGGAAAATCGTAACTCGCGTTTTTGACGGATCTACACGTTCTGGAATTTCTAGAACACGAAAAAATATTGTCTTTTGGCGTGGCGTTTGCGTGTGTGTCTGTCTGTGCAATGTATGTATCCACTTTGACTGAAAAACTAATAGACCGAATTTCATAAAATTTGGTAGGTAAGTGTCTTTTGTGTGACCCTGGTACTGATTAGATTTTAGCACGATTCGGGATAAAATAACCTGCCTTTTTTGCGAAATGGCCCGCAAAAACTGTCTGTATCCACTCTGGCTAAAAAACTAATAAACTAAATTTCATAAAATTTGGTAGATAAGTCACTTGTAGGTATATACCCTAGTGCTGATTTGATGTTGGTACCATTCGGAAGAAAAACCCTGTCTTTTTTGGCAAAATGGGCTGCAATGTCAAAATTTAAAATGAAATATTGTGTATGCTCAAATATATCGATTAAACGCTTGTTTTATACGTAAATTTTGACGATAATAAGAATAAGAATACCCTCATTACTTTAGAACTAGGCGTTGAGATATTTTAATTTTTTCGCATTTTCACTACGCCGTTTTTGAAAATAAGTCCAAGTAACAAATGAAAACAAAAATTGAATTAAAAATGCATATTTAGTGTAATTTTAAGTAATTATGGGTGTTATTTTGTGAAATTAAACTCAATTTAATGAATTATTGAAGAAATAAAGAGAACGTGAATATGAGTCTGCAGGGAAAGTCATGTGCTGCGCACATCAGATTTTTACTTATCCTGCAATGCATGGTAATGTGGGTAATGTGTAGGGAGAGTACGGGAATCGTATTGACAATGGCAAATCGAATTTTCGACAGACCTACGTGTTTCGGGATGGTTAGAATACAAAAAAACTATTTTTAGAGTGACCCCCTCTTTCTCCCTGTCTCTCTGGGTATCTGTCTGAGCAATGTGTGTATCCACTCTAACTCAAAACTAATAGACCGAATTTCATAAAATTTTTTAATTAAATCACTTATAGCTTACCATGGTGCTGATAAGAATTTGACACAATTAGGGATAAAATTACTTGCCTTTTTACGAAATGACCTGTAAAAATTTTATTTATTTACACTAGCTAAAAACTAATTGACCAAGTTGCATCAAATGTGGAAGCTTGTGCTTATAAGATGTTGGTTTGATTCAGTGAAAAATAATTTGGTTGTTCCTGCAAAATGGCCCGCAAATATCGCCAGAATCTAAAATAAAAGACTACGTATGCTAAAATGTATCAACTAAATGCTTGATTTATGCGTAATTTTTGACATCAGAAAATTCGCATAAATCAAGCAAGAATAAGACCAACCCTATTAATAGATTAGCCGTTCTCAGGATATTTAAGTTTTTTCGCATCTTTGTTACGCCTTCTTTGAAAATACGTTCAGTTAGCAAATGAAAACGAAACTTAATTAAAAGTGTAAATTCAGTGTAATTTCAAATAATTATGCATGTTATTTAGTTAGTTTTTCTGAAGTCGATGAACCCCATTACCGAATTTTATAGCTGTATGACGCTTGGAGTTTTAGCAACAGATGACACAGATAGATATCTTCTTTTATTATTATATATTTAATCTTTAATCAGAAAGCGTCTTGCATTTTGACAACGAAATTCTGTCCAAATGACATCAAAACTAAACATTTTATGATTGCATATCAGGCGGACAACGCAAACTTATATTAATAAATCTTGCTTTTATATGCCGTTTAAAGTTACAAGTTTATTGGTTTATGAACTTGGAAGTTAAGCATTGTCAGGTAATAAAAAACAGTTAATAACTGCAGTAACTAGTGTTGGATTAATTATGAAACTAATGAAACTTACTCATCAGTCCTTTACTAAAACATGGTTCAATTACCCAATTTGACACGAATGTAAGAATTCCAAACATCTCTCAGGCAATAAAATAGAACAGCAACTAGTGTTGGATTAATTTTGGAACTAATCAATTTTATGTGTCAGTCCTTCAGTCAAATAATAGCTCTCAAGTATCCAGTTTTTTCAACATATACGAGTATTTTGTGTAAATAAATTAGCGTTATATAATTATTTGATTACAAAATTTCTGCAGACTGTTAACTTGATGACGTATTTAAGTTTTATTGCATGGAAATTTTATTAATTTGAACACATTTAATTTGAAATATTTCATCATTCATTTTTCCAGTCCAGTAAAAAAACGATTTTCGACTCTGATCAATTCGATATCTAATTAATCTTCTAACAGGGTGACATGTGATTTTTCGCTTCAATAGCAAAGTGCAAGGATTGGAGTATCCTAGTGAGGAAACGTTATCTTATTTTGGCGAGATCGTACGATCCAACCGACCCTGATTCTTAAATTCGAATTTAGCAGATTTTGCTTATGCTTTTAATTGCGATAACAACGTTTGAATGGGAAACAGAGCAGTATCATAACAGAGGAGGGCAAGGCCATCGCGTTTAAAATGCCGCCTTTAAATTAATGATATCATGTTGATGATATCATTGTATTATATGATGTTATTACTGAATAAAATTTATGACCTCATTAAAGACAACGATTTCATAGGGCTCCTCCGATAAAGATTTACAGGTTCCCTAAACTCTTAATTGGCCACTGATAGACATACCTTTTTATTTTCCTTATATACATAATGTATAAGGAAAGTATTGTGACGGGATCGAAAATGCGAATTCGAGTTTTCGACGGGAGAACACGTTTCAAGCATCCCTGATCACGAATCAAACATTTTTGAAGAGATGTCTGTGTGTGTGTGTGTGCGAAAGTATGTGTGTGTGTGTGTGTCAGTGAGTCTGGAGACGATAACTGACGAACGAATGGACCGATTCGAACGAAATTTGGTACAAAAATCACAATCCATGCACACTGGAAGTCTATTGTTTTTATATGCAATCGAATGTTCAGAACCCCCCTAAATTTTTGAGTGAAATTTTGAAAAAATCGTCAAAAAATCAAAACCGCTAATAAAGTTACGCAAACAGACATTTCTTATGTAATTTTTCATTAGAAAACGATTGACATAAATTTTATAATGCTAACGTGAACCGTTCTCGAGATATTGAACATTTTTCAAAAAAATTATCAAAAAGTTATATAAAATAAAAAGAAAATATTTCCTATTGAGAAACATGTTCACTTTTCATATGTAATACCATGCGATAAATTTGGTGACATCATCCTCGTGGATCTAGCTCGTTCCATTCATGAAAAAAGATACTTTGAGTAATACTTGTGTATTTGAATGCCAATAGTCATTTACCTGCTGTAAGAATAACTTATTTCTCCGTCCATAACGCTTGGCGAGATTTTGGCGACGAATTTGGCGGAATGTCGCCAACTTGGCGACATTTTAAATTGTTGCCAAATTAACAAAAATCTCGCTAAATGGAAAAAAATGGAGCTAAATCAATGAAAATGACGACCCATTGAAGAAAATTCAATATCTTGGAAAGAATATAAGTATCTACTATAAGAATAACATTTTTTTAACTGTATTAAATTCATTGCATTATATAAGGAAAGTCATGTGTTGCCCACATCAGATTTTTTATAATCAAATTCCCCACGCAAATGAGCTGTGAAAGGCACTCGCAATTGAAATAACAGATGTGACTTATGCACCGGATTATTAGGAGTCCTATTGGCCAAGTATACGTCTGGTCATCCACTTTGCGTTTTGTTTTCAGATTAACAGATTTCTATTCCGTCTTCAGTAAGACTCGGCTTTAGAGAGTTGAGTCTCCATCGTCTGGCGTACAGGTCGGATGGTCATCTGCGTCATTCTTTCACCATAAGTATAACTCAGGTCTAAGGCTTGGTAATACAGTTTATTGGCTTATTGTTGATATTATATGTTGATACGAGGTATACTCTCAGGTATGCATCGCTTAATGGATGAGCTTGCATGTGTCAGTATTACGTATTTTATAATTTTTATTGGGTTTTTAAAGTTACAAGGTTTTTATAAATTGATTTGATAAATGCATCATTAATTTACTTTTCATTAGTGTCTATAAGAGTAGTCTCAATCTCAAATTATCTCAACAGTAGTAGTCATCAATTTACTAGTTACCACTATGATGTGAAATAATAAATCCTATTCTTTTTCTTACGCTTTATATACACTGCTTAAAAATATTTCCCTTAATAAGGTGGGTATTAAGACCATGCAATTATTCATTAGCTACACAATGCACCATTAAGTGCAAAATAATTAACCTAAGAAACATGCAAAAGGTCCATCTTTATTTTTATATATTTAGCTATACAAAGTGCAAATATGGACCTTAATTTCTGAACCATGATGCTTTCTATTCCAGATATATTACTTACTCCTTGAATTCTGCTTGAAATGTCTTGATTCCTATCTGAAATATATAGAATTACGTCGTAAATCCTCATTACCCCATTCGTAAAACAGCATTTACTGACGTAGGTCGTGTTCTTCTGGTAGTAGGTCTACGTTTACATTATAATGTATACTTCTAAAGGTTTAAAACTACTTGGTAGGAGCATACATTAACTGATACCTGCATTAATAAACTCTCAAATATAACATTTGGCACTGATCTGCTGAAGACTTTGGTTATAAACGCATTAATTTTAGTGATTTTGGGACCAGTGTAAAGAAAACTAGTAAAAAAAAAATTGGAGATCATAATTCCGAACTTCAAAATACAAGATACAAACTCGCATTAAACAGCCAGCTGAATGTTTTGTATCCACTCAAAAGTTTTGTTGTCGACTTCTGAAACTATTGCTGATTAATCACCCATAATTTGGGATTTAGTTTTTTTTGCTTTCATTTTCTTTTTGTATGTAATGTAGAAACTATATATTTTATTATTTATTGATATTTTATTCAAATATCCTTGTTTGCAATTGTGTTTACTTATATTTGCGTTTGTACTAAATAAAATATATATCATTTATTGTTAGATTTCATGATTTTTGTCGCAAAGGATACATTTGAAGTCATTGCTTTGTTTATAGAAGAGCAATTTATGTAGTGGAAGATTAAATTTCTGTGGTGTCGTTGAGTAGTAATTCTTTCATTTTGAAAGTTAAAATTTTAATTTAACTTGCATATAAAAATGTATTTTTTTTAAAAATTACATTATCACACATGACGTTCACCATTAATCCTTCCCCGCTGTAGCAAAGCAGTTGGTGTATTTCTAACAACTAAAGAATACGGAGTAAAATATTTTGTAGAAGTGCATATGTACGCTTAACACATGTACTGCCAGAGTTACATTAATATGCGGTGATACTCAGGCGGGTCATACACGTACGTCAGGCGGGTCATACACGTACGTACAGGTTAGCCTCCGATCGTCTTGAACAGTTCAGGCTTGAAATGCTGAAGAGTGTGGGGCGACTTTCCGATAAATCGTTTGAACTGGTTGACTTTGGGAATTTCAGTAGTTCTACCGGCTGGCTGCATCGGCGCTGCGGTCTGCTTGATGTGTATGGCGTGTGTTGCGGACAAAAACAAACGTCATCGCCAACTCACCAAAAGAACGATCATATTCAGCCAACTCTGCCGTGTTGGCGAACTTTTGAAATGAAATTTTAGTCAGTTTTTACTCGGATTCCAACCTGTTAATACGTATCATGTCTGCTCAGTGTATATAAGTGTAAATATATATTTGAAATTATAATGTTCTATGTATCATAGAATAGTATTAATTAGTTTAGTTGTGAATATTAAAATATAATTAAAATCTTTAGTAATTGCTTATTGAACTTAATTTGAGTTTAAGGGATTCATAGTTTTCAGCCAGACTAATAGATTTAATGGATAGAATCTAACCGGCGAAATTCTAATAGTTTGATTTATGATTTAGATCGCTATATATGTTGGCGTCCGAACATGGACGACTGACTGAGAATAAGGTAAGTTGAACGCTGGACGGAAGTGTAGATGTGTAGTGCAGAAACTTCTATTGAAGTCACATACCGTGTTGCTGTTGGTATGAAAACTGCTCAAAGTAAGCCAGTAAAGATTTCTTACATTCTCCCTTAATGAAAATTACTGAATAAAACTTCACAAACTTGAAAACTTTGAAATTCAGTCGAAATGAAAATTGAATTAATATAGTAAGCATGTCAGAAAATATTGAAAGGTTGAAAAAGAAGAGAGCAGTCATAAGAACAATGACTAGCAAATTGATAATTAGAATAGAAACTTTACTAAATGAACTATCAACCAAGTTTGATTCCGTAGAGGGAATGAAAGATGAATTAACAGCACAAGCTGAAACCCTCAAAGGATTAGACAACGAAATGGAAGAGTTAACTGATGTGAGAGATCGAGAATGAAATCGAAAACTCCGAAGTGCACCAAGAAAAGGTACTTTCTTGGAAAAAATTGATAGCCAAATGTCGAAAATAACCAATGCTAAACAGGAAACCGCTACAAATGTAGAAGTTATGATGGGGAAAAATGAAGCAAAAATAAAACTATCAAAGTTAACGACAGATAAATTTTATGGAGATTCTAGTAAATGATTAGCATTTTGGTAACAGTATGAAAGCGCCATACATAATAATAATGCATTGTGGAAGATAAGTTTAATTACTGAACCTTCCTTTTAGAAGGAACTGCAGGAAATGCCATACATGGTTTTGCCTTAACCAATGAAAACTATGATGTAGCAGTAGAACTTCTTGAAGAAAGTTTCAGAAGAAAAGATTTGATTTCGACTCACAAGAATAAATTACAAAATTTAGAACCAGTAAAAAGTTCGTCAAAGCGTGGTCTTGTGGTTCTAATTTTTAGTCCACAGATTTGCATGCGCTGCTCTGTGTTTGTATTATGTTCGTTCAAAATTGTTTTGTATGTTCGCGTTAATTTTTACATTCTATTTCACTAGTGCACTCATGATGGTTATGAGGTCAAAGGAATTTTTTATTTGAATTCATTGAAAAATTTCGTAACCACACTGCTTTTTGAATTCCACTCATAAGATTTAAAGGAAGACTGAAGATGCAATACATGAGTGTATGTGGCACGGGAACAGGCATAACTGTAACTGTTATACCCGTAAGTTCTGCATGAAGGCCAAACTATATGTATATTGCGATCTAAATGGGTTAAATGGATATGATGAAATGGATATTTTAATACAAATTCTTAGAGACTAGTCAGTACCATTTTGGTATTTTTGAAACGAACAAAGGACTCAGACAAGCTACGCCAGTTTGTGCAAGTCTTGCCCGGAAGCCTTGTTTACGCCCTAGTCGCCATCGTGATTTTGATGTCATGAATTTATGGGTCTCTGACTGTCAAACTGGCGCCGCTTGTCCAAGTCCTTTGTTAGCTTTAAAAATATCAAAATGGTGCTGAATGATCTCACATTTACACCGGTTTTGAGAAAACTGGACACTTGCACTCATCAGGTTGGCACAGAAATATACAGATGTTATGCTAAAATAATTTAATTAAAATTCAATTAAAAATTTATTCAATTAAAAATATAGCTCAGAGTAGAATAAATATCTTGAATATTTTACTACGAATATCCTCTTCGCATTTACTACAATATTGGCATGTACATATAATGTGAATTGTATGAGAAAATAAACCATATTTTTTGTTGTACTTAATTACATTATTATTTTAAATTCCACAATCTGTTCATTTACAGAAAGATGTATTTTAATACTTCAAAATATAAATGTTATAATTACTCCAAGTAATATTGTAGAAACTAATTAGCTGTAGAAGATGACAAATTACGACCAACTAATTGCAAAAATATTATAATTATCAAAGTATGCATTTCTTACAAAGATTAAAGTGAATACGGAGGTATATATTTAGATTAATTTTTCATAACTATTTTCTCCATTTATTTGATGCATTTTTCGAAAAAAAATTACAGCAGATATCTTTTAAGTGGAATAAATAGAATGTAAGTTTAAAAAATTTTTCTCATTAAATATACCATTGTTTATTCCAAGTCAAAGGACTCATATAAAAGTATGTATAAACAAATATTTCCCCATTGATAATTAAACCTAATCTCAAAATTTTAAATTAAGTTTTTCTTCATATATTTTCTTTTTCTCGCATATAAATTCATTTATTTTGCACTTTAATTAATTAAATATGTTTGACATTTTAATGAAGCACTCTTTTTTTTTGCAAATTTATTTATTTCTGTTTATATTTATTTTCTCATATTGTAGAATACAGTATGAGTATTATAATATAGTATGAGTATTATAACAGAGTGATTATAATTAAAGTTTCCGGTTTGAAAATGGTCTCAAATAAAAAGCATTGGTCAGAATGATTTGAAATTTTGCGTGAACACTCGTGAAGCAATGGAATTTTGTTTGGTGAAGAAAAAACAGTAATTCAAGAGGTCGCCGCTAGGAGAATAATTGGCACTTTACTACACTAGAATGCAATGCAAAAGTAATAAACGTTGATTTACTCATTGGCTAATGACGTAATAAATGTTAAATATGCTGTCCTTCGAATCTTTCATCATCATATGCATGTAAGTAATGAAAAAAAATTTCATCCTTTGAAACAATGTTAAATTCTAAGCAAAAGTAAGCAGTATCTGTTTCAGAAAAAGTGGATTTAACTTGTTTCGCATAATTGCTCTTCAAATGTGCTGCAAATTTGCATAAGACAGTGAAGTTGCAATAAACGTTTGCTATGAAAAAGGAAGAGCGGAACTTGTTTCTCATAGCTTAATAAAAATCTCTATTGTTCTGTCACAATGAATCTATCATTAAAAGATTGTGCTCTTCTTGTCAAATTGTTTTATGAGAATAAAAGCTCTTGTTTAGTAGCTCTTAGAAAGTTCAGAACGTTGAAAAAGTTAAAATCTGGTCTTCTGTGTGGCAAAAGCTTGCGCAAAATGATTTTAAAATTTGAAGAGATTGGCTCTTTGGACATCAAACCTGGCAGGGGACGGAAAACAGTCGATGGAGAGGTAGTGGAAGACGTAGCTACAGCGTTAGAAGAAGAGCGTAACGCTAATGCATCTACGAGTGCACGTGGAATTGCCCGATTATTAGACGTACCCTCCAGTACGGTGCAAAAAAAATTGAAACACATTTTGAAATGTTATCCTTACAAGTTGACCCATGTTCAACAGTTGCTACCTGCGGACAATGTTGCACGTGAAATGTTCGCACTCCATTTTATGGCTCGGATACAAGTGGACGATGAATGGTCCTGGAACATTTTGTGGACTGACGAAGCACACTTCCATCTCCACGGAACTGTTAATATGCAAAATTGCAGAATCTGGGCAACCGAAAATCCACAGGAATTACGCCAGGTGCCTCTTCATTCCCCTAAAGTCACTGTGTGGTGCGGATTTACAGCAGCGTTTATTAGCGGGCCTTTCCTTTTTGAGGAAGTCGGTCCTTATGACTCCGTCACCTGTTCTGTCATTGGACATCGATATGAACGTCTTTTAAAAAGTCACGTTATACCCACACTGCAAGAGCGTCAGTGTATCAATAACACTATTTTCATGCAGGATGGGGCTCCATCACATATCGCAAAACCAGTGAAGCAGCTACTTCGCAGTCATTTTGGAGATGACAGAATCATCAGTCGCCATTTTCCTGTAAGATAGCCAGCACGCTCCCCTGACTTCAATCCATGTGATTTTTGGCTTTGGGGGCATCTGAAGAATGTGGTGTTTAATGGACACATTACCAATTTAGCGGAACTTAAAGCTAACATCACGCATCACATCCACAACATCTCTACAGAAACACTCAAATCTGTTGTTGAGCACGCCATTTTGCGCATTCAGCTTATTTCAGAATGCGAAGGACAGTATATTGAACATTTATTACGTCATTAGCCAATGAATAAGTCAACGTTGATTACTTTTGTAGTGCATTCTAGTGTAGTAAAGCTCCAATTATTCTCTTAACGGCGACTTTTTGAACTACTGTTTTTTCTTCACCAAACAAAATTCCATTGCTCCACGAGTGTTCACGCAAAATTTCAAATCATTCTGACCAGTGCTTTTTATTTGAAACCATTTTCAAACCGGGAACTTTAATTATAATCACCCTGTATATCTCTGTTAGCTCTGTCAGCAAAAAATCCAAAACTGGGTAGAATTTTATGAATTCGAGTGAACCCCATTGAAATTCGAGTGAAATTTATTTAGAATTTTATATATATTTTAACATGACAGCATAGAATAGTTTTGGACATAATTATTCATAAAAGGGGTTATTTATGGCCAATGATTCTGAAAGTTAACGTAATGACGTCACTAACCTCCCTTGGAGGGCAAGTTATCACTCCGGAAGGGTGCATTGTGAAATTTGGTATCAATCGAAATATTTTTTCAAACCCTTTAAAATAAAGGGTTACAAACTATAATTAAATTGTGATAATTTGGACCTAAGGTACATATTTTTCAAATTTAAATTTGCAAAATTTTACCAAAAAAAAAAAAATCAGGAGCTTCTTTAATATGAATTATGGTATAAGAAAGTGAGAAAATTGAGTTGATCCCTATTTCAGCTAATTATACCATGAAATACTGTGCAATTTTTTTTTTTTTTAGGATTTTTCATTTTTTTCTTTACGCAAGGGGTGCATTTTAGAAAACAACAATATGTACTTAATGGTATTTTATATAAATAAGATTTTATTCTTCTTGCATTAATTTCGTTTCCTAAATTAATTGAATATGTAATTGTATATGAATTGTTAATGTGCTATGTTTGATGTTGTTCATTTTAAAATCAACCTATGAATATGCTTTTGAATGATTTAATCCAACCGCATTAACATGATCTGAATAATAAATGGAGATATAATGTTGGAATGATTTGTGTTTCAATCCTTATTCCATAATTATTGAAGCTGATAACCATTGTTAAATTGTTGTCGAGGATAAGTCCTTGTCTGATGAAAAATCGGTAACTTGTTCGTTGATGGGCTGTACTTATCTATCCAAAGAGATTAAATATAGCTTGTCTTGAAAAGACTGATTGGGTTTATAACTTTTGACCCGTTTGTCAACATATATTCTTCAATAAAAAAATTTATTTTAAAACAAGAAGAATTACATTAAAACACATTCAAAACTGTGTGACGTATTAGCATAAATATAAAAAAAATAACTTTTTGTATAGCCTATTCTCTATATAAGTGTGATTACTGAGGCATATTGCATAAAATCTGGAGTTCATTAAAATTTGGCGGCTCTAAGTGAAAAACCCGGGGTGATATTCATGACACAAATTTTTAGGGTCTATGTACATCAGTTGAATAGTCGTTTGCAATAAAAGAACGTACACAAAGTATAAAGTTTTTCTTCATAATGACGTTCAGTGAATAATTATTATAATGATAGCATAATTTATTTAATAATAATTATAATGATATTTAGTTAATAATGATCATAGTGGCAGTATAATTTAGTTAATAATCATAATGATATTTAGTTAATAATAAATATAGTTAATAATATTCATAATGATATTTAGTTAGTGATTAATCTTTTCATAATGATATTTAGTTAGGCAAAAAATAGATACATTTTTCGCATTTATCTCAAACCAACAGATATACCCACGTTTCTCGTGATTAAAAACATGAATAAATTGTAAATGCATCAATTTTAAAGACTATATTTCTCAGCATGGACTAACTATGGTCACGTGCCCTCGTTGCAAGAATCCTGCTCACCTATTTAGGACGCCTAAAATCCTTGGCAACGTTGTGTATTCGTGCTAGTACAAAAACAAATAAAGAGCTAGCAAGAAATAAAGTAAAAGTAGCTCATTTCTATTTTGATCTAAACAGCTCAAAGAGCATTTTGGAATCCTATGCGAACCAAAGCAATATCGGAAGACGTAATTATATCCCATAAAATGCACCTAAAATGAAATATTAATTGTTATTTCTGTGACATTTTAATTTTGTTGCATAATTCAATTAAACGCAATTTAAAAAAATCTGATGTGGGCAACACATGATTTTCCTTATATAATGCAATGAAGTTACTACTTTTACAGTAAAAAAAAAGATTATTTTTATAGTAGTTATTTATATTTTTTCCATGATATTGAATTTTTGTCAATGAGTCGTCATTTCCCATGTCGTCATCATTAATGAGGCGTCATTGATTTAGCGCCATTTTTATCCATTTGGCGAGCTTTCGTTAATTTAGCAACATTTAAAAAAGTCGCCAAGTTGGCGACATTCCACCAAACTCGTCGTCAAAATCTTGCCAAGCGTCATAGACAAAGAAATTAGTTATTCTTAGAGCAGATAAATGACTATTGGCGTTCAAATACAAAAGTATTACTCAAAGTATCTTTTTTCATGAATGGAACGAGCTAGATCCACAATAATGATGTCACCTAATTTATCGCATGGTATTACAAATGAAAAGTGAACATGTTTCTCAATAGGAAATATATTTTTATTTTAAATGACTTTTTGATAATTTTTTTGAAAAATGTGTAATATTTCGAGAACGGTTGAAGTTAGCGTTCTAAAATTTATGTCAATCGTTTTCTAATGAAAAATTACATAAGAAATGTAATGGCTTCCAGTGTTTACTGATTGTAATTTTTGTACCAAATTTCGTTCGAATCGGTTCATTCGTTCGTCAGTTATCGTCTCCACAGACTCACTGACACTGACACACACACACACACACACACACACACACAGACATCACTTCAAAAATGTTTGATTCGTGATCAGGGATGCTTGAAACGTGATTTCCCGTCGAAAACTCGAATTCGAATGTTCGACTCCGTCACAATACTTTCCTTATACATTATGTACATAAGGAAATTATTATATGAATTTTGAAAATATTTTAATAAAACTTTAAAAAGAAGATATGGAAGTTTAAAACAATTTTCGTAATCCTATTTTATACCCTTATACATTCTTTGCTTAAAATATATGCACAACCAATGACAGACTTATTTATGTAACAGTTTTAAATAAATGATGCCAAGCGTTATGAACAGAAAAGTAAAAACAAAATAATCGAAACTGTATGAAATACGGTTGAGTAAACTGACGTTCTTTTTTATAAATGTGTAAATTTTTATAAATGCAAAAGAAAAAACTGAAGAATCCTACAAGAGACAGTGCAACTTTTTAATCAGTTCTAACACAAATATTGGTAGAAAAAGTTACAGAAAACAGAATTTGGTGAAAACATCAAATTTACTTTGCTGAAACAGCGGAGGCATAGAATGTATTAGAAAATATTGCTTATCTACTGTGGAAATAAATTAATTTCTGAGTGTTTTACATCCCAATGGAAAATACTTTCAGTGTTAATTCATATTTGTGACTGTCATGCAATACTCATTCAATCATACGATATAGGACATTCTAAGGATATGTAATTTGAGTCAAAAATGTCTATTTAGTTTATAAAGAGAAATACAGGAAATTTGTAGTATAATTAGAAAAAGTCATTTAACGAATAATTAGTTGGCATCTGAAGCGGAGAAATGCATTGTTACATAATTATTAAATAATGAGTTTGAGACTGAGTTTGTTAGTTTCCCAAATTTATATATTTTCGATTAAAAGAGAGCATTTTCTACTGTATATTTTGCATAAAAGCACTTTTTCTGACGTTTCGAATCTTGCGTCTGTTAAGCTATAATAATAAATGAAGATGTGTGGGTGTTTGTCTGCTTGTGCCGTCTATAGCGGAGAATCTAAGTGTCTGTCATACGGCCGTTATATTTGGTACAGGAGTACCTTTATTCCCGAGCAGAAATAGCTCAATGAGATTTTCTTAAGATTCAAATTAGTTTTGTAGTTATTAAATATTAAAACGCATTTTAAGCGATTTTCGACTCGCAGAGGTTGGAAGGTGTATTTAATGTGTATTAAATGAACTTATGTAGGGTGTATTAAATGAATTTATTTAGGGCGTAATAAAGTAGCTTATTTAGGGTGTTTTAAAGTAGCTTATTTAGGGCGTATTAAAGGAGCTTATTTAGAGCGTATTAAAAGAGCTTATTTAGGTCATATTTTAAAGGAACTTATTTAGGGCGTACTGAAGGAGTTTATTTAGATCTTATTTTGGAGGAGCTTATTTAGAGCGTATTAAATGAGCTTATTTAGGACGTATTAAAATAGCTTATTTAGGGTGTTTTAAAGGAACTTATTTAGGGTGTATTAAAGGAACTTATTTAGGGCGTTTCAAAACTTATTGAGGGCGTATTGCGCTTGCTCAAAAGGCGAAAGACGTATTTAGGCTAAACGCAGTCGTATTAGGGCCCAGCGGCAGATCCAAGGCGTATTACACGACTGCCTAAGAAGTGTTTAGGCGCTTATTTATGTCATATACTTAACAGGCGGGATACCACAAATATGTTATGATGTTAATGGTCCGAAATAGTTTTGAAAATTTATCTACTGCTGTTACCAACAAAGAGTTTTATTTTCTCGCTTGAGTCATATAATCCTTATGACAATGCAGAAAAAAGATAGAAAATTACATTTATTCGAATATATTGTATACTAGCAAAAATACCTCACATTACCGGAAGAGAAATAGAATAATCTGAAATACTTTAGCCATAAATATTTAAATATGTTAGCCCTATTAAACTTAAAAATTTTGACTTTTCGGGGTAAAAGGAAATTGCCCGATTGAAAAAAGTTATTGCAACACCCACTAAAAGATAATTAAAAATAGGAATGACGAACCAATAAAGCCAGATAAATGAAAAAATGCAATTGCAAAGTTGTAAATAAAACAATTGAGGAAGCTATTAAAACTATCACGGAAGTCATTTATTTGACATTTGAAGCAATATGATTATTTGCGAAATGCTGTCATATCAAGGCATTATACAATAAACAACATTTGCATAAACAGAAATTTAGTGCGGAACCTGTTTAAAATACCCTCTGTCGGAGACAATGAACATTTAAATTCTTAAGGAGAATTTTACCGTATACTTTAAAAAGCATTGTAAGTGTCATCGTGCGGGTGGCAAAACTTTATGACAGGCAGAAGTGGCCGAGAGGTGGCAGAAATGAGCCATTTTAAAATTTTCAATTTTTTGCCATTTTATTAATACATTTTTAACACTTTACAACAAAGTTGAAAAGTGTTTATGACTTTGTTCATTCTGTCTGTCTGTCTGTCCGTTAGCACGATAACTGCCGTAAAAATGACTTAATCAAAATGAAATTTTAGTATGTTGTTCAGATGGTCTATAGAACCTATGGGAATATAAATGAATAATATCACCCAATTAGTTTTGGATTGAACCCGGGTCGAAAAAATGAAATACATTGAGCCCTATGGGACCTAATTTTTCAAACATTTTTTAAGCGAATTTAAAATTCACAAATTGCTTTGAAAATTTTAGGTAATATTCAAATTATTCCATAAAATATATAAAACAAAAATTCAGCGAAATATATTCAGTAGTTTTTTAAATAAAAATTAAAATAATAATTACACCTCTTATATGAAACGATCACGTGACCATGATATGAAACGATCACATGACCCACTTCAAAATGATATATGGCATCCATCTTGTTTCAAAATCGTGATTTTTTTAAGTTCTTTTTAATTCATATTGAGTGTTGTATCCGTCCTAAAACCACTTTATTTTTGCTTAAATTCTGTGCATCTACATACTGAAACAACGCAATGACAATATATTTGAGTTTAAATGCTCATCTAAATTTGATTATTGCTCATCTAAATTTGATTGATTTCATAAAGAGGAGGACGATTTTTTTCGATGAAGTTTCAAGCATAGAGTTTAATTTTTTGTAGCTCCATGGTCTTAAACAAAATGTTTAAATAAAATAAATTATTATATAGTATTGTGATGAATGAAATGAATGGGAGAAAGTTATGAATGAAATCCCGTTTTTATAGAGATCCAGGCGTGTTATTTTTTCTATGACGTCATTTGAATAAATTTCAGTTGTTTTCGATGAAGTTTTCAAATATAATAAATTATCGTAGTACTATGATAATTCTAAAACTATTACCGAGGAATGCATAACATTTTAGAGATGTTTAAACCAGGCAATTTATATTTCAATGCCGTCATTTGAATGAAGTTCATTTTTTTCGATGAAGGTTTAAGTTTTCAAATATAATAAATTAATGCAGTATTGTGATAAGTTTCAAAATATTACCGAGGAATGTATTGCATTTTAGACTTGTTTAAATAAAATTGCATTGAAGTTGGAAAGTGTTTCATAATCAATGCTTTAAGCATGATTGATCTTTCTTGTTTTAAATTTTCTCTTGGTATAGTAAAACATTAGAATATTATGCACTATAAATGTTTTTTTAAAGTAGAAAATGAGCAGCTTAATACTGATAAAACGGATAATTATATGCGCTTTTATATTTTGTCCCATTCATTAAAATAAGGTAATAAATGGAACACTGAAATTCATGAAAGTTATAAAAGAAATTCTCGATCGTTTTAATACTTTTATTTTCACAAACATCTTTTAATATTTTTTTTTATTAAAAGTATATGAAATATTCTATTATAAACATGGCTATTTATGGCAGAAAAAAAAACACTTTAAGCATCTAAACAATAATATCTAATAATTTGATGGTCTCAAACGTATCTTCAACCTTTCTAAAATTGCAGAAAATGATAAAAGATGTATTTGTACAAACTGCGCTGCAACATTCACTAGTTTTAGGCGTCATTTATCAACACGTATCAACACATATCAGGGCATATAACTGTTGAGTAATAACTGTTGAGTTATCAACATATATCATTATATCACTTATCAACATATTAGCTATATCCTCATTGATTGGATGGACGAAGCGCAATAATTTGTCTTTTCTTTATAGAAATTGCATTTTCGTTTCATCACCAGAATTCGATTTTATCGTAATTTTGCCGATATAACATAGTCAGGTTTTCTCGGTGGTAAAATAAATTTGAACAAAATGTTCGTCCTTCAAATTAGTGACTACTTTGCATGAGTTAATTGACGATAACTCTCATTTTCTAAAATGCCCTGACAACAATTTACAGATTCATCTGAATGCTGAAATTCCGAATCAACATTAGACTCAAAACCAGCATGGGTTTATGCCAAGACGATCAACTGTAACTAATTTAGCTTGCCTTACCAGTGATATTGTTGATGCTATTAAAACCAAGAGACAACTTGATGTAATTTATACTGACTTTAGTAAAGCTTTTGATCACATCGATCTGGGGTTATTAACCCGTAAACTGATTACTTGCGGTTTTAGTGTTCATTTGTCGACTTGGTTATACTCTTATATTTCAGATAGACTGTATTCTGTAAAGTACTGTGGTGTAAACTCTAGACTATACAGTAATTCCTCTGGTGTTCCTCAGGGTTCTAATCTGGGCCCACTCCTTTTTTTAATTTTTATTAATGAAATTCCCCGGATTTTTAAAACAGCTAAATGTCTTATGTTTGCAGACGATTTGAAACTTTATATGAAAATCAACTCATTAACTGATTGTGAACTGCTGCAGAGAGATCTAGATGAACTGTATAACTGGTCTGTACTAAATAAACTTCATTTAAATATTTCTAAATGCTATGTTATGAGCATTGCTAGGATCCATAATATTCTTAATTACAATTATATTTTAAATAATTCATCTCTATCTCGATGTACTCATATTATTGATTTAGGTGTCACTTTCGATGATACTTTTAACTTTCAGAGACATATCGATAATATTATTAAAAGGGCCTACCAAAGACTTGGTTTCACCTTAAGACGATCTCGTGTTTTTGCCAGTTCTGATACGATTATTTGTATTTATAATACTCTTGTTAAACCAATCTTGGAATATTGTGCAATGATTTGGGACCCTGTTTACAATCTACATTCTCAACGGATAGAAATCGTGCAAAATAAACTTTTACGTACTATTGATTACAGATTGACTGGCTATTATCCTTATGATATGCATACAAGGGAACTCAGACGGAAATATAGTTTAATGTCTCTTAAAAAAAGAAGAAACTGGTCCTGCCTTTTGTTTTATTATAAGGTTTTAAATAATACTATTGATTGCCCTACTTTACTTTCTTGCCTGGAATTCCACATACCTGTCAATAATACCAGGAAAAAAACTCTTTTTCACAATACTATTGTTAAGCGCAACTATATTAAATGCTATTCTATCTATAAATTTGTTGATCTATATAATACTTATTGTGCTGATATTGATATATTTAACTTGACCCCTGCCTGTTTTAAAAAAGCCTGTTTCAATGCGCTTGATATGTTTACTAATTAGTATTCTTGTATCCTATGTTCTGTACTTTTTAATTTCTTGTGTGGCTACTGTAACTGGATTTCATCTGTAGTTGCCACGTTAATTGAATAAATAAATAAATAAATAAATAAATAAATAAATAAAAACTTGATTGATTCTCCAGTTGTATTTTTACTCATTTCTTTGACTTCCAGAAAGGTTTAAGCTTCTCCATATTACTTTCCTTACATACATAATGTATAAGGAAAGTACTGTGACGGGGTCGAAAATTCGAATTCGAGTTTTCGACGGGAGAGCACGTTTCAAGCATCCCTGATCACGAATCAAACAGTTTTGAAGTTATGTGTGTGTGTGTGTGTGTGTGTGTGTGTGTGTCAGCGAGTCTGTGGAGACGATAACTGACGAGCGAATGGACCGATTTGAACGAAATTTGGTACTAACTCACAATCGGTAAACATTGGAAGCCTATTGTTTTTATACGCAATCGAATGTTCAGAACCCGCCTAAATTTTCGAGTGAAATTTTGAAAAAATCGTCAAAAAATCAAAACCTCTAATAAAGTTACGCAAAAGGACATTCCTTACGTAATTTTTCATTAAAAAGCGATTGACTTAAATTTTAGAACGCTAACATGAACCGTTCTTGAGATATTGCACAATTTTCAAAAAAATTATCAAAAAGTCATATAAAATAAAAAAAATATTTCCAATTGAGAAACATGTTCACTTTTCATATGTAATACCATGCGATAAATTGGGTGACATCATTCTCGTGGATCTAGCTCGTTCCATTCATGAAAAAATATACTTTGAGTAATACTTTTGTATTTGAACGCCAATAGTCATTTATAATATAATAACTTATTTCTTCGTTCATAACGCTTGGCGAGACTTTGGCAACGAATTTGGTGGAATGTCGCCAACTTGGCGACTTTTTAAAATGTTGCTAAATTAACGAAAAACCCTCCAAATGGATAAATATGACGCTAATTCAATGAAAATGACGACTCATTGACGAAAATTCAATAGTTTGGAAAGAATATAAATATATACTATAGAAATAATCTGTTTTTTTGTTGTTAAAGTAGTAAATTCATTGCATTATATAAGGAAAGTCATGTGCTGCCCACATCAGATTATTTTGATTTTCTAGCTTACTTTTTTGAAATGCACTTGTAATCACAGCAGCTCTTCTCTTTAGCCATTTAGTAATATTTTTTCTGGGTTGTAGTTTAGGAAAAGGAATAGTTTCAAAGTAGAGTACAAGTTATGTCTAGTGACATGACTTATCTATGATTTTTAAGATAGTCTAATTATCACAAAATCAGCAATAGGCTCAATCAGGTCCAGAAAGAAGAAGCAATAAATTCTTAATATTTTATTTTGATGTGGAAAACAATAATAATTGTTATAATAATATTGAATATATGTTGAATTTATGTAAAATATTTTTAGCAATAGTTTCTAAATTTTTATTCTATGCTAAATTAAAAATTCTTCTTTTGATTCAAAATACTGAATGGGACTGTTCCATTCATTACTCTACTTTGTGCCCCATTCAAGATTTTTATAAACTCAATTATCAAATTTAAATTCGAAATTATGATTAATTAAAATAATTAAGTCACCATTCCAAATTATTACACCTTTACAATCTAACCTAATCTAGCAGTTTTATATAACTTAATCTTGCAGTTTTATATAGTTAAATATATGAAGACCATTTTATTTAACTAATTAAATTTTAGAAGATAACTTAAATAGTATATTTTTAACTTAAACATATTCATAAATATTTACTTTTTGATCCTGAAAACACAGAACTGTAATTTTTCAGATCATATAAGCAACCATTTTTCTCCTGGTTCTGTTGAATAACAATAACACAAAACTCGATCTATTAGCCAAATTTAAAGCAGAAATAATATGTAGTTAAGGAATTAAAGTTAAAATCAAGGACATAGCGTTTTTAGAAAACGAAAGGTCTTTTATTTAACACATCCTAAAAGACGTACAAAATATGTTAAAAACGTATACAAAATATGTTAAAAACGTTCGGACGTATATACGTCCTTCATCAGTGGCTACATGAATAATAAAAGCATAGAATGTTTATATATAGAGAGACCAGTTTAAAGCAAATTTGCATAAAATATAAAATGGTAAATGAACTTACTAAAAATAATACAAGAAATATACACGGAAATTACACAATAAGTTTAAACGCTTACGAATTTTAAAATATTACAAGAAAAGAACTAATACACATTTTAGAAAAACGTCAAACATGATATTCCTGAGAATGACGTCACAAATAACTTTTAAGCGATTTGAATTGCATAAAGTCGAAGATGAGTCTCCAAGCATAACTTAAAATTTGAGCAGGATCAAAATTATAAATTGATTCACGGTAAATATAAATAAACAGGGATTCATAAAGAAGAATACTACGTGGATTGTTACAATGGACCAAAAAGAAAGTTTTTTCAGGATGTGTTAAATAAAAGACCTTTCGTTTTTTAAAAGCGCTTTGTCCTTGATTTTATCTATTGAATGCAGACGTGACACCAATCTTGATGAATTAAAGCTAGTTTCCCATTCAGATCATGTCCCATTTATGCCACATTTTACCTATTTATTGCCTTACACATTGACCTTTAGAGAACTTGCAGAGCACACTTCAACGATAAGAGCTTGCAGTTTCGTCAAAGTAGCTCAACAGAAGAGAATCGTCTACCCAGTTCGGAAATCTAGGGTCACAAATCAACCCCTGTGCAAAGATATCGGAGGTCTAAAAGTGAGCCTAGTACGGCTAGTACGGATTCAGTGGAGTCTGGAAGATTGAGCTCTGATTTTAAAATTGAGAGGATAACGACCACGCAGGATACACCTTGGTACAAATAGTAGTGTCAGGAGGCTAACCTGAAGTAAAAATATCAGGAGGTGGTCAGTCAGATTGCCAGTTGTCCATAAATCTGACATTAGGTGGTAGAGAATGCAGAGTCCGCCTCGACTATAGTTCGACTTCAGTTTCGTCTCAGTAGCTCAAAGGTACAGTGTCGGCTGACCAGTTCGGTGATCCATGATTCGATTCCCGGTTGAGACAGCAAGGCCTTTTATAAACTGACCTTTAGAGATATCAAAACTTAGGACCTAAATTGACAAAACTCAGATATGATCATGTAAAACAAACACCCATAGTCCTAACAGCCAAGGAAAATCATACACAGAGATTAGGATGTAAAATCTAAACTGTTTATTGAACTGATTCAGCTTCTATTCACTGTTTATTAAACTTAACTGTTTATTAAACCAATTCAGCTTCTTGCTGTTGTACATATAACTTATATACAATTCAACTATTGTTATTGTACTGGCCTGTGTAGTTAACAAAACTCACATTCATACAGATCTTGGTAATATACTCGAACCACTTGTGCTATACCGTTCTCACTTAATGTATTTCAATGTTTATCTTACCACATTCTATCCATCCCGGATTTTCATTTGGTTGCTCAGGAACCTCTTCTAATCTCAATTTCGACTTTCCGTAGGGGGATTCGTTGGTACGTGAGCTCACTTCTCGCCACCTCACACACACTGTCGCAGCAGTTCTTCCGAGAGGTTGGTGGTAGGGGAAGGAGGGTACGGTCCCTGTGGATGCCTCCCCCACTGGGTTCCAGTCTAAATGGGGTGGCTCTTCCCGGCCGTCCAAACAGTTATCTTACACCTTTCTGGTAGATTGGACGGTCTGGGTCTCAACAACAACAACAACAACAACAACACTGTCTCAGCAAATTCTTCTTCTTCGACCTATACGGTCCGACATACTCGAAAAGTGTAACGTATCTGTTTAGATGGCCCGGAAGTGCCACCCAATTTAGACCGGAATCCAGTGGGGGTATCCGTCAGGGAACGTACCTTAATTTCCTACTATCAACCTTTTACGTAAGGACTAACACATTTTACGTGTCCGTATCCCGCGTGAAGACGGAGATGGTTTGGGAAGAGCCGGGAATCGAACTCAGGTCGTTCGTGTGCAATCCCTGAGTGTTAACCACTGGGCTATCCCACCTCTTGTCTCAGAAAATTGTAATCCGATCGCAAACCCTCTCTTCAAACAGAACCGAAAGTTTTATCCTGCCTTTACCGCAGTATCGCAGAAAATTTTTTGACCGGCCGTTGATTGGCCTTTTAACCGTAATTAAACAATAAAAGTTTGTTAGTGCCAAAGAATTCAAAACGTAAAATGAGGAAAATTTTAATTAAGGGCTATCGATACATTATAACATAAGCATTTCGCTTTATCATCGTGTCAATTCCTACTAATTAGATAATGTTCTACAACTGGCTTTTATTGTTTATATCACTTTGTTGTCAAGTTCGAAATCTTAACCTATTCGAATTCTTCGTCAGAAGCGACGAAATTTTTTTTATTAGATAGTCCACTGACGCTTTACTATAGATAAATCTAACGTGTACATTCATGGGCAAAGTTACTGGGGTTCTTAAGCACTTTTCTAGGAACATTATATGTACTCCAGCTAGTATATTTAAAATTATGCTCCTGTTGAAATCCTTAATTTGCACGATGGGCTTAAATTTATCTATTTGAGCATTATCTATTGGAGCAATTATACACTATATATTAAACATGATAGAATTAACAATGGCAAATGATAAAGTAGACAAATAACGAAAATTTTATTTTTGCCATAGATTGGAGGTAATGATGCCAATGTAAAACAATATATAAATACAAATTTTTCCTCTATGAAATGTAATTTTTAAATCAGTGAGATTGTTTTAGTATAATCCTGGTGAAATATATAGAAATTGAAAACCTCATGATAGATAAAAGAAATTATTTTCTAATTGCAGAGCAATGGGCAAAACAATTGCCTATTTTTCTAAACTAAAATTTCAAACTTGTAGTGTCTATGCTGTTTGTAAAAACAAGACATTTATTCGCGTAGTTAGAACATATTTATCTTGTGTAGTGAAGCTGAATTGAAAGAGATTATAACTACATCTCATAGGAATATATTTCTTTGCGTCTCTATTTGAATGTTTTTTGTCATAGAATAAGTGAATTTGTTAACGAAAAAGGACCATTTAAATATATATATATAGAAACTATTTAATGAGAATTAAATCTGCAATTTGCATGTTAGTTTTTGCTAGTATAATGGCAATTGCTGTTAATGTGGTATTTACTTTGGAAGATATGCCCCCATTATATGAAAAAAAAATACGTTTAGTAAACCTAATTAAAAAGCTATTATCATACTATCAATGTTCCGTTCGAAGCTTAAAAGTAAATTCTCTCCTAATTAAATAAACTTTCAATTTAATGCAAAACAAATTTTGCCAGATTGTGAAATTTGATTTACTGAAATTTACTTTCTTTTCAGACTATTATACTCGTATCCCTACTTGCGTGGATTTAAGTTATAAAACAATTCTGGGAAATTTGAAGCATGCATTTTTATAGGCGGGGTGGGAGGCACAAGGAAGGCGTGTTTTCCCGAAGCAAGGGGAAATTTAAGGTCACTGGACAGAAACAGAGGAATGGAGAGTTGTAAATGCATTCGCAACGAACAGACCAAGAAATTGCTCCATATCTAAATACCCACCAGCTTCAAAATTTTCAATGGCAACATACAATTTTGGCAACAGATTTTGAAATATCAAAATTTAACCTCAGATACCAAGTTTCAAGCTACCAAGTCCTATCGTTTCTCAATTATGAGAATGTAAAGTTCTATGCTCCTAATATTAAATTAGTTTTCCCACACATTTATTAACATCTTCTGAAATAATCTTCTTTATCACGTTAATTTTTTTTATTACGTTCCTCCTAAGCAACCCAAACAAAATCTATAAGTATATTTAAATAAATTTTTGTATGCAATATGAATTATATAATTAATATTAAAAAATATAAAAAGAAACCTTGGTATATTTTGTTGGAAATAAATTCAGACGGAAAATTTTTATATGAATATGCGAAATTTCGGCTCTTTTTTCCCGGAAGTTTTTTGACTATGTTAGATTTTCATCATTACAATGATTTTACGAGGCATACATTGGTTGCAAAAAGAAATGGCTAACTTCTCAGAGAAAATTTAGGAAACATACTCTTTATTTTATATAACGGGGATTGCTTTTTACCCAGCTGTTTTAAAAATTTGTCTAACGAGTGTAGCGTAAAAGTGTAGATGCACCCTAATAATGAACTTAACTTTGTGATCAAAGTAATTACAGAGGAAAAAGTGGTGACATTTTATATGGTCATATAAAAAGTCATTTTAAAACTATTTACTTAAAAATTCTTTTAAGTTTATATTTAGTGTTGCATCTATCCTAAAACCGCTTTATTTTTGCGTATTTTCTGTGCTATCTATATTCAGCTATTATCTATATCAGCTATTATTTATCTATATTCAGCGCCAACACAATTGCAATATTTTTTAGTTTAAATGATCATCAAACTTATTATTTCTGCAATGAAGTCTAATTTTACTGGATGCAGAATGTAAGCAATTGATTGTAAGATGAGTTGTAAAAGAATTACTGAATTTTTTTTTTACGCAAAAGTATTTAACTCTGGAGTCTAGAATAAAAGTGTATAAATGAAATATTCACGGCTTTTACATAAGAGAGCCATACGATTTACATTTTGATGACGTCATCTGAATAAAAATCCTTTTTTTCCGATGAAGTTTTAAGATTTCAAGTGAAATAAATTATTGTAGTTATGTGATAATTAAAAAAATATCACCGCTGAATGTGTCGCATTTTAGAGATGTTTAAATAAAATTGCATTTCAGTTGGAAAGCTTTTCATAATCAATGCTTTATGCATGATTGATTTTTCTTGTTTCTTATTTGTCGTCTCTACTGTGGTATTTGTGCTGTGTGTTCTTACACACTAACACTTCCCCGCTCCCACTTCTACACTTCCCCGCCTTTTATTTATTCTAAATGATGCCATTTTTTTTTGGAAATACGCCACACCTCACCGTATAATATTCGTATCTACCCCAAAAAGAGGAAATAGTGATCATTTACTTGAATACATATGTTCACGATTTTACCATGCATTTTAAAAACTGTTTGACAAACAATAATCATTTTAGTTCTGCAGTAATTTCTAAATTATATTACTAAACTTACTGAATTTATTCCTGAAAATGTTTTTTTAGCAAAATAATTCAGTTTTACTTTGCAAATGAAGATTACAAGGTACAAATGAAACTTATCACATTTCTCTACTTTTGGTGTGAATGATATTTGTGTTTGTGGTATCTGTAGCGAAATCGTAGCGTCATCAAGACTGCAACAATGTTTACTTGTTTTGACTGAAATCTGGTACAGATTATGACTATATGAAAATAATTACAATATTCTAATATTTCAAACTTTTTTTATCCGAAGTATTTGTCTGAGCGAGTTTTTTTTTTTTACATTGTGTTTACTTTCACTCGAAATTTTAACTCTTTAACAGACCTAAAAGTGTAAGAATTAGCTTTTCTATCGAATACCAAGTTTTCGAGGTATAGCGGTTATATTTATTATTATTAAAATGGAAATTAAAACAACTGGATTTTTGAGATGAATGTCTAATACTTTGAAAAATTTTAATTCCATACATCGGGATTTCTGAAAAAATATAGGAGTATTTTCCTTATTCCCTTATTTATTTATTCGGATTATATTTTTCCTTTTATCCCTATTCCCTTATTTACCTAAAATTGGGGTTACTTTTAATGACATCTCTATACCTAAAATTGTGAGGTAGTGTGTGATACTTTTACAGAAAAATAAAAATTTATCTGGAGTTATACAGGAAGAATGAAATATTTAGTAGAAATTATAGTATAATATATCACTATATACACTGGCTTCCAAAAGTTAAGCACCGATGGTAAAGTCAACAAAAATGGTAAGGTAAAGCTTTGATTAACTCAAAATTGTACATGAAAGTAGCAAATGTGTTTATGCATTAAAAAAAGCAAGAATTATGTACAAAGATGAAAAAAATATTTACTTTTCGTAAGTTATATGATGATGTCACATTTGTGTCATTAACAAAATGATGTTTAAAGGCAAACAAACCAAACAAAACTTACATTAATATGGTATGCGATCATCCGGGACATTCACACAAACTTTACAACGATTTTCCATGCTTTCAATGAGGTGATCCAACATCGCAGATGCGAACAATGGCCATTCCTCCTGTAGGGAAGTTTCCAACTCTCTGACGCTGGTTGGAGGAGGTAAAAGTGCAGAGACAGCTCGCCCGAGGGCATCCGAGAAGTTTTCAATAGGATTAAGGTCGGGAAAATGCGCCGGCTACTCCATACGAGAAATGCTCTCACTTTCCAGTTATTCGTCACCGATGTTAGCTCGATGGCGACGGGCATTATCGTCCATAAGGAGGAAATCAGGACCAACTGCTGCAGCGTAGAGGCTCGCAATGTGGGTCTAGGACTTCATCCCGAAACCGCGCAGCCGTCACAGAACCGCTTTTAAAGATGTGCAGCTCTGTGCGATATCCCATTGAAATTCCAGCCCACACCATGACGCTGCCACCTCTGAATGCGTGATGTTCGATGATGTTCTTGGCCTGATTGCGTGTGACTCTTTCTCTCCAGACCCTTATAAGCTTATCATCTGATTCCAGGGCAAATCTGGACTCGTCCGTGAACAGGACGTTGCACCAATCTGACACAGTCCAATTGACATGTTGAAAACACCACTTTAATCTTGCTCCTCTGTTTTGGATGGTTAATGGAACACAAAAACGTGGTATTCGGGCGTACAGTCCCTCTACGTAGAGCCTTCGGCGCACAGTACTGGCAGATATTGTCTTACCAAGTGCCGTTACAACCAGGGATACATTTTAATTTAGATTTTGAACCTCATCGGGCTAGCCCGTTTTGGATCCGCTTAAGAGTTCATTCGAGTGTGAATAATAACTCGAGAACCGAAGTAACTAAAAATTCTAAGTTTAGCATGACGTTGGCGTTTGTGGTATATTTCACTTTCTTCGATAATGCACGTTTTTGGGCTAGCTCGTCCTGGGCCGGAAATAGGAATGGACCCGTTTTTTGAGAATAACTGGAAAATCGGAGCAACTAGAAAATATAAATTTAGTATATCCTTGTCTTTTTGGAAATATTTTAATTCATTCGATTTTGAACCGTATAGAGCGAATCCGTCTTGGGCCCACCTTAGAGATTTACTCGTTTTTTTGGGGCATAACTCCAGAATCGAAGTATCAAAAAGTTCCATGTTTAGAATGTCATTGTCATTTGCGGTATATCTTAGCTCATTAGATTTAAAGCCTTATCGGGCTAGCCTCCGTCCTGGGCCTAACAAAAGGAATGTACTTGTTTTTTGAGAATAACTCCAAAACTGTAGCAACTAGAATGTCTGAATTTAGCATATCATTTCCTTTTAGGGTATATTTTATATTTTTGGATTTTCAATCTTATCGGGATAGCTTGTCTTGGGCCCGATATAGGAATGTACTCGGTTTTCGAGAATAATTCGTAAATCAGAGCAGCTAAAACATCTAAATTTAGTAAATCATTTTCTTTTGGATTTATCTTAATTTAGATTTGATTTTGAAACTCATCGGTCTATTCCGTCTTGAGTCCACCTTAGGAATTTATACGTTTTTGATGGATAACTCGAGAACCGGAATAGCTAAAAATTCCAAGTTTAGCATGATGTTGACTTTTGTAGTATATTTCATTTTTTTGATTTTGAACTTTATTCGGCTAGTCCGTGCTGGTCTCGTCATAGGAATATATTCATTTTTTGAGAATAACTTGAAAACTGGAGCAGATAAAAAAATCCAAATTTAGTATATCAATTCCTTTTTGGGTAAAAATTGGTACTTTCGAATTTGAATCGTATCGGGTTAGCCCGTCTTTGGTTTCCAGTAGGAATTATTTTATTTTGGGGGAATAACTCGAGAATTGGAAAATTTCCAAGTTTAGCATGTCGTTATGTTTGCACTCGAAGTACGAGTGAAGGTTGCGGTTCTGTGTGATCTGACGAAGAAGGTTTTTTTGTCTTCGAATGGTTTTACTTCTTGGTTTTATTTCTTTAGCAGAAATTTGGGCTGTAGGTATGGGTATTGTTCACTTGAAATATAAGTGTTTTAATAATTTTTAAAAGCATTATATGAATAACTTGAACATGCTTTAAAACCAAACTTTCGTTTTGCATTATGATACAGATTCTCATGTAAACATAAAAAAAAAAGGAATGTATGAGAATGTCTAGCAGATATTTTGTTTTCTCTCATATTGTTATATTTCATATGTCGGCTAGTGAAAAAAATGCCTGTTTGTGGCTTTGTGAATTTGGAAGAAAAACATGAAACATCATTGCCTCCTGAGCATTAGAATAAAATGGGACTAGCTACAAGTACTGTCTCTTTGTACGGTGAAATATAGCGCTAATAAAATTTCATTTGAGAGCGGACATTTAAGTGACCGCTATTTTTTTTCGACAGGCGTGTCTTCTTTACATACGTTTCATCAAATTGCCACATCTCTTACACGAACAATGCTTAAGGGGACGGTGGACGTTGAAATTTTTGTTATTTATTTATTGACTTAGAAACATGAAAATTTGTATAAATATTCTTCTTAATATTACTATATAAAATATCATTCAATTTTTTTTCAATTTTGTTATGATTTTGTATTTTTTTTTAATTTAATTTTTTTTAACGAAAATTTGAAAATGTTCCTTGCGTGCCATTTGTTCACATTTTTGATTAATTTTACATTATGATCACTCAAAAACACATTATGAACAAATTTGGGTATTCATTTTTAAATCTCTTAGAAAGTTAATTTTTAAAAAATATTTTTCTGCATTAAAACTTAATTTTCATCATTTAATTGGGTTATAATTTACTTTTAATTACTTTAATAAAGTTCAATTCTAAAATGCATACCCAGTTTCATTAAAAAATATGAAAGGTGTCCTCTTCTCAAATTTCATGCATCTCAAACAAAAATTAAGACGCATGGAGCATTTTAAAAATGTAAACCTTTGAAAATTCCGTTTCGAAAAAAAAATGCATTAAACCTTTGCTTACGGGTGGGACAGCGTCCATCCCAAACGAAGAACCTCCCAAAAAGACAGGTATTTGACATACCTTAACCCAAACATTTCGACCCCCTTTGCAGATATTGGCGTCCATGGAAATCGCCGGCAGAAGCATTGCACTGCTGCAGCAGTGACTTTTAGTGAAAATAATGAATAGAGTTCTAAACAGAAACTCTGTGGTGAGTTGCATTTTGTTAATTTGTTGAACGAATTACCGACATATTATTATAGCGGAGAAAAAGTGTTATTACCCAAAGATCGACCTACACTTAAATCTAATGCTATCTATTATCTATTTACAGTTTCACTTAAATCTAATGCGATCTATTATCTATTTAAAGCTTACAACAACGATGAGCTGAGAGCTAAATGGGAAAAGTTAATACCTCTTGCATATAGAGTTCTAAACAGAAACTCTGTGGTGAGTTGCATTTTGCAATTTGTTGAACGAATTACCGACAAATTATTAACGGAAAGGAAGTGTTATTACCCAAATATTGATCTACACTTAAATTTAATTCTATCCCAATAATTTTTCATAACCTTCCACATTATTTAACATCGAAAGTTAAGAAATGACAGTACGAATCACTACTGTGAATCTATAAAGTGCACCGTGAACTGGCTTCGCATTACTTAATTCTCTTGCATATAAGCGTAGCCAAGATCTAGGACAAAGGAGGGTTGACAGTTGAATGTGGTTTTACATTACAGCACAAAATACCTTTTCAAATATAATCCCTGCGCAGAACTAATGTAATTGTTTAATTGTTTGGAAAATATTGATTTTTCTCCAATTTTTAAGTTATTCTCTAAAAACGAATATATTCCTAAGGCGGAGCCAAGACGGGGTAACCTAATAAATATTAAAATCCAAAAAATTAAAATATACCCCAAAAGATAATAATATACTAAATTTATACATTCTAGCTGCTCCGGCTTTCAAGCACAGAATAGGCTTGCCCCATAAGGTTAAATTCAAACAGTTAAAATCTACCGAAAAGGATAGCGATCAACTAAACTTGAAACCCCTAGCTACTGCGATTATCGAGAACTTTTCAAAACCAGAGAATATTCTGATGGCGGGTTAAATACGGGATAGCCCGATACGGTTCAAAATCCAAGTAGTTAAAGTGTACTGCAAAATACAACCACATACCAAAATTGGAATTTTTTAACCTTTCCTATTCTCGAGTTATTTTTAGAAAACGAGTGCATTCCTACGGCGAACCCAATATGGACTAGCCCGATAATGTTCAAAATCTAAAGACTTAAAATATGCTCCAAAAGGAAATGATGTTCTGAATAATATTTTCTAGCTGCTTCGGTTTTCGAGATAATCTCAAAAAATGAGCAATTCCTATTGCGGGTCAAGGACGGGCTTGCCCAATAAGGATTCAAGTCTAAAGAGTTAAAATATGCCACAAAAGACAACGGCATTTTAAACTTGGAATTTCTAATTGCTTCGGTGCTGGTATCGAATACTTTGCAAGAAACAAAAACATTCTTACAGTGGGCCCAAGATGGATTATCTCTATAAAATTTAAAATCCAAAGAATTAAAATGTAAGCCAAAGGACAATGATATATAACAAATTTAGACATTCCAGCTGTGCTGGTTTTCGATTTAGTCTGAAAAAAATACTTCATTCCGATAGTAGACCCAGGACGGGCTAGCCCGATAGAATTTTACATCCAATGAGTTCAATTATACCTCAAAAGACAACGCCATGCTAAACTTGGAATTTTTAGCTTCTCCATCCTCGAAATATTCGCACAAAACGAGTGCATTCCTAACGCGGGCTTATGACTAGCTCAATAAGTTTCAAATGTTAGTTCAATAAGTTTCAAAATCTAAAGAATTAAAATATACCCCAAAAGACACAGATATCTAAAATATTCTAGCTCTTCTGCTTTTTGAATTATTTAAAAAAACAAGTGCGTTAATATGTCGGGCCCAGGACGGGCTGTTCCCATAAAATTTTAAAGTCGAAGAGTTAAAATACACTACAGAAGATAACGGCATGCCAAACTTGGCTACTCTATCTCTCCAGTTACTCTTGAAAACAATAGGATTCCTAAAGGAGGCCCAAAACGGGGTAACCCGATACGGTTCAAATTCGAAAGTACTAAAACTTACCTATAAAGGAATTGATATACTAACTTTTCATCTCATAGCTGCTCCGATTTCCGAGTTATTCTCGAAAAAAGAGTACATTCCCATTTCGAAGCCAAGACGGGCTAGCCTAATAAGGTTTAAAATCCAAAGAAATAAAATATACCCTAAAATGCTATGATATACTAAATTTAAGCATTCAGCTGCTACAGCTTCGGAATTATTCGCAGAGATCAGTGCATTCCCTTTGACGGACCCAGGACGGACTAGCCTGATAAGGTTTTTAATTAAATGAGCTAAAATACACTTCAAATCCCGATCCGGTTCAAATCCCCGATCCGGTTCAAAATCCAATGAATTAAAATATGCCCCCCCCCCCAAAAAAAAAAATGATTTATTAAATTAAGATTTCCTATTTCCTCTGATTTTCGAGTTATTCTATAATAATGGGTAGAGTCCTATGTTGGGCCCAGAACGGGCCCAATAAGCTTTAAAATTGAAAGAACTGAAATATACCACATGAGGAAACGTCATACCGAATTTCACATTATTGTGATGAATGAACCTGGTCATTTTGGACCTCAAAAGTTTGAAGGAACATCAGATCAAGTTAAATAAAATTTTAAAAATAAAAATATATCCTTAGCTCAATATCTATGAAACGCAAATGACTTTTTGTGTATACCATTTATAATAATCACACTAAATTTCACACAAATTCTTCAGTTATTTCCAAAGATATCGGTCATTTCATTTGCATTAAATTCCCTGGCTTTTGATCTCTTATTCGAGGTCGGCGCTATCTAGCGGTGGCGGCTTTTTGGGAACCCGTTTCGCCTTGGTAGGTCGGCACACTGTCTTTTCTAGGCACTGTACCTATGGTATCACAGAATCAAATAAAATCGGATTTTCTATTTACCCCTCCCCTTCCTGGTGGCTGAGAAAAGGCGGTTCAAAAAGCCTTTCCATACCCTTCAAAAGCTTCTTGATCATTGACCTAGAAGGCTGAATTTTTGCGAACTTATAATACTTATTTTATTCACCCTCCCCCCTCCACCGGGGTAGAAAAAATGAAGGGATGTCTCTAAAAGTGTTTTTAGACTTCCAGATTGACTCCAGCCCTGCTTCCTATAAGAAATTATATACATTTGAAATATTGCCAATAGTGTTCAATTATTGAAAATAAGTTTCAGAAATTATCTGCAAGATTTAATTGAAAATAGCCAGAATATGTATAAATTGCTTATATGACTACGCCCACGTTTGACCACTTCCATTTTTAGCATTTCGATTTTTCTTGTGGTACTGAAATAGTGTTTATTTGCAATACATATGAAAGAGGATGGGGTGGGGGTAATTTTGAGCCGGAGAGTCTCATTCCAAATCAATGTTTCGGCAGGTGCTTAAATAACTAAGGAAAAATATCAAAATTGAAATAAGTTTTCTGTGTGAATTTCATATTGGAATTAATACACACTCACAGACAATGAAAGTTGCGCACTAACTAAGAAGGAAGCATAGGATGGACCTGAAATTTTATTGATGGAAGGTTACAGATGAATGATATACATGATCACAAAAACAGCGTAGCAGAACACGTATAGAGTGAGCTGTGGTACACAGTCCGGTCATCCTCAATAGCGTTTCGCACCGCCTCGTGCTGCGATACAAGCAGCAATACGGTCCGGCATGGTGTCGAACAGACGCGTGATGTTGTCCTGCGGCAGATGAGTCCATACCTGTTGGACGTTACGTTCCAAATCCCGAAGATTGCGGCAATCAGGCAGCTGACGTTTCAACTGGTCCCACACATGCTCCATAGAAGGTGGATATGGGGAGCGGGCAGACCATGGAAGTTCATGACTCAGGCAGGCCTGGGCTACCCGAGCCGTGTGCAGCCGGTCGTTATCCTGCTGGAATTGAGCACCTGGAATTCCAGCAACGAATGAGGGCATATGGGGTCGTAGAGTTTCATTCACGTACCGCTGGTCCGTCAATGTTCCAGGTACTAATACTAGAGCGGATCGGCTGTCGTAGGTTATGGCTCTCCAGCCAATGATGCCTGCAGTGGGGCTGGTGGGGCGCTCGATAACGAAGTTGGTATTGCGGCGTTGTGCAGGGACCTCCACACCCGGACACGCTGATCATCGGTCCCCAAAACGAAGCGGTACTCATCGCTAAACACCACCACACATGGCCAATCTGTGGCGTTCCACGTTGCTTTGGCCCGGCACCACTGCAACTGGAGCCGCCGATGTCCCCGTGTTAACAGCAGCACACGTAAGGGACGTTCGGATCGCAAGTTTGCTAGATATGGTTGATGGGCACACAGGAGCCTCTACGTGTGCCTGTATCGCTGATAGGGTTGCCGTGGGCTCCATACGTGCCTGCTGCACGATCCTTCTATCCTCTCCACTCGTGGTATGCTTGGTCCGCCCAGAGTCGGTCTTTCGTGTCTCGGTGGCGTTCCGTAACCAGTGCTCTTACTCTTGATGTATTTCACCCTAACGGTGTTTTTTCTGGCCCAGAGCTGTGCTCTGCCGCGTGTTGTTAACTCTTTTTTACTTTCCAGCCTCTTTTAATAACTTCCTTTTCAGAGTCCCGCATAAGTTTTTCAAATTCACATGTTAAATTGCAGGACAGAAGCTCGCAGACTCCTTGGAGTGGGACAGCCCTTAAAAGGGAGGTATTTAGGTATGTTTTGGGTCGACCAGGTTGGTTTGGCTCTAGCTATCCCCACCTCGTTTCTCTCTTTACTAATCCTTGCCTTTCAGATCCTTTCTCCAGCTTCCCGGATCATGTGTAAGTGTTTTCGCCCTGTGCGCGCTTTAGTTTTAGTTTTGTTTAGACTAGTTAAGTTGCGCTATGCGCTTTATATTTATCACCTGTATTTTAGTTAAGCATTGCCTTTTATGTTCTCTAGTTTATCAGATAGTTCGGCTATTGCTTATCCTGCCTGTGATAAAACGTACCTTCCTTGGAATTAACTTATATTTGGGTTACTTTCTCAGTATTTGTCCTGTAAATGGGATCCTTTAAGACCATTAGGTTTTAGATTTAGTTTTTAAGTAGATATTGCTTCCATGTATTATTTCTATTAAGGATGGTCTGACAGCAATTGGGTTTGGGCTAGTGAGAGGGCCCTTGTCCTTGAGTACTTTTTTTCCTTAGTATAATTGTCAGTAGTAGTCGTTATTAGAGTCATCCTTGGTTTCGCCCTCTGGCTGTCTTGCACTGTGGCAAGCACTCAAGGCTCCGGACGGCAGTTTTTTTTTAGTGTGGACATCAGAGTCCTTTTCTTGAGCGGCCCTTCTTAGTTTCAATTTCCTGTCTTTTCTTCTTAGGTTAAGTTAACCTGGCAGTACAGGTTTATGTCCGGGTTACGATAGTGCCTCTTTAAGTTGTATGCTGCCTCTGCATAACTTCCGAGGGATAGAAAGTCGAAATCCTCTCCGAAATCACAAAAATTTATTGCTGGTGCCAAAAGTTTGGCTTGTTTTGACTTTTTTGGTCAGTCACTGCATTCGACATTTATCCTTTCCCGTACTTCTTGGGTGCCCCTGAACTCCCCATGCAGTTGTGGCGTTTTTGCTCAGGCTTCCTCAGTTAAGCGAAGTTCGCTTGAGGTCCCCTGTGTGTTTTTGTTTTAATCTGCTGTTTCCTGGGGATGTGGTGTGTGTGGTTAGTAGATCTTTCAGTTACACAGACTATATTTGGCGTTGAGTCTTTTCATGGTCCTCTGACTGGCTCTTTATCCACATGTTTTCTTCTACGCCTCAGTCTTGTCGTCTGTAGACAATTCCCAGTGGTGGGGAATTAATCCTGTAAACCGAGAGGTTGGCCAAGTCCTCACTGCTCTCTGCAAGTGCTCCCAACACCGTCGGACGGTATAGTCCGAACGATCCACTTGACGGGGTATCCGCCACTATAACCACCATGCGGTTTTCAGTCCGATGATCAAGCCTCTCTCTAAGTCCGTCAGATATGGAAGTTTCTGGCATCTGCCCACCATTCTTTTCACTCCAAACTCGTACTTGAGTCGGCCGAAGCTTTTCACATTGATGGTGCGTCGATTACACGCTAGTTTATAAGACCGCTGGCTCATGCTTGCAGCTGCACTCACGGGTGTATGGTCATGCGCAATCACACCAGACTAGGATAATTTACATACCAGCCCGCTCTCTAGCTATTTACATCATTTCGTGGTTGTACCATGTTTTCTGCTTGGTGCACAACTTTCACTGTCCGTGAGTGTATATATATATATATATATATATATATATATATATATATATATATATATATATATATATATATATATATATATATATATATATATATATTATTTTTTTTGCCTACAGTTCACATATACTGCTATATTTTATATAAAACATTATTTCGTTAATCGCTGATGTAAATGAATTTGCATCTAGCGAGCTGCTCCAAAATAAGGTCGCATTCAATCGGAATAAGGCAATCAAATAATCTCGGAGACACACTTCAGGAAAATATTGGTTCACAATGAGGAAACGTGGGAAATTACATATACTGCATACATTACATGTCTGTACATCTGAAGGACTACCTAACCGCGGGCCAGAAGTGGACTGTGAAAAATTTTTATAACATGCTCTTCAATAAAACCTTACACGATCTTCAAACATTTCAAAGAAATTATTATTTGAATTTTGTACAATTTCTGTAGGAAGTTCTAGCATAAATTATTAGCATTTAGGACTTAGGACGTCTTATTATTAGCATTTTGGTTTTTACCCGGGGCGTGTTGACATGTTTTTAAATGTAGGCATATTTCTAAAATTTTTTTAACTGTAACTTCTTATTTAAAATTTCTTCTAATCTGTATTTGAAACATGTTTTAATATTTACCACTTGAGGTTATTTTTTAACTGTCACTTTGTAGCACTGTGTTTCTATATGGTGGAGACTTGGATGGATCGTCGCCTGCTTGGGTATCACACATTTCGGTGGTGAGTATGGCAATAATGCGCTACTTTTTAATACTTTAATGCTAGAGAATATGAGTATTCTCCTTTATCTAATACATAGCTACATATTTTGTAATTTGTTAATGCTGAATATTACTACTGATTATTTTGCCATTACTTTCTTACTTTCTTAATCTCTTTCCATTAGTCTGGAATTCAAGGATTTTTCTTCCGTTTTTTTTTAATTTCTCAAAGACTTGGGAATACAACATTTCTGTTAGAAACCTCACTGACTGACTTAGAATGATGCAAAGTTAATATACTTCACCTTGTTCTCAGTTAATAAGTAACACGTAATCGATATGGAGATTACTGAAATTAATCTTTGAGATTATGCAGTAATTTCATCGTCTAACTTAGAAAATTTCCTGAATTTTTCAAAGTCATAATTTTAAAAGAATTACTATCATTCTGAAATTCTATTTCTATTTTCCCTGTATTTCATAGTTTATGAAAAAGAGAATAATTACAAAGCGATCAGTATATCATTCATTGTAGAGTGAGACGTTTTGAGCAGTTCTAAGCACGAATCAACCATTTTCCTTAATCTCTGTGAGAATGATATGATTTTCTGATGAATGATATGATATAACAGTTGCAAAAGTAAAAACTTTGTTTTATTAATCAGTATTTCGTATGTTTATTTTTTTTCAAACGTATCCCTTGTGTAAAAAAAGAATTGGAAAATCTTACAAAAGTTTACATAGCTTTTGTTTTTAGTTTAAACACAAATGAATCTAAAAATAAATTACAGAGAGTGTATTTGATTAAAATGTCAAATATCATTTTTTATCTTGCATGTGAAACAAAGTAATTTATTCGAATTGGAAGTAAATAAGAAATCGTAGCAAAAACAATTGCGTGGTATTAGGATTCAATTTTAAATAAATATAAAAAAACTTCCTATAATGAACTTTATAGATCAAAAAATAAATAACATTTGTTTGGATACCCCTTGACATTTAGAAACAGGATTATTGATTACGTTAAAGTAATAACATTATATTTGGGATTACAGGTTTGAATCAATTAAGCAATCCGTTTAAAGTATCAAATATTGGTGTTTTAAAATGTTCCGTGTAATTTTGAAATCTTATTAAACGCAAGAGATATTTGTTTTGGAATCTATATAAATAAAATTAAAAATCTATATAAATAAAATTAAAAATATGTCTGTTTATTTGTCCCATCATCGCGGGAGAAAGGCTGAACCAAATTTGATGAAATTTTGTGGGTAGCCTTAAAATAGTACCACATAAAATTTAATCCAAGTTTCGAGTTTCTAAGACCAGGAGTTGTCGAGATATTAATGAACAACGAAACTTTTTCCTAGGAGTTCTACTCTCTAACTCCCTGGTTCCTCCAAACGGAAAGGTTGGTAATCGTTTGTTTGAAACGTGAAAGTGAATGAAATTTTATCTCTGAGTTGGGTGGGAGTATATTGCGCGTATTAGTCACTTTTGAAAATCGCAGGTTTGAAACATAAATTTAAATGGATAATTTATCACCATGGTCTATTTTTCACAGGCTTTTACTCAACAATGAAAAGAATTAAGAAATCAAAATGGTTATTTAATTATTAGTATTTTATGAGGAAGATTCTATCTTATATCATGTTGCATGGTAACGCAATTAAATTAAATGTGTTTGTTTATGTTTAATATTATTTTTTTTATTTGAATAATAAATAAATGGATATAAAAATATATCTAATGAATGAACGGTTTGATTTTTCTTTTAATTATATTAATTGCTGACTGAGTACATCACTTTTATTTATTTTGGCAAAAAGTTTTCAAGCTTATATATTGTGTTTAGCTAATAAACTCATTTAGCCGATTGTTGAAACAGAAGAAGTGTAGAACGGGTATATCTTCCTATACAATTTTAGTGTTTTCATTTAGTATATACAATAGGGACTAGGATGATTTTGTTCAGATCTGCAAATTCAGAGCTACGAGTTTAGCGGGATATCGCTAACTTGGCAACTTTTCTTAAACGTTTTCAAACTGACGGAAATGCCGCCAAATTGATATAAACGACGCAAATCAATGAAATTTATTTTGCTTTGTTAGGGGAGAGTACTGAAATGATGTTTAGTTAGCAATTGTCTGTCAGTCCAACCGTCCTACTTAGTAATACATTTAGAGAATTTTTAAAATGTCACCAAATTGATAAAAATATTTGTAAATTCATAAAATTATCTTGAAATTGATAAAATTGCACTATATAAATGAAATGAATTGTGTTTTGTTAGGAATAGTATTGGGATGGTGTTTCGTCAATTTGTCTCCAAGTGGGACTGTCAGTTGTACAGTTCCACTTGGCGATAAATTTGGCGATTTTTTGAAATGTCGCTAAATTGACGAAAATTTCGCCAAACCTTCCAGAGAAATAGCATGATTCAGACGATATTTTTCCACCAATTTATTTGAAGCAAATGATATCATGTCGCTTAGCAACGGATTTAAATCCAATGTGTTTATGCGGCAGGCGATTTTTATTAAATCTTTTCCGATTTGAATAATGAATATATGTATATAAAATAAATTTAATTGACATTGCATTTTTTACCGGATAATATCAATTACGTTCTTCAGGTTTAAACAGTATTATTATTGATATTTTCGGGGATTATTGATTCAGGGATTATTGATATTTTCAAGTTATTATGTCATTGTTTTATTATGACAAAAATTGTTTAAACTCATATATTGTACGTTGTACGAGTAATCTTCTACAAATGCGCTAGTATATTTTCTAATCTACGAGAATATATGTAGTGCAGGTATATTGGCATATATTTTGATATATATTGGCATATATTGGAATCAATTACGACCTTCTGGTATAAAGATTACGGGGATTAGTGATATTTTCAATTTATTACGTCATTTGTTTTATTTTGGCAAATATTTTTGAGACACATATTGTAATACGGGTCATCTTCTATTAACACACGGACATATCTTTTAATCTACGACATTATGAGTAGTACGGGTCAAGTTGCACTTCCCATATAATTTTAGCACTTTCATTTTGGCATATATTGGAAACAATTACTGCCTTCAGATTTGAAGAATACGGATTTATTGATATTTTCCATTTATACATGTAATCTACTAATACAGGTTATATCTTCTAATATTCGTGTATATAAGTAGTGCGGGTCCCATACAATTTTAACGCTTTTATTTTGCATATATTGATTCAATTCCATATTTTTTGTAAATTTGCTTACAAAAGAAACCAGAATGTTTTATTCTTCAGCTCTGCCCGTGAAGATAATTCTGTGTAGCAAGTGCAGAGATTCTTCAACTTCTTTTTAAGTGCATTAAATTAAATATTTTAACAGAATATTTTGATTAAAAATGTCATTTAGTATACTACAGGAATTTGCACATGATTGTGAATTTTGAATTTGTTTATGTTATATACTCCGTAGGAAGGACGGGTATGCTGCTACTCTATATAAATAAATTCGTCTGTTCTCTCATCCGCATGGGAGAGCGGTTATACCGAATTTTATGGAATGTTTATGGGTAGCCATGATATAGTCCCAATAAAAATTTAGACGTCTGTCTGTTCTTCTGTCTTCATATCCTGCCGGCTAGTTTGTTATACTGAGATAATTATATAATTCTCCGAAAAAACGGAATCCAATTGCTATTTGAGCTTCTAAACTAATATAACCTAATCGTGTTTGAGCGTCTCTTTAATAATTGCAAGTCAAAATCCGATAACGTGACCCAATCATTATTTGTGTCTCTATCTCTAAAATTATTGAAGCTTTTATCAAGGAACGATATTAAAAAAATCTTTTAAAATGCAGACAATGCTAAAAAAATGAAAATTTTGCTAGAGTTTTCTTATTATCCGTCGTTTATTACAACTATACGTGCATGCATTTTTTTTTGCAACAGCTGCATAGTACAGCAAAGAAGATATTATTTAATTGCGAAATTGCTATTATTGTAAAAATTTGTAAGTTGCGCATCCGTTTCTCTGGCTGTCTGTATTATCTCTATTTCTCTGTATCAGCTGTCTTGTCTGTTTCTTTGTATTATCTCAGCACGGCAGAACTCATTGATTACTTTTTTGTGAGAGTTATTATAAAATTTTAAGAAGAAAGACGAAAAATATTAAAAGTTCTCCACAGATTGTGAGTGTTTGTTTATACTATATATATTCCGTACCAACAGTGGACATACCGCTAGTTATATAGTTTCCAGTGGCTTAGCGCCCATTGAGGCTCAGAAGCTGAGCCTTCCCTGTTTATAATCTAATTTAATGGCACTTTTATTTATTATATTTTTTGATATAACATTGCGAATATATGTCTTTTTTTTAGAAAACAGTTACATTTTACTTACTTAGAATGAAATGTTTCAAAGTATTTTTACTATTAAAACGCATATCTAGAGGCTGAAATCATCTAGCTTTTACGGGTCATTGAAAGAAGCATGGTATTAGCTCCACTCTTCTGTTAAATTCCGCCCTAGCCAATAAGCTAGAACACCGCCTCCTTTAGACGCTGCCTGTTCAGTCAGCTGCTGGCTCTGATTTTGAGTTATGACACATTGTACCGCGCCGTGTTCATGCGGAGTACGATCACGTTAAACATGTGGGTCCGAAAGTCCTTCCGAGAGGTTGGTGGTAGGGGAAGGAGGGTACGGTCCCTGTGGATGCCTCCCCCACTGGGTTCCGGTCTAAATTGGGTGGCACTTCCCGACCGTCCAAACAGTTACCTTACACCTTTCTGGTAGGTCGGACGGTCTGGGTTTCAACAACAACAACATTGTACCGCGTGGTGGGTGACCACCTCGGAACACCACGTGCTGTTGGCCATCTCGGGTGCGGTATCCCCGTGGTTTGCGCGCTAGATTTGCACGCTACCACAAATGCCGCCGTGTTCATGCGGAGTACGATCACGTTAAACATGTGGGTCCGTATGTCCTTCCGAGAGGTTGGTGGTAGGGGAAGGAGGGTACGGTCCCTGTGGATGCCTCCCCCACTGGGTTCCGGTCTAAATTGGGTGGCATTTCCCGGCCGTCCATACAGTTACCTTACACCTTTCTGGTAGGTCGGACGGTCTGGGTCTCAACAACAACAACATTGTACCGCGTCTCCGACCGTCCAAACAGTTACCTTACACCTTTCTGGTAGGTCGGACGGTCTGGGTTTCAACATTGTACCGCGTCCGGCCGTCCAAATGGTTGCTCGTGTCCTTTGGATGAGTCGGACGGTCTGGGTCTTCTACATTGTACCGCGTAAGTCTTTCCGAGAGGTTGGAGGTAGGAGAAGGAGGGTACGGTCCCTGTGGATGCCACCTCCACTGAGTTCCGGTCTAAATTGGGTGGCACGTCCAAACGGTTACCTTACACCTTTCTGGTAGGTCGGACGGTCTGGGTCTCAACAACAACATTGTACCGTGTGAGGGCGCCCCTTGCGTCGAATGTTTTTTGCGGTTTATCCATAGTTTTAGATTGGTTTACGGTAGAAAAACCTTGAAATTTAAATTTTTCGTTTTTTTTTTTTCCACTTTTATCACTGGATTTAATCCTTAAGTTTATTGTTAATTTGATTTTAAAGTTAATTTTATTGCTGATTTGATTTTATCATTGTATGTTCTTATATATATTTTTATATTGAAATCAAGGTTGTGTGTATCAAGGGAAAATTAAGGTATGTGTATTTTATTTTATTATGAATTTGTTTCATTTTATTGAAAAAAATTGTCAAAAATTATAGATTTTCAATATAAAGGATTTTTTTTTTATGTAACAATAGTGTAGTCAAATACAAATTCTGGATGCTTTTATACACACAAATTTTTAATGCAATTCAATTTTGCTATTTGAATGAAACTTTTTATTTTATAAAATAATATAGTAAAACTTGTTTTCACCACTCTCATTTCTCGGTTGCATCCTAGGCAGGTGATCAATATACAAAGGGCAGTGATCTGAAGTTTTTAATATTGTAGAGTCATAAAATACTTATCATGGTTATGTTATGAATAAAAAATACACAACTACATACTTTAAAAAATGATTATGAGTCTGAAGGGAAGGGGGTGTAACTTTTTATGTGCTAAAATATAGATATTGAATAAAAAAAAAAAATTTAGAGCACAATTCTTATTAATGTGGCCTAAATATAAAATTTTAACTAACATAAATGACCAGCCTATTATAGCTTAAATTAGGCAATCAGTTTTATTGAAAGTACTTTTACAATAGACATACGTGAAAGAGATTAATTATTAAAGCTTTAACAAAATTTACATTATAATCAATATAAAATTATAATTGAAATGATTTTTTTATTTAAAAAAATAGCTTACTTTTAACTTTCGTAAATGAAAAGATAGAGTATATCTAATGTTTTACCATATCTGAAGAAGTGTATGATTGGAAACTCTACGGGTGAGCTGCTTTTATGTCCCAAAATTGTATTCTGATATATATAGCTTGTATTGAAGCAAATTTCCCCATGACTGCTTCGCTTTCCTGGGAACCTCGTTTCCACATTCCTACATATTTTGCATCCCTGGGAGAGGGGGGGGGGGGGGGGGGTCATACATAATCTATACTCATGTCCTAAAGCTAAGAATAATTATATACATTTCAATAGGAGAAATATACATTTTGCTCTGCCACTCTTAATGTACTTTACATAGAAAAAAACTTTCTGCAGGAAATAAAAGAACTTAGAACACTTAGCAGATACACAATAAATTGAAATATTGCATATGTATTTCATGAAGTGTATATCCATGATTAAAAATTGAAGTAGAAAATTCATCGAAAAATGATTTGGAATAATAAATTTCTTCATATAAAAACATGAAAATTCATTAAAGAATAACTTTTCACTTTATCACAAATTTATTATCTCAGTCATTTTTCTATGATTTTTATGATTTAACTTGTATATAAATTTTTGATGAAGGATTAAATACATGTAAAATTTCAATTTGTTGTAGTTTTGTTAAATGTTTAAAGCCCTTTAATTTCAAGTAAGTATTTTTTCTTTAATTACAAAGTGGGTTTATGAGATATTATATGGAATATAATTCTTTCTTCCAGTCTCCTGGCTTGTGGTGTTCGGAATTTTTTTTCTTATAAAGAAATTATTATCAAAAGAATTGTAAGGAAAGAAAAATCATAAAACTAAATTAAAAAAAAAATTTTGATCATAAAAATCTTTTTTTTTTTTGTAACCAATAAAAAACGTCGCATATTCTAGTTTCACTATGTCCTCGTGTTTTTATACCTTTGCTTTCGCATATATCATGATTGTAAATTAAATATTAAACCCTATTTCAAGCACTTTTATATCCCTTTTCAATATTAAGCTGTACCACTGTATTCAACCGATGTAGCGCCATCTACCGCAGAACGTTGTCCCTACGTAAATCACCATTTACTAGGGAGAGACGGCTGACTGAACAGGCAGCGTCTAAAGGAGGCGGTAGCTAGAAGTATAAGCTAGCTTTGAGGAAGGCGTGGCTATTTCCCCCCTTATTTTCAATCCTTTACAAACAACGTAATGACAGACAATGATTGGATATGGGACGTGGCGTTTCAAGAAATAAAATTTCTCGGGCAGAGCGAATGGATCCGCTATTTCGGGTCAAACATGGTTCTATTAATTAATCATCGCAGAAAAAAGTCATATGTGATACTAAAAAATATGAGTCATTTTCCACAGATAACATGACATTCGCCTAAATTTAAACAATACCAAGACAAGGAAGCACACTAATAATGACTACCATGAAACAAAAGTAGTTTGTGAAGTAGACTTAGTCATACCAACACTATGGCGAAGCATCTGTTTGCGTATTTGTGAGTTATAGAAAGAATAAATCTGATTTCCCTTTAGAAATCACGTTACAGGAGAATCTCAGTTAAACAAAAGCCCTTGATAATTTCCTAGCGGATTTTTAGTATATTGTGGTTATGATATTTTTAAGTTTTTAAAGTATAGTAATTGTAAATAATTAATATACAAAATTGTTTAAGTACATTGTTGACTGAAGTGTTTTCACCCATTTGCATTGCACTCCTTTGAATTGCTTTATTTCATTAGTTCTAGCTGTTTATATTATTTACAAAACTGATATATTTTTTCTATTATTTGGTAATAATATTCTAATATATTTCTACTTCATACATAAGCTCCTGTAAAACTTTTTCTAGAAGGGGGGAGGGCAAACTCAAGCCAATGATGTACAATATCGACAGACCTGATGTTCGCCTTTGTTATATTAACGTCCAAGGGTGTGTGGCACCCCCCCCCCCCCTTTTATATCCTCTAAGGGCGGCCATGACTTCCTATTTAATAAAATGATTGTAAAAGTTCATCTAATTTAGAAATAAGAAAACATTTAAAATGCCATATCTTGTATTCATCTTACATAGGTAACATTTTAAGTCTCGTGCATTTCATGCACTCTTTGCATTTTTATTTAAAATTATTTTATTTTATTCACCAATAAATAAAACTTTTTGAAATAATACTTATGGAAATGCAAATTCCAATATCAATTTTACTTGTAATACCAAATTTTTTGCCAAATTTTCAGCCTCCCCAGTCAAAAATCTCACGCTACGCTACTGATAGTTTTCATCGCCATTCTTTTTATACAAGCAATGAAAGACAACTTTGGGGCGTGTTTTGGAAATTTTTCGAATTTTATAGATTGGCTAAGTACTTCACAAGTTTCGCGCTTATTCCAGACTTTTCTACAGAGATTATGTAAGCTAGTTATCGTTCAGTTGGGTTGTTGGCGTGATACGTGTAAAAGTATCTGCCAAATTCAATTTTCAATACAATATACAATTTTTTTGTCGATAAAAAGGGATCGATACCTACTCTAAACTCCAGTAAGCGCTTTCCACATGCGCCGACCTCATGCCGTCCTGGCTCCATCGTCGATAACTTTCGAGTTAGTTGTCCGATTCGCCCGATATAAAGTTTATTCTTTAAATGTATCAAAACTGTATAAATCCCCCTCCCCCACCAAAAAAAATATTTTACTTTCCTTAAATACATAAAGTATAAGAAAAGTATTGTGACGGGGTCGAAAATTCGAATTCGAGTTTTCGACGGGAGAGCACGTTTCAAGCATCTCTGATCACGAATCAAACATTTCTGAAGTGACGTCTCTCTCTCTCTCTCTCTCTCTGTGTGTGTAAGTCAGTGAGTCTGTGGAGACGATAACCGACGAACGAATGGACCGATTCGAACGAAATTTGGTACAAAAATCACAATCCGTAAACGCTGGAAGCATATTGTTTTTATACGCAATAGAATGTTCAGAACCCTCCTAAATTTTCGAGTGCAATTTTTAAAAAATCGTCAAAAAATCAAAACCGGTAATAAAATTACGCAAATAGACATTTCTTATGTAATTTTTCATTAGAAAACGATTGAGATAAATTTTAGAATGCTAACATGAACTGTTCTCGAGATATTGCAGAATTTTTCAAAAAAATTATTAAAATGTCATATAAAATAAAAAATATATATTTCCTATTGAGAAAAATGTTCACTTTTCATATATAATATCATGCGATAAATTGGGTGACATCATTCTCGTGGATATAGCTCGTTATGAAAAAAGATACTTTGAGTAATACTTTTGTATTTGAACGTCAATAGTCATTTATCTGCTGTAAGAATAACGTATTTCTTCGTCCATAACGCTTGGCGAGATTTTGGCGAAGAATTTGGGGGAATGTCGCCAACTTGGCGACTTTTTTAAATGTTTCTAAATTAGCGAAAACTCGCCAAATGGATGAAATGGCGCTAAATCAATGACGACTCATTGATGATGACGACAGGGAAAATGACGACTGTTTGACGAAAATTCAATATCTTGGAAGGAATATAAATAACTACTATAAAAATAATCTATTTTTTTTTACTGTAAAAGTAGTAAATTCATTGCATTATATAAGGAAAGTCATGTGCTGCCCACATCAGATTTTTTTTTCAAAAATCAGAATATATCGATGCTTTTCTTTTGGTACCTTATACCATTGTGACATACATCATAAATCAACCCTTTTTCATTTGAAATATACACAAATACGATGTTTCACATAAATATTTAACGAGTAACAGTGGTACTCCATAATATTTTTGCTGTTCTGTGGGAAATATATATGTGTATTATCTTGAGAGACCAGTAAATTCGAATATCTTGTTATATTTACAGGCAGTATCTTTGAATTTTTCAAACATTCAAACGATAAAAAGAAATACAAAGAAAAGAGAAAATAAGATGTATTCTATATTGTTGGCCTGAAAATAACGAAAATGAACTATGAAAGCGATCAGAATTTTATAGCATTTGCCATCTCAGCTGTGAACTTGATTATGTGGAAGTGAATTTTCTGTTCAAAATAGAATGTATTGTCTTTATTTCTTTTGGGAATGCTATTATTTCGCGCGTGATAAAAAAAGTAAATTTTCATAACTGTATAAACTGGATGGAATTGCATTTTCAAGACAGAGACCGGAGCGGAATGGATCACCTATCGTTTGGAGCAAACTTTGGGGAAAATGATAAAAAAAATGGAGGAAATGATAAGAAACAAAAATCAGACAATGGAAGGTAATTTATTAAAATATTTTTAAACTTACACAAAATATGAAAAAACAAAAAAATTCAAAAAGTTTATTCTGAAAACGAAATTTGCGAAAACACGTTTACTGTTCCATTCTGCTCCACATGCAATATAGAGTTACTCACTTTTTCTCTACTTTATGGCTGACAAAGTTTACAGATAGGCTCGGATCCCTCCATTGCTTTCTATTCTGGCACATGAGTTATGTGTCCACTATTTACACTCAATATATGAAACCCAACCTTCATTTGAATTTGAATACAGTTCATTATAATTTACAACATGATGCGTCTTATTTTTTTTTCTTCAAATTTCATCACTTTTCTCTACTTTTTCATTCTACGCTTCGGATAAAGTATTTTTCACGTAGTTTTTTTCTCTTTTTTTATGCAACAAATTTCCCGTCCATATTTTTAACACTTTACAACAAAGTTGAAAAGTGTTTATGACTTTGTTCATTCTGTCTGTCTGTCTGTCTGTCTGTCTGTCTGTCCGTTAGCGTGATAACTGCCGTAAAAATGACTTAATCAAAATGAAATTTTAGTATGTTGTTCAGACGGTCTGTAGGACCTACGGGAATATAAATGAATAATATCACCCAATTAGTTTTGGATTGAACCCGGGTTGAAAAAATGAAATACATTGAACCCTATGGGACCTAATTTTTTAAACATTTTTTAAGCGGATTTAAGATTCACAAATTGCTTCAAAAATTTTAGGTAATATTCAAGTTGTTCCATAAAATATATAAAAAAAAATTCAGCGAAATATATTCAATAGTTTTTTAAATAAAAATTAAAATAATAATTACACCTCTTATATGAAACGATCACGTGACCATGAAATGAAAATATCACATGATCCACTTCAAAATGATATATGGCATCCATCTTGTTTCAAAATCGGGATTTTTTAAGTTCTTTTTAATTCATAATGAGTGTTGTATCCGTCCTAAAACTACTTTATTTTTACTTAAATTCCGTGCATCTACATACTGTACACAACGCAAATACAATATATTTGAGTTTAAATGATTATCCACATTGGATTATTTCTACAACGAAGCCTATTTTTTACTTATGTAAAATGTAAACAGCAAAATATGTAGAATGAGTTGTATTAGAATTGCTGTATTTCTTTAACGCAAAATAATTTAGCCCATGGAGTCTGAATGGCTGATATGAATGAAATATTAATTGATTTTATAAAGAGAAGGACTATTTTTTTCGCTGAAGTGTTAAGCATAGAGTTTAATTACTTGTAGCTCCATGGTCTTAATTTTTAAATAAAATAAATTGTTATAGTATTGTGATGAATGAAATGAATGGGAAAAAGTTATGAATGAAATGCTGTTTTTATAGAGAGATTCAGGCGTGTTATTTTTTCCATGACGTCATTTGAATTAATTTCAGTTGTTTTCGATGAAGTTTTCAAATATAATAAATTATCTTAGTATTGTGATAGTTTTAAAAATATTACCATGAAATGTATCGCATTTTAGAGGTATTTAAACCAGGCAATTTATATTTCAATGCCGTCATTTGAATGAAGTTCATTTTTTTCGATGAAGGTTTAAGTTTTCAAATATAATAAATTAATGTAGTATTGTGATAAGTTTTAAAATATTACCGAGGAATGTATTGCATTTTAGACTTTTTAAAATAAAATTGCATTGAAGTTGGAAAGTGTTTCATAATCAATGCTTTAAGCATGATTAATCTTTTTTGTTCTAAGTTACTTATATTCTCTGTTCCGCCCTAAACGCGTTAGCTAGGAAAGCGGGGACAACCATAGCCGCCATTTTTGTTTCACAATAGCGTCAAGTAAAACCGTACTTGAAAACATGCTGCATCCATAGTGAAATAAAAGTCAGAGAAATAAAAATGTGAAACGTGATTTACGTTAGTTAAAAAATTTCAAATTATTACGACAGCATACGTTGTTTGGCTACATTTTTCGAAAAACTATGTCAACGATGGGGAGTAATCAACACATTTTCATTGAACGACGCACAGTGTGCGAATGCAGAGTTTCAGAGAGTTCTAGACTACCCCAGTGTCCCTATAGGAAATAGACCCTCAACCCCAATCTACCCCGGCAACCCGCCCCGTTCTAGTATCCCTTACGTGAAATACAAAGTTCGCATTTCAAATAAAATAATAGAATGCTTTTCGCAAGATAACCATTCTACGAAAGACATTATTTTATTTATATTTACAGTGTATCAAATATTAAGAACATTAAAATCTACTAGAATTTAGTACATTGTAGTATAGTAAATATTTATAAAGAATTAAATGGATTTATTAGGTACAACGTAAGAAACAATGACACATATCAATATATAATGACAATCTATATTGTTAAGTAATGTCCTCTACATTAGTCCATTTATTTCGGAATAGAAAAATTAACTAGTTAACCTCAGTTTTACTATATACAACAAACAGAAATATGATACAGATATTAACTTATTAACCTAATATAGTTATTAATTTATCTAAATTCAATCTACCAAGGTCGCAAGACAGATGATCGCCAGGTGCAAGCAATAAAACTACAACGAAAAGTTAATGAATTCATAAACAAAGAGGTCCCACATGTCAAATTACTGATGTTTTCAAAAATCATAGATAGAAAATCTATAGAATTACTCTGTGAAACTCAAATGAGAATCTTACATTACAAGTTGGCGATATTTTATTCATTTCTTGTAAAGGTCAAGTGACATGGACTTCAAAATGACTGTAAATTGTGTTTTTCAAATAAGTGTAATAAATAAATTGAAAAAATATAAAAATATCGCGAAATATAATCTCTTGCTTTTCTTACAAATTATAAAAATTTTAGATACTATTGAATACAACTTTTGTTTTAATTTATGGCTAAACAAACAACGGATTATTTATTTATAAAAAAATTATTATTCATCTAGCTATATATGGATTACTTATTTATGGTAAATAATACATATATGGTTACATAAATAATGAATTTATGGCCATATAAATCCATTATAATTAAACCATTAATCCATTAAACGATTTATGGTTAAATAAATAATGGATTTATTATATTTATGATAAATAAGTCCTAGCTAAATAAATATTTTTGTTTTCATTTATGTCTAAAAGTATTTTCAAATTTATCTAAAAATTCAATATATTTATAAACTGAAATATTTTTACGTGTTTTATAATATTTTTACGAGATTATGAATAAAAATAATTATATTCATATTTCAATTTTAAATAAAAAGAAAGTTATTTTGGTAATAAATAGTAAGTATTATAATGATTATTATAGTCAGTATATATAAATTAAATAGTGAGTATTATAGAATACTAACATTTTATATTCACTGTCTCCACTGTATTTGGAACACAAGTAAAAACTGAACAATTTTGCAAATAGATAGAAACGCAAAATATCCATTTACAATAATTACTATTTTATAAGGATGTTCTTCATGTCAGAGGTAAACACTGTGGATGGATATTTCCATAGCATACTAATAAGGGCCCAAGAAGAGGTGATACACACCCGGGTGGCATAACATCACATCATCTCTCCTGTAACTTCCTCTACCTATTAGATATTTTTACTTAGATATATTTTTACTTTCCTTATATACATAATGTATAAGGAAAGTATTGTGACGGGGTCGAAAATTCGAATTCGAGTTTTCGACGGGAGAGCACGTTTCAAGCATCCGTGATCACGAATCAAACATTTTTGAAGTGATGTCTGTGTGTGTGTATGTGTGTGTGTGTGTGTGTGTGTGTGTGTGTGTGTGTGTGTGTGTGTGAAAGTATGTGTGTGTGTGTGTCAGTGAGTCTGTGGAGACGATAACTGACGAACGAATGGACCGATTCGAACCAAATTTGGTACAAAAATCACAATCCGTAAACACTGGAAGCCTATTGCTTTTGTTTGCAATCGAATGTTAAGAACCCCCCTAAATTTTCGAACGAAATTTTGAAAAAATCGTCAAAAAATCAAAGCCACTAATAAAGTTACGCAAATAGACATTTCTTATGTAATTTTTCATTAGAAAACGATTGACATAAGTTTTAGAACGCTAACATGAACCGTTCTCGAGATATTGTTCATTTTTTTTAAAAAAATTATCAAAAAGTCATATAAAAAAAAATTGCTATTGAGAAACATGTTAATTTTTCATATGTAATACCATGCGATAAATTGGGTTACATCATTCTCGTGGAACTAGCTCATTCCATTCATGAAAAAATATACTTTTAGTAATACTTTTGTGTTTGAACGCCAATAGTCATTTATCTGCTGTAAGAATAACCTATTTCTTAGTGCATAACGCTTGGCGAGATTTTGGCGACAAATTTGGCGGAATGTCGCCAACTTGGCGACTTTTTGAAATGTTGCCAAATAACCGAAAATCTCGCCAAATGGATAAAAATGACGACTAATTGTCGAAAATTTAATATCTTGGAAAGAATATTATTATCTACTATAAGAAAAACCTACTTTTTTTTTACTGTAAAAGTAGTACATTAATTACATTATATAAGGAAAGTCATGTGTTGCCCACATCAGATTTTTTTATATGGTAAAATTTGTATTTAAATGTCATTCCATCCTGAGCATAAAAAGGGCATTCAGCTAGTACTGTCCAAGGATGAGTTAATAATTATCCGGAACAAAGCTATAAACTTTATTTCAATAAAAATACAGAGATTGTAATAGCACCATTTTTAATACTTTCCAATATAGTTGTAAAGTGTTTATGACTGTGTTCATTATGTCTGTCCGTTTACAATAATCCAGAGTTCGCACGCTAACTGTCGTAAAAATGACGTTATCAAAATGAAATTTTAGTATGTTGTTGAGACGATCTGTCGGACATATGGGAATGTAAATGAATAATATCACTCAGTTAATTTTGGATTTAACCCAGGTTGAAAAATGAAATACATTGAAATCTATGGGATATAATTTTTCAAACATATTTTAAGAGGAGTTAAAATTCACAAATTGCTTCGAAAATGTAAGGAAATATTCAAATTATCACGTAAAATGTGTAAAGAAATTTCAGCAAAATATGTTAGGTAGTTTTTCAAATAAAAATTGAAATAGTAATTACACCCATATTATATGAAGTGATCACATGACTCATTTTAAAATAAAATATGGCTTCCAACTCTTCTAAAAATAGTGACGTTTCAGATTATTTAAAGTTTTATTCAGTATTGTATCCGTCATAACACCGATTTATTTTTGCATACTATCTGTGCACCTAAATTCTGTGCCAACGTAATTACAATATTTTTTATTTTTAATGATCACTAAACTTTGATTATTGCTATAACGAAGACCAATTCCTATAGCATGAAGAATGCAAACAAATCAAGCGATTGTAACATGAGTTGAATAAGAATTGCTAAATTTTTTTCACACAAAATTATTTATCTCTGGAGTCTGAGATATAAGTGATATGAATGAAATATTCATTAATTTTACATAGAGAAGCAGAAAATTTATAGCTTTGCCTTTTTGATGCAGTTATAAGTTTCCAAGTATAATAAATTATTGTAGTACTGTGATAATTTAAAAAAACTGGGACGCTCTGCCCTCTGCTCGCGCAATCCTCTTCGGGAGGCTTAGCCTCCTACTCGCTGAGGTCGTAGAGCTCGCTTCATATCTATCTTTCTTAAAAATTCTAGTTTCAAAAATCCATTTTCTATTTTCCGCAGAAGGGAAAAGTAGGGATTTTTCTTAACCCAGGGAATTCAAAATCTGAATTCCTTGATCATGAGCTCGCTGTGCAAGTTATTTTATGCCAAACTAACGCTTAAATCGATAAACGGCCAATTCATCGTATTACCCTGTTATTTCTCTGTAAATGTACCAAATTTCATATTTTTGTATGCTATAGTTTTTACGGTAGGAGACTGAGAAATCGCTAGACGTGCCTATATGAAAAAAAAAAAGTTCACTTCAGAAGTGCATAAAAAGTAAAATATCTCAAAAACTATATCGAAATTATAAAAAGATGATCAAAGTCACCCATGTAGCAAAAAGTCACCCATGTAGGTACCAGCCTGCAAAAATTCGTAGTCTCGCTATTGTTAATCTATCCAGGACGTGAACTCCAGCTCAAATATTTTGCCTTTGATTTTAGCATTAAATATTCCTTAAACTACAATATATATCAAAAAACGCTTTATTTCAGCGTAATTTTCAAAGCTTTTTCTACAAGTGTACTATATTTAATATTTTTATATATAATAGTTTTTGAGGTACGAAGTAAAGAGTCTCGAGAAATTAGAAATTTGTCAAACAGCCTCGGCGTCAGCGTCAGTTACTTTCTTTAATATAGAGAGACAATATACTATATCAAAAAACGGTTTATTTCATATTCCCCAAAGCTTTTCCTAAAAGTGTACCAAATTTCATATTTTTATATGCAATAGTTTTTGCGTTACGAAGCAAAGGATCTCCAGAAACGAGAAATTTGCAGCTGCTGCGTCGGCAGCTACTTTTTACTTTCCTTATATACATAATGTATAAGTCAAGTATTGTGACGGGGTCGAAAATTCGAATTCGAGTTTTCGACGGGAGAGCACGTTTCAAGCATCCCTGATCACGAATCAAACATTTTTGAAGTGATGTCTGTGTGTGTGTGTGTGTGAGTGAAAGTGTGTGTGTGTGTGTGTGTGTGTGAGTGAGTCTGTGGAGACGATAACTGACGAACGAATGGACGGATTTGAACCAAATTTGGTACAAAAATCACAATCCGTAAACATTAGAAGCCTATTGTTTTTATTCGCAGTCAAATGTTCAGAACCCCCCTAAATTTTCAAATAAAATTTTGAAAAAATCGTCAAAAAATCGAAATTGCTAATAAAGTTGCGCAAATAGACATTTCTTATGTAATTTTTCATTAGAAAACGATTGACATAAATTTTAGAACGCTAACATGAACCGTTCTCGAGATATTGCACATTTTTCAAAAAAATTATCAAAAAGTCATATAAAATAAAAAAAAATATTTCCTATTGAGAAACATGTTCACTTTTCATATGTAATACCATGCGATAAATTTGGTGACATCATTCTCGTGGATCTAGCTCGTTCCATTCATGAAAAACGATACTTTGAGTAATACTTTTGCATTTGAACGCCAATAGTCATTTATCTGCTGTAAGAATAACTTATTTCTTCGTTCATAGCGCTTGGTGAGATTTTGGCGACGAATTTGGTGAAATCTCGCCAAACGTCTCGTTTGGCGACATTTTAAAATGTTGCCAAATTAACGAAAATTTCGCCAAATGGATAAAAATGACGCTAAATCAATGAAAATGACGACTAATTCAAGAAAATTCAATATCTTTGAAAAAATATAAGTATCAACTATAAGAATAACATTTTGTTTTAACTGTAAAAGTAATAAATTCATTGCATTATATAAGGAAAGTCATGTGTTGCTCACATCAGATTTTTTTTTCAATATAGAAAGATATCAGGGTTAAATGTATTGCAAATTAGAGATGTTTTAAAAAATTGTATTTCAGTTGGAAAGTGTTTCATAATCAATGATTTATGCATGATTGATCTTTCTTAACCTAGTCCCTCATGCTTTTCAACTCACTTGTTCCATTTTTGCGGAAGCTTTTTTAAGCACTCATAAAAATGCATTTTCGGCTGAGCAAACGAGCCATGCATGCGCCACTTCTTTAAGTTCTTAACCTGAGGTGAATCGACGGTGTCTTAATATAGGGTTGACTGGTTTCATTCTAAAAAACCTTGCGTTTAATGCAAACAATCTGGTTTGAACAAGAAAAAGCTAGTTAAAAGTGGAAATCCAGTGTTTTTTGCTTTAAACCGAGTTTAGACCAACCAACCCTGCCTTAATGTTTCTCTGAGCGCACCAAACAGGCGATGAACTGAAGGGGACATAACGGGATCATACGGAGGATGAGTCAATATCTGAAATTGACGTTCCGCTCCCTCAGCATGTGTCAGAAGACTTGTGTAGCAGTTTTGAACTCTTTAATGCATTTATACGTAGGTACCCCTTTACGTCAAAACACTTTTAACATACTGTGCTGAAAGTCTTCGATGGATTTCGGGCTCTAATACACCTTCTGACCACGAATCACTGAATTCTGTTCTTCTTTGGAGTAAACGGATAGCGGAGTGGACATGGTTAGCGTCACGACAGCGATAATGGAACTGAGCTAGCAACTTAAAACCGTACAGTAGTAATACGTTAGGGACTGTACCTAGCGATTAGAGTGAAAACGACAGTGCTATCAACAGAAACTCCAAGGAGTTTGCTTTATTGGGCACATGTGGGATAACCCACGTATTCCCACATCGAAAATACAAGTTCCACACAGCAATATCTTTGTATAAGTGAGTTGGATCTTAGCACACCTTTCCATCGGGCTGCTGGTCCGAGATTTGTCTAGTTGTGCTGCTCGTGAAGCAAGAAGCATTTCATCACCTTGGAAGATGGATGATAACTATCAGAAAAGGTCAAAGCAAAAGTGATAGAGTAAAGAGAAGGCGGAAGTTTACTGGAAGCAGAGCACGCAGAAAAAGAAAAATTGGATTTCTAGAGTAAAATTTCAGCGTTCCATCGTTGCCCTGTCCCATACTACAGTCATACGAGTTAAGTAAGTTTGAGAGATGGAATGTTGACGAACATTCCGGCGAACTTTGAATTAATCCGGTGCAGGTAGGACAGGCAGATGAGCTCTCTTACCATGTGGATCGAAAGTTCTCCTTGGGCTCGAAATATTATGTTGCGGTTAGTGTTTTCTGGACGTCGGCCAAAGGTCCTATTCTAGATCCACACCTGCCAAGCAGGGTTTCTCAAAGTTACTTATGTAGAAAATTTGAGAATTTGCTCTTCAATTAATATATTTAATAGGAACATGGGCAAATATAATTTTAAAACATTTTCTTATTTTTTTTTTCTATTCGTACTAACACCATGAGAATATATAAACATTTTTCTTATCTCCGAATTTTAATCATAGAAACATTTTATCTTCTCTGAAGGACGGCTTTTTTTTCCTAGACAAACTGTTTACGGAAGTTGAAAGAATGGAAATATAACGCCCAAGAAGACACAGTATATCTTCGTTACGGAATTTTTCTTCTGCAGAATATGGAAACTTTATTCTGAAAAGTGCGTGAATAAAAGTTTATTTTTGAAGTAAATCTTATCGCCTTACACGGTTTATTTTTTACGGTTATTTATAATTTGTAATTTGTTCGCTTGTTATTTATAATGTGCTTGTAATTTCAACACATTCTAAAATCAATCGAAAAATTTTTAAAGGAAAGTATCACTAACACTAGTGAATATTTAAAAAAAACTAATTTTTAAATTATGTCTTTTCAACAGAAAATAAGTGCCATTGTTAATTTCATAGATCTAAATATAACACTCTGACACAAACTGTTAAAAATATACAAAAAGTTTACTATTACAACATTATAGACAAATTGGCATAATAGGTAGGCCAGATTGACATAATAGATAGTTATAATTACATCACAGTTAGATTATGTAAGGAAAAGGCACCAATGCTTGACTGTGAAAGAGTAGTCGATAATGTGCAAGAGAAACATTCAAAATAATGTTCCTACTGATGATTTTATCAAAGAGCTGTATCCGACGGATATTGATATACTATGGATATGCTACTTCTTCGTTAAAAATTAACTGGCGTGTGGCTCAACTCGACCTTCTCGCATTAGAATCCATTTTTTTTAAAATTCCACAAAAAAGGTTTAGAAAAACAGGTATGGTGGATCCAAATTATCACAATTATCGTGTGTTACCCTTCACTTTAAAGGGCTTAAAATATTTTGACTGATGCCATACTTGACACTGTAAATACGAGGGGAGGGGATAACTTTCCTCCCTAGGGGGCTAATGACGCCACGAATAAAAAAGTTGTATCGCGCCTATATCTTTCACAGCAATGATTGGAACAATTAGGGGAGACCGGGGTAAGACGACGATGTTAAAGAATTTGATTTTTTTTAATTCGTAAAACTTATAATACATATTTTTTGCAACATAAATAAAATTATTCATACGTTCCATTATTAACAAAAACATTATATCGGATAATCTCCCAAATTAAATCATACAAAAACATGTTTTAACATATTGTAAAAAAAATCACCTTGTCCCAGTGCTGGGGAAAGTTGACTTTCAATACGGAGCAAGATGGCAACTCGCAAATTTTGACCTAACAAGACTTTTGAGGTATTCAAAGAACGTGCAAAACACTAATAGAGTTTAAAGGTGTACAATAATTAATGAATTATGTTATTTACAAAAGTCACTGAATTTCCTTCCTTCGTATCCAGTACAGTTTTCATGCCACCAAGCTACGCACTGAGAGCAAGCACAGTATACAGTCTTCGTCGCGTGGATCAATATGAAGATTATCACAAGTTAGGCGGATGTCCCAAGGCAAATTTGGGACATTGCAAATTATGGCGGAGTGTAACCTATAAAGACGGTCCCTGTACTTCTCCGGTAATGCATATACACTTCCCTAAGAAAACACCTGCAAAAGGATGAGCAAGCCATGTTTCTGGGAAATGTGGACAACGATTCCCCAGTTACAAAGGGGCGCAGCAGGGCGCTCTTGGGGAGAGCTGACCCTTGTCCGGTTCGGGTGCACGTGCACGCAAGGTCGTGGGAACCCGCGGTCCACCTGCCAGATATTAATTCTGGGGTGGTCGCCATCCTCCTGTCAGCACAGCACCCAATAGCCGGACATTTTTGGGATATATCCAATGAAGATACCAGGGGCTTTGATTGGGGGGACCAATAACAAACCTAGGGCTTAATTGTGTAGGAGGAGACATTTTTCCGATGATCGAGAGAGTTTGAGAATTTTCAAAAAGAACGGAATTGAGTTTAAGACTTCAGACAGAACGGAGAATTGGTTTGTGTGCTCGAGAGAGAAGAGTCTCTCAAAAATTACGTCTGTAGCGATGTCCGGCGATTCCTCCACCGAAGTGCCCCGTATCCAGTGTCACATCCAACGATATTCGAAGGTATGAAATGCATGTATCACATATCTAGTCTGTTGACACAGTTTTAATTAATGTCGCACTCTCTCGACATCTTGTCAAATCCACACTTGAGTAAATAGTAGAGACGAATTTAATTACAAACATAAATGGAGATTTTAATTACATACATTCTTTAAGTATTCTTGATTTTCGAAAATGTCAATGGAGGGCCATCGTAACTTGTTAAGAATGTTAATTGAACCAATCAAATATGTTTTTAATATTATTATTTTTTAATTTCATTTTTATCAATAAAACCCATTGTTATTGTTTTATATCATGTCCGTTGTCCTCATTTGCCACTAATTTAGTTCTATGTATTTTTGTTCGACACGGCCAATGTCGGAGATGAGAAACTATACTAATTTATGCGTTCTAACAGGACGTGTGGTGAAAACCCACATAACAAAAATGGTTCCGATGACCAGGATGCGAAATAAAAATAATTGTTAAAATAACTGAAAAAAATTTTTTTTGTGAATAAATTAAAATTAATGCGCGCGATAGGAAAATTTAAAATAAAATTAACTTAAAATAAAATAAAATGAACTTAAAATAAAATTAACTTAAAATAAAACTTAAAATAAAATTAGCTTGAAATAAAATAAAATTATCTTGAAATAAATTTAAAATAAAAAAACTTAAACTTTAAAAGTAAACTTAACGTAAGGAAATGAGGACATTTAAGAAAATAGAGGTTGTCACAAGTGTTATGCCATATGTATATGAAATGTGTATTTAATAAATGTTGTGTATATTTAAGAAAAAGAATTATAGGATTTAAATATATTGAGTTAGGGGAGAAAAATTGGAGAAAATTAATAATGGATGGTAATATTCTTTTGGGAGCTAAATTTTTGGGAGATAAGAATTGCGTAGGAGTATGATTTTATGTGTAAGATTTTTGAGTATCAATAATTGTATTTTATGTTGCATGAAAAGTGTTGTATTTATGTAAACGCGCATTGTTCGTAGGGATAGAAATTTTAGATTAGAAAATTAAGGGAAAACTTAACAATTTTTTTTAAAAATGACAGAAAGGGATGATATGACGGTAACGCCTACAAGTAGGATTCCGGGGATTATTTCCTTGTTAGGAGAACTGAGCGGAAGCGACGAAAATGAGACCTCCATATTTTTCGAACAGATGGAATCTTTAAGTGAACTAACAAATTGGAACGATTTAGAGAAGCTAGCAATTGTTAAATCCCGTCTGCGCGGAAACGCAAGAAAATTCTACATCAGCTCAAAGGATCTGCGTAGCGAAACATCTTTCGACATTTTCAAGCAAAAATTCCTAGATTTTTTCACATCCGAACCTAATGTCACTACAAATCAAATTCTTTTTTCAACTGCTAAACAAACTAAGGGAGAAAATATTAAAGAATTAGCACATAGAATTACAACATTAACTTTAAACTACGTAGGTGAAACACAACTTAATGAACACACACACGCAATTATGGACAAACTCAGCCTAAGTAAATTTTTGGAGGCAGTTGAGCCCGAATATCGGAGAGAAATTATGAAAAATGACCCAAAAAGCTTTAAGGATGCGGTAAAAATTGCCCAAAATTTAGAAGCGGCCAATCTGACAACAACAGTTGAATTAAATAACATATCTCAGTACAGTGATATTCAAACATTTAAAAAGGAACAACAACAGTTTAATTCTAATTTACTGGAAAAAATAACAGAAGAAATAAATCATCTTAAAATTAGAGAAAACAAAAATGATTATCAGATAACGAACACATATTCATGCGATTTTTGTGATAAATTTGGACATTGTATGCAGGATTGCTGGCATTATATTAGAGAGAGAAATAATCAAGCGCACATATCATTACAGACCAGACATAATTCTTCGCGCAGACCAACACAACATTATGCACGGAGAATATCCCCCAATCGTCACCAACAAGATTATGCGGAGAGGTTTCCCAATACGACATACAATGTACCCCCAGATAGATTTTACCCCTCACGTACTCAAGGCTATAGGGAGGAAAAGCGAACTTATGGAAACGAATATGTTAATGAAGGAAGAATGGGTAGCCAAAAATATACACATAGGAATGGCGAACGGAATTTTGAGGTTCCGCGTTACAAAAATGATTTTCAGAGACAAAACCAAGGTAAATTTAAATATATGGATAGCTCGGACAGATACGCTAATGACAGGAATGATTTTGGACAGAAAACAAATTTTAACAGAACTGATTTTAGGCGAAATGCAAATTTTAACAGAAATTTAAACTAGAAGGGGAGATTGAGAATGATCGTCAACAAAGGCGTAGAACTAGGGTCCAGTCTCCTGTGAATAAAAATAAAATCCCTGTTAGTGATAGAAATTTCACAGAAAAAAATTTAGAAGAGGTTCAGTACATAGATAGAAAGAATTTCAGAGAAGATAAAAATTTAAGGAATGTTACACAAATAAATATTGAGAACGAGAGACAAAATGTTGGAAAATATAAAACTCAAATTGACAGAGAAAATTTTGGTAGTTACAGAACCCAAAATAGTGGAGAAAGAGAAAGCATTAAGGACAGGAAGCACAAAATTGAACTTATCGCGTCAGTTGGAGATGAATTAAACACAGGATTACCCACAGTAGAAAATAAATTTCAAAACACGGAAACAAAAATTCGCTTAGACTCTGACACATCTTTTTCGGTTTGGCCTATTGATATTTTCAAAACAATTAAAGAAGAAACTCAGAAATTAAATGAAAACAAAATAACGGACGTTTTGGTTAGTGAGAGCGCTGATTTCAAAGACACACAGAATACAAATACAAATTATGACAATGAAGATATCCAAATTCCAAACGAAAATAAGACAACGGATGTTTTGATTTGCGAGAAGGTGGATTTCAAAAGTACACAAAACACAAGTACAAATTATAACAATGAAAATATTCAAATTCCAAAGGAAAATAAGGTAACGGATGTTTTGATTAGCGAGAGGGCTGGTTTCAAAAATTCACAAAACACAAATACAAATTATGGCAATGAAGATATCAAAAGTTCAAATGAAAACAAAATAACGGACGTTTTGGTTAGAGAAAGGATTGATTTAGAAAATATTCAGAATACAAATAAAAGTCACAGTAATGAAAGTATTAGGAAATCAGATGAAAGCAAAATAATGAAAGTTAATAGAAACCAAAATGTTATGTTCCAAGAGGACCAAAATGAGAATGGAAAGGTTAATTGTAAAAAAAGTCGAAAAGAAAATGCGAAATGCAAGCTTCAGGACATTCAAATTACGAATGAAAATCACGATGTACAAATAATCCCAATTTCAAATGAGAGTAAAATAATGGATGTTATGGACAATGATAATGAAAATGTTGACTTTCAGAATTTGCAAAATTCAAATGATACCAGTAAAAATACACAGAATGAAAATTGTAATACAGATAGAGAGAAAAATCAAAATGATAGTGAGGTTAATGATATTCAAAAACTTTCAAGAATAGATGAAAATCAAAACAAAAAGTGTGTTAGGCAAAATGTACAGGTAGCAAATGAAATACAAGTTTATAACACTAGTGGAATTGAGGAGATCCAAGAGCGGAATGAAAGGAAACTCGGTTCAGATTTTTTCATGAAACCAAAAATTTTTAGGAACGTAATATTGTCTGATGATCGCTATTTGAAAAATTTTAAAATGAGAAAGAGGTAAAAAAAAAAAATAATTATAACTCAAAATGAATTCTTTGGAAATTGATCTGGCAAGAAATAAATTATGAAATTGAAAAATGGATATGATGTCAAAATTGTTAATGGAAAGCAACATTCTCTTCCCGCTTTTCCTTTTTATTTAACGTGCTTGCGACAGATAAGAAAGAAAACACGCGACATTCACGAAATGTTAGCACAGCACAGCACAAGCGAACGGTCAGTGCAAAATGTCAACACAAAAACTCTAGCGAAAGGACTTCTTTCCCTTCCCTCTTAAACAGTCAGGAACGCGTGCAACGGGACGAAAACGGGTTTGCAGGAAGACTTGGCAGAGCAGGCAGATTGCCAATCACGCAAAACACTTCGGTGGCGACAATTTCAGGGGCGCAAAGTTCCCCATGGCGACTCGAGGTCAGAGTGGAGATGGGTCCCACTCAAGGTCATTTTTCAGAGAGAAACAAGGGGAAATGGGATCTCACAAAGGGGGTGAATTGCAAGTTCAGTCTACAAAGAAGCAGGGTACGCACGATTTTCACAGGGGAGAACTGGTTTCGAATACAAATGAAAAACAAATGCGGGAGGATGATTTATCCTTGGTTAAAAGAGAATAAAAATTTAAAATAAATATAGGAATAGGTATACAAATTTTTTATATTTTAAACTCGGTATTGAAATTGTAAATAAAGAAAAATAAGGTTAGGTAAGAATTTGAAGAGAAATATGGGTGAATTTTGGAAACACGACTACAACAAATTTTATATACAAATATATATAAATAATAATAATAATAAAAAAAAAAAAAAATAGGGGCGAGAGAAAATATACATCAAAAATTGCACGAAAAGCGCGTAAAACGGGGCGCAAACTTTAAATAAATATTGAATTATAAATAAAAGAAATTTTAAATAAATATTACATTAATTAGGAAATTTTAAATAAACATTGAATTATTAATTAGGGAATTTCAAATAAATATTACACTAATTAGGAAATTTTAAATAAACATTGAATTATTAATTAGGGAATTTTAAATAAATATTGCATAAATTAGGAAAGTTTAAATTAACATGAAATTTTAAAATAATATTGGAGTGCAATTAAAGGGGATTTTAGTAATTTTAAATAACTAGTGCATTATAAACAGATGGAATTCTAAATAATTATTGCAAAAAATTAATTTAAGTAAGACTTTAACGGAAAACACTTTGCGACATTTTAAATATTATAAGCGAGTGATTTAGATGAAAAACGGAATAAATAAAAAAATATATAGGAATGGATATGGCGAAAATTACTTTTATGGTAATAACAAGAATTTAAATATAAGAATAAAGGGAAATTACATTAAAATCAATAAGCGGATAGTAAGGACACGAAATTTGGATAAGTAAATAAATGTTTTAAAAATAAATAAATAAGTAAGGAATGAGAATAACATACAATTACTTTAACATAAGGGATAGCAATGAATAGGAATTGATGACAATGAGACATATGTAAAAATTTAAAAATACTAACACAGTAATATAATAAATTTTGTTAAAGTTAAAAATTAAAACTTTAAGGAATATCTATACATTTTTGAGTGAAACTAGGGGAATGATCTACCATCCTAGACGTACTTATATTGCACAGTAGCAAAAACCGTGGTGAGGTTCCACGTTAATATTTAGCCATGCGCGATAAAGTAATTTTTCTTCTTTTTAAAAGATAATGGATAAATAAAAACACTTACCCCTTTCCTCCGGGTAGATAGTAACATTGTGTAATCCACGGTATTAGACACAAATAAAATATTTCTTTTTTCTCGTCATAAACACAACATAAAAAAAATATAATACACACGCTTTAGCCTTCTCACACGAGGTCGCTCGGTCAAACATACAGGATATCTTCTGCGGGGCCACAACTGTAAGAGCACGGAATCCTTTGAAAATCGGGGCTTTTCCGAAAAATAGCCTTGCCAACCCTGGGAAAACTGGTTTCATGAAAAGGGCTTGTTTACTGACGTTGACGGGAAAAGTTTATTCTGTGCATAGGTACTCACGGGTTTATATGAGAAAAAAAAAAGAAAAGAAAAAGATAGCTGATACTTACTGCTTACGGAATGCTTCCTGTAAAGGAATTACGAATGTAGACCGTCAAAGAAATATAAGGGAGTTTTAAAATGTAAGATAATTACGGATTTATGGCAGATAATATTCAGAGAGAACTACGGACACGAATTGGTTTATTAAAGGGAAAAATTTACAAGGAGTTTGTAATAATAATAAAAAAAAAAAAAAAAAAAAGGATAATAGAATTATGAATTTTATTTGTAAATGGTTTATTGAAAAGAAAATTTGCAAGGAATGTATGATATTTTTTAGGAAATGGTCTATTAGATGAAAATTCTAAACGCTAAGGCGAGATTCGGAATACAGAATTTGGGATTATGTATATAAGGGATAGATAAAGGAGAGTTGATTGATAATTTAAAAAAAAAAATATGTGTTTATTGTGTTTGTACAAATTATGAATTTATTAGGAAATGTAATATGGCATGACAATTCGTGATAATATTGACAAAAATTTATTTGTTTGTTTTTCTTTGTATTTTCAATGTGATAGTATAAGGTATTTGTAAATATTAGTAAATGGTGGGATGTTTAATCAGTGAGAAAATTTCGTAGGCAACTTAAATGTTGAAAGGAAGGTGAGAAAGAGAAATAAAAAAAAATAGATAAATGATAATAACGATAGGAGAAAGTACTGTATTTTGAAAATTGAATAATGGCGAATTAAGTAGGGAATTAGTTTTTGTAAAAAAAAAAAAAAGTCACGGACTTAATGTTTAATGGGTATTGTAAATTCCAGAGAGAGAATTTGTGTCATCAGACGGTATGTATATGTATGCATTGGTGTATCGATAAAGTGTGTGCCTCAACTAAGATTCGTCCATACATGAAAATCCAGTGATATGATACCGACAGTGATGTGTTGTTCTCACAAGAAAACTTTCTTTTTCCCACGTTTACTCCACAGCGAGAAGTGATGCAGTAACGTCATCCACATACAGAGTTCCAGACTTACAATTTTCTTTGCACTTCCATCACAGTGATACGATTATGCAGTGTCGTGCCTTTCACATAAAATTTTCAAAGTCTACAGTTCTCACACCTCCATGACAGTGAGATAGACGATGCAGTGTCGTGCTTTTCACATAAAATTTTCAAAGTCTACAGTTTTCACACCTCCATGACAGTGAGATAGACGATGCAGTGACGTGCTTTATACGTAAACTTTCATTTTACCTATGCTTATTTCACAGCGAAACTACACAGTGATGTGCTCCATCTGCAGATCTCCAAGTTCGCGATTTTCTTTGCACTTTCCAGGACACTGAACTAGGAAACAGTGGCGTGATATTGAGACGAAGACCCTCTGCTACAATTCTTAGTAGAATAACTTTTTCACACTCCTTACAAACTTTTGAACTTTGCACTTATCATTGTTACCATGAACATTCTTCCAACTTTTGGGCAGCCAATTTATTGGACTTCGAATCTCTATAGAACTCAAACATGTCGGACAGAAAACATTTGATACTTCCTTTTTCCATGAGTTTAATGACATTGGTGTGCATTGTGACATTATTTTGTTATATATATATATATATGTGTGTGTGTAAATGCGTTTACAGTTTTTTTAGGTGAATACTAGCCTGTGGCACGGTTCTACTACGGTGAGGGGGGTGAATGTCCCAAGGCAAATTTGGGACATTGCAAATTATGGCGGAGTGTAACCTATAAAGACGGTCCCTGTACTTCTCCGGTAATGCATATACACTTCCCTAAGAAAACACCTGCAAAAGGATGAGCAAGCCATGTTTCTGGGAAATGTGGACAACGATTCCCCAGTTACAAAGGGGCGCAGCAGGGCGCTCTTGGGGAGAGCTGACCCTTGTCCGGTTCGGGTGCACGTGCACGCAAGGTCGTGGGAACCCGCGGTCCACCTGCCAGATATTAATTCTGGGGTGGTCGCCATCCTCCTGTCAGCACAGCACCCAATAGCCGGACATTTTTGGGATATATCCAATGAAGATACCAGGGGCTTTGATTGGGGGGACCAATAACAAACCTGGGGCTTAATTGTGTAGGAGGAGACATTTTTCCGATGATCGAGAGAGTTTGAGAATTTTCAAAAAGAACGGAATTGAGTTTAAGACTTCAGACAGAACGGAGAATTGGTTTGTGTGCTCGAGAGAGAAGAGTCTCTCAAAAATTACGTCTGCAGCGATGTCCGGCGATTCCTCCACCGAAGTGCCCCGTATCCAGTGTCACATCCAACGATATTCGAAGGTATGAAATGCATGTATCACATATCTAGTCTGTTGACACAGTTTTAATTAATGTCGCACTCTCTCGACATCTTGTCAAATCCACACTTGAGTAAATAGTAGAGACGAATTTAATTACAAACATAAATGGAGATTTTAATTACATACATTCTTTAAGTATTCTTGATTTTTGAAAATGTCAATGGAGGGCCATCGTAACTTGTTAAGAATGTTAATTGAACCAATCAAATATGTTTTTAATATTATTATTTTTTAATTTCATTTTTATCAATAAAACCCATTGTTATTGTTTTATATCATGTCCGTTGTCCTCATTTGCCACTAATTTAGTTCTATGTATTTTTGTTCGACACGGCCAATGTCGGAGATGAGAAACTATACTAATTTATGCGTTCTAACAGGACGTGTGGTGAAAACCCACATAACAGCGGATAATATCCTTGCTCTTTTAATCTACGCTTACCTCGAAGCGCCATTGTTTAGCAATTTTCTTCTTATTTCTCTGTGTTTTCTTTTTTTCCATTTCATCCTTTGAATTTTGTTTCTCAAGCAACAAATTTCTTATTAGTGAACTTGTTGAAACACTGGTTGACATTTTCGTCTCTGTTTCGTTAATGTTTTAACTTATGGTGAGGGTTTATAGTTAAATATTGATTGAAGAGGGGAGTATCTTGATCCCGGATTTTGTTCACAGCTGGGATTATATACACCTTCAGCGTCGCTATCATTAGCACCTAAAGCAATAGGCGTGCTTTCCTTTGTGGAAGGTGACAAACTTCATCATTTTGCCCCCGCCAACATACCCCGAATGACTAAAAGAAACAACATGGCTTGTACAGTAAACTATGCATCAGATTAAAACGATTATAGATTAGCTGAGTATTTAATACTGTATAGTGTAACTATAAATTATATCAGGATTTTATAACTTACCTTTAAGTAGCTCAAGCTCGAGTCGAAAACAGTTTCACGGCCCTTAATAAAGTTTGACTAAGAATAAAAATTGTAAGTGTAACAAGAATGGGGCCTTCCGCATGCGATTAGTTGCTTTGATACAGGGGATTGTATCTATGCTCGTCAAGTGCTGCCACCTAAGAATAAAGTCGTTAAAACTGCGATTCGTCATCTTGCCCAGATCATCATTATATCCCGGTCTCCCCTAAATCTTATGATCATTGAGAACCCTTTTATGCACGATTATGTTAAATTTTGTCATATATGCTGCCATGGTAAAAAATATAAAATTTCGAATGGATGTTAAAGTTTCGGCTCGAATTAATTTTTTTTTAATCTATATTTCTAGATTTTGTATAACAAAGCCGGATATACAGTTTCGTGAAAATCCATCAGAAATCAACCATAGATATGCATACAAACAAACCGACAGGCAGACACACTGACTGATTGACAGACAGACAGACATCATTTCAAAATTATCTCAAAACATGTTCAATAGGTTTTAAAACATATATTTCCATCTAAATCTCGAATTCAAAAATTTTCGTGAAAACAATTACTTTTTATATACAATATTATAGTATGAGAAAGTAAAAATTAGCATTATGAACGTTATTTTGGACAGTTTTCTTGCACGTGGTAAACTACAACTTTAGGCGTGAAATTCAAGCCCAATCACTTCAATTCGTGAAGTTTTTAAAACTCGCGAAGAATCGCCAAGTTGACGATACTTCATCAAATTCTTTGCGAAGTAAATCAAATTTGTCGTCAAAGTCAAACTACCTTGACATTGGATAACTGTATATTTCGCTTTGCAACACACACACACACACACATATATATATATACAGGGTCTTTCAAAAGTCCGCATAAATTTTAAAAATTGATTAAAAATCGAAAAATCATCGCATTGAGGTACTGTTTGTACCATAAGTATTGCTAGGACGGGGTTTTTTTCTTGAAGTGAAAAAATTTTGCAGTTTAAAAAATCACCAATAGGTGGCGCCGAACGCATTGGAAAGACAAAGAAAATAACTTACTGTACGTGTCAAATCGTGTGACAAGCCTAAGTAACTCTGAACAGGTGATAGGACCTTTCTTTAGATTTTTCCTAAATCGAAATTTTCGCAAAGCATCAGATGCCGATTCTCCGCTCTCGTGATACAGCCTCACAAACAACGCTTTATCGATCACAGTTAACATTCTCGCAAAAACTTCTTCTTTGCACCGTTAAAAATCTGATCTGGACAACACATGACTTTCCTTATATACTGTAATGAATTTACTACTTTTACAGTAAAATAAATAGGTTTTTCTTATAGTAGATACTAAAATCCTTTCTAAGATATTGAATTTCCGACAATTAATCGTCATTTTCATTGATTTAGCGTCATTTTTATCCATTTGACGAGATTCTCGTTAATTTGGCAATATTTCAGAAAGTCTCCAAAATCTCGCCAAGCGTTATGGACGAAGAAATAAGTTATTCTTCCAGCAGATAAATGACTATTGGCGTTCAAATATAGAAGTATTACTCATAGTATCTTTTCTCATGAATGGAACGAGCTAGATCCACGAGAATGATGTCACCCAATTTATCGTATGGTATTACATATGAAAAGTGAACATGTTTCTCAATAGGAAATATTTCTTTTATATTTTATATAACTTTTTGATAATTTTTCTGAAAAATCTGTAATATCTCGAGAACGGTTCGTGTTAGCGTTCTAAAATTTATGCCAATCGTTTTCTAATAAAAAATTACATAAGAAATATCTACTTGCATAACTTTATTAGCGGTTTTGATTTTTTGACGGTTTTTCAAAATTTCATTCGAAAATTTAGGGGGTTGTGAACATTCGATTGCGTATAAAAACAATAGGCTTCCAGTGTTTACGGATTGTGATTTTTGTACCAAATTTCGTTCGAATCGGTCCATTCGTTCGTCAGTTATCGTCTCCACAGGCTCACTGACACACACACACACTCACACACACACACACACACAGACATATCTTTAAAAATGTTTGATTCGTGATCAGGGATGCTTGAAACGTGCTCTCCCGTCGAAAACTCGAATTCGAATTTTCGACCCCGTCACAATACTTTCCTTATACATTATGTATATAAGGAAAGTAATAATGAAGCAAATGAAGAACCTACAGTGCACTACAGCTCCTTTATAACAGCCTCATTTGCATACTTTTGGAAGATGTATTCGGGTAAGCGCCACGTATATGTGATTTTTTAAACTCCAAAATTTTTTACGTCAAAAAAATCCCCCCGTCCTGGCAATACTTATGGTACAAACCCGTACTTTAATGCGATGATTTTTCGATTTCTAATAAATTTTTAAAATTTATACGGACGTTTGAAAGACCCTGCATATACAGGATGTCCCAAAAAGATTGGAACGCGCTTTTATTGGAGATAAGTGGGCAATGTCAATTGCAAAAATGTTGAAAGTAAGGTAGGAAATAAGATTACATTAATATAACATAAAATAATACCACATAGTTCTCCCATTCATTTTAAAAAAGTTACACTTTTTAAATTTTAATACGACCCCCTTAGACAAATTTGGTCAATCAGAAAATTTTTATTTTTAGTTCAACGAGACCATTAAAAAAACCCCGCATATCTGTATCTTTAAAATAGAGCGAGTAAGATTTAATTGAAAATTGAACATTGTGAATGGGGATAATGTATTAAATTTAAATTACAAATGTAAACTTGTGGCATATCACAAAAAAGATAAAACTGGATGATAATACACAGGCGCCATTTTTGCGAATTCCGCGTAGGCTTACGATGCGATGCAATCACGGATTCTTAAGAAATTTTTCAATCATTCAGTAATTTTAAGTACTTTTTTTATCTAAACGATTTCCATCGTCAATTTGTTTATGATCCCTATTTTCACTGATGAAACAGCCTTTCACATGGTATGAAAAGTGGCATAAGTCAGATTTTTTCCTTTATCATAATTCAGTTGATTTTAAAGATACAGACATGCGGTTTTTTTTAATGATCTAGTTGCATTAAATATACAAATTTTCTGATTGACCAAATTTGTCTACGGAGGTCGTATAAAAATTTGAAAGGTGTAACTTTTTCAAAATGAATGGGAGGACTATTTCATTAACGTAGTCTTATTTTCTAATTTACTTTCAACATTTTAGCAATTTACATTGCCCACTTATCTCCAACAGGTAAAGAATAACAGCGCTTTTCAATCTTTTTGGGACACCCTATATATATATATATATATATATATATATATATATATATATATATATATATATATATATATAGGGTGTATAATGGTGTATAGTGGCATTCTCGTTTATCCAGTTTTCCTATGATTTACTTGTTTAGTAAGTGTGCTGATTTTTAATTTTGTTTATTAAAATTATACATGTAATCTGCTCTAAAACTTACTGCTGTGTACATTGCGTTGGTGGCCGCAAAACCCACCCATTTTTGTGCTTAACGGGATACTAAGTTAACAAACTAAAAAATAAGGTTAATAGTAAAAGAACAAACATTTATTTATCACATACTTAATTTACACTCTTTAGTTTACAAATTAAAATAGTATCACAATAGTGGAATACCTCTCAAGGGTAGTTCGGGGGGTGTAATGCCAGATGAATTGATATTTGGTTGGATCACGTGGTGGGATGCATTAATTAGCTTTTCCTTAAAAGCACAAATTTAGACAAAAGGTTATCCTCATATAGTTAATTGTACGGTACCTGATCTTCTTTCATATAACTTGGGTAACACCGATGCTTTGTCACAATTTACACTTGCAATACCAGATGAACATGAGCTCTCCTTCGAATTCCTATATCAGAGACGCACACACAACTCTTAACACTGCTACCGCCGCTTACTCTTCACTAGTCCAACTCCAACAGCCTGCCTTGACCAATTCTGACTCTTCGAGCAACTCTCACGTATATCCCTTTTTCGGTCGGCGGTCTAAGTGCTGAAATGTAGAGCTGAGGGCTAATCCGTAGACATGGGGTCGCCGTCTCGGTTGCCGCCAAACGGCTTAGCGTGGTATGTAAACATGGGGCGTGGTATGTAAGATATGGGGCCACCTGTATACTATTGCCCATCTGCTTAGCGAGGGAATAATCCGCCCGCATTCCTGGTTCCATCATTTTAATCCTTCCAAATATTTAATACTTTACATTTCTGGCATTACAGTAAGAATTCTCATCTTTGATTCATATTCAGGATTGCATATTTGGGAAGTTAATATTCTGAATTGCTTGTCCAGTCTCCAGCTTAGACTCACTGGACGGGTCTGGGAGTATTACCGTGAACGTTCGTACTGCCTCCATGGTAGAATTTCGACTTGTTCATTCCGGTGTTTCTAGATTAAGCTGTTGAGGTTGATCGTATGTACACGGGGTGGAAGAAGAAGGGTTCATGCCGCATGGTAATACAAATTTTCTTAATGTATCCTATTTTCATTTTTTCAATTTTTGTTGCCTTTAGTCTGAGTTCAAACATTTATAGTGATGTGCTATTGCTTAATCTGAAACAGTCATTTGTTTGGGTTAATTAGAATTAAATACTCAGACCTGAAGATGAATTTAGTTCTGATTAATCATCGAATTTGGGACGGTGCTGTTCTTTTCTCTTATCGGCATTGTGGCCGTGAATTTGCTTCTATGGTGATGTTAATATTACTTGAATTGTTTTTTATTATTTTTTTATTTTTACATAATTCTTATTATTACATATTTCAAATATATATATATATATAACACAAAACACAATAATTTATGAAAGATCTATTAAGCATTTTTATTCTCTTTCGCACACTTACATCGTATAGTCATATAATTTTGAGGAAGAAAACGGAAGTGACAACTCCAGAATCAGAAGTGGAATTCTGCAGTTTTTTGTTCAAACCTATCTGGAATTTAAGCCTTTATTTAAAATCGACGTTTCAAGGACAATTTTTGGATTGGAAGTGGAAAAGAACGAAAGTTTAAATCCGTGGTCAATACCCTAACACAAAAGAAATTTCATGCTGAATCCATATCAGTCGCAATCTAAACTATCCATAGCTGTTTCAAAGAAATACGTGTTTCAAGAAAATAAAATAAATGTTTGAACCGAAAATGGTAAAAAAAAAAGGCTTAGTAAATTTCTTACCCCTTCTAGAATTTGATGTTGAATTCATAACAGTCTTTATCTACGCTTTATCTATAGTCAATATTGCGATATATTTTCCATTCTTTGTTCGTTACAACATATACTTTATTAACAAATTATTTTATATTGGCTGTCCGTTTCAGCGCTGTCCAGATTCCGTTTCACACAGGGGAAATATAAAATTTTTATATTTTTGGACGAGGGCTAAAAATATTTCTGATTATAACAGTATTCCGTTTCAAACAGGTTTGACTGTATTTGTAATTAAAAGAATTAAATGAAAGAATGCTAAGAGTTCGGATACAAATATATAGAAAAAAATCTCATGTGGGCAACACATGACTTTCCTTATATAATGCAATGAATTTACTACTTTTACAGATAAAAAAAAATGTTATTCTTATAGTAGATACTTATATTTTTTCCAAGATATTGTATTTTCTTCAATTAGTCGTCATTTTCATTGACTTAGCTTCATTTTTATCAACTTGGCGAGATTTTCGTTAATTTGGCAACAATGAAAGATGTCGCCAAGTTGGCGACATTTCGCCAAATACGTCGCCAAAATCTCGCCAAGCGTTATGGACAGAGAAATAAGTTATTCTTATAACAGATAAATGACTATTGGCGATCAAATACAAAAGTATTGCTCAAAGTATCTTTTTTCATGAATGGAACGAGCTACATCCACGAGAATGATGTCACCCAATTTATCGCATGGTATTACATATGAAAAGTGAACATGTTTCTTAACAATTAATATTTTTTTTCAATTTATAGGATTTTTTGATAAATTTATTTGAAAAATGTGCAATATCTCGAGAACGGTTCATTTTAGCGTTCTAAAATTTATGTCAAGCGTTTTCTAAGGAAACATTACATAAGAAATGTCTATTTGCGAAACTTTAGTAAAGGTTTTGATTTTTTGATGATTTTTTCAAAATTTCACTCGAAAATTTAGGGGGGGGGGTTCTGAACATTCGATTGCGTATAAAAACAATAGGCTTCCAGTATTTACGGATTGTGATTTTTGTACCAAATTTCGTTCGAATCGGTCCATTTGTTCGTCAGTTATCGTCTTCACAGACTCACTGACACACACACACACATACTTTCACACACACACACACACTCAGACATCACTTCAAAAATGTTCGATTCGTGATCAGGGATGCTTGAAACGTGCTCTCCCGTCGAACACTCGAATTCGAATTTTCGACCCCGTCACAATACTTTCCTTATACATTATGCATATAAGGAAAGTAACAAGCATTTGAACGATCATAAATTGGAAATTTTAAAGCCTTTTCGTATTTCTTCACATTCTATGCTGTCAAAAGCGTAGGCTATGAAGAATGCTATGTTCTGAAAAGTTTAACCATGTAGAAATTTTAATTTATGTAAATAATGATCTTATTTCTTTTCTAGTTCAAATATTTCTCTCAAGAAGACACTACATATCTTCATTATGGGATTTTTCCTTCAACTTCCGTATAACATAAAAATGTTATTTTTGAACTTACATAATTTTGTTTCTGGAGGAAAAGTTTCCTTCCAATTTTGATGCTTTTTTACACGCATTCGCGCTTCTGCACAAAATTTATTTAATACGTTTTCTATTTCTTAGTTTATTTAACAATCGCGGTGATGCATATAGGATTTAAGATAATAGCGATACTGATTAATTTTTTTCAATTTTCATTTTTTTTCATTAAAATGTAAGTTAGATGCATTTGCTATAGACTACAAAACTATTATTCAGAGGATACATCTCCCAAAATCTAAAATGGATTCATTTGAAAATGGATTTAATTTTTGTTATTTTCTAAGTTTTTTTATGTTTGAAATACCATTGAAATTTATCTTTCCAAGTAGAAATAGTTTAAATTGAAGATATGTAATGAGATTCTGGAAGACATATATTACTTTCCTTATATACATAATGTATAAGGAAAGTATTGTGAAGGAGTCGAAAATTCGAATTCGAGTTTTCGACGGGAGAGCACGATTCAAGCTTCCCTGATCACGAATCAAACATTTTTAAAGTGATGTCTAAAGTGATGATTTAAAGTGATGTTTTAAAGTGTGTGTGTGTCAGAGAGTCTGTGGAGACGATAACTGACGAACGAATGGACCGATTCGAACGAAATTTGGTACAAAAAGCACAATCCGTAAACACTGGAAGGCTATTGTTTTTATACGCAATCGAATGTTCAGAACCTTCCTAAATTTTCGAGTGAAATTTTGAAAAAATCGTCAAAAAATCAAAACCGCTAATAAAGTTACGCAAATAGACATTTCTTATGTAATTTTTCATTAGAAAACGATTGACATAAATTTTAGAACGCTAACATGAACCGTTCTCCAGATTTTGTAAGTTTTTCAAAAAATTATCAAAAAGTTATATAGAATAAAAAAAATACATATTTCTTATTGAGAAACATGTTTATTTTTCATATGTAATATCATGCGATAAATTGGGTGACTTCATTCTCGTGGATCTAACTCGTTCCATTCACGAGAAAAGGTACTTTGAGTAATAGTTTTGTATTTGAACGCTAATAGTCATTTATCTGCTGTAAGAGTAACTTATTTCTCCGTCCATAACGCTTGGCGAGATTTTGGCGACGAATTTGGCGGAATGTCGCCAACTTGGCGAAATTTTAAATTGTTGCCAAATTAACAAAAATCTAGCCAAATTGATAAAAATGACGCTAAATCAATAAAATAACGACTAACTGAAGAAAATTCAATATCTTGGAAAGAATATAAGTATCTACTATAAGAATGACATATTTTACTTTCCCTGCAATACATGGTAATGTATAGGGAAAGTATTGGAATCATGTCGAAAATCGCAACTCGTGTTTTCGACGAATCTACACGTTTCGAGACTTCCAGAATACGAAAAAATTATTTTTAGCGTGACGTCTGTGTGTGCGTCTGTCTGTCTGTGTGTCTGTGCAATGTATGTATCCACTCTAACTCAAAAACTTACGGGCCGAAATGCATAAAATTTGGTAGGTAAGTCACTTGACTATGACCCTGGTGCTGATTAATTTTTGGTACGATTCGTAAAAATAGAACCCGCCTTTTTTTGCAAAATGGCCCTTAAAAATTTCATGTATCCACTCTAGCTAAAATACTAATTGACCAAATTTCACAAAATTTGGTAGATAAGTTACTTGTACGATACTCTGGTGCTGATTAGATTTGGGTATCAATCGGAAAAGAACAACGTGCCTTTTTTTACGAAATAGTCCCAAAAATGTCATGTCTCAAGCTCAAATACTAATTGACCAAATTTCACAAAATTTCGTAGATAAGTTACTTGTGGGATACTTTGGTGCTGATTAGATTTTGGTATTATTCGGATAAGAACAACCTACCTTTTTTTACGAAATGGCCCTCAAGAATCGCCAAAATCTAAAAAAAAGCTACGCTATGTTCAAATATATCAATTAAATGCTTGTTTTATACGTAATTTTCGATGAGAAAAAGAATAAGAACAACTCTATTACTCTAGAACTAACCGTTCTCGAGATATTTGAGATTTTTCTCATTTAGTTATGCCATTTTGGGAAAAATATCCAATTACCAAATAAAAACAGAAATTCAATTAAAAATGCAAATTTAGTGTTATTTTGTGCAATTAAATTCAATTTAACGAATTATTAAAGAAATAAAGAAAAAATGAATTTGAGTCTGCAGGAAAATTCATGTGCTGCCCACATCAGATTTTTTTAACTGTAAAAGTAGTAAATTCATTGCATTACATCAAGAAAGTCAAGTTTTGCCCACATCAGATTTTTTTATATGTGGCTGTGGTTTGTTTTATCAGTTTTGTTTCAAAGTTTTTTCACAAATTATGTATAGTTGTTTATATATATATATATATATATATGTATATATATATATATACATTTATGTATATATATATATACACTGGCGGAAAATAAAATCCCAACACCAAGAAGGAGTTGTGCTTGATAAACGAAATTTGAAAGGCGCGTTTTTGCACATATGAAAGGCGACGCATATTCAAATTTCGAGCTAGACGAATAAGAGTGGGGTTAGTAGTGTCACTATGATCATGCAAATCACATTTGCTTTAAATACGCGATGTGAACTTCGTGAGCGTTATTTATCGTCCAGATTGGACGTTGTGAGCTAGGTTTGAGTCAAGAATGTATTTAAGGAGACGAAGAAGGGAGTATCAGCCGCTTAGTGAGTTTGAACGAGGCCGTGTAATAGGGTTCCGAGAATAGGGTTGGATTTTCTTTCCGCGATATTGCAGAAAGATTTGGCAGCGATGTATCTATCCACTGTGCATGATTGTTGGCAGCAGTGGTCACGGGAATGCACTGTCTCAAGAAGACCGGGGTCCGGCCGCACACGGGCCACTACTTAGAGGGAAGACCGCCATATTCGCCGTACGGCTGTGGCAGATCGTACTGCATCTGCAGCAGTAATCAGAACTTCTGTTTTCCCCAGAGTGACACAGCGAACTGTAAGAAATCGATTACTTGAGGGACATCTCCGAGTCAGACGGCCTGTAGCGTTCATACCACTAACTCTGAATCACTGTCTTCTGCGACGTCAGTGGTGTCAAGCTAGAGATCGTTGGAGGGCGGACTGGAGATCTGTTGTATTCTAAGATGAGAGCCGTTTCTGTCTTGGCGCCAGTGATGGCCGTATGTTGGAAAGAAGGTCAGCTGAGCGCTTGGGACCAAGCTGTCTGCGGCGTAGACACACTGGATCTACACCAGGAGTTATGGTCTGGGGAGCCATTTCCTATGACAGCAGGATCACTCTCGTCGTTATACCAAGCACCTTGACAGCAAATTTGTACATCAGACTGGTGATTGAACCGGTTGTGCTGCCATTCATGAGCAGTATTCAAGAGGGTATTTTCCAAGAGGATAACGCTCGTCCTCATACCGCTGCTGTCACCCAACGTGCTCTACAGAGTATCAACATGTTGCCTTGGCCTGCGAGATCACCAGATCTCTCTCCCACCGAGCACGTATGGGACATTATTGGAAGACAAATCCAGCGTCATCTACAACCAGCATTAATCGTTGCTGATTTGGCTGACCAAGTGCAACAGATATGGAACTCCATCCCACAAAATGACATACGGCACCTGTACGACAAAATGCATGCACGTTTGCATGCTTGCATTCAAAATCGTGGCGACTACAGTGGTTATTAATATACCACCATTTCACATTTGAAATAACTCTTCTCGCTCATACTTTAACCTGTGACCTTGAAACTTAATCAAACAAATATGTTACCTACACAATTGCTTTGCCTAAATTTAATTCCTCTAATTTAATTTCTTCTTGGTGTTGAGATTTTATTTTCCGCCAGTGTATATATATATATATATATAACCATGAAAAACGAATACAAAGTAAAGGGAGGGAAGCCATATGAATTGCATATAAATGGCTGAGAGGGATAGCGACCTCTCATTCCCGTTTAAAGTACTTTTACGTCAGACAACGCCCACGGATACCAATGCAATTCAACGACAGATCCCCGTACCATGTGCAAACATGAAAGCACCAGAATGCAGACAGAAAAGGAACGACGAAAAACAATTTTCAGCTACACCACCAACAGTAATGGAACACTCGCAACGCCGCCTTTAATGCATGTCCGTACGCATGCGTACTGAGATAAGATCAAAAAGATGTCACATCCCCAATTCTGCATTGAATGAATATTCTTCTTCTTTAAAGAAAGAATTATAAATAACTTTAAGGAAATTCCTTGGGTAATGTTTTTTCAATGCCTCCATCAAAATTTGTTTATTGTTTGTGAGACAATCCTTTTTGAAGGTATTATTATTTCGATTTCTTCTGAGGTGTCCAGTTATGATGTTACGGAAAATGTTCCTAGTTAAATTCGACTTCCATCCTATAATTTGGTTAATCTTCATTTCATAATTATTACGTTTATTGTACATTACTGTATGAATTCCATTTCTATGTTTAAATCTTATGGTTATATCAAGGAAATTTACTTCGTCTTTTACATTATTAGGGTTTTTAATTAGTTCCAATTCCGGTGGATAAAAGTCAAATTCAATTTCAGGAGTATTAGCGTAATGTCCCAAAATCACATCGTCCACAAATCTGTAATATGGAATCTCGTATAAAACGTGATTATTCCTTTCAAAATAGGTTAAATAGATGTCAGCTAGGACTGACGAACATCCGCCGCCCATGGGAATTCCTTTAATTTGTTGAAAAAATACCTCACCGTTATACAGTATGTTCTCAAATAACACCAGGTGAATTAGATCCATATATCTACGCAAAGTTATTACACTTTTGAGATTATATTCAGAATGCACCAGTAAAAGTATTTTATACAATTTATTAAGATCAATGTTATTGAAAAGGTCCCGGAAGTCATAGCTGCTGAACTGTAAATCTTTATTGCAATATTTTAAGCGTTTAATAACTTCATAGCTGTTTTTAATGATTATAGAATTTTGTTCCAATATAGCTTTATAAGCTGGTTGAAGTATTTTCATTAATTTTTTATTAGCTATCGTAATATATGTATTACAACCAACTGTAACAGTACGGAATTTTACTGGTGTTTTATGCAGCTTCGGAATAAGTACTAAATAAGGAAAGGTTACCTTTTTTATATTGATGTCGATTCTTTTATATAAAGCAGTGATCTTGTTTGACATTATAGTTAAATTATATGGCAAAGGTTTGTACATAGTGCTTTCCATATAAGACTGCTTTAAAATTTTAATGTAATAAGGTTTGCAAGTAAATGCGTAATTTGATATCACTTTGTCAGTATATGTGATCACGAAACTATCCCTTACTTCCCTGATAGAAGTGGGAATGATGGAAATTTGCTGATGTTTGAGTTTGCTATGATATTGACTGGTGAACCGGTTCAGTAAATTGAATTTCCATTCATCAAATGCTTTGATGGGCAAACTATGTTTAATAGCCAATTTGTATATGAAAGACTCTACATCGGCATTAAATTCCTCTGTCACATATTCATATTCCTGACTACGGAATTTTGTACCCTTTTCAAATATATTTCTCAATGGCAAATCATTGATCACATCCAGATTTCCTGTAATTATGTGATGATGGTGCTTATCCATTAAATTACTAAGATGACATTTACATTCACTACCATTCATCAGTGATAAATTTTTGCTTAAATGGTTATAGTTATATAATTTACGTCCATATGGACGTACAAAACGATATGTAAGTTTAACATTGATGTTAGCAATAGGGATCATTTCATTCAGTTGATTAAATATAAGCTTGAAAGGTATTTTATCAAATGTCTTATTTTTGAAGGTGGTAATCATATATTCATTCTGTATTTCTTTAACGGGATGACATTTCAAATTGACATATGATCTCTGAGCTTTCAACTTCATAAAATCAAGCAATACGGCAAATTGATGATGTTTTATATTATTTTGATCTATATACGCTATATGTTCGATGATACTTTCCCATATTTTACGTATGTATTTCCTTTTTATTCCAAATACAATATTTTTTATCCACTTATTATCGACATAAGTATTATTGCAAAATGAGTCCATTAAACTTTTTATTTTTGCGTGAGTGTCTTGATAGCCAATATATCGATTTTTCTTGCCACGTTTCCATCTTGAGGTTTTTTGAAATTGGAATGAACTAGAAACCGGGATTTGATCTTCATTTTTACAGTGAGCCAGATTATAATTTTCGTTGAAAATTACAGAGTTTAGGCCAAAAGGGAATGCAGATCCGTATTGTAAAATGTGCGTATATTCCCACCACAGACGCTCTTGAAGTCGAGGCACAATATCCAGTATAGTAATCACACAATTAGAAAAGTCATGTACATGGAAGTGCCTTAACTCTATGTTCGTAGAAGGATAATCCGGGTTCATGCTCTGCTTTATTTGGTTTCTATGTAAATTAATGCGCAAATGCAACGGATTCTTTGTTTGTCCTATATAAAGTATATTACAAGTTGAGCATTCTATACAATATATTACATTGTATGTTTTGCAGAATAAAAATTGACTTGAAGATCTCGGTCCGATTTGTAAAGTGTTGGCACATGGGCATAATTTACATTTACCCGATGAACATCTACTAAACTTAAAATTCTTTAAATTGTAAAAATGTTTATAGATGCCATCAAAAAATTTTTTTCTAGATCCGTGCGTGATCGCGTTTGATGAATGTACAACATTAAGGTTTTTTGATGTCAGTCTCGGATCTGTATGAATATCCACAGGTTTGAAAAAATGCGTAATAGAAGTCATCAACAAAAGGCAACAATCAAGATCAAAGCACAATAAGGGTGGCAGGCTATCGATAATATAAATACCCTTATATTATATCACCGGGCATATATTTAATAGATATTAATAAATTAATCTCACAATGAATATATTTGCCAGTCGCTAATATTTGTAATGTATTCAGTCATAGTAATTCAAAAGTTTTACTCATTTTGAGGAGTATCTCTACTGCAGATGAATGGTGTTCTATATATAAAACACATGAATCATGATTATGACAAAACTTGCATAAGCAACTTGAATACACATATAACATCGGAAACTTCATACGCTAAACATCATGTATGCTACTTCCTACACAATCCGATATGACCATTATAATTTTATATATTTTTTCTTTTCATTTTTATAACGTATATCCAGAAAACATAATTCATACAATTGAATTTGTCCAAGAGAGTATAAAACACTAAAAACAGATTAATAACAGATAAAAAGATTTGCATAAATATTTTGTCAATATAGCACAGTCAATCACATTACTTCTATACAATACCACCTGTACCAACCTGTACAATACCCCGTTGTACTGTTAAACAAATCACATACCTGAATCTTCATATTCTGCTTGTAATTCTACCACAAGACAACACCGGGTTATTCCATACTTCTAAAATGGTTCATTAAAATATCCTCTCTATCTGCGCCTTTTTCTGAGTGGTATTATATGTCTAATGTTATATATTAAACGTATCTTTTATAGTTGTATATTTATATATATATATATATATATATATATATACACTGGCGGAAAATAAAATCTCAACATAAGAAAATCTCAACATAATATATATATATATATATATATATATATATCCTTAGTCTTGGTCTATAGTTAATCATTTGTAACAGATATGCTCAAGATGGTTTTTTTTGTACATACAGTAGTTTATGCATAATTTTCGATTAAAATCTTTCAATATATATATATATAGCATAGTAAACATATTAAAATAAAATTATTTCACAGTTATCCAATTTTTCTCCAGAAGTTGGCGCAATGCAGCACATTCTCCTAAAGTAACATACAAGATTCATATGAAAAAGAGGGGAAATGACCAAATGCAAGGCATAAAATGGTAGCAGCAGTCCACGCATCCGCAATTCGTTATTTTCACTTTCATCGTTCTATACCTCTGCCATATCCTTTAAGTAAGCATTTTCTCCCTTTTTTGTATTAAATAGGGAATTATAATAACATGTCAGGAAGCCAATTGGATAATTCCGTTTTATTGCATCCTTCATAATATTCCTATTATGCATGATGCAATCAGACTTGAAAGTATTAATTCGTTGATTTCGTTTGAGGTGACCAATGACGACATTTCTGAAAATGTTTTTGGTCAAATTGGACCTCCAATCAATAATGCGATTGATTTTTATATTGAAATTGTTTCTCTTGTCATATAAGACGGTATAAGTACCATTTGTACTGTCATGTTTTAGTGTGATATCTAGAAAATCAACACTATCTTTCTCCTTACTTATATTCTCAATCAATTCCAGTTCTTTTGGATAAAAAGTAAAATCAAATTGGGGTGTATTCTTACATTGCCCAATAAGGACATCGTCAACGAAACGAAAATATGGCATTTCAAGTAATATATGAGTGCCATTTTCAAATTTACACAAGTATAGATCGGCGAGTAGGGATGAACATCCCCCTCCCATTGGAATACCCTTAACCTGTTGAAAATAGTTGGTGCCATCAAATAAGATGTTTTCAAACAACACAATGCGGATCAAGTCCTCGTATTTTCTGAAGGTAATATGCTCTTTTAAGTCATATATTTCATGTAGTTCCTTCAAAATTTCATATAGATTTTCCCAATTGATGTTGTTGAATAAATCACGGAAATCGTAACTTTTGAAACGTATATCCTTGCTATAAAATGGAAGTCGGTTGATGACATCGTAACTATTATTTATCATTACTGTTCCTTGTTCCTTGAGTATAATCATAACATTAAGTATAGTTAAAAGTTTTTCATTTGCAATTGTTAAATAGGATCCACGTCCCACTGTCACCGGCCGGAACTTGACTGGATTTTTATGAAGTTTTGGTATGAGTACCAAATATTTAAAGTTAACTGCTTTAAGTTCAATACCAATGCTTTTATACAGAGTTTTAATTTTATTTACCAGATATGTTCCATTTTGTTGTAAAGGGGAGTACATTTATTTATCAAGATAACTATTTTTTAAAGTATCAACGTAGTATTTTCTGCATGTGAAAGCGTAATTTGATACAACTTTATCCGTATAAGTTATAACATATTTATCTTCATATTTATTGGCTGCATTTTGAAGAGAAGGATAATACGTTTTTATACACAATGTTTTGTAGTGGAGATTGAACATTTTGATAAGGTTGTATTGCCATTCTTTGAAAGCTTGTATTGGCATGCTGTATTTTACGGCGAGTTTATATATAAATTTCTTCAAATCTTGTTCAAAGTCCTTTTTAATATTTGTGAAATCTTGTATTCGAAATTTCGTACCAAGTTGAAGCATAGATTTTAACTTGTGATTATCCAATAGATCCAGGTTTCCAGTGATAATGTGCGCATGATGGGTATCTATATAAGGGCTGTTTTGACAATTACACTCTTCACTTTTATATACACTGATGTTTCTACTTATGCGGTTATAATTAAATATTTTTCTACCATTGGTTTGCACAAATTTAGAAATCAGTTTTACTTCTATGTTAGGTATTGGTAAGAGATGTGCCAAGTTTTTTATATATGTCTTGATTGGTAAACCATCATAATTTTTATTTTTGTAGGTTGTAACAAAAGGCTCTGTTGTAGTAGTTTTCTTCTGTGGAGAGGATTTCAATACTATGTTTAATGTACTGGCTTTTAGTTTCAGTAAATCCATCATTATAGCGTAGTTTGTACATGCATTTTCATTATTATTAACAGTTAGTTGTTTTTCGAGTTGATACACTTTCAAATAACACCAGATGCGTTGAATATAACGTTTTCTTATACTAAATATAAGATTTTTGATCCAGCCGGGTTTTATTATTATTCCTGCACACACTGTTTTTATGAACGTTTCGATCTTTTCAAGAGTTTCTTTATAACTGAAATTTTTCCTTTTTCTTGTTCCCCTTTGCCATCTCTTTTTTATAACAGGATGGATATCTTGTAATACAGGGTTACGTTTTTCATTTTTACAAGATTCCAAATTATAATTGTCATTAAATATGATCGTATTGAGTCCATACGGAAAAGCTGTTCCATATTGTTGGATGTGTGTATTTTCCCACCAGTCTTTCTGACAGTTTGGGTACAACATCGATGATTGTAACAATTATTTGTGAAAAATCATGGTTTCTATAATGACGGAGTTCCAAATTGGTGATAGTTGCATCAGTGAGAAGAGATTTGCCAATTTGACTTCGATGCAAGTGGATTCGCAAATGCAAACGATTTTTGGTTTGGCCGATATATTTGGCTAGGCATGTTTGGCAAGTAATACAGTAGATGACATTATAGGTTTTGCAGAATGTACCGTAACTGGGATCTTGAGTAGATATTTGGAGAGGGTCTGCCACTGGGCAGAGTTTACATCGATGGGATTGGCATTTTTTAAACTTGAAATTACGTATTCTATTAAAATAATGACGATATGAATATTTAAAAAAGGGTGATCCATTTAGATTAAGGATCGAGTCGGTAGAACAATGAGAAACATTACAGACGCTATTTATATTTGTCACAGAGTTTGCAATAGCATGTTGCACAGGCTTGAAATATTTCTTTATGTTAGGCATCATATATAAAGCTTGAGGGTAACTGGTTATCGATAATACTACTACCCTGTATTGTTGTATTACCGGGCATATACTTTATAACAGTATAATTGCCAGTCGCTGTATAATATAGTTGTATTCATTCATAAAGTATAATTTCAACAGTTTATATCTCTTATTGAGGAGTAAATGTAAAACGTGGTTGTTTTTCACTAGATCCACCATCTTGCTCATTATAGCTGTGGAGAAAGTATAAAACATACATTAAAAGCTGTATCTTCATAAAGCATATAAGAATGGTCTGGATGTGCGAATGCATGACTCAGTGACTTTTAGAACATTTTAAACTTTTTTTTGGATTTTATATAAATATCATTTCATTGAAATACGTTATTTATAAAATGGACGTAGATAGGTATTGTCCGTGTTAGATAACTTAAAACACAATAAAACACATAAATACTATAAAACACTTACAAGGCAAATGCTACCTTGTTAAAAACATACTAAACTTCATACATGTTAAAACTTCCTAAATTTTCGAATGAAATTTTGAAAAAATTGTCAAAAAATCAAAACCACTAATAAAGTTACGCAAATAGACATTTCTTATGTAATTTTGCATTAGAAAACGATAGACATAAATTTTAGAACGCTAACATGAACCGTTCTCGAGATATTGTACATTTAAAAAAAAATTATCAAAAAGTCATATAAAATAAAAAAAAATATTTCCTATTGAGAAACAAGTTCACTTTTCATATGTAATACCATGCGATAAATTGGGTGACATCATTCTCGTGGATATAGCTCGTTCCATTCATGAAAAAAGATACTTTGAGTAATACTTTTGTATTTGAACGCCAATAGTCATTTATCTGCTGTAATAATAATTTATTTCTTAGTGCATAACGCTTGGCGAGATTTTGGTGACGAATTTAACGGAATGTCGCCAACTTGGCATCTTTTTGAAATGTTGCCAAATTAACGATAAAAATGACGCTAAATCAATGAAAATGACGACTAATTGTCGAAAATTTAATATCTTGGAAAGAATATTAGTATCTACTATAAGAAAAACCTATTTTTTTATTGTAAAAGTAGTAAATTCATTACATTATGTAAGGAAAGTCATGTGTTGCCTACATCAAATTTTTTCATTTATGCATCAGTTTTGGACACCGTGTATACAGGCGTTATGATAAAATATCTAATTCAGGTTCAGGAATACATACCTAAAGCGTAAAAAATTCAATTTTAGTTTTTGATCCCAGTGTAATTTATTTTTTTAGATACATGCTATGCATTGTATAGGAAGCCAATAGTGTCTATTATAGCTAAAATTCTTATGGAAGGAAATGTATATTGAAAACGTTTAAACTTTTTACTTTCCCTGCAATACATGGTAATGTATAGGGAAAGGATTGGAATCATGTCGAAAATCGCAACTCGAGTTTTCGACGGATCTACACGTTTCGAGACCTCTGGAATACGAAAAACTATTTTTAGCGTGACGTCTGTGTGTGTGTGTCTCTGTCTGTGTGTCTGTGTGTCTGTGCAATGTATGTATCCACTCTTACTCAAAAACTAATGGACCGAATTTCATAAAATTTGGTAAGACCCTTGGTTGTGACCCTGGTTCTGATTAGGTTTTGGTACAATTCGGAAAAAAAGAACCCGACTTTTGACTCCAGCTGACCTGACTCTAGCTGAAATACAAATTCACCAAATTTCACAAAATTTGGTAGATATATCTCATGTGGGACACTCTGGTGATGATGAGATTTTGGTACGATTCGGGAAAAACCAACCTGCCTCTTTTTACGCAAAGGCCCGCAAAAATCGCCAATATCTAAAAAAAAAAGACAACGTATGTTCAAATGCATCAATTAAATACTTATTTTATACGTAATTTTTGACGAGGAAAAGAATAAGAACAACTCTATTACTCTAGGACTAACCGTTCTCGAGATATTTGAGATTTTTCGAATTTTTTTATGCCGCCTTGGGAAAAATGTCCAATTACCATATAAAAGCAGAAATTGATATAAAAATGCAAATTTAGTGTCATTTTGTGCAATTAAACTCAATTTAATGATTTCTTAAAGAAATAAAGTAAAAATGAATTTGAGTCTGCAGGGAAAGTCATGTGCTGCTACATCAGATTTTTTATTCCATATTAATTTTCGTTATATGTATCCAAAATCGTAAGGATATAAAGAATGTTCTTTTTTCAATGCTTTTCATTATGAAAACATTTTAATTTCGGTAAATAATGGTGAAAGTTTTTGCCCAAGACATGTTGCTCAACGAAGTTTAAAGAACAGGTATACCACGCTCAAGAAAACACGGTATATTTTCATTACTGGGATTTTCATCCCGAATTACACCTTTTTTCTCGACTGGATGTGAATAAAATTTTACATCCAGGGGAAAATATGTTTTCCATTTTACCGCTTCTTCTCAAATTTTATAAAACTCAATTAATTTGGTATACAGTTTTCATGTGGTATACACTCTTTTGCATCAATATGTAGTCAAGAATGTGTAAATTATTTCTTCTGTAATATATAGGATTATTAGAAATAGGATAATTACAGAAAAACAAAATAAAGTGTTTCTAAAATTAACGGTTTATAATACTAACTCATAAATAAATAGAGGATAAAGACAATCTTGAGATTTTTCTCATGAATCAAGTAAGCATTCGATCTCTGAATTAACCTATATACATTTCTATTTTACCTGCAATACATGGTAATTTATAGGAAAAGTATTAGAACCATATATAATCGCGACGGATCTAAACGTTTCCAGACCTCTAGAGCATGAAAAACCTATTTTTAGCGTGATGTGTGTGTGTGTGTGTGTGTGTGTGTGTGTGTGTGTGTGTGTGTGTGTGTGTGTGTGTGTGTGTGTGTGTGTGTGTGTCTGTCTGTCTGTCTGTCCGAGCAGTGTATTGTGCCCTCGAACGAAAAACTAATTGACCAAATTTCATAAAAGTTGGTAGAAAAATCCCTTGCAGATGACCCTGGTGCTGATTTGGTTTTAGTACAGTTCGGAATAAAATGACTTGTTTTGTTTGGCGAAATGGCCCGCAAAAACTGCTTGTATACACTCTAGCTGAAAATCTAATAAACAAAATTTCACAAAATTTTGTCACTTGTAGGATAGATACCCTGGTAATTGATTAGATTTTGGTACTATTCGGAAAAGAAGAACCTGCCTTTTCTTGCAAAATGGTCCGCAAAATTCGTCAAAATCTAAAATGAAAGACTACGTATGCTCAAATATATTAATTAAATGCTTGTTTCATACGTAATTTTTGACGATGAAAAGAAAAAAATAATAAGATCAACCCCAATACTTTATTATTAGCCGTTCTCGAGATATCCTAGTTTTATCGCATTTTCGTTACGTCACCTTTGACAATAAGTCCAGTTACCATATGAAAACGAAAATTGAATTAAAAGTGCAAATTCAGTGCCATTTAAAATAATCATGGGTGTTATTTTGTTCAATTAACTCAATTTAAGGAATTATTGAAGAGAAAAAGAGAACTTGAATGTGAGTGTGCAGGGAAAGTCATGTGCTGCCCACATCATATATTTAAAAATGTAATCAGTTCATTCACATCTATACAATATACGTTGTATTTAATTGGGTTCAAATCGCTTCAGCAGGTTTTGAAATTACGGAGGGTATTGATTTTGACAAAATCTCATTTTATAGATGAACTATATACATTTTTTGGATTTTTTTCTGCTTTCACATCTAAACTATATAGAGTGTACCATCTAAATCCCTTCAAAATTATAATATATAATAATTTTCGAAATTATGAAGGGCCAAAGATGGCGGCAAAATACAGCTTTATAGCTAAACAAAATATATTTTTTAGAAATTTTGTTCTGCATTCACATCTATGTAATATATGAAACTGACTATTCAAATTTAGTACAAATCACTCCAGCGGATTTTAAGATGACGAGGGATCAATAATTTAATACTAACCCACCTACAGACCGGCAAAAGTCATTTTTGGTATATAAGGACAATGTATTTATTGTAAAAATTCCACTTGTGATTAAATCACAATCACTATACTTTTATTAGGCTATATCAATGAAAGTAAAATATGTAAAGTCCCAACTAAAGGCCTCTTTCTCTTACACTTAGAGTGACTTAACTCTAACTTTTCTTTCTTTCTGAAAAGTAATTAAAAACTCCAAGCGTTCAGGGACATTCGCAAATACATATACACATACATAAACGGTAGCGTGTAAATAACAAATTTATTAAAATTACTAAGTTTATTTATTCAGGCAAGAAACCTCTAAGACTACTTGTATAAAGGACAATATCCCGAAAAGTAGACAGGAATACATTCCCACACTAGTAGGTAAACTATTCTAACCTATCATACTTGACTAACTCAGGCGAAACCCAAGATAAGAACACTATATTACCTCTAGGCCAAATGCCTAGGGTTTTCGCGTTCAGAACAATATTTTAAAACTAAACAGCCATCGAGGGAAACATTGATTTTATCCCACAATAGAATCCACATATTTTTCAAGTTAGCGCTGTGATTGGTCATTGTAAACTGAAGATCTAATCGATTGTTAGTTCACAAGAAAATAACAACTAAATGCAATTGAGGAAAATCATAACAAATAGGTTAGTGTGACCCCACAAAAGTTGGCATAATCTGCTGTTAATCTATCTAGCAAGAAAAATGGGGAAAGTCACAATCACTATCACCATACTTTCTACGCGAAAAAAATAAAAGATTAAATATTCTTGCAATACGAGCATAAATATGAATTTATTACGTTCTTTATATTAATACAATTTGTAAATTAAATTTATGGATTGCAGGCTCGAATTAATGAATTCCAGCTTTATAAGTTATTGTATACTTAGATAACTTTCTGCATGGAAGAAACAATGGAATAAATAGTCACAAAACATGATTCATTGGCACCTATATGATTAATAGCATCAAATGCTGGTTATAGTTTTCTATATTTGCTTTTACATAATATATGAAAATAGCCTCCCAAATTAGATCTAAATTATTTCAGTGGTTTTTGAGATTAAGAAGAGCCAACAATTTGATAAGAACCCACTCACTCAACCACAGATCGACAAAAATAATTTCTGTTATCTTGGGACTCTACAGATGTATTTAAGATGAAAACTTGATTAAATTACAATTATTCTACATATCTTATACTATAGAGTAAAACGTTTACTTAATCTCCTGCTAAAAGCAGATCTCTCAAGAAAAATAGCACAAGTCACAATCATCTTCTCCATCACCATCACCATCAAACATTCTCACTGCTCAGCGCGAGGAAAGTAAAATTGCCGAAAACTGACGACAGATATATATTCACTTAATGTGTGTGTGTGTGTGTTTCTTTAAACCTTACTTTCATTACTTGTAGATTAAAAAAATACATTCTTACAGTCTCAAGTTTTTTATTTCATAATAGTTTGCTTAATCCCGGGTCCCGGTTGTACAAAAAAAAAAAAAGAAATCTGGGAGATGTAACAGCATTTTTTAATAACACCATTTTGAAACGGAAGAAAAAAATAAGCTTTCCCATTTTTCATTAACACTGCAGAAAGGTAAAAAAATTACAGTTTATTTTGCTTTAAAAATTTCATTTAAAACCTCACCTTTATACGTTCAACGTTTCAATTATTTCCTCCTGTTGCATTTGTCTTCTTAAACGGTATAAATGATGAAAGAAAATAAATAACAAGCATAGAAATTCATTTAAGATAGCTCGTATGCAGCTATTATAATGTTTAGAAATGCACATATTTAATTGTATAATATAGTTATATTTATATAACGTTTAAAATGCGCTAATTAAAAGTAACTGAATTTTAAATTATGAAACAAAGAAAATAATAAACGTGGAAATTCATTTAAGATAGTTTATATGTAGCGATTATAGTGTTTTGAAAAGGACATAATTAATTGGATAATATATATATATATATATATATATATATATATATATATATATATATATATATATATATATATATATGTATATACATATATATATATATATATACATATATATATATATATATACATATATATATATATATATATACATATATATATATATATATACATATATATATATATATATATATATATACATATATATATATATACATATATATATATATATATATATATACATATATATATATATATATATATATATATATATATATACATATATATATATATATATATATACATATATATACATATATATATATATATATATACATATATATATATATATATATATATATATATATATATATATATGTATATATATATACATGTATATATATATATATATATATATATACATATATATACATATATATATATATATATATATATATACATATATATATATATATATATACATATATATATATATATATATATACATATATATATATATATATATATATATACATATATATATATATATATATATATATATACATATATATATATATATATATATACATATATATATATATATATATATACATATATATATATATATATATACATATATATATATATATATACATATATATATATATATATACATATATATATATATATACATATATATATATATATATATACATATATATATATATATACATATATATATATATATATATATATATATATATATATATATATATATATATATACAGGGTGATTCAAAAGTTCGGAGCAAAAGTAAATCGCTATAAAAACATATCTATGGGTCGGAGAGACATGAGGTTTGCAGATTAATATTCACCATAGTGGGGGATTTCGTATGGCATGAAAAAAATAGTTCAAAATCTCGACACTAAGGGGCGCTGCTGCAAAAAAAACAATGCGAGGTAATAATTGTGAAATGAGATATTTTATTTTAGCATGATTTACAACAGCAAGTGCTCAATGTGTCCACCACCACACTCCAGTACTGAGTGCAGTCACGGTATTACGGCTGATACAGCATGAAATAGCATATAAACGGGAATGGCTGCTACCTCCTGCCGTAAGGCGTGTTTCAGTGCAGGTAAGGACTGCGGATTTCCTCAATAGACCCGGGATTTTAGGCATTCCCACAATCAGAAATCACCGGGTGTGAGATCTGGGGATCTCGCAGGCCATTCATATGTGCTATGCCTGCTCAGTAGGCGATCGACGCCAACGTTGACCGTAGCAACTGCATCACTAGAAGTGCCGTGTGGGGGTGGTATTCAATAATGTTTTGTCTGATTGTAATTTTGCGTTGCGTGAGCGATAAGAATAAGCCACCCCCAGGGCATTATCTGGTGCAGCTCCCCTAGTGTCGAGATTTTGAACTATTTTTTTCATGCCATACAAAATCCCCCACTATGATGAACATTAATCTGCAAACCGCATATCTCTCCGACCCATAGATATTTTTTTTTGTAGCTTTTTACTTTTGCTCCAAACTTTTGAATCAGCCTGTGTATATATATATATATATATATATATATATATATATACCGGGTGGTCAGAATTAAAACACCCCTACTCTGAGCTCTCTATACATCGAACTACTCAGTGTAAAGGCTCCAAAATTGTTGAACCTACTATTCAAGACATGGGGAAAGGGATAACGCGAAAAAAAAATTAGTTCCAGAAACACCGATAGGTGTCGCTGTACAACAGAAAATATGCTGAAAAGACACAGAATAATCCCCCAAAAAACAAACACATGCGATATGGAATTTTTCCCTTTTAATTTCTTTTGCTGATATGAAAAAAAAAGAAGATAAAAAAGTGAAGAAACTTAAACTGTCATTGTAACTGCAATTTCGCACTGTAAGCACAAAAATTTGCATAAACCCTTGGTTTGCAGCTACTATGTTCTGGGCATAAAAGGGGATAAAACAGGGAAATTTTCATTTTTATCAGCGATGGCTGTCACACTGCCAGAACGCGCTTTGCTTGTGAAGCTGTTTTATGAAAACAAAGGACATGCTGCAGCTGCACATTGAGAGTTTCGTCGACTTAAGAATTTGCGCAAAGGACCATTACTTCCACAAGCTCTCAGGCGAATGATCGCTCGATTCGAGAAAACTGGACATTTTGGAGTTCAGCCGGGTCGAGGACGCAAATCGACTCGTTCAGATGTCGTTGACGATGTTGCCATAGCTATTGTTGAACAATCAATGGATAACGTTATACGCAGCATTCCCTGGGTCGATAAGGTCCTTGTGATATGAATGTTTGGTACGTTCGAATAAAATGTGTTACAAATGTGTATTTTGTGTCCTTTCAGCATATTTTCTGTTGTACAGCGCCACCTATCGGTGTTTCTGGAACTAATTTTTTTTTCGCGTAATCTCTTTCCCCATGTCTTGAATAGTATGCTCAACAATTTTGGAGCCTTTACACTGAGTAGTTCGATCTATAGAGAGCTCAGAGTAGGGGTGTTTTAATTCTAACCACCCGGTATATCATATGTTGTATATATATATATATATCACCAAGGTTAGGAAACAGCGTAGGAGGAACAATTTTAATGAAAATAGTTTACGTTTATATTTCAGATTAGTTTTTCATAAAGTGTCAATGGTGTGTGGTGTTAAAATTTTGCTTGTATTGTTGTGTTGTATAATTACAAATTGCGTGGGATAATAACCTTATAGAATTTCATAAGGTCGCGATAAGTGCGTGTAATGAGAAATCAATTTTGAATAAGTGTTAGGAAAAAAAATTCTTTTAATTGGAATGATTAAATTTTCTGTATCATATATGTAGAGATAGGAGAGTGAGAGAGAGAGAGAGAGAGCGTTTTTAAGTGACCATTCACGAGCACATACGTGAGATTTCTAGCAGAGTCCCTAGCAGTCCCTAGCAGATAATTTAAAATTTTATAGTAGCGAAGTCGGTAGCAAAACGGGATAGACGAAAAATGTCAATCACAAAATTCACCATTGTCCAATTATTAGGAATCAGTACCAAGAACAAACTAAACGCTTATTCAGAAAATAATAAGCAGCTGTCAAAAATTGTTACACCAAACACTCAAAACCGGTGACACCTGTAATGTTTGTCAAAGTACGCGTTAAGGATTCTTTCCTGATTTCTAATAAGCATTATCTCTAACAGAGACATTCTAAAGACTCGCAGCATTGGTGATCGGTGACTTAAATCAGCAGTCCTTGATTTGGTAAATAACATTAATTTTATTTGCATTCCGTCAATAGCCATTTTTAGCTGTAGAGTATGTCATTGCAATTTAGATAAATACAAACTTCACATTATTAATTTGTTCTCAAATTTTTGTTAATTATTTCTGCGTATATTTGACGTTAGTATAAAGAAAAGTTCTATATACTTTGTTTCATATTTGCTTTATAACTCTACACTCAATATTTGTTTATGTAAGTGCTGTTTATTACATCATTCCTGAAAAGGACAGTGATTCTCCAACAGTAATAATGTGTCAAAGAAATTAATTCCTTCTGTAACATACAACTTGACAATTAACAGTAGCAGACAATTTTATAGACGTTTTTCATTTATCTTGGTTTGTTGCTGAATTCATTTACATCATTTTTTTAAATTCACTGCTAAGAACGCTGCAATCACTTATATTTGGTCAGGCATAGTCACTTTGCTATGAAGTTAATAGGCTGGGTTTTTTATGGTCCCTGTATATGCATATTACTTTCCTTGTATACATAATGTATAAGGAAAGTATTGTGACGGGGTCGAATATTCGAATTCGAGTTTTCGACAGAAGAGCACGTTTCAAGCATCCCTGATCACAAAGTGTATATGTGTGTGTGCGTGAGTCTGTGGCGACGATAATTGGCGAATGAATGGACCGATTCGAACGAAATTTGGTACAAAAATTACGATCCGTGAATACTGGAAGCCTATTGTTTTTATACGCAATTGAATGTTCAACCCCCCCCCCCCTAAATTTTAGAGTTGTTGTTGATTGTTGAAACCCAGACCGTCCGACCTACCAGAAAGGTGTAAGGTAACTAACCCTAAATTTTAGAGTGAAATTTTTTAAAAAATCAGCAAAAAATCAAAACCTTTAATAAAGTTACGCAAATAGATATTTTTTATGTAATTTTTCATTAGAAAACAATTGACATAAATTTTAAAACGCTAGTATGAAGCGTTCTCGAGATATTGCACATTTTTCAAAAAAATTATCAAAACATCATATAAAATAAAAAAAATATTTCCTATTGAGAAACATGTTCACTTTTCATATGTAATACCATGCTATAAATTGGGTGACATCATTCTCGTGGATATAGCTCGTTCCATTCATCAAAAAAGATACTTTGAGTAATACTTTTGTATTTGAACGCCAATAGTCATTTATCTGCTGTAATAATAACTTGTTTCTTAGTGCATAACGCTTGGCGAGATTTTGGCGACGAATTTAACGGAATGTCGCCAACTTGGCGTCTTTTTTAAATGTTGCCAAATTAACGATAAAAATGGCGCTAAATCAATGAAAATGACGACTAATTGTCGAAAATTCAATATCTTGGAAAGAATGTAAGTATCTAATATAAGAAAAACCTATTACTTTACTGTAAAAGTAGTAAATTCATTGCATTATATAAGGAAAGTTATGTATTGCCCATCAGATTTTTTTTAAAACCAGACGATGTTATTTCAAAGTTATACTAATTTTATTTTCAGAAGTCACGATATTCACATATACTGTTACGACGTATCCTTTGAATTCGTGAGTATGCACTAGGGATACAAGAACGAGTCCAAATTTTTGGATAACTATCACGTTTATTCACAAGTACAGCTTAAACAGGAAATATATACAGTTAAACATCGCTTAAATGCTCCACTCATTTCACAAAGTAACTGATACTATTCTCAAAACATTGACGAAAGTCATTTCACAAAACAGTTGTTACTATTCTTAAGACATTGACAAAAATCACAGTTCAATGTAGTTATGACTCCTTTTTATAGACTCTCCATGAAAACTTCTTGAGATCTCTCATATCACGTAGAATATTGTTCATTTGGAGGTGTTCCTCCAACTTTAGAGAAGTCACCAAATTTTTGATAAATCACCAAATCTGGCAAACTATTTTTGAACTTCGACGTATGACAATCCTAGACTCACGACATTGGAAAGAATGCGTATACGGGTGTTTTCTCTGTCTGGTCTTCAAAAGGTACGAATGGGAGAGGGGAAAAATTCCACAGCATTTTATAAATTCATGGTAATGCATATTACCTCTGACGCTGACGAAATATGTGAGTGTCAGTCAGTTTATATAGCTGGAAAGGGTTTAAAGGGACAGCTGTATTTAATAGTATATTCTTTTCATTTTTAATTATTATTATTTTTATTTTTACTTTCCTTATATATATAATGTATAAGGAAAGTAATGGGGGTCAAAAATTCGAATTCGAATTTTCGACGGGAGAACACGTTTCAAGCATCCCTGATCATGAATCGAACATTTTGAGGTGATGTCTGTGTGTGTGTGTGTGTGTGTGTGTGTAAGTATATGTGTGTGTGTGTGTGTAAGTATATGTGTGCGTGTGTGTGTGTGTGTAAGTATATTTGTGTGTGTGTGTGTGTGTGTGTGTAAGTATATGTGTGTGTGTGCGTGTGTGTGTGCATGTATGTGTGTGTGTGCGTGTGAAAGTATGTGTGTGTGTGTGTGTCAGCCAGTGAGTTTGTGGAGACAATATCTCACGAATGAATGTAGCGATTCGAATGAAATTTGGTACAAAAATCACAATCCTTGAATACTGAAAGCGTTTTGTTTTTAAACGCAATCAAATGTTCAGAACTCCCATAAATTTTCGAGTGAAATTAAAAAAACAACAACAAAAAATCAAAATCTTTAATAAAGTTACGCAAATAGACATTTCTTATGCAATTTTGTAATTTTACCTTAGAAAACGATAGACATAAACTCTAGAACTCTAGCATGAACCATTCTCGAGATATTGAACATTTTTCAAATAAATTTATCAAAAAATCCCATAAATAGAAAAAAAATATATTAACCGTTGAGAAACATGTTAACTTTTCATATGTAATATCATGCGATAAATTTGGTGATATTATTCTCGTGGATCTAGCTCGTTCCATTCATGAAAAGATACTTTGAGTAATACTTTTGTATTTGAATGCCAATAGTCATTTATCTGTTATAAGAATAACTTATTTCTCCGTCCATAACCTTTGGCGATATTTTGGCGATGAATTTGGCGGAATGTCGCCATCTAGAGGATTTTTTTAAATGTTGCCAAATTAAAGAAAATCTCGCCAAATGGATAAAAATGACGCTAAAACAATAAAAATGACGACTCATTGACGGAAATTTAGTATCTTGGAAAGAATATAAGTATCTACTATAAGAACAACCTATTTTTTTACTGTAAAAGTAGTAAATTCATTGCATTGTATAAGGAAAGTCATGCGTTGCCCACATCAGATTTTTTTCATATGGGACCAAACAGCTCCGAGACCTACAAAATATTCTTAAGTTTTGGAAAATTAAGTGTTGGAGTCCAACTAACTCATATGATCTCAAAACGATTCCGATAAATAAATTTGTATAATTATAAATATGTAAAATATTAAAGGTATATATTTTTATAATTATATTCACTTGCACAAGTCAAAAAATGCTAAAATGTATAAAATCTTTAAGAACAATTTCTTAACAGGGCGCACACGAGAGTTCGAAAAACATATCCATTTCCACAAACGTTATTAATAAGACACCTAAATAAACAGGCTAGCACAACAGCGGCCATTTTGACTGCCATTTGAAGCAATGACTGTAGAAAGCAAGAACGAGCTACGTTCCAGGCCTTTTCTCGGGATCTCAAATAAAAAAAAATCTGATGTGGGCAGCACATGACTTTCCTTATATAATGCAATGAATTTACTTCTTTTACAGTAAAAAGAAATAGGTTATTCTTACGGTAGATACTTATATTCTTTCCAAGATATGGAATTTTCGTCAATGAGTCGTTATTTTCCATGTCGTCATCATCAATGAGTCGTCATTGATTTAGCGTCATTTTTTTCCATTTGGCGAGTTTTTCGTTCATTTAGCAACATTTAAAAAATCGCCAAGTTGGCAACATTCCACCAAATTCGTCGCCAAAATCTCGCCAAACGTTATGGACGAAGAAATAAGTTATTCTTACAGCAGATAAATGACTATTGGTTTGTAAATTTAGGCATCAAATACAAAAGTATTATTCAAAGTATTTTTTTTATGAATGGAACGAGCTAGATCCACGAGTATCATGTCACTCAATTTATCGCATGGTATTACATATGAAAAGTGAACAAGTTTCTCAATAGGAAATATTTTTTTTATTTTATATGACTTTCTGATTTTTTTTTTGAAAAATGTGCAATATCTTGAGAACGGTTCATGTTAGCCTTCTAAAATTTATGTCAATCGTTTCCTAATTGAAAATTACATAAGAAATGTCTATTTGCGTAACTTTATTAGCAGTTTTGATTTTTTGATGATTTTCAAAATTTCACTCGAAAATTTGGGGGGTTCTGAATATTCTATTGCGTGTAAAAACAATAGGCTTCCAGTGTTTACGGATTGTGATTTTTGTACCAAATTTTGTTCGAATCGGTCCATCCGTTCGTCAATTTATCGTCTCCACAGACTCACTGACACACACACTCACACACACACACACACACACACACAGCACTTCAAAAATGTTTGATTCGTGATCAGGGATGCTTGGAACGTGCTCTCCCGGCGAAAACTCGAATTCGAATTTTCGATCCCGTCACAAAACTTTCCTTATACATTATGTATATAAGGAAAATAATATTCTAGACTACTTTCTATAATGGTTGGAACAATTTTTTGAAAGCAAAAGCCCGTATTTTACAGCAAAATAGCGTATCAAATACCAGTCGTGTAAAATGCGCCACCATTGAAATAGCACAATCAGACGATAACTGATTGGACCAGTTGGAGTCAAAACGCCGGTTGCGTCAGCCTGTATATTTAGGAACCTCTACTTTTGAATATAAAATTTTTGTTGAGAACTACAATAAAATTTTAATGTTTAAGAATCTGGATTGTTCTAATTGTTTTATAACTGACCAACTCCGAAAGTAGACTAACTCCAAAAATCCTACACCTTAAGATTATAAGACATATTTATTGAAAACAATGATGTGGGCACTACATGATTTTCCCTACATTATCCAACTAATTCATGAATTGCATGAAACAGTTATAATGTACAAGAACCACATCACAATAATTTTGGTGTTATATTAATACTACGTATACTGAAACTGAATGCTTTGGGAAATTTATAAGTCTAAATAACATGATTTATTTATACTTATGTGCAAAATCTTTATCAAAATGCAATTTGCATTGAATCAATATCCCGTGAAATAAATGACTATTGGTGAATTCTTGGGCGTCAAAATACAAAACTATTGCAAGAAATATCTTTTACCGGGAATGGAATGGAGTATCTCTACGAGAATGGTGTTATCAGAATTGTCACAAACATTGCATATGGAAAGGGAACGGAGAGGATGGTTCTTACTACTTTTTACTTTCCCTGCCCAAAGGTAATGGCCCATGGCAATGTATAGGGAAAGTATTGGAATCATGTCGAAAATCGCAACTCGAGTTTTCGACGGATCTACACGTTTCGAGACCTCTAGAATACGAAAAAACTATTTTTAACGTGACGTCTGTGTGTATGTCTGTCTGTGTGTCTGTCTGTGCAGATTTTGTATCCACTGTAACTAAAAAATTAATTTACCGAATTTCATAAAATTTGGTAGGTAAGTCACTTGTGGGCGAATCTGGTACTGATTAGTGTTGGGTGCGATTCGGAATAAAAGAACTCGCTTTTTTTTGCGAAATGGCCCGCAAAAACTTGTATCCACTATAGCTAAAAATCTAATGGACCGAATTTCACAAAATTTGGTAGATAAGTCTCTTGTGAGTCACCCTGGTGCTGATTAGATTTTGGTACAGTTCGGAAAAAAATAACCCGCCTTTTTTTGCAAAATGGCCCGCAAAAATTGACAAAATCTAAAATAAAAACTACGTATGCTGAAATATATCCATTAAATGCTTGTTTTATGCGTAATTTTTAACGAAGAAAAGAATAAGACTAACCCCATTACACTAGGACTAGCTGTTCTCGAGATATTTTTGTTTTTTTGTTTTTTTTCTATGCCACCTTTGAAAATGAGTCCAGTTACCAAATGAGAACGAAAATTGAATTAATAGTGAATGAAATTTAATTAAAATAAGAGAATGTATATATAAGTCTGCAGGGAAAGTCATGTACTGCCCACATCAGATTTTTACTTTCCCTGCAATACATGGTAATGTATAGGGAAAGTATTGGAATCATGCCGAAAATCGCAACTGGAGTTTTCGACGGATCTACACGTTTCGAGACCTCTAGAATACGAAGAAAACTATTTTTAGCGTGACGTCTGTGTCTGTGTCTGTGTGTCTGTCTGTGTGTCTCTCTGTCTGTGTGTATGTCTGTCTCTGGGTCTGTGTGTCTGCCTGTGCAGATATTGTATCCACTCTAACTAAAAAACTAATGGACCGAATTTCAAAAAATTTGGTAGATAAGTCACTTGTGAGCGAGTTTGGTGCTGATTAGTTTTGGGTACGATTCGGGATAAAAAAAAACCCGCCTTTTTTTTGCGAAATGGCCCGCAAATGCTTGTATTCACTCTAACTGAAAAACTAATGGACCGAATTTCACAAAATTCGGTAGATGAGTCACTTGTTGGTTACCCTGCTGCTGATTAGATTTTGGTGCTATTCGGAAAAAAATGACCTGCCTTTTTTTTGCAAAATGGCCCGCAAAAATCGTCCATATCGAAACTAAAGAACTGGGTATACTCAAATATAACCATTAAATGCTGATTTAATACGTAATTTTTAACGACGAAAAGAATAAGACCAACCCCATTACACTAGGACTAGCCGTTCTCGAGATATTTTAGTTTTTTGTACTTTCCCTACGCCACCTTTGAAAATAAGCCCGGCTACCGAATGAGAACGAAAATTGAATTAAAAGTGAAATAAATTTAATTAAAATAAAGATAACGTTAATATAAGTCGGCAGGGAAAGTCATGTGCTGCTCACATCAGATTTTTACTTTTCCTGCAATACATGGTAATGTATAGGGAAAGCATTGGAATCATGCCGAAAATCGCAACTCGAGTTTTCGACGGATCTACACGTTTAGAGACCTCTAGAATACGAAAAAAGTATTTTTAGCTTGATGTCTGTGTGTTTGTCTGTCTGTCTGTCTGTGTGTGTGTCTGTCTGTCTGTCTGTCTGTGCAGATTTTTATCCATTCTAACTAAAAAACTAATGGACCGAATTTCATAAAATTGGCAGGTAAGTTACTTGTGGGAGAATCTGGTGCTGGTTAGTTTTAGGTACGATTCGGGATAAAACAACTCGACTTTTCTTGCGAAATGGCCAGCAAAAGATTGTATCCAATCTAGCTGAAAAACTAATGGACCGAATTTTACAAAATTCGGTAGATAAGTTACTTGTGAGACACCTTGGTGCTGATTAGATTTTGGTATGATTCGGAAAAAAATAACCTGTATTTTGCAAAATGGCTCGCAAAAATCGACAAAATCTAAAATAAAAAACTACGTATGCTCAAATATATCCATTGAATGCTTGTTTAATACGCAGTTTTGAACGAAGAAACGAATAAGACCAACCCTATTACACTAAGACCAGCCGTTCTCGAGAAATTTTAGTTTTTTCGTATTTTCTTTACGCCACCTTTGAAAATAAGTCCAGTTATCAAATGGGAACGAAAATTAAATTAAAAGTGGATTAAATTTAATAAAAATAAAGATAACGTGAATATAAGTGCAGGGAAAGTCATATGCTGTTCACATAAGATTTTTTTAATTTTGGAGATATTGTTTGATAAATTTATTTGAGAAACATACAGTATATCAGAAACGGTTCGTGTTGGCGTTATAAAGTTTGCGCCATCCGTTTTCTAATGAAAAAACTTCTCATTTAACAGTTTTAAAGATTCTGATTATTTAAGAATTTTTTTTTTTTTCAAAAATTCATTTTATTGGAAGGTTTTCCGAACATTCAATTGAGCTTAAAATCAATAGAGATCCTATATTAACAACTTGTAATAATAGTATTAAATTATTTTCGAAACGCTTTATTCATTAGTTAGGTATCACAGAGACTCAAAGAAACAACATACACACACTAACATACACACACTAATATACGCACACTAATAGAGTACACACCATAGAGTTAGAGGGAAGGAGATAAAACTCCCATGGATGAAACATTTGGAATTGCTATAACGCTTTAAGAATTATATCTTGGTGTCGCTAGTTTTAGTAAAGCCCCTTTTATTTCCATTTGACACAACAGAGAGGCATAAAATTGAGTATTTCTGATTATTTTCAAATTAAGATTCCCTAATTATCAGTAAAATTAATCAGTATTTTTTACTTTTCCTGCAATACATGGTAATGTATAGGGAAAGTATTGGAATCATGCCGAAAATCGCAACTCGAGTTTTCGACGGATCTATACGTTTCGAGACCTCTAGAATACGAAAAAACCATTTTTAGCGTGACGTCTGTGTGTGTGTCTGTGTGTCTGTGCAGATTTTGTATCCACTCTAACTAAAAAACTAATCGACCGAATTTCACAAAATTTGGTAGGTAAGTTACTTGTGAGCGAGTCTACTGCTGATTAGTTTTGGGTACGATTCGGGATAAAAGAACTCGCCTTTTTTGCGAAATGGCCCGCAAAAGCTTGGTGACGTCTTGGTTGACGTCTGTGTCTGTGTCTGTGTGTCTGTCTGTGTGTCTCTCTGTCTGTGTGTCTGTCTGTCTCTGGGTCTGTGTGTCTGCCTGTGCAGATATTGTATCCACTCTAACTAAAAAACTAATGGACCGAATTTCACAAAATTCGGTAGATGAGTCACTTGTGGGTTACGCCTGGTGCTGATTAGATTTTGGTATGATTCGGAAAAAAATGACCTGCCTTTTTTTGCAAAATGGCCCGCAAAAATCGTCCAAATCTAAACTAAAGAACTGGGTATACTCAAATATATCCATTAAATGCTGATTTAATACGTAATTTTTAAAGACGAAAAGAATACGGCCAACCCCATTACACTAGGACTAGCCGTTCTCGAAATATTTTAGTTTTTCGTACTTTCCCTACGCCACCTTTGAAAATAAGCCATGTTACCGAATGAGAACGAAAATTGAATTAAAAGTGAAATAAATTTAATTAAAATAAAGAGAACGTTAATATAAGTCTGCAGGGAAAGTCATGTGCTGCTCACATCAGATTTTTCACAGTTGTAGGACAGAGTTCAGAATATAGGGCGATAAAAATAAATTGAAACGAAAAATAATTTTGAATGCGTAGGAATATTCCGTATTGTTTTAGTTCTAATTTACATTGCCCTACTAATTTATTTCTACAAAATTGACATTTTAAATAAATATATTAAGCCTTTCATTATAGAAATACATAAAATGCTGTGGCGGATATCTTATTGGAGCGCAACCTGAATTATTATCTCAAATGATATTGACATTTTCTCAGTATGAAGTTTTAAAACCTTACACTTACCTTATCACATTTTCGACCCCGTTACAGTATATTACCCTATACATACGTATAGGGTAATGTATGTAAGTAGCACTATGCAAGTTGTGGGACGTGGAAAATAAATGTGATGCTTAAGTTACAATTAAACATTATAATTGACATTAATTATATGGCCGTTAAAACACATTAGTGGAATTAACATTTAAACGTACATCGCTCGTTGTTGTGCCGCAATAACCCTCCAATTATTTTTACCTTTTGTGTAAGTCCTGAAAAGAACTATTAATTAATATTAAAAAGATTAGACTATTTAAAACTTAAACAATATCATTTATTAACAACATCAATTTATCACTAACAACAATTTATCATAACTATCAACTATCATTTAATTACTCGAGTTATGGGGGATATGTGACCAGTTAGTGAGATTTCTAAAGTGTCTAGGACCGGGGAAATGAGCACATACCTTACAGTTTAATCTTTGACTCATCACGCTGAGGCTTGCATCCGTCTTATCGCTGACTGTACGACCACAACTCTTTCGTGTGTGGCTTGCATCTCGTACTTATAGTCAACTGCCAAAACCTGCTGCAACAACACCTCGAATGAAACTTCTTTCAACCTCACATTTCTTGTCAGACTTCCTTCTGCAACATATCGTATCCAAGTTCCTTCTTTCACATTTTGTATCGAAGTTCTTGGTTCCTTCGGCGGGGGGGGGGGGGGGGGGGTAGCTCCACCCTTCTTCTCCTTGCTGCTCATTGGTTCTTCTGAACCCAATGGCATCACTTGACATTTATCAAGCCCCCTTTCAACCCCCTTGTGGCCTGGGACACTCAAATTTATTGTATTTGACCTAAAAGTTCAAGTTGTTGTAAACACCGGCGCCAGCCAGACTCGATCTTTGTTAGGCGTTCTATGAACCATAAATCTATATAAATAAAAATGAAAATCTGTCTGTCTGTCTGTCTGTCTGTCTGTCTGTCTGTCTGTTTGTCACACCATCACGGGAGAACGGCTGAACCGAATTTGATGAAATTTTGTGGGTAGCCCAGAAATAGCCCCACTTAAAATTATATCCGTGTTTTGAGTTTCTACGACCAGTGGTTCTCGAGATATTAGTAAAAAACGAAATTTTCGTTTGTCTCATCATCACGGAAAAACGGCTGAACCGAATTGAATGAAATTTGGTGAATAGCCTTGAAATATCCCCCCATAAATTTTGTCCAGGTTTCGTGTTTCTAAGACCTGGGGTTGTCGAGATATTAATGAAAAACGGAACTTTTACCTTGGAGTTCTACTCCCTAACTCCGTGGTTTATCCAAACGAAAAGCTTGAAAATCGTTTGAAAGTGAATTAAAATTTAATCTCTGAGTTTGATGGGAGATTTTTTGCGTTAATTAGTCACTTTCTGAAAACATGAATTGTTTGAAACATGATTTAAAGGTGAAATCTATCTCCATGGTTCATGGTTTATTTAAAACAAGCTTTTACGGAACAATGAGAAGTATAGAGAAATCAAAATCGTTATTTAATTTCGCAGTTTATGTTATAAGACATGACATATTTAACATGTTATAAGATTCTATCTTATATCATGTTACTCAGAAACGCAATTAAATTAAATCTGCCTGCTAATTTTAATAATTATTTTTTCGATTTGAATAATAAATAAATGGATATAAAAATATATTTTAGAAAAGAACGATTTGATTTTTCTTATAGCATTTTTGACTGGATAATATCAATTACGGTCTTCAGGTTTAAAAATTATTATTATTTATATTTTCGGGGATTATTGATTCAAGGATTATTGATATTTTCAAGTTATTTTGCACTTATTTTATTATGACAAAAATTGTTTAAACTCATATATTGTATGTTGTACGAATCTTCTACAAATACACGTGTATATCTTTTAATCTACGAGAATATAAGTAGTACAGGTATATTGGCATATGTTTTGATATATATTGGCATATATTGGAATCAATTACGACCTTCTGGTATAAAGAGTACGGATATTATTGATGTTTTCAATTTATTACGTCATCTCTTTTATTTTGGCAAATATTTTTGAGACGCATATTGTAATACGGGTAATCTTCTACTAACACATTGGCATATTTTCTGATCTGCGACAATATAATTAGTACGGGGTTGCATATATTCATTCAATTCCTATTTTTTCTTCTGTAAATTTGCTTACAAAAGGGGGCAGGATGTTTTATTCTTCAGATCTGATCGTGAAGATAATTTTGCATAGTGAGAACATATATTCTTAAACTTCTCTTTAGGAGCAATAAATTTAATATTTTAACAGAATTTGCACATGATTGCGAACTTTAAGTTTCTTTAAATTGTACACTCCGTACGAATAACGGGTGTGCTGTTAGTGGTTAATAAATTTTAACATTTTAGGAGGATATATCATGTTGCTCGGCATCGCAATTAAATTAAATGTGTTTGTTAATGTTTTTATTATTTTTTTTCGATTTAAATAATAAATAAATGGATATAAAAGTATATCTTATGAATGGACGGTTTGATTTTTCTTTTAATTATATTAATTGCTGACTGCGTACATCAATTTCATTTATTTTGGCAAAGAGTTTTCAAGCTTATATCGTATTTAGCTACTAAACTCATATATTGTGTTTAGCCAATAAATTCATATAGCCGATTGTTGAAACAGAAAAAGAGTAGAGCGGGTATATCTTCTAATACAATTGTAGTGTTTTCATTGAGTATATTGAAACGGGATAAGAATGTTTCATTCAGATCTGCAAATTCAAAGCTACGAATTTGGAGGGATATCGCTAATTTGACAACTTTTCTTAAACTTTGCCAAATTGACGGAAATGTCGCCAAATTGATATAAACGACACACAAACAGCTGCCATAAACCTTCGGGTTGGTCGTGTGGCTTGGGTCTTCTACATATCAATGAAATTTTTTTTTGTTTTGTTAGAAGAGGGTACTGAAATGATGTTTGGTTAGCATTTCTCTGTCAGACCAACCATCCTACTTAGTAATACATTTAGCGAATTTTTAAAATGTCACCAAATTGATAAAAATGTTTTCAAATCTATAAAAATATCTTGAAATTGATAAAATTGCGCTACATAAATGATATTAATTGTTTTTTGTTAGGGGATAGTATTGTGATGATATTTCGTCAATTTGTCGCAAAGTGGAACTGTCAGTTCTACAGTCCCACTTGGCGATAAATTTGGCGATTTTTTAAAATGTCGCTAATTTGACGAAACTGTCGCCAAATGTTCCATAGAAATATAACTATTTAGACTATATTTTTTCTACCAATTTATTTGAAGCAAATGATATCATGCCGCTTAGCAACGGATTTAAATCCAATGTGTTTATGCGGCAGACGATTTATATTAAATCCTTTCCGATTTGAATAATGAAGATATGTATATAAAATAAATTTCATTGCCATTTCATTTTGGACTGGATAATATCAATTATACTCTTCAGGTTTAAACATTATTATTATTGATATTTTCCGGAATTATTGATTCAGGGATTATTGATATTTTTAAGTTATTACGCCATTGTTTTATTGCGGCAAAAATTGCTGACACACGCATATTGTACGTTGTACGAGTAATCTTCTAGGAATGCACGGGTATATCTTCTAACCTACGAGAATATAAGTAGTACAGGTATATTGGCATATATTTTGACATATATTGGCATATATATTGGAATCAAGTACAGTCTTCTGGTATGAAGATTAAGGGGATTAATTATATATTCAATTTATTACGTCGTCTGTTGTATTTTACCAAAAAACATTTGTGACTCATATTGCAAAACGGGTAATCTTCTACTAATAATCGGACATTATAAGTAGTACGTGTATATCTTCCCATATAATTTTAGCACTTTAATTTTGACATATATTGGAATAAATGACTGTCTTCAGATTTAAAGATTACGGGTTTATTGGTATTTTCAATTTATACATGTAATCTATTAATACAGGTTATATTTTCTAATATTCGCGTATATAATTAGTACGGGTCACATACAATTTTAACGCTTTTATTTTGCATATATTGATTCAATTCCATATTTTTTTTTATATTTGCTTACATAAGGGGTCCAAGATGTTTTATTCTTCAGATATGTCCATGAAGATAATTTTATATAGCGAGAACAGAGATTCTTAAACTTCTTTTTAGGAGCATTATATTAAATATTTTAACAGAATATTTTGATTAAACATGTCATTTAGTATTCTATAAGAATTTGGGCATGATTATGAATTTCAAGTTTCTTTATATTATATACTCCGTACGAAGAACGGGTATGCTGCTAGTACTGCAATAAAAATGCCTCATGTGAGGACATATTCTGGCCTCACACAAGTAAAGTTAAAAATACTTTTAAAAATTAAAAACGATTATTTTATGCTACTTCTTTCTTTAAGCTGGTCCGAAATTCTTAACATGAGCATATTAAAAATAAAATGAAATGTACTCAATGTTCTTCCATATACCCAATTACTTAAAATAGGTACATATTAAACGTTACATGAATATAACTACATAAATATATATATATATATATTAAATATTATATATATCTGTTTATATATATAACATATATATATATATATATATATATATATATGTATATATAACATATATATATATATATATATATATATATATATATATATATATATATATATATATAAATAACGCATACACATTTTTCGTTACAACGTTATCCAGATCCAAGGTATCCAAGGCATTTTTCTTTTCGGGGCACCTGTGAGAAAACTCACGTATCCCCACATCCAAACTAGAGATTTTGTAGCTTGGAGTTATTGATGGATATGAAGCATTCCTTTATCTGGATGGATGCTTGATGAGGATTTGCAGTCTTTTGTTGGCTTAGGCTGCAGTCCAAAGTACCTTGGACGATGGACAACCGTTGTTGAAAGATAGGCGAAAGGAAGAATTTGGAGAAAAGAAAGTATACTGGGAGCGAGCTCCCAGAAAGAAGATGGGTTCCAAGTGTGATAGTCGCGGGGCTCATCGTAGCTATATCCTATTCAAAGGTCACGAGATTAAAGGGTGAGATGATAAATGACGTAAAGACAGCATTATCGTCCCAAGTCCGAACTTTGAGTTACACAGTTATAGGCAGTGCAGGCAGTGCAGATAGGTCAGGCAGCTGAGCTCTCTTAGTTCTGGGTGTTATCGAGATGCTTAGAAGTATCTCTTAAAAACTCTGTATAAAGAATATCAATTCCTGACATTAAAATAAAGAGACTGGTTTTCTAAAATCCCCAGAAGATATTCCTAAAAGTCTTCTGGTAAAATTTTCTTTAAAAGTTACAAAATGCTATATTTTATTTGTTTCCACATATATTATCAAATCAACATCTGCATCAAATAACGGATTTACATGTATATCTTGATTTATGGAAAATTCCTACAACTTGAAAAACCATGTTTACGGTTTTCACGTCAGATCATACGTGAAGACACTGACGAGATTTACATAATCCATTATGCAACATAAGAAACTTTTTTAGCTTCGATTTCAATTGTCTTAAAATATGTTTGTCATATTGTTAAAATTTCAGAACAATTTTATGCTTACCGTGAAAAACATGTGTTGCTAGCTTGTATTTGTTACTAAATTTGAAGGTATGATATAAATAAAACGATGCCATGTAATTTTACTGTCTCACATAATAGTATGAAAAGTATTGCTTTCCAGAAAATTCATCAGAGATTTGGATGGGAACGATGTTACACATCAGTTATTAAACATTTCCAGCAAGTAACTTTTTCACCGTCAGTTTATTTTGGAAAACAGGCTTCCATCCCTGCATATCATTATTATTGAAATTTTAAATAACTCATTTCTCAACTGGAAATCAAACTCTTCTACTTCTCCTGGTCAGTCTATGATTTTTCATTAAGTTACTAAAACTATAGTATTCCCTATTATAGTGTAATATAGTATGCAAATATAGGTATTAAAAACATAGGCTTTACGAATAGAAAGAATGTTTTGTCTACAGATGCAAAAAACAACAGGCTAGCACCAAGTGTGATAGTCGCGGAGCTCATTGTAGCCATATCCTATTAAAGGTCACGAGGTTAAAGAGATGATAAATGACGCAAAGACAACATTATCATCTCAAGTCCGAACTTTGAGTTACGCAGTTGTTGGCAGTGCAGGCAGTGCAGGCACATCAGGCAGCCCAGCTCTCTTAGTTCTGGGCATTATCGAGATGCTTAGAAGTCTCTCTTAAGAACAGCAGGCTAGCACCAACCCCAGAGACCAATTTTATTACCAGTTTTGAGACGCCAGATTTTATGATGGGGCGGACAATAATTTACTGTCCAAGCTATAAAATTATGACCTCCTAACACGTGCACTTTATGGCGTAAAAAAGACCCCAAGGCAAAAGGAGATGTCCAATGGAACTTAATATTAGTTCCACCTACGGAAATGGAACCAATGGCTGATCAAATCGCAGAAGCCAGTGAGCAGAAGGAGGAAAACACAGAGTACCTCATACAAGAGTTTGTGAAAAAGATAGATTTCCCTGATTTTACGGTTGATATAAAATGACGCACATAGATAACTGACTTACTGTGAATATGACATGATTTTCCAGTGTCTTGAGATGATTTTCTTACGAATAATACGGCATTATACTTTTTTACAAAGTACATTACAATTACCTTGACTTTTAGAAGTCTATGTGTGCTCCTAGCAAAAGTGTTGGTGAGATCGGCAGATGACAGAAAAAGTGTGAGATTGTCAGATGACTGGAAAAGTGTGAGATCGTCAGATGACTGGTCAAAGAGTGCAGGTCTAAAGCGAGGCATCAAGGATGAATCAGGTAACCATTTACATAAGCATTTTGAGGAAAGGTTTTGAAGACTCAGTAGCCAGTGTACTCATGTATGAGTATTAGTACTGCATCACAACACGAAAACAGCTTTAACTATCAGGTTAATAAGTGATAAATTTGGTAAATAATTTTTAATGATAAAATGAATAATAATTAAAGGTTTGTTTGAGCAATTTAATGTCTGTTTATTGAATAAGTGAAATTAATTTTATGTTACTCATAAAATTGCGTTTCAGAAGAAACACCGGGCTAGATACCAAATTATTATTATGGGTTATTGCGGCCACATGTACTAATACCTACTATAAAAATAAACCTAAAAACTAACTATGGTGGGTTATCACTTCAGCAATTGTATATAAATTTAATATATTAACTAATCACTCTTTTTTCTTCACTACATATAGAAAAAATCTGATGTAGGCAGCACATGACTTTCCCTGCAGACTTATATTCACGTTCTATTTATTTAAATTAAATTTAATTAATTTTTAATTCAATTTTCGTTCTCATTTGAAAATTGGACTTATTTTCAAAAATGGTGTAGGAAAAATACGAAAAACTAAAATATCTCGAGAACGGCTAGTCCTAGTGTAATGGGGTTGGTCTTATTCTTCTCTTCGCTAAAAATTACGTATTAAACAAGCATTTAATGGCTATATTTGAGCATACGTAGTTTTTATTTTAGATTTTGTCAATTTTTGCGGGCCATTTTGCAAAAAATGGCGGGTTATTTTTTTCCGAACTGTACCAAAATCTAATCAGCACCAGGGTGACCCACAAGAGACTTATCTACTAAATTTTGTGAAATTCGGTCCATTAGTTTTTCAGTTAGAGTGGATACAAGCTTTTGCGGGCCATTTCGCAAAAAAAGGCGGGATCTTTTAACCCGAGTCATACCCAAAACTAATCAGCACCAGATTCGTGCACAAGTGACTTACCAAATTTTATGAAATTCGGTCAATTAGTTTTTTAGTTAGAGTGGATACAAAATCTGCACAGACAGACACACAGACACACAGACACACACACAGACGTCACGCTAAAAATAGTTTTTTCGTATTCTAGAGGTCTCGAAACGTGTAGATCCGTCGAAAACTCGAGTTGCAGCTTTCGACATGATTCCAATACTTTCCCTATACATTACCATGTATTGCAGGGAAAGTAACAAGTGCACCCTATATTCATCTTGAGATCTTAGATTGACGTCACACCTTCAAATCTGCGCGAACTGGTATTCCCGCTGGTTTTATAATACACTGACTTACAAAAGTTAAGCACTCAATGCAAATTTTCATCTTTTGAAAGCGTATTTGAATTTGAGTGGCTGAAAATCGCTGCGGATCTAGATGGCAGTAAGCAAATATTGTATGTTACAGCCAATCACTATTGGCTGTACGGTTATATGGTAATTAGGCAGTCGTCGAAGACGCTAGCATTCTCAAGGACTTGAGGAGGTGCATTTAAATGCTCATACTAAGTGTTTATAGCATTTGCAAGATTATTTTTGAGGATATTCGTGCTTCCATGGCTGAAAGAAGACGAATGACAGATAGTGAGCACTGGCTTGCTGTCGAAAATATTGAAGCAGGACAGTCAATTAAAGATGCCGCTATTTTCTTTGGCGATGATCATTCGCTAATTTCTTGATTATGAGAACAATTGCAAACAAGTCAGACAGTTGTCCGGAGACTTGTGCCCGCTAGTCCAAGGGTTACCACCCCCTTTGATGATCGGTATATTGCTATAGTAGCCAAGCGGAATCGATGAGCGAACTCCACAACTGCTACATCCATGGTTGCAACTGCACTTGGTAAGAAAATATCTGCCAGTAGTGTGTGTCGAAGGCTCCACGTGAAGGGACTGTACGCCCGAGTACCACGTTTTTGTATTCCACTAACCGTCCAAGCCAGAGGGCCAAGATTAAAGTGGTGTCATCAACATGCCAATTGGACTGTCTGAGATTGGTGCAACGTCCTGTTCACGGACGAGTCCATATTTGCACTGGAATCAGATGCTAAGTGTGTAAGGATCTGGAGAGAACGAGGCACCAGCAAACAGGTCAAGAACATCATCGAACATCAGGCATTCAGAGGTGGCAGCGCCATGGTGTGGGTTGGAATTTCAATGGGATATAGCACAGAACTGCTCATTTTCAAAGACGGTTCTGTAATGGCTGCGCGGTATCGGGAAGAAGTCCTAGAACCCATTGCGAGACTCTACACTGCAGCAGTTGGTCTTAATTTCCTCCTTATGGACGATAATGCCATTCCCCATCGAGCTAACATCGTTGACGAATACCTGGAAAGTGAGGGCATTTCTCGTATGTAGTGTACGGCGTATTCCCCCGACCTTAATTCCATTGAAAACCTTTGGGATGCCCTCGGGCGTGCTGTCGCTGCACGTTTACCTCCCCCAGCCAGTGTCAGAGAGTTGGAAACTTACCTATTGAAGGAATGACCATTGCTCGCATCTGCGATGGTTGATCACCTCACTGAAAGCATGGAAATCATTGTAAAGTTAGTGTGAAGGTCACATATCATATTAATGTAAGTTTGTTTGGTTTGTTTGCCTTTAGACATCATTTTGTTAATGACCCAAATATGACGTCATCATATAACTTACGAAATGTAAATCCTTTATTCCTCTTTGTACACAATTCTTGTTTTCTTTAATACATAAACACATTTGCTCCCTTTATGTGCAATTTTGAGTTAATCAAAGCTTTTCTTTTCCGTTTTTGTTAATTTTACTGTCCGCGCTTAACTTTTAGAAACCAGTGTATACGACAGGTAACATAAGACAAGTAATATATTATAGAGACATTGTTAAAAGTGAAACTTGGTGTTTTAAAGTCGCTGATGCTCGAATGCATCTCAAATTTTTTCTTCGATGCTAAAACACTTGACATAAATTTCATATTGTCGTGACGGAATTCGTCACTCCTTTGTAAATTGCATAACTTCTGTACTTTTTAAACTTTTATTTAAATAATCTGTGTCCTGGAACCCTCTTGTCAATGTATATATTTTAGCAGATGTTGAAGTATCGAAATCAGTAGTAAATTGTGCCATTTTTATTTCGTTATATAATTCTCGCACACTCGGGGAATGACGCCTGTTAGTCTGGCTTGCTGGCGGAGACAGATGTCTCCTTGTTGTCACGCGGCAGATACGCGTGCCTTTGGAATCGTCCGTTGTGGGGCGGAACTGTGGATGAATTTGAATTGGAAGTAATTTTCGATTGGAGGAAAGGAGAAGTTGTGAGCCCATGTGATTTTCTATTGGACGGCTCCTGGATCCATCTGGAATGTATATAAGCTGGGTGAATTGTAACTCGGGGCTCTCTCCCTGGAAACATCTTCGAACTCACGTCGACGCGGGACTTAGCCCTCAGGCGGAGTTACCGTGTTGTGAGGGTCGGGAGAGATGCCACCCGCCACTGCTGTAACCATCGCCACTGCTGTTACCATCGCCACTGCTGTTACCGTCGCCACTGCCGAGATCTGATGATGCCTTGCCCTCGCCGACCGTCGACCGCCGTGTAAACGTGGAGATGATGCCTCGCTTTACTTCTGGTCGAGTACCGGGACCAGAAAGGGCAAATATGAAGCTGTTCCCTGGACTGACCTGATCCGGTATCATTCCGGAAACTGCGGTTCGACCGTTCCTGTTGGAGCGGGGCAATGTTTGCCCGAGGGAAACGACTAGCGGATGCCTGTGCTCTTTCTGCCATGAGTCCTTCCAAGAATTTCGTGAGGTAAGACTATTACCTTTAAACGAGCAGTTGACTGGACTTGTGCATCGACCACTGCAGAACCTTTTATCCTTAGGATCTTCTGCCTGCATTATTTATATATATTTTACCTACAGTCTCCTTCTTCATATTGAAGCTTTATCTAAGCCATAATAATTTAAATGGAATTTATACTGTATTGAAATACAGTTAATACTTAAGCCTTTAACGTTCCCCGGGTGTGTGCATTCTCTCTGACCATACCCTTTATTTTTGCTAAATTTGAATATATGTAATTTATGAGTAATTACTTGATTTATAGAATGAATATTAAGTTCCGGCAAAGAGCCGATGATTTTGGTAAAGAGAGGTCCAGTGGTTAAATTATTAAATCAGTAATTGTATTTGATCTGCAACTCCATTTCTTGAATAATTAATAAATATTGGATTTGAATTTAAAATGGTGTCCTTATTTGAGTTGATTTTGTGTTGATTATGTATTTTTCAGCTTGGTGGAATTCTTGAAGGTATATATTTCTGTTTACCTTGGTTTTTGGTTGGGTTTTCCTTCACAGGTCATCGGTTGGAATTCTTCCGATTGACGAGAGGAGTGTTTCGAACCTGGGTATTTCTGTAAAATTGGAGAGTTAGACTCTCAGTCTGCCGTGTCCGGCCGGTATCCGTGGTGACTTTAGGAGCCCACGGAACCCGCTATGACAATATGGAAAATAAAAACAAAAGTAACATGTGATGTACGTAACATATTTATTAGATAAATCTCATCAGTGCCTTCACATATGACTTCTTATTTAATACGTAAAGATAATTTTTCTTTAATTCGATTCTTTTTCTTTTCTCTCTCTCTCTCCTTTCTCTCTATATATATGATATAAAAATTTAACCTCTCCAATTTAAAGTACCCGTTCTGTCCTACACACACCTACTTTCCTAGTATGTATAATGTATATGCATATGTATAAAATTTCTAATATATATATATATATATATATATATATATATATATATATATATATGTATATATATATATATATGTATATATATATATATATATGTATATATATATATATATATATATATATATATATATATATATATATATATATATATATATATATATATATATACTGCTGGACAATTGCTGAGGGCGGATGACACTATCACCCATAGCAAGCACAAAATGAAAGGTAGCAAAATTTAGAAAATTAGAATAAGTGTGATATACAGTAAGAAGAGGTGTCAGTATGCAAATGTTTCATTTCCATGCTTGTTCGTCATGTGATAGCGCTGATAAGAGAATGAAAGGATTTGGCGCGTGTGGACCGTTGTTGTTCCAAGTGAAAGTTTTACGTGAAATATTCAATTGTTGAACTTGAAATTTTCGGTACATCTTCCCGATATCACTTAGATGGTTTTATACGTGGCGGTATTATTGGAAAGATCGAAGTAGGGCGAAAAATAACAGATGTTGCAAGGAGTTCGACATGGCCCACAGCGTTCTTTCGCGGTTGTGGCAAGCATCTAAAATAAATGGAATGTGTAGCAAGCGTCACAGGGGAGGTTTTGTTAGAAGTACGACTCCTGCAGGAGACAGGTACATTGTGCTATCGGCAGAAAGTGACCGGCGCACCACAGCTCAGAAGGGGGCAAATCAGTTTCTTGCTACCGCAGGACAGTGGATCTCCGGAAAAACTATATCCAGACGTTTGAGAGAAGGAGGACTATGCGCCCGCAGACCTGTTGTGTGTGTTCCATTGTCCAGATTGCACCGTACTGCAATGATGTCGTGAGCATCGCAATTGGATCGAACAGGAATGGGCTTGCATACTATTCTTAGATGAGAGTAGGTTTAGTCTGTCATCGGATTGTAGACGCTAACTGATCTGGCGTGAGAGTGGTACTGTTTATCGTCCAGAAAATATCCTGGAAAGGGACCGATATCCGACATGCACTATCATGGTAGGACCGGCATCATGATCAATGGCCGCACGCCCCTTCATGTGGTTGCAACTGGGACTATGACCGGCCAACGATACATTGACGAAGCTCTACTTCCTCATGTTCGCCTTTACCGTGGTGCTGTCGGTGGTAAATTTGTTTTCATGGACGACAACGCACCATGTCATCGAACAATCGATGTTCAGGATTGTCTAGTCAGCTAGGGTATTAAATTCCTCATATGGACAGCAATTTTTCCAGATCTAAACTCCATTGAAAGTATTTGGGCTGCTTTGGGGAGGCGACTTGCTGGTTGAAAATATCCTCCAACAAACTAGAACATCCTCATCCGTGCACTGACAGAGGAGTGGCATAACTTACCTCAACAGCTGCTGGATAACGTTGTCCAAAGCATGATACGATGTGTGGAATATTGCATCGCACTTCAAGGTGGACATGTCCCGTACTCACACCTTTCTCAAAGGTCTCTGCTGTCCTTCATATGCATTTTTCCAGTTCGCCGTACACAGTATCAAATAAACACTTTTTTCCTTTCAAATATTTTAAAAGCTTCTGTATTTTCCAGAACAATAAATGGTTTTTATTCCAATGTCGGAATAGTGTGGTATTACACTATTTTATCCTGCTGGACCTCCACCCGCGGTTAATGTTGTGCTACACTGCAATTTGTGATCCGTCCTTGGCAATTGTCCAGCAGCGTATATATATATATATATATATATATAATTTATTTAACATAGTCTTTTAATTGTTCTTTCACACATGTGAAATAGATTCCAATGTAGGCGAGAAAATGGAGCAAAGTGACATTTTCAATATGTGCAAATCCAATTTATTTCAAAATATACTATCCTTATGCATGTTGCGTTTTATATTGTTATTTAGTCAAACTCTATTTCCACTGATATTCTTCTTTTACGCAAAGCAATCTGCAGTAAATGGCACGGTATTAACGTTTAAAAGAAAATGTATCAATCTGCTTTATCTCTGAGATCATTGTAATACAAATCATTTTTGGGTACAAAATATCTGAGATAATTCTTAGGAATAAAAATGTATAGCTGAATAGTTTACAATAACGAATCAGTTTCGTAAAATGTTACAACGACAAATATACAAAAAATACTTTGGGGAATCGCTGTACAGGGCAGTAAATTTTTATGCATATGGCAAGCTGTAACATGTCTGTGTATTGGGCCACACAGGATTGCGTTTTATTTTAACACTTCAGAAAAATAAAAGACGATTTGTTTTCTAACCCGCTACGCGGATGGCATGCGCCCGCATTGCAGGCGCATAGGATTTTCATGTAGGGAGTTATCGTTAGTGCACGTATGGTAAAAGGATTGTATGCGCTCTTGCATTGTCGAAGATCACATATATATTAGTGAAGCTATGCTTCTTATTAAAATTAGCGATGCATTTATACTTTATAAAAATTATGATTAATCATCGGGTGGCTTTCGGAACTTTTTGCTTTGGCGCAGTATGTAATGTTTAAAGGAGATGCTGCTAAATTCTTAATATCGGATTGTCAGTCAATTTTTTATATAGCAATTTTAAAACCTGAGACGTATTCAAAAGATGAAAAAAAAATATTTTTTAAAAATTCACAAAAAATCGTCTATTGATAGTACGGGAGTTTCTTTGAAAGATAATTCTTCAGTCTTATTGCTTGTGGTAAAATGAAAACATTGCTGTAATAATTTTGATCGCTATGTAATCGATTTGTGTGAAAATTGCTCAAAATGACGCGTCAACATTTAATACATGAAAACTATTTTAAATTAAAAAAAATCTCTTCTCGGTAAACAAGGTACCCTTGCATTAAATTATGGCTGCACGATGCTTAGATTTACCGCTACAAACGACACAAACATACATGTATACATAACCATCTTCTTTTATTATTATAGACTTAATGGATGTGAAATTTTTTTATACTATTGTGTTTTGCAAACATCTTGTCTTGAAACATATATTTCTCAGGATCTGCTATAGATAGAGCTTAGCAGATAATTGATATGGATTCAGCATTAAATTCTGAAAGGGACAGGGTGATTTACCAGAGACTTATACTGCCGATTCTTTTTTCATTTCTGATTCAAAATTTTTCATTTTACTAGAAATATTTATTTATCAAGAACAGCTATAGATGGAGCTTAGATGATGATTGATATCAATTAAGCATTAAATTCCGGAGGTAGTCGGAATTCACTTAACATTCCCATGTTCGGTTTTATAAACTTCTGATTCAAGTACTTGAAACATCTATTTCTCAGGATTGTATATAGATAGAGATTAGATGATGACAGATATGGATTCGGCATCAAATTCCAGAGGGTATGGAGGATAGGGTGACTAAGGATTTTCACTACCAGATGAGGAAATGACATTTCCGATTTTTCAGAAAATTCGTATAATTGTACGGAATAAGTTTCTAAAATATAATAAAAATACTTCATTGTAGCTTCAAATATGGAGGCTCCATGGAGAGTATACCATGGAGGCTCTTTCATAATGTATTGCTCACATTATATTTATTAGAAAGTAATAATATAGATATTAAAAAAAAATACATTTTTTTTAGATTTGTAACTCATACATTTTGAGGGAATATGAGTATTCAAAGTAATAGCTTTTATTTTTGTTTAATAAAACAGACTGGTGTTTATCGAAAAGCTTTTACCTAAATTAGAGTCAAATCATTTTGTATGTCAAATGCTTTGATTCTAATTCATACGAATCAAAGCATTGGTGAAGTGTTTTAACATCTGCAGATTCCACTTTGACAATAAGAGTTTGCAGTTTCGTTCCAGTAACTTAACGGTAGATTATTGAATGGCCAGTTCGAAGATCCAGGGTTCGATTCTCGGTTGGGGCAGCAAGGGTCTTTACAATGGCGCCCGAAAAAATCAACCCTAGTCAAGTTGTTAGTTGCACGCCAATCTGACATTAGAGAGTGGAAAATGCATGACCACTTCAACAATCAGAGCTTGCTATTTCGTCCCAGTAATTCAAAGGTAGAGCATCAGGTGACCAGTTCGAAGAATTGGGGTTCAATTCCCAGTTGGGGCAGTAACGTTCTTTACATATCTGTCTGAGGAAGAGCAAGAATAATAATTCTGAGAGTTTCAAAGGAACATTTCTGCTTAGTTTAAAGTTTATAGAGAAACTTCCTTTTGTTCATCTTTATCACTGCTCTCATTTTCTGTTTTGCGTGCGCATATCAATGCACAAACAGTCAGAAACTCTGGCATTTCAAAATATCCCCCACAATTTACATAGTCCTTGAAAGTGACTCACGGGTTTTTATCCCAATATTCAACATCGATAATTTCAACTTGATTCCGTACATCTCGAACTATATGCTGATTGGTTGATCCCTTTTAACATTTGTTTCTTGGTTGCTTCTTCTGCTTCATGCCAACTTCTTGCACATAAATTTAAAATCAATGGCATGGAGAACGCGGAAAGGACGTTCTCCAGAACTAAATTGGAGAAGAATTTCCGGATATCGACTTTCTTCGGGATTGGACGTGACTTGGAATCAGAAAGAAAACAAGAGTATAACTGAAACTGTAGACTGAATTTAGAAGTATAAATGAAATATTTCAGCATTGAAGTATATTGATGAGTTTCATGTGACGTTAATCTCCGCGATTTCACTGCTCGGAATCCATGTTTGTTGTAAATTATTAGTTTACATATCACAGACGATTTTAAAAATTTACAATCATTTAGCGCCTAATTTTAGTAGGATATAAGTAAATTTACTTTCTCTTAAGATTATTTAGCGCATATATTGATTAAAAGATGCGTTTGAACAACTGTAATTTGACATTGCCTCTATAAGCATATATGCACTATGTGTGCTTTTGGAAGTTTGTAAAGAAATTGAGTAATTTGAATTTAAAATTACTGTCTTGACATCTTGCCCTTGCATTTTTTAATCATATCTGTGTTATCAAAGTTCGTTTATTTACTTGTGCTATGTTTATTTCATGCACTTAAATCATCCAATCAATTATGTGACATCATTAGATTGTTTTATTTGTATAAGCAATCACTGGACGTACGTTAGGTTTGTAACAGAAGATACTATTTCTTCAAGTACTTTGGTGAGTTTTCATTTTAATATATAGCTATTTTATCTAGAATCTAGGTGTACGTCAATATATATTGATGTGTGCCTAGCTAGAATTAACAAGAAAGCATAAAGACGTGTGGTTGTCTTGCTTTCATCATGAATCAGTAAATTAAAAACATTAGCGTTATAGTAGACTATCATCTCATAATAATTGAAATACATTTTATTAATATACTTCAAATATATTTACTTTTATGTTCAGTATAGATCATCCAGAAAGTTATCGATAAATTTTCACTTCCTTTTTTTCTGATTTTAACGTCAATTATGTTTACATTTAAAAATGTCTTCACAATGTATTGTTTGAATATCTGAAATAATAGTACCTCAAAGTCATGCTAAAATTAATTTAATATTTGAAACTATGAAAATGTGAACACTTAATCTTGTATATTATAATGATGTTAATATTTACTAATTTTATTTAAATACAAGAACTTTCACTGAAAAGAAGTAAATTTTAAAAAGTTTCTTTAGAGTTTTCCTTTTTTCCACACTTATTACACAAAAATATAATTTTTTCTAACCTCTTGTGTAGCGTCAGCATTAGTGTTTTATTTTAAAATTTCCTTATATTTCTTGAGGAGGCATTGAGAATATAATTTAGTTTTTCATTAAATATAGCAATGTGCAGGTAAAAAAATGAATAAATAGGATTATTACTTTATATGCACATACCTAAAAATGACCTATTCAATACCTATTCTTAAACAAAATTCATGCCAGCATTGGCATACACAGGAGTTTATCCTAGAAAGTTATCGGTAACGTGCAATAGTATAAAAAAATCTGATGTGGTTAGCACATGACTTTACTTATATAATGCAAAAAATTTACTATTTTACAGTAAAAAAATAGGTTATTCTTACAGTGGATAGTTATATTCTTTCCAAGATATGGAATTTTCGTCAATTAGTCGTCATTTTTATTGATTTAGCGTCATGCTTATCCATTTGGCGAGATTTTCGTTAATTTGGAACATTTAAAAGGTCGCCAAGTTGGCGACATTCCGCCAAATTCGTCGCCGAAATCTCAACTAGCATTATAGACGGAGAAATAAGTTATTCTTATAACAGATAAATTACTATTGGCGTTCAAATACAAAAGTGTTGCTCAAAGTATCATTCCTCATGAATGGAACGAGCTAGATCCACGAGAATAATTTCATCAAATTTATCGCATGATATTAAGTGAACATGTTTCTCAACAGTATATATTTTTTAATTGATGGGAAAATTTTCATTTTTCAAATAGATTTATAAAAAAATAAATCTATTTGAAAAATGTACAATATCTTGAGAACGGTTCATGCTAGCGTTCTAAAGTTTATGTCAATCGTTTTCCAAGGAAAAATTGCATAACAAAGGCCTATTTTCTTAACTTGAATAAAGATTTTGATTTTTTGATGATTTTTTTCAAAATTTCACCCGGAAATTAAGGGGAGGGGGTTTTGAACACTCGATTGCATTTAAAAATAGTAGGCTTCCAATATTCACGGTAATTTTTGTACCGAATTTCATTCAAATCGCTCCATTCGTTCGTGAGATATCGTCTCCGCAGACTCACTGACACACACATACACACACACACACAGACATCACCTCAGAAATGGTTAATTCGTGATTAGGGATGCTTAAAACGCGCTCTTCCGTCGAAAACTCGAATTCGAGTTTCCGACCCTGTCACAATACTTTCCTTATACATTATACTATGTATATAAGGAAAGTAATAAAAAGCAAGTAGTTATGTTCGTAAGTTTTCAAGAAGTAATAAGATCATATCGAGGAATCTCATATAATAAGCTTGTTACCCTCTTTAATGCTCTTTGAATGCTGCTGATTTGATGCTCTGAAATACTGCTGATTTCTTCCAACTACATCTCCAATTATAAATTGATAACTATAAGCAATCCTAAAAAGAGCAAGGAAATGTTCTAATGCATTTCCATGCTAGAAAGTGGTTGAAACTGTTGAGAGTTCTAAATTCTGCAACTTTATTGTTGCAAAAATATTATTTTATTAGCTTGTTTACAAAAAGGCTGCCAATGCAGCCACAATGCGCTCTCAATGATTATAAAATTGGAATAAGAAAATAAATATTTTAAAGAATGCATTTTTAAAACTTAAATTTAATGAAAAGATTTAAGTGAACTGTGTTTTCCAATTTGATTCTTTAAACCATTTTAAGAGTAAAAAGGCATTTCAAGATGAGGTATTGAAAAGTAAACAAATATGGCTTAATATTCGCATTTTGAAAAATAAAGAATCATATTTAAATTTTTAAAGTAAACACACTTTTTAAGTGTAAACTTCTTGCACATAGCAGCATTTGGAGATAAATCAACATGATTTTGAATTGTTATCACAAAACTATTTTGTTTTGTAGTAACCTTGTGATTTCTGATTTAAAGAAAAATAAACTCAGAAGCTGTGCAAAATTTTTGCTAATAAGTTCAATATATCTGGGATGATACGTAAGTTTAGTAATAATGAGTTGTGGTGCGCGAAGTTAGCGATCATTAAATATAGCAATTAGTTTTTTCAGCAATTATTTATTTAGCATGTTTTGAGCTAGAAGAGGAATTACATTCAATCCGCCATCCATAAAGTTAGAAAAGGTTACTTCCCAGCACTTGAGCTCCTAATATACACAGACACTTGCAAGTCACGCACCTTTTCCAATAAATATTATTATTCCTTATACGATTCCCTATCGAAACATATTATACCATCCCCTAACAAAACGCAATTTATATATGAACATTAAACCACCAAATTCACTACTTGTTCCACGAACAGCAAACTCACTATATTTTTAATAAAAAGTATCAGATTAACATTAATAATTCCCTCAAAGCGACAAGGATTATCAAAAAAGTAAATAAATTAAATATATTGAATTTTCAACAGTTCGCCCACATTTTAGTTAATTCTCCCATATTTTGTTAATTGTGTGCCACTTTTTACAAAAGTCGCCAAGTTTATCCCCAAAGTCGACAAATTTGTCTCTAAATGGGGCGGACGTATAGACAGATAGACGCTATTGAAACTTACTTAATACCCATGTCCAAATAAAAAACAATTAATTTACGATTTGACCACCAATTAACCCAGAAACTTACTATATATTGAAATATGTATATTAAATTAATAATTCCTACAAAGCGACAGGGCTTCTTAAAGAAATTGATTTTTATTTTTCCATATATTGAATTTTCACCCATTCGGCGCAATTTTCATTAATGTAGCCGACAAGCTGCTTGTAATTTCTTTTAATTTAGTGTCGTTTTTTTTATAAATGTTATGGCATTTTTGTAAATTCGACGACATTTTTTTCGAGAAGTCGTTGAATTTGTCGCCAATGCTGCCAATTTTTCTCCAAATTCCTCTCCAAAGTTTTCTCCAAAGTCTTTCAGTTTCGAAAATGCGACATCCAATTCAATTTGATCGCAACATCTAATTTTCAGTATCGACTATCGATAGAACTTAGGGTGACTGATATATATTGATTCGCATCAAACTCTGTAGGGAGTAGACTTCATTTTCCTTGAAACATTTATTTCTAAACATAGGAAATGGATAGAGTTTAGATCATGACTTAAATGGATTCAGTGTCAAATTCAGTAGAAAGTTCACTGTAAAACATTTGCAAGCATGTTACTGAAAGTTTCAGGGGAACCCGCCGGCCGTAATGGAGAGTAAGGTTCCTGATAGGTATAATATATATATATATATATATATATATATATATATATATATATATATATATATATATATATATACAGGGTGTCCACAAAGTTCCGGAACGGCGCAATATCATGAAAAATACACTTCGGATCAAAAAAAAATCTGATGTGGACAGCACATGACTTTCCCTGCAGACTTATATCTACGTTCTCTTTATTTTAATTAAATTTATTTCACTTTTATTCAATTTTCGTTCTCATTCGGTAACCGGGCTTATTTTGAAAGGTGGCGTAGGGAAAGTACGAAAAACTAAAATATCTCGAGAACGGCTAGTCCTAGTGTAATGGGGTTGGTCTTATTCTTTTCGTCGTTAAACATTACGTATTAAACGGGCATTTAATGGATATATCTGAGTATACCTAGTTCTTTAGTTTAGATTTTGAAGATTTTTGCGGGCCGTTTTGCAAAAAAAGGCAGGTTATTTTTTTCCGAATCGTACCAAAATCTAATCAGCACCAGAGTGACCTATACGTGACTCATCTACCGAATTTTGTGAAATTCGGTCTATTAGTTTTTCAGCTAGAGTGGATACAAGCTTTTGCGGGCCATTTCGCAAAAAAAGGCGGGTTCTTTTATTCCGAATCGTATCCAAAACTAATCAGCACTAGCCCCGCCCACAAGTGACTTACCTACCAAATTTTGTGAAATTCGGTCCATTAGTTTTTTAGTTACAGTGGATACAAAATCTGCACAGACAGACAGACACACAGACAGACAGACAGACAGACAGACACACGCACAGACGTCACGCTAAAAATGGTTTTTTCGTATTCTAGGGGTCTCGAAACGTGTAGAACCGTCGAAAACTCGAGTTGTGATTTTCGGTATGATTCCAATACTTTCCCTATACATTACCATGTATTGCAGGGAAAGTAATAAAAAAACACGTATTCAATATTTTTAGAACAGCTATCCAATGATACTAAAATTGACCCCTCTCCCCCTTTCTGGGGGGAGGTTTGAAATTTTCAATGGTAACCCCATTTTTTATAGCATATTTGGATTTTCCAGAAAAAATTATATACATTTGACCTACGATTTTTGATTTTTGCTTCCACAAACGGCGCTATAATCGAGAAAAACGGAAGTGGGGCACAAACGTTTAAAAATGGGAATGTCTCGGGAAATACATTTCGGATAGAAAATAAAAAATCTGATGTGAGCAGCACATGACTTTCCCGGCAGACTTATATTAACGTTCTCTTTATTTTAATTAAATTTATTTCACTTTTAATTCAATTTTCGTTCTCATTCGATAACCGGACTTATTTTCAAAGGTGGCGTAGGGAAAGTACGAAAAACTAAAATATCTGGAGAACGGCTAGTCCTAGTGTAATAGGGTTGGTCTTATTCTTTTCATTGTTAAAAATTGCATATTAAACCAGCATTTAATGGATATATTTGAGTATACCCAGTTTTTTATTTTAGATTTTGGCAATTTTTGCGGGCCATTTTGCAAAAAAAAGCTGGTTATTTTTTTCTGAATCATAGCAAAATCTAATCAGCACCAGGGTGACCTATACGTAACTCATCTACCGAATTTTGTGAAATTCGGTCCATTAGTTTTTCAGCTACGGTGGATACAAGCTTTTGCGGGCCATTTAAAAAAAAAGGCGGGTTCTTTTATTCTGAATCGTACCCAAAACTAATCAGCACCAGCCCCGCCCACAAGTGACTTACCTACAAAATTTTGTGAAATTCGGTCCATTAGTTTTTTGTTAGAGTGGATACAATATCTGCACAGACAGACAGACACACAGACACACAGACAGACACACAGACAGACACACATACAGACACACAGACAGACACACAGACACACACACAGACGTCACGCTAAAAATGGTTTTTTCGTATTCTAGAGGTCTTGAAACGTGTAGATCCGTCGAAAACTCGAGTTGTGATTTTCGGCATGATTCCAATACTTTCCCTATACATTACCATGTATTGCAGGGAAAGTAAAAATTACGTGTTCAATATTTTTAAGAAACTATCTAATGATGATAAAGTTGACCCCCTCCCCCCGCTAACCGTTGACTTCAGTTTAGAAAACGGTTCACAATTACTTTTAGCATTACCCAGGAACAACAATGTGGACGTAGTAGTTTTCTGATCCCTTCGGGGTGCTTGATTAACATGAGTCCCTTTGCCTCTCATGATCAGGGTGCTTTTTTCTGTAACTACCCTTGCCTTTCATTATCAGGGTGCTTTTTTCTGTAACTACCCTTGCCTCTCATGATCAGGGTGCTTTTTTCTGTAACTACCCTGGCCTTTAATGATCAGGGTGCTCTTTTCTGTAACTACGCTTGCCTTTCTAGATCAGGGTGCTTTTTTCTGTAACTACCCTTGCCTTTCATGATCAGGGTGCTTTTTTCTGTAACTTTTAAACGTTAGTGCCCCACTTCCGTTTTTTTCGATTATAGCGCCGTTTGTGGGAGAAAAAATAACATCGTAGGTCAAATGTATGTAATTTTTTCTGGAGAATCCAAATCTGCAATAAAAAATGGGGGTTCCCATTGAAATTTTCAAAGTTGCCCCAACACCCCCTTCCCTCAGGAGGGGCGGAGGTGGGTCAATTGTGGTATCATTGGATAGCTTTTCTAAAAATATTGAATACCTGTTTTTTTATTTTTTGTTCCGAAGTGTATTTCTCGAGATATTGCGCTGTTCCGGAACTTTCTGGACACCCTGTATAAATATATTACATTATATACACACATACACACACACGCGTATATATATATCTATATATATATATATATGTGTGTGTGTATGTGTGTGTGTGGGAGTGTGTGTATATTATATATAATATAATACATATATAGATATAAAAATAACGCTTCGACAGACGATAATCAGCTAAATATTTCGGAAATGAAAATGGAATTTTCATGAACGCTTATCATTGTGGCTATTCTTATCAGTTTGCCGAAATTATCAACAGAGTAGCAGAAAAAAATGAGCAAAGGTTGCAGCATGTTTTACAATGTGGCGGGATTAATTAAGGATGTTATCTTTCGGTTCTCTTTCCACTTCGGGTTACAAAATTTTCCTTGAAACATCCCTTTTCAGAGTCGACTATAATAAATATCTTAGATATTGATTGATGTGAATTCATCTTCAAATTCTTGTCGGAGTAATGTGGATTTCTGAGGGTTTCCACGTACAGTTATATTTACTTACAGTTTTTCCACTCACAGTTATGTTTACTTACAGTTTTTCCACTTACCGTCATGTTACAGTTAGGTTTTGCAGAAAACTCATATAAATCTACAAAATAAGTGGGCACAAGAGTGTAAAAATGCTTAATAGTTAAGTTGAAAAGTCTGTGTTCATTACTTTACCCAGCATATGAACTTTACCAGCATGGTTCCTTAATAAATTTATTGTTTTATATGTAATTTTAAGCAATGAATCAACTATAAATTAAATGAATCAAAACAAAACCAAGGCTGTTAGTATGCAGTTAAAACCGTCAAAACCAATAAGGCTTTTAGGACCAATAAGGCTTCGTCCTTCTATAATACAGCATAAAATGAGTCTTTTATTTGAAACTTGACAAAACATAAAATGCGAGCAATACCACATTCCCAGGAAAGAGCATAAACACACATTTTACGACTTTAAACTGCTTTGAAGGGATGCCAGCGTTATATGCTTGCATACAAAACTATGATAGGCTCTTAAAGCTTTATACAAAAGCATTGCTCGAGAAAAATGATTATGTTTCAGGTATTTGCTTTCGGCAATAAAAAGAACATAAAAGTTATTGAACGCGGAGTAAACTTGTTTTGTTGGTAAAGCAATCCTATTTCATAAATACGTTTGTGAAAGTATTTGCGTTGTTTATTTTGGGGCAAAGAAGGGGCGTAAAGCAGTAGATTTTCTATCGAAAGTTATTGAGGAACAAGCTACTAAAGTATTATGGAACTGTGTATTTCAAAGTAGCTTATTCGATTCAGTTCTCTTATAAAAGCGAGTAGATATTGAACAGTTATGTTATACTTGTCCTAAATATAAATACCCATAGGAAAGTATAGTAACATCATCGAAAATTTGACAAGGGCCATATATCACTTTCTCTTCGAGACTTTTTCCATTCGCCGTTTTCCATTTGCCCATTTTTCAATTCTTTGTCTATATATATATATATATATATATATATATATATATATATATATATATATATATATATATATATATATATATATATATGTATATATATATATATATATATGTGTGTGTGTATGTACAGGGTGTCCCAAAAACATTGACTTCAGCTTTTATTCCATAAATATTGATCTTAAACATATATAATAAATTACAAAGTTGCGTAAAATAGGTACATAATTTTATGAAATCAATAAAAAATTTCAGGGGATTAAATTTGAAGAAATATAAAATGTACATTTCTATACGGTCCCCGTACAAAAACATTTCCAATGAGTAAAATATGCCCCATACACTAATAAGGTGATGTACAAAATTTCAGTATTTTACGATAAAAAGTCCCAGAGATATGTTTAAACGAAGTTGGTGAGGAATTATTCACAAAATAAAATGTAACTGTTTACAGCAAGAGTGCAAATGACGCAATGCAGGCAATCATAAGCAAATAATGACTGCCTCTTATATTTAATGAATCTTTGACATAGATGGAAAATATTTTGAACAAGCTTTGTAATCTTTGTGTAAAGATATTATTTCTACACAGTGTAGATACTTTTGTACCAATAAATAACAAAATTATTATTAATTATGTAATCATTGTTTTCTTTCTATTTTGTGTATGATTCCGCGATTTGCTGACGTGATTTTTTCCTGAACCATGTCGATGATTTTCGAGAAACCATGTCGATGCATCGGAAAGTCAGCATTTTTGTCTTTTCATATCTCCGGGACTTTTTATGATAAAATGCTGAAATTTTGTACATCACCTTATTAGTGTATGGGGCATATTTTGCTCATTGGAAATGTTTTTGTACGGGGGTCGTATAAAAACTTAAATTTTGTATTTCTTAAAATTTAATTCTCTTGAAAATTTTAATTATTTATTATTTTTACGCAACTTTGTAATTTATTATATATGTCTAAGATCAATATTTAATATATATATATATATATATATATATATATATATCTTTATATCTATCTTTATATCTATCTTTCATCTAACAAAATGGTATAAAATAAATACACATTTAAAATTGAAATATATTTAAGGTCTAATTTTTATTTGTAGCCGATTTTCATTTTTTTCGCCAATGTCGATTTCAGCATAGATGAACTTGGTGTCAAAAAATTGCCACAGTATAATTTAGAGAAGTGATGTCAGTCTTTAACCTCGTCTTGGTCCCTCTTGGAGCTTATGAAAATGGAGGATTAGTAGGTAAGCATGTATTCGATGGACTGTTTAGGGGATGGAGAAGTTTCAAGATATCCATCAACTTTTATTCGTTCATGGTACTGTCCCTAAATTCGACGTTTGAGATTTGCCATTGAGGTCAAAATAGATGACGATTGGACTGGACGTCTTAAAATATCTGGAGTGTGTCTTCACTATACAGTTTGAGGCATACCCAAATACTGTATTCTATTTGTATCACAATTATGATTAGAATGAAAGTAGAAGATGTATAATTTTCATAAGTTTAATATCGAAGTTATTATTTTAATTATATTTAAATAATATTTAAATAAATTTCTGAACTTGATAGTAAATTAATAGCGCCGAGGAATCGGATTGGATGCATTTCGCTCATGCGTGGAAAAACAAAATATTTTAATGCCATCACCATCGAAATCGTAGCTTTGATTACCAGTTTTTCTCATAAAATATACACTACCAACATTGTTTTAGGAATTATCACAGTTTTCTACAGGAAACAATGCAATCTCCAAAATAATGTTACACATTTTTAAAACACATTTCAGATTTTTTTAGAAATATGCCTGTAAAAGAAGGATCCTAAAAATATACATAACTTATTTTCCTTTTGTTACGTTTTATTATAAAACTAGCAGTGTACCCTATAATACTCGTATAAAGAAACTTTAGAATTTTCGGTGAATTTTTAATATTTGCCTCCTATTCTTTAATTTAATAATTCTAACAAAAGGGAAAGTGGGAAGTTTTCCCGTGCTGATATAGATATGTGCAGAGTCCTGTAGTATTCTAAATAACATTGTTATTCAAAACAGTATATTAAAATATTTAATTTAATTCTCCTAAAATATAGTATAAGAATCTTTGTCCAAGCATTCATAGGTAAATCTTCATAGGTAAATCTGAAGAATAAAACGTAGTGGGCCCCAAGTGTGAATAGATATACAAAAATTATGAAATTTGATCAATGTTCACCAAAATAAATGGTCTAAAATTGTATTTAGAAAATATACCCTTACCACTTTTGTTCTGTTTAAAAAAAATTTCTAAACACAATACATGAGTGGGTCGGGATCCCATTATGAGTTTGATAAGTAAAACTGATGAATATCCTACAGATATTCCAAAATACTTCTCACATCCATAAAATATCTCTTACAATATATTGGTTTGAAAAATCTTTGCCAAATTAAAACGGATGAGGAAAGAAATTGAAAATATCAAAAATCCCCGTAATGTTTAAACCTGAAGACCGTAATTGATATAATCCACTCAAAATGCAATGTCGTTTATTTATAATATCTATTTTGATATCCATTTCTTAATTATTTATATTGAAATATTCTATTTCTTATATTGAAATATGTATATTAAATTAATAATTCCTACAAAGCAACAGGGCTTCTTAAAGAAATTGATTTTTATTTTTCCATATATTGAATTTTCACCCATTCGGCGTAATTTTCATTAATGTAGCAGACAAGCTGCTTGTAATTTCTTTTATTTTAGTGTCGTTCTTTTATAAATGTTATGGCATTTTCGTAAATTCGACGACATTTTTTTCGAGAAGTCGTTGAATTTGTCGCTAATGCTGCCAATTTTTCTCCAAATTCCTCTCCAAAGTTTTCTCCAAAGTCTTTCAGTTTCGAAAATGCGACATCCAATTCAATTTGATCGCAACATCTATTTTTTAGTATAGACTATCGATAGAACTTAGGGTGACTGATATATATTGATTCGCATCAAACTCTGTAGGGAGTAGACTTCATTTTCCTTGAAACATTTATTTCTAAACATAGGAAATGGATAGAGTTTAGATCATGACTTAAATGGATTCAGTGTCAAATTCAGTAGAAGGTTCACTGTTGTTGTTGTTGAAACCCAGACCGTCCGACCTACCAGAAAGGTGTAAGGTAACTGTTTGGACGGTCGGGAAGTGCCACCCAATTCAGACCGGAACCCAGTGGGGGAGGCATCCACAGGGACCGTACCCTCCTTACCCTACCACCAACCTCTCGGAAGGACTTTCGGACCCACATGTTTAACGTGATCGTACTCCGCATGAACACGGCGGCAGTTTTGGCAGTGGCTGGAATCGAACCCGGGCCTACCGAGTGCAACTCCAGCGCGCTAACCAATGGGCTACCGCGCCCAGAAGGTTCACTGTAAAACATTTGCAAGCATGTTACTGAAAGTTTCAGGGGAATCCGCCGGCCGTAATGGAGAGTAAGGTTCCTGATAGTTATAATATATATATATATATACAGGGTGTCCACAAAGTTCCGGAACGGCGCAATATCATGAAAAATACACTTCGGATCAAAAAATAAAAAAACACGTATTCAATATTTTTAGAACAGCTATCCAATTATACTAAAATTGACCCCTCTCCCCCTTTCTGGGGGGAGGTTTGAAATTTTCAATGGTAACCCCATTTTTTATAGCATATTTGGATTTTCCAGAAAAAATTATATACATTTGACCTACGATTTTTGATTTTTGCTTCCACAAACGGCGCTATAATCGAGAAAAACGGAAGTGGGGCACAAATGTTTAAAAATGGGAATGTCTCGGGAAATACACTTCGGATAGAAAATAAAAAATTACGTGTTCAATATTTTTAAGAAACTCTCTAATGATGATAAAGTTGACCCCCTCCCCCCGCTAACCGTTGACTTCAGTTTAGAAAACGGTTCACAACTACTTTTAGCAATACCCAGGAACAACAATGTGGACGTAGTAGTTTTCAGATCCCTTCGGGGTGCTTGATTAACATGAGTCCCCTTGCCTCTCATGATCAGGGTGCTTTTTTCTGTAACTACCCTTGCCTTTCATTATCAGGGTGCTTTTTTCTGTAACTACCCTTGCCTTTCATGATCAGGGTGCTTTTTTCTGTAACTACGCTTGCCTTTCTAGATCAGGGTGCTTTTTTCTGTAACTACCCTTGCCTCTCATGATCAAGGTGCTTTTTCTGGAACTACCCTTGCCTTTCATGATCAGGGTGCTCTTTTCTGTAACTACCCTTGCCTTTCATGATCAGGGTGCTTTTTTCTGTAACTTTTAAACGTTAGTGCCCCACTTCCGTTTTTTTCGATTATAGCGCCGTTTGTGGGAGAAAAAATCAAACATCGTAGGTCAAATGTATGTAATTTTTTCTGGAGAATCCAAATCTGCAATAAAAAATGGGGGTTCCCATTGAAATTTTCAAAGTTGCCCCACCACCCCCTTCCCTCAGGAGGGGGGGAGGTGGGTCAATTGTGGTATCATTGGATAGCTTTTCTAAAAATAATGAATACGTGTTTTTTACTTTTTGTTCCGAAGTGTATTTCTCGAGATATTGCGCTGTTCCGGAACTTTCTGGACACCCTGTATATAAATATTACATTATATGCACACACATACACACACACGCGTATATATATATATCTATATATATATATATGTGTGTGTGTGTGTATGTGTGTGTGTGGGAGTGTGTGTATATTATATATAATATAATACATATATAGATATAAAAATAACGCTTCGACAGACGATAATCAGCTAAATATTTCAGAAATGAAAATGGAATTTTCATGAACGCTTATCATTGTGGCTATTCTTATCAGTTTGCCGAAATTATGAACAGAGTAGCAGAAAAAAATGAGCAAAGTTTGCAGCATGTTTTACAATGTGGCGGGATTAATTAAGGATGTTATCTTTCGGTTCTTTTTCCACTTCGGGTTACAAAATTTTCCTTGAAACATCTCTTTTCAGAGTCGACTATAATAAATATCTCAGATATTGATTGATGTGAATTCATCTTCAAATTCTTGTCGGAGTAATGTTGATTTCTGAGGGTTTCCACGTACAGTTATATTTACTTACAGTTTTTCCACTCACAGTTTTGTTTACTTACAGTTTTTCCACTTACAGTTATGTTACAGTTAGGTTTTGCAGAAAACTCATATAAATCTACAAAATAAGTGGGCACAAGAGTGTAAAAATGCTTAATGGTTAAGTTGAAAAGTCTGTGTTCATTACTTTACCCAGCATATGAACTTTACCAGCATGGTTCCTTACTAAATTTATTGTTTTATATGTAATTTTAAGCAATGAATCAACTATAAATTAAATGAATCAAAACAAAACCAAGGCTGTTAGTATGCAGTTAAAACCGTCTAAACCAATAAGGCTTTTAGGACCAATAAGGCTTCGTCCTTCTATAATACAGCATAAAATGAGTCTTTTATTTGAAACTTGACAAAACATAAAATGCGAGCAATACCACATTCCCAGGAAAGAGCATAAACACACATTTTACGACTTTAAACTGATTTGAAGGGATGCCAGCGTTATATGCTTGCATACAAAACTATAATAGGCTCTTAAAGCTTTATACAAGAGCATTGCTCGAGAAAAATGATTATGTTTCAGGGATTTGCTTTCGGCAATAAAAAGAACATAATAGTTATAGAACGCGGAGTAAACTTGTTTTGTTGGTAAAGCAATCCTATTTCATAAATACGTTCGTGAAAGTATTTGCGTTGTTTATTTTGGGGCAAAGAAGGGGCGTAAGGCAGTAGATTTTGTATCGAAAGTTATTGAGGAACAAGCTACTAAAGTATTATGAAACTGTGTATTTCAAAGTAGCTTATTCGATTCATTTCTCTTATAAAAGCGAGTAGATATTGAACAGTTATGTTATACTTGTCCTAAATATATATACCCATAGGAAAGTATAGTAACATCATCAAAAATTTGACAAGGGCCATATATCACTCACTCTTCGAGACTTTTTCCATTCGCCGTTTTCCATTTGCCCATTTTTCAATTCTTTGTCTATATATATATATATATATATATATATATATGTATGTACAGGGTGTCCCAAAAAAATTGACTTCAGCTTTTATTCCATAAATATTGATCTTAAACATATGTAATAAATTACAAAGTTGCGTAAAATAGGTACATAATTTTATGAAATCGATAAAAAATTTCAGGGGATTAAATTTGAAGAAATATATTATGTACATTTCTATACGGTCCCCGTACAAAAACATTTCCAATGAGTAAAATGTGCCCCATACACTAATAAGGTGATGTACAAAATTTCAGTATTTTACGATAAAAAGTCCCAGAGATATGTTTAAACGAAGTTGGTGAGGAATTATTCACAAAATAAAATATAAATGTTTACAGCAAGAGTGCAAATGACGCAATGCAGGCAATCATAAGCAAATAATGACTGCCTCTTATATTTAATGAATCTTTGACATCGATGGAAAATATTTTGAACAAGCTTTGTAATCTTTGTGTAAAGATATTATTTCTACACAGTGTAGATACTTTTGTACCAATAAATAACAAAATTATTATTAATTATGTAATCATTGTTTTCTTTCTATTTTGTGTATGATTCCGCGATTTGCTGACGTGATTTTTTCCTGAACCATGTCGATGATTTTCGAGAAACCATGTCGATGCATCGGAAAGTCAGCATTTTTGTCTTTTCATATCTCCGGGACTTTTTATGATAAAATGCTGAAATTTTCTACATCACCTTATTAGTGTATGGGGCATATTTTGCTCATTGGAAATGTTTTTGTACGGGGGTCGTATAAAAATTTAAATTTTGTATTTCTTAAAATTTAATTCTCTTAATATTTCTACGAGTGGTTTGTTTTCTTCATTACTGCTTTCCAACATAGTTGAAAAGAGTTTATGACTTTGTTCCTTCATTCTGTCTGTCTGTCTGTTCGTGCGATAACTGCCGTAAAAATGAATTTATCAAAATGAAATTTTAGTATGTTGTTGAGACGATCTGTGGGGCATATGGGAATGTAAATGAATAATACTACCCAATTAGTTTTGGATTGGACCCGGGTTGATAAAGTGAAATACACTGAACCCTGTGGGACCTAATTTTTTAAACATTTTTTAAGGGAAGTTCAAATTCACAAATTGTTTCTATAATAATACAAATTGCTTTCAAAAAATATATACAAAATATTCAGCAAAATATGTTGGGTACTTTTTAAAATAAAAATTAAAATAATAATTAAACCCATATTATATAAAAAGGTCATGTGACCCACTTCAAAATAAAATATGGCATCCATATTTTCTTTCTAGTGTAAAAATTGTGATTTTTAAAGTTCTTTTAAATTCATATTTAGTGTTGCATCTGTTCTAAAACCGCTTTGTTTTTGCTTGTTTTCTGTGTATCTATATTCTGTGTCAACGTAATTATAATATTTTTGAGTTTAAATGATCATCAAACTTTGATTATTTCTACAGCGAAGCTTAATTTTAATGGATGCATAATGTAAACAAGTGATTGATTGTAAAATGAGTTGTATAAGAATTGCTGAATTTTTTTACGCAAAATTATTTAGCCCTGGAGTCTGGAATAAAAGTGATATGAATGAAATATTCATTGCTTTTACACAGAGACGATTTATATTTCGATGATGTCATTTGAATAAAGTTCATTTTCTTCGATGAAGTTTTAAGTTTTTAAATATACTTAATTATTGTAGTACTGTAATAATTTAAAGTGTATCACATTTTAGAGATGAATGTATCGCATTTTAGAGATGTTTAAATAAAATTGCATTGCAGTTCGAAAATGTTATATAATCAATGCTTTATGCATAATTGATCTTTCTTGTTAAGATAAAACAGAGCCAATTCAGTCATATTGCTCTAATTTTTACTTTACATGAAATATATGGTAATAGACAAGGAAAGTATCGGAATCAAGCCGAAAATATTCTCAACAACCCCAGGTTCTAGAAACTCGAAATATAGACTAAATTTTAAGCGCGACCACCCATCCTAAGACTACCCACAAAAATTTATCATATTCAGTGCAGAAGCTCTTGTGAAGATGATACAAACAATCACACAGAGAGATGTTCAATTTTATTTATATGCAGGATGGTTCAAAAGGTCTTAAACAAACTTTAAAAGTATGTCAGGCATACAAAAACAAACCCGTTTGCATAAGAACAAGTGGCCGCAAACGCCACAATGAGGTACTACAGATGCCGGAAGAAACATATAGAAAGGAATGCAGATAACCCAATACCCGGTTTATCAGACACAACAATTACAAATATAAATTACTAGCAGAATACCCGTTGAAAATCAACGTTCTCGCAATAAGCAACCCCTGATTATTGTAATTTTTTAATAATTCGCGTTTTACATTTATTCGGCAAATCGAATATTTTAGTGTGCAGAATCCCCTAAAGAAGGAAATATTGGAAAACTTAAATTGCACACCTTTTCCTTTGAGAACCCTTTTCCTTTTCCTTCACATTTTCCTTTGCGAGTACACCTAATTAAAGTCTCTATTTTATCCCGAAGCATAATAATTTATCATCTCCCCTTTCAAACGTTTTTCTGTGGAGCACACCCATAAATGAACATTTTTGAAAAACTCTGTTCGGCTTGGGTTTCTTATCAGATAATTGGCCCATATACCAAATATCAAACCTCTATCACATTTAAAAGGAAGCGTGTCTCATTTATTCAGAAAATCGAACATATTACCCCCTAATGCAGCAAATATTAGAAATCAGAAATTACACACTTTCTTCCTTTCAAACTATCTACCTGTATACCAAATTCGAAGTTTTTATCCTATCGCGAAGCATGTTTTTTCTATCACTTCATCTTTCGAACGTTTTTCTGTGTAGCACCCCCTTAAATGGACATTTTTGAAAAACGGTATTCATCTTGGGTTTGCTTTTCAAATGATGAGCCCATATACTAAACTTCAAGCCTCTATCACATTGTAAAGGAGGCGTTTTCAATTTGTTCGGCTAATCGAATATTTTAGTGAGCGGCACCCCTACAATAGCAAATGTTGGAAAACTGAAATTGCACACTTTCTACCTTTCCAACTATTTACTCCTACACAAAATTTGAAGTCTTTATCTCATTGCAAAGCATACTTTTTCTATCATTTCACCTTTCGAATATTTTTGTGTACAGCACCCACCCCCTTAAATATGCATTTTTGAAAAACTCCATTTTGATTGGGTTTACTATCACATTATCCGCCCATATACCAAATATCAAGCCTCTATCGAATTTTAATGTAGTCGTTTCTCATTTATTCGGTAAATCGAACAATTCGGTGTGCGGCACCCCCTTAAGTAGAAAATATTCGAAATCTGAAATTGTATACTTTCTTCCTTTCAAACGGTTTATCCATACACCAAATTTGAAGTCTCTATCTTATCGCAAAACATAATTTTCTATCATTTCACTTTTCGAACGTTTTGGTGTGGAGATCCCGCTAAACGAACATTTTAGAAATCTATATTCGTTTTGGGTGTTTTCTTCATATGATTAGCCCATATACCAAATTTCAAGCCTCTATCACATTTTAAAGTAGTCGTTTCTTATTTATTCGGTAAATCGAACATTTCGGTGTGCGGCACCCCCTTAAGTAGAAAATATTCGAAATCTGAAATTGTGCACTTTTTCCTTTTCAAACGGTTTACCCATACACCAAATTTGAAGTCTCTATCTCATCGCAAAGCATGCTTTCCCATCATTTCACTTTTTGAACGTTTTGGTGTGGGGCACCCCCCTCTATTGAATGTTTTCGAAAAATTCGATTTTTCCAGTGGGTTCTATCGAACGACCGAGCTGTGTACCAAATTGCAAGTTTCTATCTATTCGGGAAGTGCCTAAAAAATGCGTGATAGACAGACGGACAGACAGACGGACGCTTGGCAATTAGTATATATAGCTAATTGAAGTAGTATATATAGCTAATTGATCATAGTATTGAAGTAGTTGTTCAAATTTATTGCCGTCCGCATCTGTGCATGTTTCAGCCAGGATGTGCAGGCTTATCTCAATAGGACCTCTCCTGTAAGATAGATCGTCCGGGAAGGACGGTTAATTGGCCGGGAAGGACCTGTTAATTGGCCGGAAAGGACCGGTTTATTGGTCGAGAGGGACCGGTTAATTGACCACCACAGTTGCACGACTTGTCTCCATTTGAATTGATTTTTTCCTGTGGGGTTACCTCAAGAACTAACCTTGTTGCTTGAGTCGTTGAGTCCAAGAGAGCCCTGGAATTTTTGAACGAGTTCGCTAATCCATGCGTCTACGTTGCCAGATATGTATATCTGCAAATGGCAATAATTTTATCACCTACTTTAATAATATGATAAACAATTATAATTGATACCTGTAATTGCTATGTCTAATAAACCTTCGCCGTACTATTTGAATCCCTTTCTTTTTGTTTCTTTCTGCATCTGTAGTACCCCACGGTGGCGTTTGTGGATACATGTTCCCATGCAAATGGGATTGTTTTTGTTTTTCTGACCTACACTTAAAGTTTGTCTAAAACCTTTCGGACCACCCTGTAATATACATAAATATACTTAAAAAAATAAGTGTATTAATGTAGATTGGAGACTCACACCCCAATTTGTCAACTAGATTGTCATGAAACAATATGTAAGTAAAAATATAAAAAGAAATTTAAATTATCAAATTTTCAAATCGAATCTTATGCATGATCTAGACATAAACACTCATTATTTATAAATACATCACTCTTCATAACTAAAATCCAGAAACCATTAAATCCTACACTACTTTACATGAAATTTCCTTTCCGTGAAATACATGGTAATGTATAGGGGAAGTATTGGATTCAAGCTGAAAATAGCAACTCGAGTTTTCGACGGATCTACACGTATTGGGAACTCTAGAATACGAAGACACTATTTTAGCATGACGTCTGTGTGTGTGCCTGTATGTCTCTCTGTGCAATGTTTGTATTTATACACTCCAACTCAAAAACTAATGGATCAAATTTTATAAAACTTGGTAGGTAAGTCACTTGTATGTGACCCTGGTGCTAATTAGTTTTTGGTACGATTCGGAATAAAAGAACCTGCCTTTTTTGAGAAATGGCCCACAGAAATTACCTGTATCCCCTTTAATTCAAAAACTAATTGACCAAATGTCACAAAATTTGGTATATAAGTCGCTTGTGAGATTCCCTAGTGCTGATTCGATTTTAGTATAATTCTGAAAATAAGAACCTGTTTTTTTTTACGAAATGGCCAGCAATAATCGCCAAAATCTAAAATAAAAGACAAGGTATGTTCAAATGTTTAAAAAAAATGCTTGTTTCATACTTAATTTTTGACGACGAAAATAATAAGACCAACCCCATTACAGCCGGAATAGCCGTTCTTGAGATTTTTTAGTTTATTCGCATTTTTGCTATCCCGGTTTTGATAGTCCAGTAACCAAATGAAAATGCAAGCCGAATTAAATGGGTAATTTCATTTAATTATACGTGTTGTTTAGTGCAATGAAACACTCATTATTGCCGCCCAGGTGGTGTAGTGGATAGCGTGTTCGGCTGCTGTCTAGTGGGCTCCGGTTCGAATCCCGAATAAGGCATGGAGGCATGTGTGGCTACTGTAACTGGATTTCGATCTGTTGTTGCCACGTTAATTGTATTAAAAAATATATTAAAAAAAACGAAACTCAATTTAATGAATTATTACTGGAATGAAGAGAAACTGAATTTGAGTCTGCAGCCAAAGTCATGCGCTGCTCACATCAGATTTTCTGCCCCATATTATTCTGACTTTGTGGTAATTGTGCGTTCGCTCCTAACAAATACGAAGGAAGTAATTGGCTTCCAGTGATGATATTTCCAGTTCGTGTCTGCCCGCGTCCTTCCCCTGTAATTGCGATCGGACACCTCTCTGGCGGATAGAGAATACGTCATTGTCGCGCACGTTTGGCGTCAGAATTGAATCAGCTCAGCGAAGCTTTCAACCGAAAGGGGCTTCACGTGAAAGAATGGAATAACTTGATTTTCAGAAACAGGGCCTGGTTATAGCACGGGCCTATGGAGGCGCGGCTTTGGGCCCCGAAATTTTAGAGGGCCTCTGAATTTTGTATGTAAACAATTTTGAACAGAAATAAATTTTAACTTTTTAAGAGAGAGAGTGATATTTATGAAGTAAATCTTCCTAAAATTAAAATACAAAACAATTAACACGTTGAAAAATAATATTTTTCTAAAAATTTCGGAATGTAGGCCTTTTGACTCCCTACAAACATGTCAATATTTTTATATAACATAGTTTTTTTTTATTATTAACACAGCACTATGAAGTATAAAGTATGGAGATCTAACATATACAAGAGAAGTTTCGGCGATGCGGTTCTGTTCCCCCCAAATTCGGTATATTATGTACCGTGAGTGTATAGGTGTGTATATAATATCACTAGGCCCTGGGCCCCTCTTTGCCTTAATAGGGCGCCCTGTTTAGAAATATGGTAGATGAAAATAATGCAGTATAATTTGTTCCCAATACTCTAAATTTAATTTTCTTATATGCTGTCAAATATATGCACACAGGATAAAGAAATACAACTGATAGGTCAGAAATATAATTCCTGTTTGGACATGAATTACGTCTATGGTCGCGGAAGTGCTCCTACATATACGGGCTGACTTACAAGCATGTTGAAGCCCAGCTGGATTGTTACAAATTCATGGTTTACCATATTTGTTACCATAAAAGTATGGTCATGTTACGTGCATTCCATGACTTGTCGACAATTTATAAGCTATTTATGCTTCTCTCTTCGTTGATGAGAAAGCGAAATAATCTAAAATCTTTTCTAGAATTATTAGAGCAGTTTGGTGCAAAACAACCACCTATAATTATTTCAGTAGCACTTCCTAAAGTGAAAATATAAACAGAGCGAACGCTAATGGATTACGCTGCGGTTGGTTACAACATGCCTGACGAGTCTCGAATATACAGGGTGTCCCAAAAAGAGTGAGACGCGCTTTAATTCTTTACCTGTTGGAGATAAGTGGGCAATGAAAATTGCAAAAATGTTGAAAGTAGGGTAGGAAATAAGACTACGTTAATAAAATAGTCCTCCCTTTAATTTCAAAAAGTTACATTTTTTAAATTTTTGTACGACCCCATTAGACAAATTGGGTCAATCAGAAATTTTTTATTTTTAATGCAACAAAATCATTAAAAAAACAGCATATCTGTATCTTTAAAAGTGAGAGCGTTATATTTAATTGAAAATTGAACATTGTGAATAGGGACCATATATCAAATTAGAAATGTAAATTTGTGATTACATAAGAAATGACTATTTACGTAATTTTATTAAAGGTTTTAATTTTTTTTATGATTTTTTCAAAATTTCACTCGAAAATTTAGGGACGTTCTGAACATTCGATTACGTATAAAAACAATAGGCTTCCAGTATTCATGAAATGTAATTTTTGTATCAAATTTTGTTTGAATTGCTCCATTCGTTAGTCAGATATCGTCTCCACAGACACACACACAGACCCCCCCCCACACACAGACATCATCTCAAAAACGCTTGATTTGTATTCAGGGATGCCTGAAATGTGCTCTTCCACCGAAAACTCGAATTCGAATTTTCAGTGAGCCTTTGGAGATAATATCTCACAAACGAATGGAGCGATTCAAATGAAATTCGGTACAAAAATCACAATCAGTGAATACTGGAAGATTATTGTTTTCAAACACAATCGAATGTTCAGAACTCCCTTAAATTTTCAAGTGAATTTCGATGAATTTTGAAAAAATCATCAAGAAATCAAAATCTTTACTAAAGTTACGCAAATAGACATTTATTATGTAATGTTTCCTTAGAAAACGATTGACATAAATTTTTAGAACGCTAAAGTGAACCGTTCTCGAGATATTGCACATTTTCCAAATAAATTTATCAAAAAATCCCATAAATTAAAAAAAAATATTAACTGTTATGAAACATGTTCACTTTTCATATGTAATATCATGCGATAAATTGGGTGACACCATTCTCGTGGATCTAACTATTTCCATTCTTGAAAAAAGATACTTTGAGTAATACTTTTGTATTTGAACGTCAGTATTCATTTATCTGCTATAAGAATAATTTATTTCTCCATCCATAAATGTACAATTAAAAATTAAAAATATTGTGCTGTTGATCTTATAATTTTTTCACTATGAAAGAAGTAAATTTGTTGCATTATATAGAAAATGTCATGTGTCGTCCACATCAGATTTTTTTGACTTAGAGTTTGTTGGTTGTCTAACACTGATGGAGTAGACCCAAAGTTGCATTATATAGAGAATGCCATGTGTTGTCCACATCAGATTTTTTTGACTTAGGGTTGGTTTGTTGTCTAACACTGATGAAGTAGACCCAACTTAGTCTCGAAACAGCTGTATTATTATTCTATTTGTACTTAATGCATGCCTCATGTTTTTCTTATCACATAACGGTCTAATGCATTTACATGAGCAAAATGCGTACTTTTACATGCGCAAATTAAAGAGATCTAATGAAGACCTTGTCAAATTCCAAACCCTATAAAAACATTTTCCTGGTACATTTACAATGCATTGCAGCGAGAGTAAAAATCAAAATAATTAAAATGTGAAGAATGGTTGAAGCGGGAAAACCTTTAAACTGAAACGAAGTTTTCTTCCCATGCTTTCAAAAATTCCTCTCTTTTTTTCACTTCGCAACAGTGGGAAGAATAATAGCGCTGAATAGATGTGCAATCTTTGCATGACAATCTTCGCATAAACATCATGTATTCCTTCCGCTCCACAGAACAGTACGTCCCAGGTAAAAAATTAGGCCATTATTCACGGAATTAAAATGCTTCCATGATTAAACTTTTTGGAAAGCAAAAAATAAAGCCTTTGAAAGCGAAGACAGGCTATTAAAATGAATTTCTGCGGGCTTGAAACTTTCATGAGCTTCTATGCTTAAAATTTAATATCTTAGGTCTTATATCGTAACGCGGAAATAAGTATTTTTTTTTCTTTTCAGGGATTTTATATTTTATTTTTACCTCGGTTGTTTTATATCATATTGTAAAATAAAATTTTGAGTTGGGTTGGCGATGTGTTCATATTTGGTTCATTAAGAGTGTGATTTACCATCTTTCATCAGAATGTGAATGTGACTTTTTCACCAAAACCAAAATGTATATAATACATAAAAGCTGTATTAGGTAATTGATGCATCTGTTTGTGCTTCATTTTGGAGGTAAATAAATCATTTGATCTCAGTAGTATTATGATTTTGAGTGTACATTATATTATAAACCCCAATTTTTAATGATTCACTCCATTAAATATAATTTAATTTAATATAATCAATGCCATTTCACCCACAATAAATTATACTAGCTATATCTAACTACGGTTTACGAGAGCCAATAGGTTAGTTATCACTAATTGTGACACCTATATGCTTAATGAACGTTCAGGATATTAAAACCGCTTCAAATTAATGCTAAAATCGCACACATTCCATAGTTCTATAAATGTGGAAATTGCGGTTTGTGAAACAATATTTTATATCCGATCACTGTAAGTGGCTTTATTTTCGAAGTTTTCAGACATTTTTATTAAATCATCATAAAAACATTTTCAGGGGGTTTATCAGAAGAGCAGCCAGCAGACAGTTTTGTATTTGGAGGGCAAATCTGCTTACTATGGTTTCAAATGGTATCAAAAACTGCATAAACATTGAATTATAAAATATAAAGATATCGTTTGCTGTAACTGGTTGTACTTAAGTATGGATAATTAAGAAAATGCTGAATGTTTTTTCTACAGATGACGGTATGAAAACGAATTTTGCGTGTTTAATCCTTTCCGAGAATGCTGGAACAAAATGCTGGAACAAAACATTCGGAGATTTATAAATTTTTTGAACAAAACTCTAGAGAAATTCTAAAGATTTTAAATGTTTCTCATTATTTTCAGGTCAAGTCCCATCGTGTAAGCAATGTTTCAAGTTTCTACTTTCAGCAGTTTGTCCCTTGTAATTTACCACACAGTCAGGCAGTCTCACTCAGCTGCATGATATAGGAAAGATACGTTTAATAAAAAAATATATATTTTAAACCGTTAACAAATTTAACATTTTAAACTATACCAGTGCTGTATACAGGGTGTTCCAAAAATATTAACCTCGGCTTTTATTCCTTAAATATTGATCTTAGACATACTATATAATAAATTACAGAGTTTCGTAAGAAAGGGAACAGAATTTTATGAAATCGATTAAAAATTTCAAGGGAATTAAATTTGAAGAAATACAAAAATTAAATTGTTATACGGTCCCCGTACAAAAACATTTCAAAATTTCAGCATTTTATCATAAAAAGTCCCAGAGATATGAATAGAAAAAAATGCTGATTTAAACCACGTTTTGATACATCGACATAGGTTCTCAGAGGGGAAAAACCGTGCCGGCAGATCGCGTTTCAGGGGTCATACACAAATTACGAAAGTAAACAATGATTACATAAATAAATAATAATTTTGCTATTTATTGGTACAAAAGTATCTACACTGTGTAGAATAAAATAACTTTACACAAAGATTACAAAGCTTGTTCAAAATGTTTTCCATCCATGCCAAAGATCTATTAAAGATAACAGGCATATATTACTTGCCTATGATTACCTGCGTTGCGTCATTTGCACTCTTGCTGTAACATTTACATTTTAATTTGTGATTAATCCTTCACCAACTTTGTTTAAACATATATCTCTGGGACTTTTTATGATAAAATGCTGAAATTTTGTACATCACCTTATTAGTGTATGTAGCACATTTCACTCATTGGAAATGCTTTTGTACGGAGGCCGTATAAAAAATTAACGTTTGTGTTTCTTCAAATTTAATCCCTAGAAAATATTTACCGATTTCATATAATTCTGTACACTTTTTTACGCAACTTTATGATTTATTATATATGTCTAAGATCAATATTTAAGGAATAAAAGCCGAGGTCACTGTTTTTGGGACACCCTGTATATCCAACAAAGCAGTGGCATATAGAATTGAGCTTCTCTTTTGAAATACAACTCTCTATTCAATGCTCTGAATTTTAGTGATTCTACACGACCCATGCTGCATGAATTCTACATTGAAATTCCAAAAGCAGAGTAATTGCATATTTGCTTCTAGAAACTTGATCTCCCACGCATATATTTATCTGGTTTCTCGTTTCATTAATTACGGGAGGAACTCCTGGATTTCTATTCATGATATTGGATGCAATTCGTTGACATTGGACACATTTATAGCATTCACTTACCCACTGAATTGTTATTTTCAATTGCTAAAGTTTTCGAAATGCTAGTTAAAAATCTCTTGTGACCAACACATTTCTTTCACTACAGATCAGCAAATATGGGTTTTGTGGGGAATAATAATACAAATGTTAAAAGCTTTCGTATTACTAGATCTAGTCATGTATCAGTAGGTTAGTTGTCATACGGATATTACATATGCAAGGTTCATGTAATTTGCTTAACTGTTTTTAAAGGTATTGCGCTTACGGAGAAAAAGTAAAAGTTTACATATCCTAAGAGTAACTCGTAATAATTGCCAACGAATTATGTTCCTTTATGCCTGCCTAAATGCAGTTACAATCCATTCAAATATTTAATGACAGTAAATTCACTAGGTGGTTGAAATTCAATGATCTCACAATAAATAAACCACGGAGATTGTAAATTTCTAAGTAATTCGATATTTCCAATGTCTTATTAAACTAATCTATGCACCAAATTTTACGTCTCTATCTCACTTAACGGTCATTTCTAGTATGTTAGCCCATTCGAATATATAAACGCCATCCCAAAATATCAAATATTACAACACAGCAATTTCTTTCCTCTTTCTTTCATCATAGGAAATAAGTGTTACGAAAATTTAAGTTACTAACTTACTACTGAGTGATTTTTCCTAACTGTACATATTTAGAATGTTTTGTTCTGTAGCAAATCAACTTCAAATTTAAATGATAAGAGTTATGTGGTTTTTTACAGCGAGTTTTACGGAATTTTTCACCTTTGCGTCAAACTTTAGGTCTATCACGTTTAAAATGTTTGTATACACCAAAATATTCACTGTAACTTTCTTCATTTTTTTCATCAAACGACCTATACTATTTCCAAAATCAAGCTACTATTTGCAGAGTCCACTTCGATGACAAGAGCTTGCAATTTCGTCCCAGTAGCTCAACGGTAGAGCATCGGCTGGCTAGTTCGGAGATCCAGGGTTCGATTCCCGGGTGGGGCAGCAAGGCTCTTTACATATTTTACTGATGCAGTTTCCAAATACTTCATCTCACTGGTGTGGATCACGCCTATCAAATTTAAATTTTAGAATAAATTGTTTCTTTGAGTGTGTCTTAACAAATTGTTCACCCATCTGTCCAATTTTATATTTATCTTAATTAAGGAAATGCGCTTTTCATTTATTAGTCACATCATGCATTTGATGCGGAATTCATAAAGTAGCAAATATAGGTAAACTGAAATTGCACACTTCTTCCTTTCGAACTTTTTAAATATACACCAACTTTGTAGTCTTTATCCTATAACTAAATATACTTTTCTATCAATTCACCTTTCGAAAGTTTTGGAATAGAGCACACTCTCTACTGATCATTGTTTAAAAAATCGATTTTTCAGGGAGGTTTTATAGAATTGTGTACCAAATTATGAGTTTTTATCTACTTGGGAAATGCCTGAAAAACATGCGACACCCAGACGGACGGACGATCAGTTGAGTATGTATATAATAAAAGGCAATGTCTGTCTGTGTGACTTATACACTATAGGCTCAGCGACTGCGCGTCGCAGAGTTACGAAATTTGGCAATCGGAGACCCGGAGGGGGAGGAGATATGTGAAAACAGATTTTTAAAATTTGAATTTTTTTTTTTGTTATTTAATGTTTTATGCGATTTCGACAGTTTTTTCCCCTTTTTTTCTCCACCATCCAAACATTGTAGAAACAAACAAGTCACACGCCCGGAAAGAGCAGACAATTGCGAGTAAAAATATATCAATTTCAAATCTCAAGGACAAATTCTAATATTTTTTAAAGTTTTAAAACAAAAGTCAGTTTCGACTAGAAAAAAACGAACTTTCCTTTTTAAATCCTTGCGTCGGCAAAACTACCGACAATTTCGACTAATAATGTACATTTTTAGAAATATAAGAAATAAGGAAAAGTAGCCGCACGATACAGATTTTAAGGAAGTAATGATTTACAATTTCTCGGCGCGAAAGGAGAGATCGATTTTTCACCCACATGCGCGTGCAGACGCACGGTGTTTCTATGGTGGAGAAGAGGTGGGCGTGGTTATGACGTCACGGTTCTGACGAGGTTCTGACGTCACGGATCTTAAACTAAAATAAAATTTGTTAACTCCACGGGGTTAGGGCGCCAGCGAGTTTGCCACGGTCAGAATTTTCAAGGGTAACGAACAGGCTGGTCGCAGAAGGCGGCTAGTTAGTATATATAACCACCCGAAAACCCGAAAAAGTCAACTGTTTCACTATAAGTAAAGCCCAACCAGTACAAAATTTTGAGTAATTCGATGTTTTCAATGCGTCGTATCAAACTGTTAATGTGTACACCAAATATCAAGTCTCTATCTCACTTAGTGAGTATTTCTAATTTATTCACCCAATTCAATGTTCGCCACACCAAAAATACTAAATCTTGCAACATATCAGATATGTTGCTCATTGCGATATATCTGGGAAATTTCATGCAAGAATTCTCCACATAGACAAACTCCAAATTGAAATTCCAATAACCTCGTAACAGTTGCGGATTTGTTTCAGTAAACTGAAGTGAAAAGCTCAGTGATGGGCACGAATGCTGAATGCAATTTTCCAATCGTTCCATTTAAACCCTTCCATGCATACATTTAATTTCCCTATATAAATAGACAGTATAATCTGTGAAATGTATGTATCCCTTCCAGCTCAAAAACGAATGAATCAAATTTCATAAAATTTAGTAAGTCACTTGTGTGTGACCATGGTGCTGATTAGACTTTGGTAAGATTCGAAAAAGAACAACCTGCGTTTTTTTACGACATGGCCCGTAAAATTGCGAAAATCTAAAAAAAAAAGACTACGTATGCTCAAATGTATCAATCAATTAAATGCTTGCTTTATACGTAAATTTTGACGAGGAAAAAAATAAGACCAACTCCATTACTCTTGGACTAATCTTTCTCGACATTTTTGAGATTTTTCGCATATTTGTTATGCCGCCTTTGGAAAAATATCCAATTATCAAATAAAAACAAAAATTGAATTAAAATGCAAATTTAGTGTTATTTTGTGCAATTAAACTCAATTTAATGTATTATTAAAGAAATAAAGTAAAAATGAATTTGAGTCTGCAGGGAAAGTCATGTGTTGCCCATATCATATTTTTTATATTGTAACCTCAAAATTAGAAAAAGTACCTTGTGGTCCATATTATGCATTCAACCTTTACTTTTTTTTCAGGAAAATTTACACGAAACTATGACTTCACAGAACTCCTGGAATACTGTAGTGGAACCCGTGGTGTTCCGTAGAACACGCTTTAAAAAATAAAACCCTGCTATTTTAGAATATTGTGCTGCTTGTGGATGACTATAACAGAAGCGGTGACGTATTTTTTTTTCAGCAATTAAAACGTTCTTTGAATAGCCCTATGAGTTCTGGTGTAATTTTAAGTAGATATTTGTAACTTACATCCCAGATAATGCCATTAATTTGTGCTAGTAAATCAATTAAATTAAATGAACTTAGTACTAGCTTGAATGCAATTCAGACAAAATCATTGGACAAAATCTGCAGTTTGTTAAATATACATATTATGAAAATCGGACGACTAAATTCAGAGAGCTTGATAGAAATGGAAAAGTCAATCTCACTCAAATACATAAATATGAAATGTTTGGAATTTGAAAACTTATTATTGATGCTACACAGCACTATTTCAGAATTCACAAATACTCCAGCAAATATATTTTTAAAGTGTTTCAAAGGAGCAAATACCTTGTAGCATCGGCGCATTCAGGCATTAGAAACTTTGAATGGATGGCTTTTTCAAATTCGTGCCTGAGGGCCTTCTGTGAAGAGGGTCCTCATCCAATAAGTTCAAAAATTCAATGGACACTCACTCCTATTGAAAAGTGTGCGATTTGAAGTTATTTTCACAATACCTATCACATAAATCCATGAAATGTATGATGAGATGCAGGAGGAGAGAATTTTGAAAGTAATATAGGCGAAGAGAAGTTTAGAATGCAGAAAGTTTAGAATGAAGAAAGTTTAGAATGCAGGGAGTTTAGAATGAAGAACGGTTAGAGAAGTTTAGAATAAGGGAAGTTTAGCATAAAGAAAGTTTAGAATAAAGAACGTTTAGAATAAAGAACGTTTAGAATAAAGAAAGTTTAGAATAAAGAAAGTTTAGAATAAAGAAAGTTTATAATGAAGGCAGTTTTTTTGAAGTGCAATACTACGTACAGTTATTTTTCTGGCAAAACACGTAGGCACGAGTTGTTCTGTGGCATGAAAGTCGTACCCATGGGTACAAAATCTGAAGTTTATGAAACATGTGCTTTCCTTTAAAATATATTAATTTATAAATAATTAAAAAATGTACCTGACGTTGCGAGAGTTTTAAGATGCAAACCTCTGAGCAAAATTACCGCGGAACATGTAGTGTATCTAGAAGGCACAGCAGCTCTTTTATAAATACGTCACTGCTTACTATAGCAATGAGTGCAGATTGAGACGTCAAGTGCAACGGCTAGCGCATAGCAACAGGCGAACTGGAGAATGACGATTTCCCCAGCGAAATCGATAGTTTCAAATTTTGTGTTTTTGTTTGAAAAATCACAAAAAATAAAGAAATATAGTAATTAAACTAGCTTTTCAATAAAGGCGACTATATACGCCCATAGTTTTGCCAAAGTATCGAATTGTCCTAATTTTCCGTTTTTGGATGCGACGAGATAAGAATTAGATAACCTAAGACATGCATATTTAGATGAATTTAAAACCAAAGAAATAAATACGAAGGAAATTGTCCTACAGATTCGGTTCAAAGGTCATTAGAAAGAACGTTCTTTGGACTTTTTGATGCCGGAAACTTAGTGATAATATTTACGATCGCTAAGCAACCGATTTGTGTGAAAATTGTTCAAAAGCGTTCTTCAACAATAAATAAATGACTGATAGGTATTAAAAAACTCTCTCCAAGCTGTATTGTTCCTCCAAATAAGCTATTCCTGCGCCAAATTTAACGGCTGTCCGAAGCTCCGATTTTTCCACCTGAAATGTACTTGATGCTGCCCGGTATATAAAATATGTATTAATTTAACTCATTCATTAAATTTTCAAAAGACGTAGTCGCCGTCTACGTCAGCACATACGCAACTGCTTCCTGCCTTTTAAACGTCTATAATAGGCCCTAAATGAGTGCCTAAACATGGCTTAGCCCGCTACGCGGACCCATAATACGTTTTGGGTCCGGTGCTGTTCACATCGACCTCCATAAACTCATATGACTCCATGTTATACCCTTAATACGATTTTTGTCTAAAACGGGAGTGAAATGTTCCCTAACTAAGCTTTGATAAGCTCCTTGAATATTTATTTTCCCCCCTGAGCGGGCGTACTTTTGATACGCCCTAAATAAGATCCTTTGGTATGCCCAAAATAATATTCTTTGATACGCTGTATAAAAGCTAAATGATACGTCCTAAATTCGCCTTTATATATCTACGGGGGTAGAATACGTTATACATTAGTTTATTGGCGGCAAGTCTTTTGATATGTCTTAAATAAGATCTTTTGATGCGTCGTAAATAAGCGCGGAGTGTGCCTTGAAATGGAGGGATATGCTAAACTTATTTGAAATCACCCGTACGTTTTCTAAATTAAAATACTTGCAATAAAAAATCCCTCTTGACCCCATATTTGTTTCTCATTATCCAGTTTGTTTCTTACCATGTTCCGAGAATACAGTCTCCTAAAGAACTTCATTAGATGCAGTGTTCGAGAATGCAAGTGACGGCACATCATATGCCTGCAGAATTCCAAGATAGGAATTCCTCACATCGAAATTTCCGTCTATAGGTGTTTAAGCGTTTTCATGAATAGGATAATTTTCGACTTGATCTTTTGCGGAATCCCAAGGTTTGTTAAAATACATAGGTACATTTGTACCTTACAAAAATTATGGTTAATAAACGGATAGCTGCAGCAAAAATGTTTGTTTTAGAGCAGATTGTAATAATTGAAGGAACTGTTGCTAAATTAATGAGATCGGATTGTCAGTCAATTTCTTATATTGCAATTTTAAAATCGGGTACGTCTTCAAAACACGAAAAGTATATATATTTGAGAAAATCACCAAAATTCATCTATTGATAGTATAGATTCCGTTGTAAATTTGTTTAAAAGATAATTTTTTGGTCACTCCCAAAGTGTTAAGATGCAAACCCAATGATAATATTGTCGATCGCTAAGAAACCGATTTGTGCGAAAAGCATTCCTCATTTGCATTTGTGGTCCTCCGATTGACAATTTAAAAGTATCGGCATATTTGCGTATTTGTTTCTAGACGCTGGGTATCTTACGCTCACGTTTGTTCACTTTCTCCTTTTATTATTTACAGGGAAATATCTGAGATATAAAATCAGGATATTCGAGATGGTCTGTTTGCATTAGGGATGATTCTGTCTTTTTCGGAATGTGAATAATGCGACGTCCATGACTTGGATTTTATGTATTAGATATTAGCGCTCTCAGTTTTGTGTTGTTTACAGAGAAGTTTGAGTGAATGGAGGGAATGTTACAATCCAATGTGAATATCGAAAACTGAAAATAACGAAAGTATATTTTCTTTGGGAGTTTGAGTAAAGTTCTGAGGAAAGGTTGGTGGAAGTTAGTTGGGAATTCAGTTGGAGGTTGGAAGTGCTAGGATTCGAGTCGATGTGGGTGTGAAAAAGTTGGAAAGTGCACATTCGAGGAGCAGGCGCTAGTATTTATACAACTATGGTCGTGAGTACCCAGCATCACTGGTTGGCCAAGACAAGATTTAAATGCCCTTGAAAGAAGTTGGTTAAGCATCAATGATTTATAGCTATTCCAAAGTAAATATAGTATATCACCAGGCTCGGTCAAAGTTCATTCATGATATGTTTTTTGTTAAATGATGGAAATATGCAATACTGGCTGGTTTGGTATCTGTCTATATTAGTCACGGTGCCGGCTGCTGTATTATTCTTGATTGCACAAGATATATGTTCAAGTTAACTTGTTGCATCATCGTGTCATTGCCTTTTGCATCGTACTCACTTTGCGCGTAAGTCACTTTAATTTGACATAACTTAGCTTTACGCAACCAAGGTCAAATAAGTACTTTACAATGCAGCCCAAACAAGGCTATGGCTCTTACAAAGGTACCTATGTAAAATATTCTATATTTTCTGGTTTCTTGAAATTTATTTAATTTCATTTTTCAAAAAATGATATACAGTTTCTATAGTTTATTAGAATGCTGTTTATTTCGCCCGAACTGGACCACATAGGAAGTTATCGCCGGCGACATGTTTGGAAGTAACGATTTCAAATCACCGATGAATCATGCGGTCATAGTAAGCGATAAGTAGCTATTACAGCAAATTCCGATGCCCAGATGCCGCAGATATAAAATTATTTACTACAAGAGTTGTTATAATACAGATTAAACAGAGTCCACAGATACTTTTATTTATATCACGCCAACAACTCAACTAAACAATGACGAGTTTATATACCCTCTGTGTGAAATTTTGGAAGGAGTACGCAATTTGTGAAGTTCTTAGCCAGTCTACAAAATTCCAGAAAATTTTAGAACTTGCTAGAAGTGGCCAAATTTGTGTTGAAGATAATCGAATTTGTCGCCAAGGTCGTGACCCAGACCTTCAATTTATAATAATGGATTCCTGTTGGTATTCATAACAATATGTCACCTCCATTATATACAATTTTTTGTACTTTTTAAAATGACACACTTTTTCAAAATATAAATTCAATTAAAATCAATAAAGTTGAAGTTTCTCCTGGATGATAAACATGCTACCCAAACACAATCGTTAAATGTGCATGCAGTCCTTTGCAGCACATTTTAGCAAATGTCACGCAAAAATTTTTACACCATCTAAGATTAGGATTTATATTCCAAAAGCATCGGAATATTTTCATATTGATTTTAAAATACTATTATAACTCTATTTAGCAAAGCACTCTCCTTTCATTAAATACCGGGAAAACTCCAAGGTTTGATTTCAAGTTACTCGACAAAATATGTTGATAATTGGAAGTTTCTATGATTTAAGTTGAAATAATACAATGCATGTGTTTCAATTGCTTTTGGAATGTTTGAAGCTGGAAATGTTATTATTGTCGATTTGAAAATTTATTTGTAGCATTAATATTTTAGTTTATATTGGAAATATCGTTGTCATTATCAAGGATTAGAACTTCATAAAGTCTGGATCCAGAGTTCCAGTAAATTATTTAGGTAAAGGCGTGTGTATACGGCAGTTCAATATTAAAATTTTAATCCTAAATGTATTAATACTGTGTATAATAATGCAAGAATTAAAGGAGGTAATAAATTAATCTCAATATATAATTATAAATCAATAAAATAAAATATATCATTAAAATACATCATTATAAATTAATATCATTATTAATACCACAAAATAAATTGATATCATCTATGTAAATAAAATCGAAGTTTATCTGCCTCATCACGACAAGAGAATAATTAGTTAAGCAGAATTAAATGAAATCCTGTGGGTATCCTTGGAATAGTACTACTTAAAATTTTATCTATGTTTCCTGGGGCCAGGGGTTGATGAGATATTAGTAAGAAACGAACCTTCCATAGACATTGCATTATGCAGACGATTCTCTTTCAGCAAATTCATTGAAGAAAATTATATCATATTTGAATAAAATTATATCACATTGCTTAGCAATGCGAATAAATGTAAATGTTTATATTGCAGACGATTTTAAGATTTTCCCAATTTTTTTTATAAATCATCATTTAAATCATCATCTATGAATTAAGTGGAAATAGTGCAATGTATGTGTTTCAATTGCTTTTGGAATGTTTGAAGCTTAAAATATTATTATTGTTGATTTGGAAATTATTTAATTCTTCTTTAATATTTTAGTTTATATTGGAATTATCGCTGTTATTATCATGAGTCAAAGCTTCGCATACTCTCGACACAGATTCCAGTAAATTATTTAGAAAAAAATGTGCGTGTATGTGTGGGTTGGAGGGGGGGGTCTCAAAATTACAATTTCATCCTAAATATATTAATACTGAGTGTAATAATGTTCCACATACAGAACAATTTGAGAAAATTCGATGATACTTCGCAACCCAAAAATATAAGAGCCCAGCACAGTCTTCAAATTTATTTTTCCTCACACAGAACAATTTGGGAAAATACGACGATACTTCGTAACCCAAAAATATAAGAGCCCAGTACAGTCTTCAAATTTATTTTTCCACATGCAGAACAATGTGAGAAAATACGACAATACTTCATAACCCAAAAATATAAGAGCCCAGCACAGTCTTCAAATTTCTTTTTCTACATTCAAAACAATTTGAGAAAACTCTATTATACTTCGTAACCCAAAAATATAAGAGTCCAGCACAGTCTTCAAATTTATTTTTCCACATACAGAACAATTTGAGAAAATTCGACGATACTTCGTAGCCCCAAAATATGAGAGCCCAGCACAGTCTTCAAATTTCTTTTTGCACATTCAAAACAATTTGAGAAAATTCGATGATACTTCGTAACCCAAAATTATAAGAGCCCAGCACAGTCTTCAATTTTATTTTTCCACATACAGAACAATTTGAGAAAATACGACGATACTTCGTAACCCAAAAATATAAGAGCCCAGCACAGTCTTCAAATTTATTTTTCCACATACAGAACAATTTGAGAAAATTCGACGATACTTCGTAACCCAAAAATATAAGAGCTTCGCACAGTCTTCAAATTTATTTTTCCACATACAGAACAATTCGAGAAAATACAACGATACTTCGTAACCCAAAAATATAAGAGCCCAGCACAATCTTCAAATTTCTTTTTCCACATTCAAAACAATTTGAGAAAATTTGATGATACTTCGTAACTACAAAATATAAGAGCCCAGCACTGTCTTCGAATTTATTTTTCCACATACAGAACAATTTGAGAAAATTTGACAATACTTCGTAACCCAAAAATATAAGAGCCCAGCACAGTCTTCAAATTTATTTTTCCACATACAGAATAATTTGAGAAAATACGACGATACTTCGTAACCGAAAAATATAAGAGCCAGCACAATCTTCACATTTATTTTTCCACATACAGAACAATTTGAGAAAATTCGATGATACTTCGTAACCTAAAAATATAAGAGCCAGCACAATCTTCACATTTATTTTTCCACATACAGAACAATTTGAGAAAATTCGATGATACTTCGTAACCTAAAAATATAAGAGCCAGCACAATCTTCACATTTATTTTTCCACATACAGAACAATTTGAGAAAATTCGATGATACTTCGTAACCTAAAAATATAAGAGCCAGCACAATCTTCACATTTATTTTTCCACATACAGAACAATTTGAGAAAATTCGATGATACTTCGTAACCCAAAAATATAAGAGTCCAGCACTGTCTTCAAACACGCAGCGGTGCAACGCCTGACAATTTGTACGATGAATGCAAAGGCCTGAATCCTTTTCTAGAATTTAGCACAAGTGATCTAATTCGCTTTAAATCAGTTACTTAAGATCCGAAATGAATTCTATAAACAAATAAACCGTTGTTTCATATAAACACAGTTTTTTTATGTTAAAGATTTCTGGTAGTTATATAGTTTTACTTTCCTTATTTTACGTAGTATACTGTATAAGGAAATAATTGTAACGGGGTCGAAAATTCGAATTCGAGTTACAAATGGAGAGCACGTTTCAAACATCCCTGAACTCGAATTGAACATTTTTGAGGTGATCTCTATGTGTGTGTGTGTCAATGGAGAACGAACTAAAGGTGCGATTCGAAGGAAATTTGTTAAAAAATTTACAATCCGTGGATACTGGAAGCCTATTAAGTTTTAAACACAATCCTAGTTTCAAACACAATCCAATGTTCAGGATCCGCCTAAATTTTCGAGTTAAATTTTGAAAAAGTCATGAAAAAATCAAAACCGCTAATAAAATTAATCAAATAGATATTTATGTAATTTTTCCTTTGAAAACAATTGACATAAACTTTAGAACGCTACCATGAACTGTTCTCAAGATATTGCACATTTTCCAAATTAATTTATCAAAAAATCTCATAAAAAATATTAATAGAATTTAGCGGAATGTCGCTAACTCGGTGCCTTTTTTAATAGTTGCAAAATTAACGAAAATGTCGCCAAATTGATACGAATGACGCTAAATCAATGAAAATGACGACTAATTGACAGAAATTCAATATCGTGAAAGGAATATAAGTATCTACTATAAGAGTAACTTATTTTTCCGTCCGTAACGTTTGGCAAAATTATGAGGACGAATTTGATGATTTTTTAGAAGTTGTCAAATTGATAAAAATGTCACCCAATTGATAAAAATTCCCCAAATTGATAAAACTGATGCGAAATCTATCAAATGACGACTAATTAATGAACGTTCAATATCTTGAAAAGCATATAAGAGTGGACTATATGAATAACCCATTTTTCAGTCCGTAACGTTTGGTGAAAACTTCAACGGGACGTTGCCAACTTGGCGACTATTTTAAATTTTGCCAAAGGGACAAATATGTCAACAAATTGATAAAAATGATAATGTTTCGCAAATTCTGGTTTCCGTCCTATGGCCGGCGTACTTTCTTGTGTATAAGAAATGCTCTTCTCTCAGATTTAGTGATGCATTTTGGCGAACTTGGCGATAAATTTAGCGAAATATCTCCATTCTCCAACCTGGTGACGTTTCGCCCCAGATTGGCGAAAATATCGTCAGAATTGCAGAAATGACTCTAAATTAATGAAAACGACGCCTAATTGATAAATTAATAACTAAAATAATTTAATATATGGAATATATCCTTTATTGAGGATTCTATCAATATTAATAATTTTTTATTTAAAGTTACGCGAAATAAGTTAATTGGGTACTTCGAAATAGTTTTACATATTGTTATCCGGAAAATCACCAAATGTGCAATTCAACGTTAATAACAAAGTACCGTGTATCTTATACATCATTTTTTGACTGTAAAAGGAGTAAATTTATTGCATTGTATAAGGAAAGTCATGTGATAGCCACTACAGCTTTTTTTCTTGTAAATTTGTTTACAAAGGGGATAAGGATATTTTATTCTTTAAATCCGACTATGAAAGTAATTTTGTATATCAAGAATAAGAACTTTGCTTTTGAAACAAATTGATATCGCTACTGATATTGTGCATGCTGGAGATTTTTAGTTTGTATTTTTAACAGCGGTTTGAGAGATGTGCTTCAAATTGGAGTATCTCACAATTCAATGGTTCGTATCGCATCAACCACTCTATCTGAACGATGATACGTTTTATATACTCACGGTAGAAACTTTCGTCGGGAGCTCTTATCTCCCAGAACTCAGAATATTCATTATTTTGAGAAAGTTCGAGTACATTTGAAGAGTTGCCACGCTGGCGATAAAGCGCCAAATCAGATAACTCCAGCTCGATATTCCAAATATGGCAACCTTACTTTTACGTAATATGAATGGCTGCTTGTAAAGGTGTTATCTCTTTGAATACAGCAAAATGCCTTGAATAGAAGCAAAGGTCTGCTATAAATTATTTGTATAAAGGAACACGATGAAAGTTTTTGTAACAATATTTTTACTCATTATTGCACTCATTATTTTCAAATATTGAAATACCTTACGTTTATGATTTATGCACATATACGTAATACAGAAGTGTGTTGAAATACGCTATTTATATGCTATGCTTTTGCATCGTCATATCCTGAAAAATAAAGTACAATATTTTCGAATTTTAAACCATTATTCATGAATGTCAATTACCACCATAATGTTTTAACTTCTCAGCGCAAAATATCCTGACTGCAAACTTCTATTCAAAACTAAGGTTCACATAATTTAAGCCACTTTACTTTCAGGCTACAACGCAGATTTAACCGCCCGTTAAGACTTTCTGGATAATTAAAAGTTACTACGCTTTTATGTATTAATGTTTATTTTATGGTTATTGTTATTACTATCCCTACTAGCTAATATTTCGGGTCATCAAATAAATATATCTTATGCTGATAAGTAGCGGTTCATCTTTTTTCAAATGATGAATGTCAAGTTTTGAGACATTAATTAATTTCCATACATAGTGTATAATATACTAAAGAAAAAGTATTACAACAAGATCAAAAATTTGATTTCGAGTTTAGCATGTTTTATGTTTGCTAGTGTGTGTATGCTTGCTAATGTGTATGATGCTTGCTAGTGTGTATGCGTATACCTGCTAATGTGTGTGTATGCTTGCTAATGTGTGTGTGTGTATGTCTGCTAGTGTGTGTGTGTATGCTTGTTAGTGTGTGTGTATGCTTGTTGGTGTGTGTATGCTTGCTAGTGTGCGTATGTATGCTTGCTAGCATGTGTATGCTTGCTAGTATGTGTGTATGCTTGCTAATATGTGTGTGTGAATGTTTGCCAGTGTGTGTGTGTATGCTTGTTAGTGTGTGTGTGTATGCTTGCTAGTGTGCGTATGTATGCTTGCTAGCGTGTGTATGCTTGCTAGTATGTGTGTATGCTTGCTAATGTGTGTGTGTATGCTTGCTAGTGTGTGTGTGTATGCTTGCTAGTGTGTGTGTATGCTTGCTAGTGTGTGTGTATTTTTGCTAGTGTGTGTGTATTCTTGCTAGTATGTGTATGCTTGCTAGTGTGTGTGTGTGTGCATGTTTGGTGGTGGGTGTATGTATGCTTGCTAGTGTGTTTGTGTATGCTTGCTAGTGTGTGTGTATGCTTGCTAGTGTTTGTGTATGCCTGCTAGTGTGTGTGTATTCTTTCTGGTGTGTGTATGCTTGCTAGTGTGCGTGTGTATGCTTGCTAGTGTGTGTGTGTGTATGTTTACTAGTGTGTGTATGCATGCTTGCTAGTGTGTGTATGTATGGTTGCTAGTGTGTGTTTATGCCTGCTAGTGTGTGTGTGTATTCTTGCTAGTGTGTGTATGCTTGTTAGTGTGCGCGTGTGTGTGTGTGTTTGCTAGTGTGTGTACGTATGCTTGCTAGTGTATGTATCTTTGCTAGTGCGTGCGAGTATGCTTGCTAGTGTGTGCGTGTATGCTTACTAGTGTGCGTGTACATGAGACTGCAGACTCGATATCTCATGAACGAGTGGAGCGTTTCAAAAATAATTTTCTACAATCATTACAATCCAAGGATACCGGAAACCCATCGATTTGAAACATGATTGAATATTTGGAAAACCTCTCAATTTTAGAATGCTTTTTCGAAAAAAAAAAAATAAATAAAACAGAACTTTCTATAATAATAAATAAATAATTATTTCTTGCTTAATTTTTTATTAGAAAATGAATAACATAATAGAACAGTAAAATAAACCTTTCACGAGATATAACACGTTTTAAAAATAAATTTATAAAAAAGTTACATAAAATTAAAAATACAGTAAGTAATACCATCCAATAGGTTTACATTCCATATGTAATATTATGCGGCATATCTGTTAACAGAATTCTTCTGGTTCTAGTTCCATTCACGAGAGAAAATAACTTTTTATAGTAGTTTTGTATTTTGCTATTAAAGAATTCGCATGTAGTCATTTATTTTACAGGATAGTCATTAAATCTCAATTTCATTTTAATGAGGATTTTACGTGTAAGATAAATAAGCCATTCTGCTTGGACTAATAAATTGCCAAAAGTATCGAATTTCAATTTCTTTGATGTTTATGCCATTTCCAAGACATTATGTGGTAGACCTTTTACAGTATTATTCGTTGTGAAGAAGCAAATTCGTTGCATTATGAAGCTAAATTCATGTGTTACGCCTTCAAATTTTGATATACGATTTCATATTTTGCTCATCACATGCAGCAATAAACGCAGTTTCTCATAGAATGTGTAAAGATTTAAATTTAATTTAATTAAACTTTACTAGAATTCGCTGTGCAATAATATATGATACCAGAAATGCGCAAATATAAGTGCAATTTAACTGAAATAAAAGGTTGTTGCAATAATCTGATATTTCTTTTCCCATGTTTTTATAATTTTTAAATGGAAAATAAAATTATGTGTTTTGGACCAATTTATAATGCGTTTAAACACAGTTTCACTCAATGATGGCTAGGCGTATTAATATATAAGCAAGGCATTTTGCGAAATATCGCCAATTTCTGTGAAATATTGCGAAACATTGCCAATTCTGGTAAACTTCGAGATTTCAAACTGAAAGATTTTAGTGTGTTTCTGAAATGCGCCATAGAATCTATTTAAGAGTAGCTGTGCCGGCGTTGAGTTAGCTCATTTTTGTGACAGATTGTGAATACTGCAGTGTTTACACAATAAGGAAAACAGAAAGAAAATAATGAAGAAAGGAGAGTAAAAATAAGGCAAAGAAAATGAATGAAAAAAAAATATGAAAGGAAAGAAAAAAGAATAAGCGAATGAAAGAAAAGAGAAAAAAAGGAAGCGGAAGAAAGGAAAGGATAAAGAAGAAGCGAAAGACAGAAAAGAAACAGGAGAAGCGAAAGACAGAAAAGAAAAAGGAGAAGCGAAAGACAGAAAAGAAATAGGAGAAGCGAAAGACAGAAAAAAAAGGAGAAGCGAAAGACAGAGAATGAATAAGGCAAAAAAAAGAAGAGTAATAAAAAAATAAAAAAATGCTAATGTTAATACTTTATAATTATCATTTACTATGCTTTGAAATAAGCTATTTATATTTTACTATTTTTTTATCATCATGTCCTAAAAAATAAAGTACAATATTTCAGAATTTTAAACTGTTACTCTAGTGTCATTTACCATCATAATGACTTAACCCCTCAGTGCAAAATATCCTGACTGCAAAATCCCATTCAAAACTAAAGTTCGCATAATGTAAGCCACTTTACTTTCATGCAGTTTTAATCACACGTTAAGACTTTCTGGATAATTAAAAGTTACCATGCTTTAATATATTAATGTTTATTTCATGGTTATTGTTATTACTTACCGTAGTAGTTAATGTTTCGGGTTATTCAATAAATTCATATTATATTTATGAGTAGAAGATTAATCTTTTCCAAACGCAGACTGTCGACTTTAGAGATATTAATTACGTATCCTATAGTATAATGTATAGGGTAAGTAGTGTGACTGGGTCAAAAATTTGAAATCAAGTTTTTGATAGAAGACTCCGTATTAAGCATATCCGATATCAAATCGAATGTTTTGAGATAATGTCTGTGTGTTTATGTATGCTAGTGTGTGCGAGGAACCTATGGATATATGTCATAAACGAATGTAGCGTTTCGAAATAATTTTGTACGTGAAATGACTATAGTTTGGAAAAAGTTGTGTGTATATTTGTGCATTCCGACAATTTTTTTAATTACTATTTTTTGTTGACATTTTAAGTGAACGCATAAAAATTGAAATTATCGATTCCTTTCTCTCCAAAAGGAAATCCGGTGGATTCTATCAGGCGACTGTAAATTTCAACTTATGTCCAGGTTTCAGCCACGTTTTCTTTCTTACAAAAGTATTATTTTCTTAATTTTTACTTTCCCTGCAATACATGGTATTGTATAGGGAAAGTCCTGGAAACATCTCGAAAATCGCAACTCGAGTTTTTGGCGAATCTACACGTTTTACACCTCTAGATTACAAATAAACTAATTTTGGTGTGACGACTGTGTGTGTGTCTGTCTGTGCAATGTATGTATCCACTCTAACTGAAAAACTAATTGACCGAACATCATAAAATTTGATAGGAAGTCATTTGTGGGAGACCCTGGTGTAGGTTAGATTATGGTAAGGCTCGGTATGAAAGAAGCTGCCTTTTTTGTGAAATGATCTGCAAAAATCGATGTATCTAAAAACTAATTGGCCAAATTTTATAAAATTTGGTTGCAAAGTCACTTGTAGAACAGACAACCTGGAGCTGATTAGACTTTGGCACGATCCGGAAAAGTGGAACCTGCATTTTTTTTCACGGAATGGCCAGCAAAAATCTCCATAATCTAAAATAAAAGACTACGTGTGCTCAAATGTATCAATTAAATGCGTGTTCTATAGGTAATTTTTCAAAAAGAAAATAATAAGACCAATCCCATTACTTTAGGTCTAACCATTCCTGAGATATTTGAGTTTATGTTTTGCATTTTTGTTACGTCGCGTTTGACAAAAGTTCCAGTTACCAAATAGAAACGAAAATTGAATTAAATTAATTCAGTGTTATTTTGTGCAATTAAACTCAATTTAATGAATTATTACAGAAATAGAGTGAAAATGAATTTGAGTCTGCAGGGAAAGTCATGTGCTGCTCACATCAGATTTTTTTATTTCCACGGCGGGGTACTTTTATGTAAACGTCTGCGCATGCGCCTAAACTAAAGATTCCGCATGCTTGGGAATTTGGATTGAGATTGATTTGAAAATTGAAGCGGATTAAATCTGTTTCGGAAACTGAGGGCATTTGGAAAGCGACTGGTGTTATTTGCAAATAAATTATTTATGTAGCGGGAGCTTATTTAGAACCAATTGAACCAAAATTACGGAACGGCGGGTAATGCGGTCTAGTTAATACTGTTGATTAGGAGATAGGCGTGGTCACATTGGGTGAATGGTGATTTTGGGAGATTAAAGACGGGGCGATAATCATAAACATTTATTCAGGCCGTCACATGATTGGCTTAGCATTTAATATTTTCATTTACACATCTTCTCATAAACTTTTTACTTTATACTTTCATATAATGATCCATGTAGGGTAAAATTCATTTTGATATCTGTACTAGCAGTATACTCGTTTTTCGCACGTAATATAAAATTTAAAGAAACTTTATTCTTAACGTGACATGAACTTTTAATATTTGGAGTCTTTCTTTTTGAAATTTTTTTATTAATTTTCACCAGAAGGAAAATGTTTGCCGTGCTGATGTACTAAACAAACAGAAGCACAGCTTACAATTCCATTTATATGATCATGATAATTTTGCAATTAAATAATAGCTTCTACGTACGCTGCGTTTCTGGTCTTCTTATTAGGGGCAGATATATAGATCTTTCATTTAGGCGCCCTGAGCATACAGTTGACTTTGCGAAAAACAGATAGTAACATCTGTGCCCACAGTGCTGAATATCCGCCCTTGCTTCTGCTGTCTGTCCTTGCTTAGGAAGGTTTTATAATTTTAGTGTTAAATTACAAACAATTATTGATTCACGTTTTTTGGATTATCATTTATTGCAGAGAGGTTCAAATACGATTAGGTTTGGATATAGTTTAGAGACTCAAATTATGATTGGGTTTCATTCGTGTGCGTGTCTTTCAGAACATTTTGGCCGATGGGGGGGAGGGATGAATGAAACTTTAGGAGGGATAGTTTGACAGTTCCCCATTTGCTCTGTATAAATATATCTAAATACTGTCACATAAATAGAAAAAATCTGATGTGGGCAGCATATGACTTTCCTTATATAATGCAATAAATATACTACTTTTACAGTAAAAAAAAATATTATTTTTATAGTGGTTATTTATATTCTTTCCAAGATATTGAATTTTCGTCAATGAGTCGTCATTTTCCATGTCGTCATCATCAATGAGTCGTCATTGATTTAGCGTCATTGTTCATTTTTATCCATTTGGCGAGTTTTTCGCTAATTTAGCAACATTTTAAAAAGTCGTCAAGTTGGCGACATTCCACAAAAATTCGTCGCCAAAATCTCGCCAAGCGTTATGGAAGAAGAATTAAGTTATTCTTACAGCAGATAAATGACTATTGGGGTTCAAGTACAAACGTATTACTCAAAGTACCTTTTTTCATGAATGGAACGAGCTAGATCCACGAGAATGATGTCACCAAATTTATCGCATGGTATTACATATGAAAAGTGAATATGTTTCTCAACAGTTAATATTTTTTTAACTTATGGGACTTTTTGATAAATTTATTTGAAAAATGTGCAATATCTCGAGAACGGTTCATGTTAGCATTCTAAAATTTATGTCAATCGTTTTCTAATGAAAAATTACATAAGAAATGTCTATTTGCGTAACTTTATTAGCGGTTTTGATTTTTTGACGATTTTTTTCAAAATTTCCCTCGAAAATCTAGGGGGGGGGGGGGGTCTGAACATTCGATTGCGTATAAAAATAATCGGCTTCCAGTGTTTATGGATTGTGATTTTTGTACCAAATTTCATTCAAATCGGTCCATTAGTTCGTCAGTTATCGTCTCCACAGTCTCACTGACACACACACACACACACACACACACACACAGATATCACTTCAAAAATGTTCGATTCGTGATCAGGGATGCTTGAAACGTGCTATCCCGTCGAAAACTCGAATTTGAATTTTCGACCCCGTCACAATACTTTCCTTATACATTATGCATATAAGGAAAGTAATTAGGTTAACATAAGATGTCTCCTTGGTGGTGGTGTGTGTGGGGGTGGGACGAATAATCGTCTTCCGGGGAAGGGCGGGAGAGGAGGCTTCGCCCCACCAGACACATGTGTAAATGAAACACTGATTGGTGTGAATCATTATACGCTTGTGTCACGACCAAAGGAAATAAACAGTTAGATGGACATGAAGGTTGACAGATAGACAGACATATAGATAGGATAGATGGATGCTTAAATTAAGTGGGACCGTCCCAAAGCTATCCATCAGAATTTTATGAAATTCGGTATAGCTGTCCTCTCGTAATGGTGAGACGAACAGATATATTTTCAATTTTATTTATAGATTTAAAATTCATTTTTTCAAAATCGAGTACATTTAGCAATCTAATAAATTTATAACTGCCAAGTTATCTGTAAACTTGTCAGTTTCAGTTTCTTTCCCATGCCTTTCATTTCCACGGCTATGCTTGTATTTATCAAATCCATCCCAAAAAATAGAGATATGGAACTATCAAACGTTTTCTTTATAGCTTTAATCTATAATAAAAAACAATGAGATGAGATATCGTGGGCGTTTTTCCGTATACGAAAAAGTAACTTACAAAGTTTTTTTTCTTAAATTTGTTTTTATGAGTATATATTAAGGATATGATGTACCGAACGATGATTTGCAGACACCTAAAATAAAGGAATATTGCAGTCATCGTGACAGTTGATGCCTAAAAGCTACAACAAACATGGCTGAAAATTGCTAATTATCGTTTTGATGTTGTACGTGCAACTAATTAGCGGTTTATGAAGGTGAAGAAATGAACTTTTCACCCCATCGTTTCAATGTCGAAAATTAGTTTCGAGTATTAGTTCGAGTATTAGTTTTTCAGATAGAGGATATACTGACAATATTTGCGGGCCATTTCGCCAAAAAAAAAAGAAAAAGAAAAAAAAGCAGGGTTTTTTTAAATCACAAATCGTACCAAAATCTATGCAGGATTAGGGTAAACTAGAAGTTATTTACCTACTACATTTTAAAAAATTTGGGCAATTAGATTTTAGGTTAGAGTGGATGCATACATTGCACACATACATACACACACACATACGTCGCTATAATTTTTTTTCCCGCACTAATCTCGAATTGCGATTTTCGACATTATTCCAATACTTACTTTATGTATTTGCCATGCATTTCAGGGAAAGCAAAAATCATAGTTCCATTATATTATAAAGATAAAAATCTGATGTGGGTAGCACATGACTTTCACTACAGATTCCAAATCATTTTTGCTTCTTATCTCTTCACTTTCTCTTCTTAATTCCCTATTTCTTCAATAATTCATTAAATTGAGTTTAATAGCGCAAAATAAGACTCATAATTATTTGAAACGACACTTAATTAACACTTTTAATTCAATTTTCGTAAAAAAGAAAAAGAAAACTGAAATATCTCGAAAACGGCTAGACGTAGAGTGATGGGATTGGACATATTATCTTCATTGTCAAAAATTACGTATAATACAAATATTTAATTGATACATTTGAGCATACGTAATCTTTTATTTCGATGATTATTGCTGGCCATTTCGCAAAGAAGGCAGGTTTTTTTTCCGAATAGTACTAAAATCTAATCAGCATCAGGATAAATTACAACTGAGTTACTTACCAAATTTTGGGAAATTTGGTCTATTAGATTTCCAGCTAAAGTGGCTAAATACAAACCTTGCGGGACATTTTGCAAAAAAAAAAAAAAACCTTACTTAAATCTTATCAGCATCAGGGCCACCAACAATTCACCTCTCTGTAAAGTTTTATCAAATTTGGTCCAGTTGTTTTTGAGCTACAGTGGATACATACATTACACATACACAGATGTCACGCTAAAAATAGTTTTTTTCGTCGTCTAGAGGTCATGTGTAAAACGTGTAGATCTTACGAAAACTCGAGTTGCGATTTTCGACATGATCCCAAAACTTTCCTTATACATTACCATGTATTGCAGAGAAAGTAAACAACAATATAGGAATAGGACAAGCCATTTAATTGCTGGCCTCACATAGCTGAAGAATCTGATGTGGGCAACACATGACTTTCTTTATATAATGCGATGAATTTATTACTTTTACAGTAAAAAAAATCGATTATTCTTATAGTAGATACTTATATTCTTTCCAAGATATTGAATTTTCGACGTCATTTTTATTGATTTAGTGTCATTTTTATCCATTTGGCGATATTTTAGTTAATTTGGCAACATTTAAAAAGTCGCCAAGTTGACGACATTTTGCCAAATTCGTCGCCAAAATCTCGCCAAGCGTTAAGGACGGAGAAATAAATTATTCTTGTAGCAGGTAAATGACTATTGGCGTTCAAATACAAAATTATTACTCAAAGTATCTTTTCTCATGAATGGAACGAGCTAGATCAACGAGAATGATGTTACCAAATTTATCGCAGGATATTACACACGAAAAGTGAACATGTTTCTCAACGGTTAATTTTTCGTTTTAATTTATGGGATTTTTTGATAAATTTATCTGAAAAATATGTGCAATATCTCGAGAACGGGTCTAAAGTTTATGCCAATCATTTTCTAAGGAAAAATTACACAAGAAATGTCTATTTGCGTAACTTTATTAAAGGTTTTGAGTTTTTGATGATTTTTTAAAAAATTCACTCGAAAATTTAGGGTAATTCTGAACATTCGATTACGTTTAAAAACAATAGACTTCCAGCATTCACGGATTGTGATTTTTGTACCAAATTTCATTCGAATCGCTCCATTCGTTCGTGACGTATCGTCTCCACAGACTCACTGACACACACACACACACACTTTCACACACATACACACACACACACACACACACACACACACACACACACACACACACACACACACACACACACACACACAAACACACACACACACACAGACATCACCTCAAAAATGTTTGATTCGTGATCAGGGATGCTTGAAACGTGCTCTCCCGTCGAAAACTCGAATTCGAATTTTCGACCCCTTCACAATACTTTCCTTATACATCATGTATATAAGGAAAGTAATAACGATTTTATTGTGTTCACTTCAGCACTCTCTTCACGGTTGAAGAGAACTGTGTATTATCATTTATTTTCAGGTTGAGCGCCTCAATAAAATATTGATAAGTAATTTTACGAAAGAATAAGTCTTTTAACATTTCAATATATTATTTAGGAATAAAAGACTCTGTTTTTATGCTTTTAAAGCAGCATATAAATGAATCATTTCCTTTTGAAAACGGAATTCTGCAGAATTTAATCGCTGGCGAATTTTTATCTAAATATCTTTAAATGTCGGGAATTTTTCTTAACTAATTTACGCTTCCCAAAATCATGGTTGGTTTCTAATAAAATATTATCACACACAGAAAGACGTAGGACGCGGTAGCTCAGTGGTTAGCGAGAGGGAATTGCACTCGGTAGGCCCGGGTTCGATTCCCTCCGCTGCCAAAACTGCCGCCGTGTTCACGCGGAGAACGATCACGTTTAACATGTAGGTCCGTATGTCCATACGAGAGGTTGGTGGTAGGGAAATGACGGTACGGTCTGTGTGGATGCCTCCCCCACTAGGTTCCGGTCTAAATTGGGGGGTTCTCCCCAGTCGTCCAAACAGTAACCTTACACCTTTCTGGTAGTTCGGACGGTCTGGGTCTCAACAACAACAACACAGACAGAAGCGGACAGACAGATATACATGAGACATACACACACACACAGATAGACTTCACACTAAAACTAGTTTAGTCGTGTTCTAGAGTTCCCCAAACATGTTGATTCATCGAACACTCCATGGTTTTGAATTGATTCCAATACTTTCCTTTTAAATTACTTAAATTACTAAGCGTTGTAGTAAGAGTAATCCCAGTGAATGAGAATGGAATTTAGAATACTATAGAAAGCTAGAAAAGGAATTCGAAATCTATATGAACAACTTCATTAACTAAACTCAAACAATATTCGATTAAACTAATTTACAAATAATAGTGTATCCGTGAATAAGATACTGTATAATTAAGAAGAATATATCAAAAATTACTGTAAAACAAGAAAGATCAATCATACTTCAGGAATTGATTATGGAACACTTTCCAACTTCAATGCAATTTTATTTAAACACGTCTAAAATGCAATACATTCATAAATAATTTCCCATTCTTGTCATTCATCACAATACTATAATAATTTATTTTATTTAAAAATTAAGACCATAGAGCTACAAGTAATTAAACTCTATGCGTAAAACTTCATCGAAAACAATCGTCCTTCTCTTTGTAAAATCAATGAATATTTCATTCATATCAGCTATGCAGACTCCATGAACTAAATGATTTTGTGTTAAAGAAATACAGCAATTCTAATACAACTCATTCTACGTATTTTGCTGTTTACATTTTACATAGGTGAAAAATAGGCTTCGTTGTAGAAATAATCAAATTTGGTTGAGCATTTAAACTCAAATATATTCTAATTGCGTTGTTTCAGTATGTAGATGCACAGAATTCAAGCAAAAATAAAGTGGTTTTAGGACGGATGCAACACTCAATATGAATTAAAAAGAACTTTAAAAATCACGATTTTGAGACAAGATGGATGCCATATCTCATTTTGAAGTGGGTTACGTGATCTTTTCATATCATGGTCACGTGATCGCTTCATATAAGAGGTGTTATTATTGTTTTAATTTTTATTTAAAAAACTACTGAATATATTTCGCTGAATTTTTGTTTATATATTCTATGGAACAGTTTGAATATTACTTAAAATTTTGAAGCAATTTGTGAATTTTAAATCCGCTTAAAAAATCTTTGAAAAATTAGGTCCCATAGGGCTCAATGTATTTCATTTTTTCTATCCGGGTTCAATCCAAAACTAATTGGGTGATATTATTCATTTATATTCCCATAGATCTTACAGACCGTCTGAACAACATACTAAAATTTCATTCTGATTAAGTCATTTTCACGGCAGTTATCGTGCTAACGGACAGACAGACAGACAGACAGAATGAACAAAGTCATAAACACTTTTCAACTTTGTTGTAAAGTGTTAAAAATGGCATTAGATGTTTTACGAGGTATCTTCATCAACAAACTTGCAGTGTTCACTTCGGCGATACGAGCTTGCAATTTCGTCCCAGTAGCTCAACGGTATAGCGTCGGCTAGCCACTTCGGAGATCCAGGGTTCGATTCTCGGTTAGGGCTGCTGCAATGTTCTTTACAAACTTCGAAAACATGTTCACGAAAGAAAAAAAAGCACCCTACTGATCAATAGGACTTTAAAAATAGACTTTAAAAATGCCTTCATCGAAATAAATACAAGAAACATGCAGTTTCGGAAACAAAATCAGTAATCGTCATCCCGAAAAGAAAATCCAGAGCAGTAATGAAATAAAGAATGAATCAATATACTAAACAGAAATAGCTAAATGCATCCAGAAAAAAAAAATAACAAGCCCGAGTAAAAAAAAATCTGATGTGGGCAACACATGATTTTATTTATAGAATGCAATAAATTTACTTCTGTTACAGTAAAAAAGAATCAGAATTTTCGAAACATTACTTCCCATTTGGCGTCATTTTTGTCACTTTCGCAACATTTAAAATAATCTCAAAGTTGGCAATGTCCAGCTTAATTTCTAGTCAAACGGTACGTGCGGACGGAAAAATGGGTTATTTTTAACACTTTACAACAAAGTTGAAAAGTGTTAATGACTTTGTTCATTCTGTCTGTCTGTCTGTCTGTCTGTCTGTCTGTCCGTTAGCACGATAACTGCCGTAAAAATGAGTTTATCAAAATGAAATTTTAGTATGTTGTTCAGTCGGTCTGTAGGACCTATGGGAATATAAATAAATAATATCACCCAATTAGTTTTTTATTGAACCCGGGTTGAAAAAATGAAATACATTGAACCCTATTGGACCTAATTTTTCAAACATTTTTTAAGTAAATTTAAAATTCACGAATTGCTTCGAAATTTTTAGGAAATATTCACATTATCCCATAGAATATATAAAAAAAAATTCAGTAAAATATGTTAAGTAGTTTTTTAATTAAAAAAAATATTTAATATAGGGAAAAAAAAAATTCAATTAAATTCTGACTTTGGGATATCTTCCAGAAAGAAAAGAAAGAGATATTATATAATAAATATCTCTCCATTTGTTTAAACGTTTTGTATATGGGAGTGGCTTCATATTTTAAAGTAAATTTGGTAGATAACAATTTTTCTTTTTTTTTTAAATTTTATATAACTCTTCCTGATAAATTTATTTGATGGCATTTTAAATGCACTTCCCTCCGTCCTAGAGAGTTAAAATTTGGTACACAGCTTAAATTTGTTGAACATTTTATTCGACAAAAATTTGATGGATCTTTAAATATAGATCATACATTTTTTTCGAAATGGCCTGAAAATAATCCCCGTTCACTTCTATAAATCATTGTTGTAATATTGTTAAAAATTCTGATGTGGACAGCACATGTCTTTCTCTGCAGACTCATATTCGTTCTCTTTATTTATTCAATGATAATTTGAGTTTATCTGCACAACATAAGTATTTTAAATGACATTGAATTTACACGTTAAACTTAAATTTGGTTCTCATTTGATAGCTGGACTTATTGTCAAAGGTGGCGTAGCGAAAACGCGAAAAAACTAGAATATCTCAAGAACGGCTAGTCCTAGAGTAATGGGGTTAGTCTTATTCTTTTTGTTGTCAAAAATCACATATAAAATAGGAATTTAATTGATATAATTGAGCACACGTAGTCTTTTATTTTTATATATAACGATTTTTGCTGGCCATTTCGCAAAAATAGCCCATTCCTTTTTCCCGAATCGTACTAGAATAACCTACAAATGACTTATATACAAAATTTTGTTAAATTTGGTATATAAATCACTTGTCGGTTATTGAAATATTATACTCCAAATTTTGTTAAATTTGGTTCATTAGTTTTTAGCTAGAGTGGATAAAGGCAATTTCTGCGGCCATTTCGCAAAGAAGGCAGATTCTTTTATTACGAATCGTACTATAATCTAATGAACATCAGGATTTCCCACAAAAAACATACCTACCAAATTGTATGAAATTCGGTCCATTAGTTTTTCAAGAGTGGATGTAATATCCACACAGACACACAGAAACATACACAGATACACCCTTACACACACAGACGTCTTCCTAAAAGTAGTTTTTTCGTGTTCTAGAAGTCCCAAAACGTGTAGATCCTTTGAAAATTCGAGTTCCGAACTTCGGCACGATTCCAATACTTTGAGTACATACACATACACATATATATTATCTGTGTATTATCTGTGTATCTAAATTCCGTGCCTATGCAATTACAATAGTTGTGATTTTAAATGATCCCTAAACTTTTATTATTTCTTCAAGGAAGCCTAATTTTAACATATGCAGAATGCAAATATCTCAAGCGATTGTAAGATGAATTACATAAGAATTGCTGAATTTTTTTCACACAAAATTATTTAGCTCTGGAGTCTGGAATACAAGTTATATGAATGAAATATTCATTGATTTTGCATAAAGAATCAGATGATTTATATTTCGATACAGTTTTAAATATTTAAGTATAATAAATTACTGTAGTACTGTGATAATGTAAAAGATATTACCACTGAATGAATCACATTTTAGAAATTTTTAAATGAAATTACATTTCAGTTGGAAAGTGTTTCATAATCAATGCTTATGCATGATTGATCTTTCTTGTTATAGTTATCTTCTATGTTATTTCCAAGATATTGAACGTTCATCAGTTAGTCATCATTTCATTAATTTATCTTCGGTTTCATCAATTTGGCGAATTTTTATCAATTGAGTGACATTTTAGTCAATTTGGCAACATTTAAAACGTCAGGAAGTTGAAGATATTCCGACAAATTTGTCACTAAAATTTTGCCAAATGCTGCGGACGGAAAAATAGATTATCCTTATTGTAGATTCTTATACCCTTTCCAAGATATCGCATTTTCGTCAATTAGTCGTCAATTAGTCATCATTTCGCGTTATTTTTATCAATATGGCGACATTTAAAAGCCGCCAAGTTGGCGACATGTCGCCAAATTCGTCTCCAAAATCTCGCAAAGCATTATGGACGGAGAAGTACGTTATTCTTATACTAGATAAATGACTATTGGGGCCCAAATGCAAAAGTATTACCCAAAGTATATTTTCTCATGAATGGAACGAGCTAGATCCACTAGAATGATGTCACCAAATTTATCGTATGTTAGTGCATATGAAAAATGAACATATTTATTGGATTTAGTTAAGATTTTATTTTATTACTTTCCTTATATACATAATGTATAAGGAAAGTATTTGTGACGGGGTCGAAAATTCGAATTCGAGTTTTCGACGGGAGAGCACGTTTCAAGCATCCTTGATCACGAATCAAACATTTTTGAAGTGATGTCTGTGTGTGTGTGCGTGTGTGAAAGTATGTGTGTGTGTCAGTGAGCCTGTGGAGACGATAACTGACGAACGAATTGACCGATTTGAACCAAATTTGGTACAAAAATCACAATCAGTAAACACTGGAAGCCTATTGTTTTTATTCGTAATCGAATGTTCAGAACCCTCCTAAATTTTCGAATAAAATTTTGAAAAAATCGTCAAAAAATCAAAACCACTAATAAAGTTACGCAAATAAAAAATTCTTATGTAATTTTGCATTAGAAAACGATTGACATACTACATGTTAGAACGCTAACATGAACCGTTCTCGAGATATTGCACATTTTTCAAAAAAATTATTAAAAAGTCATATAAAATGGAAAAAAAAAATTCTATTGAGAAACATGTTCACTTTTCATATGTAATACCATTCGATAAATTGGGTGACATCATTCTCGTGGATCTAGCTCGTTCCATTCATGAAAAAAGATACTTTGAGAAATACTTTTGTATTTGAACGCCAATAGTAATTTATCTGCTGTAAGAACAACTTACTTCTTCGTCCAGAACGTTTGGCGAGATTTTGGCGACGAATTTGGCGGAATGTCGCCAACTTGGCGACTTTGTAAAATGTTGCCAAATTAACGAAAATCTCGCCAAATGGATAAAATGACGCTAAATCAATGAAAATGACGACTAATTGTCGAAAATTCAATAACTTGGAAAGAATATTAGTATCTATTATAAGAAAAACCTATTTTTCACTGTAAAAGTAGTAAATTCATAACATTATATAAGGAAAGTCATGTGTTGCCCACATCAGATTTTTTTATTTGATATTTGAACAATTTATTTGGAAAATGTGCAACGTCTCTAGAACAGTTCATGTTAGCGTTCCAAAACTTATTTCAATCGTTTTCTAATGAAAAATTGCATAAGAAATAACTATTTGCTTAACTTTATAAAAGGTTTTGAGTTCTTGCTGATTTTTTAAAATTTCCCTCAAAAATTTAGAGGGATTCTGAACATTCGATTGTTTTAAAAATAATATGCTTCCAGTATTCACGAATTGTAATTTTTGTACTAAATTTCTTTCGAATCGCTCCATTCGTTCGTGAGACATCGTCTCCACAGACCCCTCCCCCACACACACCCACCCACCCACCCACTCACAGAGAGAGACACATCATCGCAAAAACGTTTGTTTGTGTTCCGGGATGCCTGAAACGTGTTCACACGTCGAAAACTCGAATTCCAATTTTCGACCCCATCACAATACTTTCCTTATACATTATACTATGCATATAAGAAAAGTAATAAGGAAATCAAAGGATATCGGAAATTAAATTAATAGGAGTGAAATAGAAATTAAACAAGATAATTGCAGCCAAAAAAACGATTAAGGAAATATCCTAAAGATGTGATTACAATTGAGAAACTTCCAAGAAAGTTTAATTAAAAAAACGGAATGTTTGTATACAAATATTCTTCTTATTAAAAACTACAACTAAAAACTACAACTTACAACTAAAAACAGCATCAAAAATGTTCAGCAGTAAAATATTTATGTATTTACTGTTTTAAAATAATTTCATTGTGTCCTTTAATACGAAATTTAAAAGCTTTCTAATTTAGCATTCGTAACAAAGGCCTGGCTGAATGCTATAAATACTCCATCAATTCATAACAGGACAGATTGATAAAGTAGTATATTACAATCGGTATCATCGACAGATTTTATCGTGTCCATATGCAGAAAATAAAGCGGGATACCCCACTACCCTCCTATTGTACAAGTCATTAATATTTTTCATTAATTGTTTAAGGTTTCTTGTTGCCCCAACCGGGAATCGAACCCTGGATTTCCGAACTGGCTAGCCGACGTTCTACCGTTGAGCTATTGCGATGAAATTGCAAGCTGTTATTGTCGAAGTGGACTTTGCATTCTCCTCCCTCTAATGTCAGATTGGCGGGCAATGGACAATGGTGATCACCTCTTATTTTTACGTCAGGTTAGCCTCCTGCTGCTACTAGTTTTACCCAAGTTAGTATCCTGCACGGTTGTTATTCCCTCAATTTGAAATCGGCGTTCAATCTTCCAGAGTCCACTCAATCTGTGCTGGTCTTACTAGGGTCACTTTCAGACCTCCGACATATTTCCACTAACCTATAGGGTTAATTGGTTCGAGCCCATTATAAAGAATCTTGCTGCCCCAACCGAGAATCGAAGCCTGGATCTCCGAACTGGCCAGCCGACGCTCTACTGTTCAGCTATTGGGACGAAATTGCAAGTCCATTTCGTCGAAGTAGACTTTGCAATGGTTTACTCAATGAAACGTTTGCAATGACGTTTTGCATCAACCCCTTTCACTAAAGGTGGCTATGATGCCATTAATTATCCACAAAATATTTTTATGATTCAGTTAGGAACACAAATAAGGAACATATGCATAAATGAATGCAATACGAAAAATATTTTCAAAAGCATATAGCCATTATAAAATAGAACATGAACCGCGTTTGTGTTACAAATTATTAATTACATCCATGCCCAGAAGTTTATAATGAAAACATTCATTCTTTTTTTTTGTCGCTACGTTCCATTATTGTGTGAGCGTTGCGTGACCGCAATATCATCTAGCCAACGTTGGATGTATTGCATTCCTACGGCGTATCACAAGCAAGGAAAATGAGCCGAATATAAACAAAATTCAAATTTTGTTTCCGAACAACCTAATATGCAAGAATATTTCCGAATACTTGTCATACTGCAAAAAAGTTCTTCCGAAACAATTTCTGTCATGGTGATAAATAGTTCTCTCTCTTACTTATCCACCGAGAAATGCAGATCTTTGAGATTTGTAAATAATGCATATTCTTTGCGTGTGAGTTTAAAATAAATTTGCAGAATGTTGATTAGAAATGTTTTGTAATTTGGTTTAGGTTCAGCTATGCATCGCTCGGTGTACAAGGAGTGAAGTAGTGTACAAGCAGAACAATATACAAAAAGTGTAGAAGCAGAATAGTGTACAAGCAGAACGGTGCATTGCATAGAAGCAAGTAAGTACTCAAGAGATAGTACATCACCACAACAATGGTTATAATCAGGGACTATAGTTTCGCGATGATTGCCTTTCCTTCCATATGTTGAATGCGATGAGTATTGAATAATCAGTTGAACATATTGCTTATGTGCAACGTCCAGTTACAAAAGAGTAGACTGACTCTGTTATTCATGAGAGTTAAAAATTTTATTAGCGACGGGATGGGTCTAAAAACGTCCCCAATCCTTATTGGAAAAGAGGTTACAATAATTTCAATAGAAAAATCCCTAATTCTTTAAGGACTTTGGATCTCATTGTTCATTTGATCGTCTTCACCGTGTCAACTAACAGCAAAGACTTTGAAACCATGGTCTACGGGTGACAATAAATGGTCAGTTAAGTATTTTCTGATTTTTATAAAGCGTCTTATTATAATTCAGAAGTCGTTTCACCGAGCACCAATAATGTTGAGCAACATAGGATTTGGGTACTTCTTCTTTAGAAGCATATCTGATGTGCTCATAAGACAACATTGAAGAGCTCTGCTAGTTTGATAGCACAATCAATACCGCATTCACACGAGGTAGGCTTTAAACCATGGAGGTATAAGTAAGGAGTTAAAACTCCATACTGAGAAAATGCCAATATCACTTGAGACGATAATTCAGGTGGCGCTGCGATAGCTTAAACTGTCCTGCACTCTATGCATTTCTATAGTAAAAATCTAAAAATATTTATTTAAATTGCTAATTTTGCAGAAATAAATTAGTGCCACAATACAAATTATAGCTGAAACAATAAGGAGCATTCATTCCTACGTATTCAAAATTATTTTACCTTTCAATTTATTTTTATCACCCTATATTCTGAATTCTGTCCTACAACTGTGAAAAAGTTCTGCTTAATTTAACTGATAATCAGGAAATCTTAATTTAAAATAAATCAAAAATACGTATACTCAATACTACGCCTCTCTATTGTCCCAGATGGAAACAAAGAACACTTCACCAATACTAGTGACACCTAGATGTAATCCTCAAAGCTATGGCATTTTCAAGTTATTGCATTTTCAAGCATATCATCCATGGGACTTTAATCTCCTTCTCTCTAACCCTTCAACGATAAACTCTTCAGCGACAATAAATCCTTCAACGATAAACTCTTCAAGGACAAAATACCCTTCAACGATAAACCCTTCAACGACAATATACCCTGCAACGATTCATCACGGGATGCATTGACAAAGTAAGCAATAGAATACATTCGTTCTCTGTATATAAATTTCAAAAATGTTATTTATGGACGAATATGTGCATAGATAAATTACGAAATTTATGCTTAGAAGAATATAGATATTATACATTGTATTATAAACACACTGCGCTGTGTAAGAAATTATCAATTACATTTATGTACGTAAGTTTGGAATGAAAACAATCATTTTTTGTCGCCACGCTTTATTACTTTGCAAGAGTTGCGTGTACACAGCCTAATTCAGTCAACGTTGCATGCATTGCATTCTTGCCTCGTATCACAAGGAAAACGAGCCGAGCATAAACAAAATTCCTCTTTTGTATCAAAACTCCTAATATGCAAGAATACTTTCGAAAATATGTCATACAGCAAAAAAGTTTTCTGAAACAATATCTGTCATGGTGATAAATAGTTTTCTCTGTCTCTTACTTATCTACTTAGAAATCCAGATCTTTGGGGTACGTAAATAATACATATTCTTCGCGTCTGAATTAAAAAATCTGATGTGGGCAACACATGACTTTCCTTATATAATGTAATGAATTTACTACTGTTACAGTAAAAAAAATAGGTTTTTCTTATAGTAGATACTAATATTCTTTCCAAGATATTGGATTTTAGACAATTAGTGGTCATTTTCATTGATTTAGCGGCATTTTTATCCATTTGGCGAGATTTTCGTTAATTTGGCAGCATTTCAAAAAGTCGCCAAGTTGGCGACATTCCGCCAATTTTGTCGCCAAAATCTCGCCAAGCGTTATGGACGAAGAAATAAGTTATTCTTACAGCAGATAAATGATTATTGGCGTTCAAATACAAAAGTATTACTCAAAGTATCTTTTTTTAATGAATGGAACAAGCTAGATCTACGAGAATGATGTCACCCAATTTATCACATGGTATTACATATGAAAAGTGAACATGTTTCTCAAGAAGAATTTTTTTCAATTTTATATGACTTTTTGATATTTTTTTTGAAAAATGTGCAATATCTCGAGAACGGTTCATGTTAGCGTTCTAAAATTTATGTCAATCGTTTTCTAATAAAAAATTACATAAGAAATGTCTATTTGCGTAACTTTATTAGTGGTTTTGATTTTTTGACGATTTTTTCAAATTTTCATTCGAAAATTTAGGGGGTTTCTGAACATTCGATCGCGTATAAAAACAATAGACTTCCAGTGTTTACGGATTGTGATTTTTGTACCAAATTTGGTTCGAATCGGTCCATTCGTTCGTCAGTTATCGTCTCCACAGACCCACTGACACACACACACACACACACACACACACACACACACACAGACATTACTTCAAAAATGTTTGATTCGTGATCAGGGATGCTTGAAACGTGCTCTCCCGTCGAAAACTCGAATTCGAATTTTCGACCCCGTCAAAATACTTTCCTTATACATTATGTATATAAGGAAAGTAAAAAGGATAATATATAATAATTAAGAAACAGTTTAAAAGTTCTGTTATTAAAAACATGTTATAAAAAATGCTTTATAGCCAGGTTTAAGCTGAGATATGCAATATAAATAATACAGATACAAATAACGCCAATCATTTTTCAAATCGTCTGCTTTGAACCAAAATCATTTCCTCTTTAGCTTCAATTAATGTGCAGTCACGCGCAAATAATTGCTATGCATGTTCACAGATATCCGTTTTTAACCTTAGCAATATAGCAGCACCCAGAAAACCGGAGAAAGAACAATAGAGATTTAGGATTTTTATGCATTTTGTTAATAAAAGAAAATTTGAAAATAGACAAATTCACAAATATTTTTTTTATTAGAATGCAAAGCTATACGCCCATATTTTTTCCAAATAAAAGACTTGTGAAAAACCCAGACCACACGGCTGACTCGAAGGCTTACAGTAACTATTTGTGTGGCCGGTAAAAATAAAGGACTTGTGATAATCTTCCGTTTTTCGATACATCAGAATAAGTTTCAGATCACCTAAATAATGCTCATTTCGATGTATTGAAAAATAAATAAATATGAATGAATCATTTTACGCATTTGGTTGACAGCTCGTTAGGAGGAGCGTTTTTCAGTCGCTCCAATAATGTTAAGATAGAAACTGTGTGATAATATTTTTGATCTATAAGGAACCGATGACCGAAACTAAAAATAGGGAAACAATTAAAATAAGGAACCGATAATGTGTGAAATTCTCTCAAAATTGTACTTTATAAAATAACTAAAGACCAATTCGAATTTTAAGAACATTTTGCCGATGGGCATAATACGGGGGTGTGAGGTACCACTGTAACAAATTTCACCGCTGTCAGATGCTCCGATTTTCCACTAAACACAAAAATACAAACAAACATATTCTTGTGCTATATATAGGATTACATTCATTTATATAATAATTCCTGTTCCTTTTAATAATTCTTTTCTTTCATAATAAATATTGGATATACTTGCTGTATGACGACGTATATATCTACATATAATAGTACCATAATTTGTAAGCTTAGATTTTTACACTTTGAATAAATATAAATGCATATATATATATATATATATATATATTTATATATATACAATTTTCCGTTTTTGATATTTTACGAAAACATAATTTTCACAACAATTGGCTTCTGTTTAACATGTGGGTGAAATATATATATAAATTACACTCAGCCACTAAAATATTAAAACTACTTACATATTATGATGTCGATCTCCGTTTTACCGTCAAAATAGCCTCCATCCATAAAGTCATGGATTTTACGAGATCTCTCCTGTGATAGCTAGAACCTCAAAGTCATCAGATGATCTATTAGTTCCTATAAATTACGCGGTTGGGGTGATGCATCGAAAACCCATTTTTCTATGACACCACAACTGCTCAATTGAATTCAAGTCAAGAAAATTTGAAGGCCATTAAAATGTCTAGAACTCTTTCATATGTTATTAAATCTCCGGTCGCCTAAACAGCTACTCGAATCTTCAGATTAGTCGGGCGGCCTGGGGCTTCAACATGTTTTTTAACCATTTCCTGCTAATCCTTCCCTGTGACATGTAGCATTGTCTTCGTATCAAAATGTATTTCCAACAAAGAACACACGACTTAACCGGCAACGGTGCTCTGGTTCGGTTCATAGAGGTGATGCATTGAGGTGGAGGGTCAGACCGTCACGCTCCCTCATCTCGCATACGATCATTAAACATTCAGGTTGCAAGATGTCCGATGGCTAACGTTTCACGACTATCCAGTCGTCTACGTGGCATAACAAGAATCAAGATACTTTGAAACAGACGACTTTCTACCATCCTGCAATGGCCGAATTTACGCTGGCATGCTCACTATAAGCGCTTCCGGCAATGTATATCTGTTAAGAAGACCACACTAAACGGTTTATTTTTCCGCAACCCCCAATTCAGGAGTGTTGCTGAACAGTATGTTCCGCCACCTTTAACAACACCAACATTATTGAAACTGTCAAATATTTGTACCATAGTACTTTTCCTGTTGCTTTGCGCACGCAAGACGAGACAGTCTACGCATCTCTCTTACATCAATGAGTCCTTGCCGACCGACGCTATGCTACAGTTCGTTGGACCGACTTTGGCAGACTTTCACTACTGATGGAAGTCTATCAGGGATAAAAGGGTCACAACAGAAAGCGAACAGCGTACATGCTACAATGTTTCAGATATTCTATTGCCAGGACGTCTGACCATCACAATTGAACCTTAGCCGAAGTCAAATAATTCAACTGCTATGTTTGTTTACGTTGGGCTAACAACTTTTGATTCGCTGCCGGGCTGACTACCCAACCTATAGAGAACCTTGGAAAACTGATCTTGCAGTTTCGATGCAAATATTTTATTTCCGTTCGATGACCTTGACACGTGGCGGGGGTGTGTCTGTGGGAACGGTTGATTACAAAGACAGGGGCAGTCATAATGTTTTGGCTGCTCAGTGTAATTATGTTTATGTCGCATTCAAATTCAAGATAAAGTTTATATCGGAACTTAAAATGGATCTTCTATGAAATTGAAAATAAAATTGCAATAAAACGAAATCAAATTGTAATATGATATGGAATTTCGATTTGTAATTTCATTTTTAAAATAAAAATAATACTGAATTTTATCTCAATACTTGTTTTGTTTCAAGGGCTATTATCAAAATTTCAACTATCTACGAGTCAACTATCTTGTATTTGAGACTGTGTACATAATAACGATTGTCAGTGATCATTTTTAGAAAAATAAGGATATAGCCGAAATTTAAGACATCAATGTATTAAGTTTAACAAGAACGATCAATCATGCATAAAGCATTGAGTATGAAACACTTTCCATCACTAATTTTATTTTAACATCTCTAGAGTGCGATACATTCAGCGGTAAGTAATATTTTTAAAATTATCATAATACAGCAATAATTAATTATATTTGAAAATTTTAAACTTCATCGATAAAAACGAATTTGATCCAAATGGCATCATCGAAATATGAATCGCCTGTTGTTGCTGTTGAGACCCAGACCGTCCGACCTACCAGAAAGGTAACTTTTTGGAAAACCGGGCAGAGCCACTCAAATTAGACCGAAATCCAGTGGGGGAGGCATCCACAGGGAACGTACCCACCTTCCCGGGACGGAGTTACGGACCCTCATGTTTAACGTGATTGTACTCCGCGTGAACGCGGCGACAATTTTGGCAGCAGAGGGAATCGAACCCGGGCCTACCGAGTGCAATTTCCGCACGTTAACCACTGGGCTATCGCGCCCTGCCTGGCTCTCTGTGTAAAAGCAGTAAATGTTTCATTCATACATTTTTATTTCATTCATCACAGTACTACAATAATTTATTCTACTTAAAAATGTAAAACCATGGAGGTAAAAGTAATTTAACTCTATGCATAAAACTTCATCGAAAAAGTTAGTCATTAAATCGTCTGCTTCTCTATGTAAAACCAATGAACGTTTCATTCATATCATCTATATTGCAGACTCCAGAGAAAAATAATTTTGCGCTAAAGAAATTCAGAAATTCTTATACAATTCATCTTACAGCCTAATCTGTTTACATTCTCCATAAGTGAGAATTAGGTTTCGTTGCAGAAATAATCAAAGTTTGATGATCATTTAAATTCAAATATATTGTAATTGCGTTGTTTCAGAGTACAACAGATGCACAGAAATTAAGAAAAAATAAAGCGGTTTTTTAGGACGGATACAACACTAAATATATATTAAAAAGAAACTTAAAAATCACGATTTTGATCCAAGATGGATGCCATATTTTATTTTGAAGTGGGTCACGTGATCTCTTGATGTAATGGCCATGTGATCTCTTCATATAAAGGGTGCAATTATTATTTTAATTTTTATTTAAAAAACTACTGAATATATTTTGCTGAAATTTTTTTATACATATTATGGGATAATTTAAATATTTCCTAAAACTTTCGAAGCAATTTGTGAATTTGAAATTCGTTTAAAAAATGTTTGAAAAATTAGGTCCCATAGGGTTTAATGTATTTAATTTCTTCAACCCGAGTTCAATCCAAAACTAATTGGGTAATATTTTCCATTTATATACCCATAGGTCCCATAGACCGTCTGAACAGCAAACTAAAATTTCATTTTGATGAAGTCATTTTTACGGCAGTTATCGTGCTAACGGACAGACAGACAGACAGAATGAATGAATGAACAAAGTCATAAACACTTTTCAACTATCTTGTAAAGTGTTAAAACAGCTGAAAGTTTGGATTTCATCTGTTAATTGTATCTACAGAACATTAAAATTACAAAATTTCAAAAGTCTATTATTATGCGAGGGAATTATGTATTCTGTATACAAAAAAGTTTTAATGAAAAACTAAAATCTACGTCTAGGTCGTCAATTGAATAAATACCATTATATAAGGTAAGTGACCCCTAAGCATTTTAATTATTATAATATTTGTTTTAGCAGATAAAAATTTGAAAATTGTTGCATGTATTCTCCTTTCAGGGGGTAACAGGGAAAAAATCATAATTGAGTTAAAAACATCAGATAGGTGCTAATAATGGACAGTGTTCTTGTGCGGAAACTATGCCCATATTTGGAACCTTTGCACCTAATATGGGCACCCTTAAAATTTCTGCTAAAAAAACCTTAAATCAACGTAAAATTTTGATCAGAGATGGACATACAAAAATATGAAATTTTTACTTACTTGTAAGGTCACAACATTTTTCATGTACCAAAATACAGCATGTATTACAGTGTATCATGTCTAATTGTTTTTCTTGACGACACAGTATACAATACCAGGACTCTTCTGAGCTGTATACACCACTGCAGGACGGCTGAGCTGCAACAGTGATATTACGTTTGTCTTGGGTTTAAGCTTGGGTGCTGGTTTCGGCTTAACTGCTCGTTTGGACTTGCCAGCTGTTTTATGCTTGGGTACCTTTTTTTTCTGGAAAAAACGATTTCACCAGTCTTACAGCTCGATAATTTAAAGCCTTTTTTCTGTTGGTCCTTTTAAAATATCGGAGATAGATAATTGATGAATATCTGTGTCTTTTTTACAGCAGTGACCATATTAGGTGTAGTGCCCATATTTGGGTCACTTACCTTACGATGTATTTTACTATACAAGCCGTTTCACCTGATTGAAAGTTTGTTAGGTATAAAAGTCATGCATTTGTGCACAGAATTTTTAAGTAGCAAATGACAAGGAAATGATAAACATATCCTTTGATTATTGATTACAAAGTAAATCTAGCACATTTCTGTTGCAATTCATTGCTTGTAAATATCCCTTTTTTAACACTCTACAACAAAGTTGAAAAGTGTTTATGACTTTGTTCATTCTGTCTGTTTGTCTGTCCGTTAGCACGATAACTGCCGTAAAAAAGACTTTATCAAAATGAAATTTTTGTATGTTGTTCAGACGGTCCATGGGACCTATAAGAATATAAATAAATAACATCACTCAATTAGTTTTGGATTGAACCCGGGTTGAAAAAATGAAATACATTGAACCCTATGGGACTTAATTTTTCAAACATTTTTTAAGCGGATTTAAAACTCACAAATTGCTTCGAAAGTTTTATAAAATATTCAAATTATCCCATGAAATATATAAAAAAAAATTCAGCAAAATATATTCAGTAGTTTTTTAAATGAAAATTAAAATAACAATTACACATTTTATATGAACGATCACGTACCATTATATGAAGAGATCACGTGACCCACTTCAATATAAAATATGGCACCCATGTTGTGTCAAAATAGTGATATTGAAAGTTCTTTTCAATTCATATTGACTGTTGTATCCGTCCTAAAACAGCTTTATTTTTGCTTAAATTATGTGCATCTACATACTGAAACAACGCAATTACAATATATTTGAGTTTAAATGATCATCCAACTTTGATTATTTCTATAACGAAGCCTAATTTTTACTTATGGAAAATGTAAACAGCAAAATATGTAGAATGAGTTGTGCAAGAATTGCTGCATTTCTTTAACGCAAGATTATTTAGCTCATGGAGTCTTCAATATAGCTGATATGAATGAAATACTCATTGATTTTACAGAGAGAAGGACGATTTTTTCGATGAAGTTTTAAGCTCAGAGTTAAATTACTTGTACCTCCATGGTTTTAAGTTTTTAAATAAAATAAATTATTCTAGTGTTATGATGAATGAAATGAATGGAAAAATTTTAATGAATGAAATGCTGCTTTTATAGAGAGAGCCAGGCCTTTTATATTTCGATGATGTCATTTGAATAACTTTCATTGGTTTTCGATGAAGTTTTCAAATATAATAAATTATTGTAGTATTACGATAATTTTAAAAAATATTACCGAGGAATGTATCGAATTTTAGAGATGTTTAAACTAGGCAATTTATATTTCAATGCCGTCATTTGAATGAAGTTCATTTTTTTCGATGAAGTTCTAAATTTTCTAATATAATAAATAATGTAGTATTGTGATAATTTTTTTAAATATTACCGAGGAATGTATCGCATTTTAGAGATGTTTAAATAAAATTTCATTGAAGCTGGAAAGTGTTTCATAATCAATGCTTTATGCATGATTGATCTTTCGTGTTATTATTATTTTTAATTTATATTTAGTGTTGTATCTGTCCTAAAACCGCTTTAGTTTTGCTTAAATTTTGTGCATCTACATTCTGAAACAACGAAATTACAATATATTTGTGTTTAAATGATCATCCAACTTTGATTATTTCTACAATGAAGTCTAATTTTCACTTATGGAGACTATAAACAAATAAAGATATAGGATGGTTGTATAAGAATTGCTGAATTTCTTTAACGCAAAATTATTTAGCTCTGGCGTCTGCAAAATAGCTGATATGAATAAAACATTAATTGATTTTACATAGAAACGCAGACGATTTTTTCGATGAAGTTTTAAGCATAAGAGTTAAATTACTTGTACCTGCATGGATTAAAGTTTTTAAATAAAATACATTATTGTAGTATTGTGATGAATGAAAGGAATGGAATAAGAGTGTATGAATGTAATATTTACAGCTTTTACATAGAGAGCCAGGCGATTTATATTTCAATGACATCATTTGAGTAAAGTTCAGTTTTTCCGATGAAGTTTTATGTTTTCAAATATAATAAATTAATGTAGTATTGTGATAATTTTAAAAAAAATTACTGCTGAATGTATTGCATTGTAGAGATATTTAATAAAAGTGCATTGCAGTTGGAAAGTGTTTTATAATCAATGGTTTATACATGATTGATCTTTCTTTTTATATTGTAAGTCTAATACGAGAAAGAGAGAATCACTGAGCTCTAGGTTTAAATGCGTCTGGAAAAAATTATATGTGTGAATTTAATATAAGAGAGGGTCCGTCCATTGATCTTTGTTTTCAGAGCTTCACTATTAAGGACAATTGATGTGTGGGGGAATGTTGGAAAATTTCCAAATAAAGGCAAAACTTAGGTGATTACTGTATAGTTTTAAATTAGTCGTCCCATAAAAATAATTACTAACATAAAATCAATGCGAGTATGGATACTTTAGTATCCCTATACAAATAAACGTATACAATACACGCATTTGTATAGGAATGATCAGATATTACCATAAGAACAAAGGCATACACATTGATTTCATCTTATTAATAATAATTTATGTTTCAGCTGTACTTAGGCCGTCATGAAATAACAGGAAATTCATCGTAATAACCGAATTACACGGATATCCCTTTTATATATTCAGAAACTATACTTTAAAAATTCTTAACGAATGTATTTATTCACGAATAAATGCATGGAAAATATATAATTAAAGCTATTTATGTATTTTAAACTGCACTGGAATACCAAATTACTAATTACGTTCATTCGCATAGGTTTGGATTGGATGCAAGTTCATTCATGTTTTGGCGTGACACGTTTCATTACTTGGAAAGGGTTGCGTGATGGCTACCTCATTCAGTCATCTTGAAAGGCATGGGTTTCCCACTGCATTTCACGTAAAGAGAAACACGTGAATGGAATTAGAATTTTGCATCTGAACTGTCTTCTTTGTAAGACTTCTTTATAATTTGTCTTACAGTAAAAAGTTTATTTGAAATCATTTCTGTTGTGGTGATAGTAAAAAAAAAATGCACCTATAAGAAATTGGGCTAACAGCGTCAAAACTCGTCATGTATATATCGTTTAAGGAGATATGTAACTGATTAGAATTCGGGAGCAGAAATATAACAAAAAATGGTGGAAACAAGAAGATGACATTTTAGTTGCTGGTAAATCTTCCGCAGGCAGATATATAAGCCGATATTCGGTACGGCATAGTCAATTAAGTTGCTTATGTCCATCTGAAGATTCTGCCACAGACGTTGCAACCGGTCAGCTAATTTAGTAGTGCTCTGATAAGGTTGAAATTGCCGTCCCAGCATGTCTCAGACGTGTTCTGTTGGTGATAGGTCTGGGGAACTGGACGGCCAAGGGGAGGTAGTAAATCCACGAAGTCATTGGTGAGTAAGCTGTGCAATATGTGGTCGAACGTTGGGTGCAAGTAAATGGAACCTGGGCGCTTTGATAGCATAGGGAAAACAAACTGGCTGCAAAATATTTGCGATGTTCAGGCGAGCCGTCATATTTGTTAGACAATATTAAGTAAACAAGTCACGTATCCTCATTCAGATACGGTTAAAGGTTAAATTTTCATTTGTTTACAGTTAACTGTTTTAAGGTCTAGATCATTTGCATTGAGGCAGCTCCGTTTTCAGTTGAGATCCTGCAGATTGTATCGTGGCGGAATAGGGATATGCTGATTTTCTTCATTAGCATACTCCAGAAATTAGCATACTCCAGAAATATCATGAAATTGAACCTGTATAAAAACCCATCTTTGGGAATGTCAGTCAGAGACAACATAGACGACGTGGTAGGACCAGGTGTGGCGTTGGTAGCCGGTTGTGGCTATGTTTAAGTAATGGATCAATGTTTTACTAAGTAAACTGTTACGAATTGCCGGTTGTGGCTACGCTCTGTTTAGTTGAGCAATGTGCTCTGATGTAAAATCTTTTCATGAGCTGCATCGCAGTTTATGATGCAGGCTCTTATTATTTGCTTTATTATTTTCTATTTATGAGCAATAAAATCGTTATCTTTACGCACTTGGTGACATCATTCTCGTGGATCTAGCTCGTTCCATTCATGAAAACAAGATACTTTGAGTAATACGTTTGTATTTGAACGCCAATAGTCATTTATTTGCTGTAAGAATACCTTATTTATCCATCCACAACGCTTGACGAGATTATGGCGACGAATTTGGTAGAATGTCACCAACTTGGCGACTTGTTTAAATGTTGCTAAATTAACGAAAAACTCGACAAATGGATAAAAATGAGGCTAAATCATTGAAAATGACGACTAATTGACGAAAAATCAATATCTTAGAAAGAATATATCTGCTATAAGAATAAACTATTGTTTTTACTGTTAAAGTAGTAAATTCATTGTATTATATAAGGAAAGTCATGTGTTGCCCACATCAGATTTTTTCTTTATATTGTTTAATGATATATTTCGAGTCTTTCAAAGACTCTGAACGTTGTCTTGATTAATAACCGAAGGATATTTATTTTGGAAGAACTAACTATTCTGCAAGAGAGAAGATAACTGTGGCAAAAATGTATTTATCATACTTACCCATTGTCCAAGAACATATTCATCAAGGCAGTGTGATGATATAATGTAGATTATGTTGTTATTTCGACCGAAAACAGAGAAAAAAAGTAATTATTTTTCTGTTTATTATATTTTTTATAAAAACATGATAGTGTATTACGTAAATGTATAGTTGAGAAGAATTTAAAACACACATTAACTGTATTTATTTTAGAAAAAAATATTCTAATATGAGTTTGTCATATACCTCGTTTCCAAAATGGGCTTATGAGGGAGGGACAGCCGAGTAGTTGATGCACGGGTATTGACTGCACTCGGATGCCCATAGTTTGATTATCAGCTCTGTTCAAACAATCGCCGTGTTTAAACAAAGTACGGGCACGTTAAATATGTGGATCCGAGAATCCTTCGGAGAGGTTGATGGCAGGGTAAATAGGGTACTGCCCTTGTGGATGTCGCCCCCACTGAATTGCAGCCAAATTTGGGTGAGACTGTCCCAGTCATCCAAGCAGATATCCACCTTTGGATAGGTCGGAGGTCTGTGTAGAAACGAAAAAATATATGTTTATGATAAAGTTCAAGTAAACTTTCTATATATTTTACATAAAAGAGTCTAAATACAAAACTTTAGAGGCTAGTTTACCAGCTAATGAAAAAAAATTGTTCAATGTTTCACGATAAAAATCGGGATTAACAACTTCCACTTCTGTATTACCACCTATTGTATCATCTTTTACCCATATAATAGCAAATTTCATCTTCCAAATTGCTTTTCTGTGTGTAAGTAAGCAATTCTGCGAATTCTACTCACATTAATTCTTCAAACTCATTTCCTTTAATAATTTCTTCCATGTCCGTTGTATTAATAAAATCGAAGTCTTAAGATTCTATGTTTTGTGCGACAATAACAATTTTCACAATTATCGCTTTCATATCCGCAATATCTTACAACTGACCACACGCAATCTCCGCCAACATGCATTAATTGTTGATAGTTTGATTTTATCGAGGGGTTCCTTGATGTTCAGAAGACAGCCAAACCATTGGATTTTTTTCAACTTTTGCTCAATGTCAGAATCTAAATAATTGCCCTATATTTCAATATAGAATTTGAATATTCTTGTGAAATAGTACACTGTGAAAACCGCAATCACACCTTTAAATACTGTGTATAATAGCTGTGGTGTTGTGGGGGGGGAGGGGTTACATTTGGATAGTCAAGTTTTAAAATCATTCTTTCTCGATCTTCCACTCAGGAACACTTACTTGGCTCCTCGTTAAGAAGAAAATTTGCCACATTTTTTCAACAAGGGTTTATGCTATTTCACAAACCCCGTATAACCAAAATCTACGATATCTACTCGTATATAAATAAAATTGAAAATCTGTCTGTCTGTCTGTCTGACTGTCTGTCTGTCCCATCATCACGAGAGAACGGCTGAACCGAATTTGATGACATTTCGTGGGTAGCCTTGTAATAGTTCTTTATAAATTTAGCCCAAGTTTCGAGTATCTAAGACCAGGGGTTATCGAGATATTAATGAAAAACGAAACTTTTTCCTAGGAGTTCTACTCTCTAACTCCGTGGTTTATCCAAACGAAAATCTTGAAAATCGTTTGAAAGCGAATTAAAACCTTATCTCTGCGTTTGAGGGGAGATTTTTTGCGCGAATTAGTCACTTACTGAAAAAATGAATTGTTTGAAACATGATTTAAATTGGAAATATATTTCCATGGTTTATTTCCACAAGATTTTACTGAACAACGAAAAGTATAAAGAAATCAAAATGGCTATTTAATTTCGCAGTTTATGAGGAAGATTCTATCTTATAGCATGTTGCTCAGAAACGCAATTAAATTAAATCAGTCTGTTAGTTTTAATTATTATTTTTTCGATTTGAATAATAAATAAATGGATATAAAAATATATTTTAGAAAAGAACGATTTGATTTTTCTTATAGCATTTTTGACTGGATAATATCAATTACGGCTTCAGCTTTAAACGTTACTATTATTGATATCTTCATGTTATTATGCAATTGTTTTATTATGACAAAAATTTTTTAAACTCATATATTGTACGCTGTACGAGTAATCTTCTACAAATACACGGGTATATCTTCTAATCTACGAGAATATAAGTAGTACAGGTATATTGGCATATGTTTTGATATGTATTGGCATATATTGAAATCAATTACGACCTTCTGGTATAAAGAGTACGAGGATTATTGATATATATTCAATTTATTACGTCATCTCTTTTATTTTGGCCAAGATTTTTGAGACTCATGTTATAATACGGGTAATCTTCTACTAATACACTGGCTTATTTTCTAATCTGCGACAATATAAGTAGTACGGGGTTGTTGTTGTTGAGACCCAGACAGTCCGACCTACCAGAAAGGTGTAAGGTAACCGTTTGGATGACCGGGAAGTAGTAGTACGGGGTTGCATATATTGATTCAATTCCTTTTTTTCTTTTTGTAAATTTGCTTACAAAAGGGGCCAGAATGCTTTATTCTTCAGATTTGTCCATGAAGATATTTTTGCACAGTGAGAACATATATTCTTAAACTTCCTTTTAGGAGCAATAAATTTAATATTTTAACAGAATTTTCACATGATTGCGAATTATAAGTTTCTTTATATTATATACTCCGTACGAAGAACTGGTATGCTGCTAGTCTCCAATAAAAATTCTCGGATTGCTGTATAACTATTTTTGTAAAAGAAAATACGTCAATTTTAACTGATTAAAATCGGGTATTGAACCAATGTCTCGTAATGAAAACTCGAAAGTTCCATGATCCCTGTCATATGAATTAATAACTTATAGGGTGCAATTTGACATGAAAAAATTGCAATCTTGTCCCAGCCGTACAATACTTAGGACATCGACTACCTAGTTTGACATTTAGTGGTTGGATCGCCAATTAGGTCAGTTCGAGTTGAAACAGTTCCTGTATTCCAATTTGTATTATTTAATATTAAAATTCTAAAAACTTATATGCTCTTTTGTATTAGGAATCTTAAATATTAAAATTAATTATCTGCACTTCTAATTTGATAATTATTTTTTTAAATACAGTTTTAATTTGAAATCTTTCAAAGGTCGCATACTTCATATGCGCGATTCCATTCAAAGCCCGGCTTTTTAAATAATCTATCATTGACTATTTAATGTTTGACGAAAAGGTAAATAGGAATGCTTTAAGTCAGTTATTTTAATGTCTCACTTCAACTTAATTTTCCATGATATTAAATTTTCGTAAACTTGGCGTCATTTTTTAAAATTTGGTGGCATTCTTGTCAATTTATACAATATTTTCAATTTGACCACATTTTACAAAACGTTACTAAATTTGTGACCAAAGTTATTGTCAAGCGTTACAGACAGAGAGATATATAGAGAAGGGATTTTCTTGTATAGAATTATATATATCAGAATTCTGTGCATTACATTAAGAGAAAGCAAATGTACAGTAGTGACCAAAATTGTGGAAACCTTTTGGAAAAAGTGTATGTTTGATGTTTGATGGCTCATAACACCACATTTTTTGTACCAATACCATAACATTATATCATAAACTACACGTAAGGGATGCTGGGATCGCAGATTCGCGTCCTTCAGGCGTCTAGATATGGTTCGTGGGTACACATGAGCCGCTACGTGTGCCTATATCGCGGATCGGGTCGTCGTGGGCTGCATACGTGTCTGCTGCACGATCGTTCGATCATCTCTACTGGTGGTATGCCTGGTCCGTCCAGAGTCGTTCCTCAGTGTCTGGGTGGCGTCCCGTGACCAGTGCTCCCAACACCGTCGGACGGTATAGTCCGAAAGATCTACGTGACGGGCTATCCGGAGCGCTGACCATCCTGTGGTTTTCAGAATGAAAATCAGGCCTCCCTCGAAGTCCGTCAGTTGCTTATATCAAAGTTTCTGGCATCTACCCACCATTATTTTCACTCCGTACTCGTGCTTGCGTCTACTGAAGCTTCTCGCATTGATGGGGCGTCGACTACACGCCGGTTTATAAGGCCGCTGGCTCATGCTTGCAGCGCCACTCACGGGTGTATGGTCATATACAATCATACCATACCGGGGTCATTTGTATACCAGCCCGCCCTCTAGCTATTTACATCATTTCGCGGTTGTACCATGTTTTCTTCTTGGTGCGCAACTTTCATTGTCCGTGAGTGTGTAAAGAGAACAGTATAATACTGTATTTTTAATACCAAATCTTTAAACTAGTAGATACATAACAATTGATTCATGCTTTTTTAAAAGAGAAAGTATTGAAGTTCTTCCTAATACAAATATCGTTAATGATATATTTCTCGTCTTTCACTGGCCCTAGACGCTGTCTTGATTAATAACCTGAGTGAACTGTTTTGGAAGAAAAGTTCCGATGGAGATCACATTTTGGACAAGATTACATTTATCATACGTACTCATTGTCCAAAAATATATTCATCTAGCCACTGTAATCATTCGATGTAGGTTATTACGTTGTTCTTTTTACCGAAAACATAGAAAATATTATTTTTTCATAGTCGTCCGATAAAAAGAGCTTATATTCTTTATTAGTTAAGAATATTATTAGCTGACTTTTCCTTCTGTCGGTCACTAAATATAGTAACCAATTTTTAAGCAATAAGTTTTTCAGCAAGTTTTTCAGGGAGGCAACGAAAGTGTGTCAGATTTTAGGGTCAATAAGTTGAGTGGGTACATTGTACAATAGAAAATATACCTTGAAAATTGAATCAAAATCGGAGTAAGATTCGCTAAGATAGATAAAATGAAGGTTCTTAACAGGGCCCTCCGACCTAGGCTAACCGCTGCTTCTACTATGGTAATAGGATAGAAAGAAAAATGTAACCCCTATATAATGTAACCCCCGGTCCCTTTACACAGCTCCATTTTTTTGACCATCCCTCACCCCTGAATTCTTTGTGGGCACAGAAGTTACAAAGAAATAAAATTGAGTCAAATTTTGTGTGAGCAGCTCGAGTGGATCCATTTCAGACTAGAAAATACAAATGTGAAAATTGTGTCAAAATCAGACCTTAACAATTTATTTTTATAAACGGAGTAAAAATAACAAATGAAAATATAAAACGGAAATTCGTACCAGAGAAAATCGTATTCTCCCTAACGCAGATGTAGACAAAATGCATCCTTTCACAGACAGACTTTCTGGGTGAAAATTATTGAGTCCTTAATTTAATTATAAGATTTAATTATAAGACAAATAAAGTGGCAATAAAATAATTGGCATCTTCTAGAGTGAAGATTTTAGTTTACTTTGACAACTTTTGAATATTATATTTCTAAGAGTCTTATTTTTGGTCAATAAGTAATATAAGCAATACGGAGCTTTGACACGAAAGTTATTGAATACAGTATTTAATAGAAAATCATTAATAATCAAATAAAGTTAAAATAAAAAGTTATTGAATTTTTATAGGGCTAAGACTTGAAACTTCATGATGACAAATTTTGAAGTCTATACCGTGAAAACTTTTTAAGCAAAATTATAATTTTGAGCAATACGGAGATTAGCCGTAGTAGTCGAATTTTTATCAAAACTCCATGATTTTAGAGAATGCATATAAAAGTTTTTTAGTCTTATAAAAATGTTATAATATTTAAAATCCAAATCTCTCTATCTTAAATAAGCATTTTTTTTAAAAATTAAAATTCTACTGACTTCGCACGCCAGGTGTCTAGACAGACATTTGTTCTCAGATTAACTGTTTTCGGGTGAGACTCATCGTCTGTCTTTCCGGCTTTGTACTTCGTGTGTTCCAGCGGTTTTTTTGTAATTTTTAAAAATCTGTATAAAACAACCATCGATTTTATAAAAATTCTGGCTTTTAGAGGGTATTTGAAATTTATCGCTCTTCTGTTAATAAGAACTGAAATCTGTTAATAAAAACTGAACTATTTTTGAAGAGACATTTTTCTCCCTGATCCTCCATTTATCTTAAAAACATAAATTTTTATTTTTATTTTTAAGTTGCTTTATTTTAAACATGTTTTTATATATGTTTAAAAATCTATTAAATTTTTCCAAGTTTTCCCATCTCCGGTTTGATAGTTACGTTTAAAAAAAAACGCGAACTTCTAAGCCAAGTTAGGGGTTTGGAATAGTGTCAAAATACATACATACTCGATCACGTTCTAAAAATTAAGAAGGCAAATTACAAGAGAATGAAGCTGGAATGTTGATGAATATAACAAAAACTAACTGGTTTCAAACTATTATAGCTAATTTCAGTAATTAGATTATTATAAAAATACGATGTGGGCAGTACATGACTTTCCCTACAGGCTCAAATTCATTTTATAATTTTTTTATTTCATGATGCACTAAATGGAGTTTAATTGCAGAAAATAACATAGATACTTTCCTTATATTGTATCCAGTTTTCGTATTTAATGCGTCTTTGTTTCATTTGTCAACTGAATGAATTTTAGAATTACTTCATCTCCTCAAAATCCCAACAGAAATATCTCTAGAATGGCTAATCCTAAATAATACGGCTTTCCGCTTTGTTGTCAAAAATTACATGAAGAAGTATATAATTAAAATTTTCAGCAAATTAAATAATTTATTTCAGATTTTCACGATATTTCTGGGCTATTTTGCAAAAAGGTTTCGGTTATATTTTTCTGAATCATCCCAAAATCTAATAAGCATCAGGAAAACCCTCAAGGAACTACTTTTAAAGAAATATCATCAAATAGTTATTAACTACAATGAAAGTCGTCTGCAGCTCCTCAAAATAAAGAAAATACCTTAATATCTCGAGAATAGTAGGAGTTGTCCATAATAGAGGGTTGATCTTATTCTTCTCGCCAACAAAAATTACGTTTTCAATAAGCATTTAATTGATGCATTTGAGCATATGCATTCTCTTATTTCAGATATCGATGATTTTTGCTGGCCAATTTGCCAAAAACGGCAGTTTTTCCGAATCGTAATAAAATCTACTCAGCACCTCAATAACTCACAAGTGGCTTACCTACCAATTTTTTTTGAAATTTGGTCCATTAGTTTCCAAGCTAGAGTGGATACATAGGTTTACAGAACTCTTAGTTATCAGTCGTAGAGTATGGTGTTTCCTCAAAGTGAAATAGTTTTACTGTTCCTACAATACATTGAGGGCGAAAGTATTGGAATTATGTCGAAAATCGCAACTCGAGTTTTCGACGGATCTACACGTTTCGAGCACTCTAGAACCCGGAAAAACTATATATAACGGGACGGCTGTGTCTGTATGTTTGTGTGTCTGAGTGTGTACTTGTGCAATTTATCCACCCAAACTGAATGACTAATTGACCAAATTTGACAAATTTTGATAGGTAAGTCACTTGCGGGTAACCCTCGTGTTGATAAGATTTTGATACAATTCGGAGAAAATGAACTTGTCGGTTTTGCACAATAATCGACAAAATCTAAAATTATGACTATGTATGTTCTAATGTATCAATTATATGCGTGTTCAGTATATAATTTTTGAATGCGAAAAGAATAAGACCAATCAAATATCTTATAGGATAAACAATTCTCTAGATATTTTATTTAATTCACATTTTAGCCACATTGCCTTTCAAAATACGTCCTGTTGAATGATGAAAATAAAAATTGAATTAAAACTGCAAATTTTGTGTAATTTCATATAATGTTCCGAGTTATTTTGTGCATTTCAACATTTAATAAATTATGAAAGAAAAAAAAAGTGAAAATGAGTTTGGAGACGGTGGGGAATATCATGTGCTGCCCAGATTTTTTTTACTTTCCCCGCAATGCATACTTGGTAATGTATAGACGTCTGAGTAATGTATGTATCTATTCTAACTCAAAAACTAATTGACCAAATTTCATAAAAATTCGTAGATAAGTCATATGTGTGTTATCCTGATGCTGATTAGATTTTGGCACGATTTGGGAAAACAGACCCTGCATTTTGTTACGAAATAGCCAGCTAAAATCGTTTGTATCCACACTAACTGAAAAACTAATTCACCAAATTTCTCAAATTGTGGCAGATAAATTACTTGTGGGTTACCCTGGTGCTGATTAGATTTTGGTACGATTCCGAAAATAAGAACCTGCTTTTCTGTGAAATTTTCCGCTAAAATTGTCTGCATTCCCTTTAACTGAAAAACTAATTGGTAAAATTTCTCAAATTTTGGGAGATAAGTGACTTATGGGTGCTGATTAGATATTGGTACGATTCCGAAAAAAGAACTTGCTTTTTTGCGAAATGGTTCGTAAAATTCTTCAAAATCTAAAATAAAGGACTACGTATGCTCAAACGCATCAATTAAATACTTGTGTTACATACAATTTTTGGAGATGAAAATAATAAGGGGGACCCTATTTTTCGCATTTTTGCCACGCCGGTTTGAAGCATAAGTCCCCTTACCAAATGAAAATGGAAGCTGATGTAAAGGCGTAAATTCAGTGAATTTTAAATTAATTATGCATGTTATTTAGTGTAATTAAACTAAATTTAATGAATCATTAATGAAATAAATATACAATGAATTTGAGTCTGCAAGGAAGTAATGTGCGGCCCACCTCAGATTCTTACTTTCCTTATATACATAATATATAAGGAAAGTATTGTGACAGGGTCGAAAATTCGTATTCGAGTTTTCGACGGGAGAGCACGTTTCAAGCATCCCTGATCACGAATCGAACATTTTTAAAGTGATGTGTGTGTGTGTGTGTGTGTGAGTGTGTGTGTGTGTGCGTGTGTGTGTGTGTGTGCGCGTGCGTGTGTGTGTGTGTGTGTGTGTGCGTGCGTGTGTGTGTGAAAGTACGTGTGTGTGTCAGTGAGTCTGTGGAGACGATATCTCACGAACGAATGAAGATATTCGAGTGAAATTTGGTACAAAAATCACAATCCGTGAATACTGGAAGCCTATTATTTAAAAACACAATTGAATGTTCAGAACCCCCTAAATTTTCGAGTGAAATTTTGAAAAAATCATCAAAAAATCAGAATCTTTAATGAAGTTATCCAAATAGACATTTCTGATGTAATTTGTCCATAGAAAGCGATTGACATAAACTTTAGAACGCTAGCATGAACCGTTCTCGAGATATTGTACATTTTTCAAAGAAATTTACCAAAAGATCACATAAATAAAAAAAATCTGATGTGGGCAACACATGACTTTCCTTATATAATGTACTGAATTTACTACTTTTACAGTAAAAAAAATTGGTTTTTCTTATAGTAGATATTTATATTCTTTCCAAGATATTGAATTTTCGAGTATTAGTCGTCATTTCCATTGATTTAGCGTCGTTTTCATTCATTTGGAGAGATTTTCGTTAATTTGGCAACATTTCAAAAAGTCGCCAAGCTGGCGACATTCCGCCAAATTCGTCGCCAAAATCTCGCCAAGCGTTATGCACTAAGAAATAAGTTATTGTTACAGCAGATAAATGACTATTGGCGTTCAAACACAAAAGTATTACTAAAAGTATATTTTTTCATAAATGGTATGAGCTAGTTCCACGAGAATGATGTAACCCAATTTATCGCATGGTATTACATATAAAAAGTGAACATGTTTCTCAATAGGAATTTTTTTTATATGACTTTTTGATATTTTTTTTTTAAAAATGAGCAATATCTCGAAAACGGTTCATGTTAGCGTTCTAAAATTTATGTCAATCGTTTTCCAATGAAAAATTACATACGAAATGTCTATTTGCGTAACTTTATTAGTGGTTTTGATTTTTTGACGATTTTTTCAAAATTTCATTCGAAAATTTGGGGGGGGTTCTTAACATTCGATTGCATATAAAAGCAATAAGCTTCCAGTGTTTACAGATTTTGATTTTTGTACCAAATTTGGTTCGAATCGGTCCATTCGTTCGTCAGTTATCGTCTCCACAGGCTCACTGACACAGACACATACTTTCACACACACACACACACACACACACACACACACACACACACACACACACACACACACACACACACACACACAGACATCACTTCAAAAATGTTTGATTCGTGATCAGGGATGCTTGAAACGTGCTCTCCCGTCGAAAACTCGAATTCGAATTTTCGACCCCGTCACAATACTTTCCTTATACATTATGTGTATAAGGAAAGTAAAAAAATATTAACTGTTAAGACACATGTTCACTTTTCATATGTAATATCGTGCGATAAATTTGGTGACATTATTCCTCGTGGATCTAACTTGTTCCATTCACGAGAAAAGAGTAATACTTTTGTATTTGAACGCCAATAGTCATTTATCCGCCAATAGTCATTGTAAGAATAACTTATTGCTCCGTCCATAACACTTGGCGAGATTTTAGCGACGATTTTATAGGAATGTCGCCAATTTGGTGTGTGATTTAATATGTTTTCCTTGCATATGTTCCAAAAAGTGCTTTCTCTGAACACCATTCGCTACTACGGAATGCAGCAGATCTCCACTGATTTGCTTGCCGTGCAATGTTATTCGGTCCTTCAAAGTGGCTAAATTACCCACATTTTCTAGGTATACCAAGCACTTTACATGACCCCACAACCAAAAGTCACAAGGGGTCAGATCGGGTGAACGGGATGGCCACTTCATAGGAAACGCTCGACTAATTATTCGGTTGTTGGCAAAATGCTGTCGTAGGACTTCCTGTACGCGCAATCCAATATGAGGGAGTGCTACATTCTGCAGAAATATCGTAGATTCAAGACATCCACGTTGTCGAAGTTGCAGAATAAGAAAGTTCAGCAGCATTATTCGATACCTCCCAACATTGACGGAACACGTATTTGGACCAATTGATGTGTTCTCCTCGAAAAAATACGGACCTATGATGAATGAGAGACAGTAAAGCCACACCAAACTGTTACTTTCGGAGAGTGCAAAAGAATCTCCTGAAACGTATGAGATGTCTCAGAAGCCCAAATGTGACAATTCTGCGCGTATACTGTTCCATTCAGATGAAAATGCACCTCATCACCCTACAAGATTTTCCAAGGCCATGATTCGTCGACTTCCATGCAAACTGAGAACGTCAGAGAAAAGTCCATGCGATCTTCGGCATCCCCTTGAAGCAACTGTTGAGTGAGGCTGATTTTGTACGGATAAAATTTTAGCAATTTTAGCATAGTTTTCCATACCGTAGAATACGGCATATCGAGTTGCCTGGATATTGCCTGAGCCCTACTAGATCCGGCTGTTGGACCCTCTATGGCAGTTGCAACTGCATTTCTTATTGCATCTTCATTCCTTATTGCATCTTCATTCCTTATTGCATCTTCTTTCCTTATAGGTTTAGGCTTTCGTCCTGGTAAAACTTGTAAAGTTCCAAAATTTTCAAAATGCAAAACCATTTTTCGCAAAACTGTAATAGTCATCGGACCTTTCTATAGGCCCTTCAACCTCCGATATTTTAGGAGGGCAGCAGAAGCATTTTCACTTGTTTGGTAGTAAAGCTTTACTAGCAAAGCACGATCACGTAATGATAGCATAGCGAACTTTTAACAGCGAAGCACGATCGTAAAAATATAGCGCAACATTGATTCCGACACATTATTTCCGTTTTTCTTATATCTGTCGTCAGCGTCAGCTGACTAAAATTTACATAGCGTTTTGCATTACAACCTCTTTTCTACGTAAAAATCTGCATATTTACTACAACACACTACTGCGTATGGGAGACACGATTACTAAAATGTTTGATAAAATGTAGTGCAAATGAGAATGTAAAACGTGATGTCAATATCAAAATGCATATAAAATGTTAACTTTCTGTACTTTCTATGGGTAATTTTTTCCAAAAATGGAACTTACAGCGCTTCTTTGGCCAGTGGTGGCAAAAATCCGGAACATTTTTTTTTTCTTTTAAAAATCAAACACCCATGGTATAAATAGTATTTACTGAAAATTTGGTTGAGTTTGGCCCAACAGTTTTCCTCACTATCGGGCTTTAAACACATCTACTTTAATAATGGCCAACCCGTACATAGTATAATGTATATGGAAAGAATTGTGAAGGGGTCGAAAATTCGAATTCGAGTTTTCGACGGTAAAGCACGTGCCAAGTATCTCTGATCACGAATAGAACATTTTTGAGGTGATGTCTGTGTGTGTGTGTGTACGTGTGTGTGTGTCAGTGAGTCTTTGGAGACGATATCTCACGAACGAATGGAGCGATTCGAATGAAATTTGATACAGAAATTGCAATCCGTAAATACTAGAAGCTTATTGTTTTTAAACACAATAGGATGTTCAGAACACCCCTAAATTTTCGAGTGAAATTTTGAAATAATTATCAAAAAATCAAAACCTTTAATAAAGTTACTCAAATGGATATATCTTGTGTAATTTTTCCTTAGAAAACGATTGACATAAACTTTAGAACGCTAGTACATTTTTCAAATACATTTAGCTAGAAATTCCATAAATTAAAAAACAAATGTTAACTGTTGAGAAACATGCACACTTTTCATATGTAATATCATGCGATAAATTGGGTGACATCATTCTCGTGGATCTAACTTGTTCCATTCACGAGAAAAGAGTAATACTTTTGTATTTGAACGCCAATAGTCATTTATCCGCCAATAGTCATTGTAAGAATAACTTATTGCTCCGTCCATAACACTTGGCGAGATTTTAGCGACGATTTTATAGGAATGTCGCCAATTTGGCGACGATTTTATAGGAATGCCACCAACGTGGCGACATTTTTAAATGTTGCCAAGTTAATGAAAATCTCGCCAAATGGATAAAAAATGACGCTAAATCAATGAAAATGACGACTAATCAAGAAAATTCAATATCGTGGAAAGAATATAAGTATCTACTATTAGAATAACTTTATTTTTTAACATTAAAAGTAGTAAATTCATTGCTTTATATAAGGAAAGTCATGTGCTGCCCACATCAGATTTTTTTTATTTAGGAGCACATATTTTAGCCGTTTTACGATAGTGTTATTGAAACCTTTTCGAATAGTTCAGTGATTAGATTCAACGACGCAATCTCTACAGTTAATCCAGAATTAAAATTGAAAGCCTGCCTATCCTAGCTTGGTCTGATGATCCAGATTTCTTGATCCAAATTCCCGAATACGATTTACTAATCTCGTAATTCTTTAATTCTTAGGGGCTTTGGAGTATGGTCATTTTGAATGACCCTTTCATGAAAATGGCTAGGGAAGTATTGCTCCAAAATAAAATCTATTTCACTGTGGCTAAACGCAATGTTCTTTGAGGTCTGTAAAATATCTTTTGTCTGTGTAAAAAAAATCTGATGATGGCAGCACATGACTTTCATTATATAATGCAATGAATTTACTACTTTTACAGTAAAATGAAATAGGTTATTTTTATAGTAGATATATATATATATATATATATATATATATATATATTATTTCCCAGATATTAAATTTTCGTCAATTAATCGTCATTTTCATTGATTTAGCGTTATTTTTAACACTTTACAACAAAGTTGAAAAGTGTTTATAACTTTGTTCATTCTGTCTGTCTGTCTGTCCGTTAGCACAATAACTGAAGTAAAAATGACTTAATCAAAATGAAATTTTAGTATGTTGTTCAGACGGTCTGTAGGACCTACGGGAATATAAATGAATAATATCACCCAATTAGTTTTGGATTGAACCCGGGTTGAAAAAATGAAATACATTGAGCCCTATGGGAACTAATTTTTCAAACATTTTTTAAGCGGATTTAAAATTCACAAATTGCTTCGAAATGTTTAGGTAATATTCAAATTGTTCCATAAAATATATAAAAAAAATTCAGCGAAATATATTCAGTAGTTTTTTAAATAAAAATTAAAATAATAATAACACCTCTTATATGAAACGATCATGTGACCATGATATGAAAGTATCACGTGATCCACTTCAAAATGATATATGGTATCCATCTTGTCTCAAAATCGTGATTTTTAAAGTTCTTTTTATTTCATATTGAGTGTTGTATCCCTCCTAAAACCACTTTATTTTGGTTTAAATTCTGTGCATCTACATACTAAATCAACGCAATTACAATATATATGAGTTTAAATGCTCATCCAAATTTGATTATTTCTACAACGAAGCCTATTTTCCACTTATGTAAAATGTAAACAGCAAAATATGCAGGATGAGTTGTATAGAAATTGCTGTATTTTTTTAACGCAAAAGAATTTAGCTCATGGAGTCTCTATAGCTGATAAGAAAGAAATATTCATTGATTTTACCGAGAGAAGGACGATTTTTTGCGATGAAGTTTTAAGCATAGAGTTAAATTACTTGTAGCTCCATGGTTTTAATTTTTAAATAAAATAAATTATTACAGTATTGTGATGAATGACATGAATGGGAAATTATTTATGAATGAAATGCTGCTTTTTTAGAGAGAGCCAGACGTGTTATTTTTTCTATGACGTCATTTGAATGAATTTCAGTTGTTTCGAGTTTTAAAATATAACAAATTATCGTGGTATTATGATAATTCTAAAATTATTATCGAGTAATATATCACATTTTAGAGATGTTTAAACCAGGCAATTTATATTTCAATGCCGTCATTTAAATGAAGTTCATTTTTTTCGATAAAGGTTTAAGTTTTCAAATATAATAAATCAATGTAGTATTGTGAGAAGTTTTAAAATATTACCGAGGAATGTATTGCATTTTAGACATGTTTAAATAAAATTGCATTGCTGTTGGAAAGTGTTTCATAATCAATGCTTTAAGCATGATTGATCTTTCTTGTTATCCATTTGGCGAGATTTTCGTTAATACGGCAACATTTAAAAAAGCCACCCAGTTGGCGACATTCTGCCCAATTCGTCGCCAAAATCTCGCTAAGCGTTTATGGACGGAGAAATAAGTTATTCTTATAGCAGATAAGTGATTATTGGCGTTCAAATGCAAAAGTATTACTCAAAGTACCTTTTCTTATGACTGGAACGAGCTAGATCCACGAGAATGATGTCACCCAATTTATCGCATGATATTACATATGAGAAGTGAACATGTTTCTCAACAGTTAATATTTCTTTTAATTTATGGGATTTTTTGATAAATCTATTTGAAAAATGTGCAATATCTCGAGAACATTCGATAACGTTTAAAAGCAATATGCTTCCAGTATTCACGTATTGTGACTTTTGTAGTAAATTTCATTTGAATGGCTCCAGTCTTTCGTGAGATATCGTCTCCACAGACTCACTTACACACACACACACATACACACACACACTTTCACACACACACTTTCACACACACACACAAAAAAACACACACACACATACACACCGACACAAAGACGTAGACATCACCTCAAAAATGTTCGATTCGTGATCAGGGATGCTTGAAACGTGCTCTCCCGTCGAAAACTCGAATTCTAATTTTCGATCCCGTCACAATACTTTCCTTATACATTATACTATGCATATAAGGAAAGTAAAAATGGTCTGTGATCTATAAAAATAGTCTGTAATGATCGAGTGATGTATAAAAATCAGCAGATGATATTACTTTCCCTATATACATAATGTATAAGGAAAGCATTGTGACGGGTTCGAAAATTCGAATTCGAGTTTTCGACGGGAGAGCACGTTGTCCAAAATTCCGTAATCTGAAGGTCTTAAAATATATAGTATTGACACCAAAATCTCGAAATCGAAAATTTTTGTGAAAACAATACCTTTTTAATGCTACTTATGAGAAAGCAAAAATTCCTCTGTGTATTGATAATACATTTATCACGTTTATTACAGTATTCGAACTCCAAACATAAGTCAGTCGCTTATTTACAAATGAAACGAATTGTACAGAAACAGGAAAGCGCAACTGACATCAAATGTCGCAGACAAGAAGACTTTTCAGATCAAGATCAAGTAGAATTTTCTTTTGTGCATTTGGTTACAGTTAAAGTTGCCAAACATAATTGCAAAGTAAAAGTTCAGAGCAAACATTTCCTGGAAAGAACTTTCAAAGAACTTGATTGATTTCCGTTTTAGCCTCCGGGTTTTCTCTGATTTCAATCAAATATTTGTTTATCAGCAGAGTTATATCTGAAGAGTCGTATTTATATGACTATTAGTATTTTTTAACTGATATCGCAATATTTTGAGAGTTGAAAATGACTATCAGTTTTTTATCGCAATATTTTAAAAGTTAAAACATTATTGGTGTCCTATACATTTTGATGCGACCTGTGATTATCTATTATATAGAGTTGTAGTACTTAAACACTACACCAATATCGGAGTTCAAGGTTTCTGAATGTACTCGTTACGTCTATCTGTAGTAAAGTAACTGTATCGCAAGGAAATAAATATGTTTACAGCGCCTCTACCGGAGAATTAATCAAGTCAAGAATATGAACTCGCAAGCAAAGTGAGGTTGAAGAAGAATGTTAATTACAAACCCTTTAATGAAGAATCAGCATTATTAACGAACATAAAGTGGATATATTGAAATTAGAAAATACTTGTTAGACATCATAGGTTGTTAGATGCGCAGTTACTATTTATAAGCAATTATAGGACAAAAGGACACACGAAAAATTTTCACGCGCTCCTGTAATCCAGAGTTGAGTATCGAAGTTGTCGTAGATGCAAGTCCATACGGATTTGGTGCTATAGTTCAAAAAGAGCGAAACCCCTTGGCGTATGCATCTAGTACTCTAACTCAATCTCAGCTGAATTATACCCATATTGAGAAAGAAATGTTATCTATAGTTTATAGATATAAATTTATCAATATGTATTTGGTAGTAAAATAGTGAAAGTTTTCGCGGATCATAAGCCGCTGATTGATATGTCTAAGAAATCCTTATCAGCGTAGACTTCGAGAATGCAAAGATTGTAAAATACAGTGCTATGATTTAGAGATAACTTACAAACCAGATAATGGAACGCATTTCTCTGACACATATATGGCATCACAAAAGATTGAATAGTTTTCTACACCCGAGGAAGATTTGTCAGTAATGAATATGTTGGAAACATTACCGTTCTTAGATCTGAAGTTACAAGAAATGTGCGAAGCTATTAAAAGCGATCCTGCCATGATCGAAGTAGAAATGCTAATTAAATCCAACTGAGTGACAAAACACTTGAATCCTGTAGTGTAAAAGATGGCGTAGCTGCCCTATAAAAATGAACTCCAGTGAATTGATGGGTTGATCTTACGAATGGATCAATTCCTCAGTCCATGAGAAAATAAATATTAAATCAGCTTCATAAAGGGCATTCTGGAATTGTCAAATCTCTTGATTTGCCACGATCCTGAGTATTTTAGACGAAGATGCCAAAAGACATTGAAGAAATAAATGATCGGATCACGTGTAGTATATGCTAAGTATTAGATCTCAAATAAATTCAAGCCAGTATAACCAGACGGGTTACCAAACATCCCATGGGAAAAAGTAGGTATAGATTTCTTGTATTTCAATGGCAAAAACTATGTGGAAATCATTGATTATTTTTCTAAATATGTTGAAGTTTTACATATTGGTGAGTGCAAATGTAGTGATACCAGCTATTAAATTGTTGTTTGCAAGACATGGTATTCTTGATGAGGTTATCAGTGACGGGGGTTATCATGTTTTTGGAATTTCACTTTAAACTGGAAATTTAAACATACTAGAGTTAGTGCAAAATTTCCGAGATCAAATGGCCAAGTGGATCGAGCTAAATAGCAAAATATATTTTCCGGAAAAACTTAGCGGATTCTAGAAATATGTATTTGGCCTTTTTGTTGTTGCGATATATGCCAGTATTACAAACTAATGTATCACCAGCTGAACTATCAATGGCTACAGAAGACACTGCCAACTATATTGTCGAGTGTCGTAAAATTTTAAAAAGTTGATACAGAACAGTATCGGAAATTTCAAGGACAGAGGAAATATATTCAAATAGTTATTACGTCTTGTCCTTGAACATTGCCCAAATTGAAACCAGGCACTTCAGTTTTTCTTCAGAATAAAGTAAGAAATTGGGAAATGGAAACATCAATTAAACTTAATGAAAACCGGATATCGTATCAAATTGAAACAGCGGAAGGAAATACACTACCTGACGCAGGAAATGCAACACCATGAAAGAGCAAATAGAGTGTGATGATAAAGCAAATACGGACAGTGATGGCATATATAAATAACTGATGTTAATTTCAGAAGGATAATGCAATACAGTAATGGCATAGACAGGGTGATCAGTAGGCAGTAGGACCACCTTATGCGGCTATACAAGCAGAAGCCCTTCTAGGAACAGATGCAATGAGCGTGCGGATAATTTCCTGAGGGATGGATGACCATATGCCTTCAAACATCTTCCACAAGTTATCCTCTCTTTGAGGTGGGGCAGGCCAATCATGTCCCATACATGCTCGAAGGGTGACAGATCTGGAGATAGAGGAGGCCAAGGAAGCACCTGAATACCGTGCAAGACCTGTATGTTGATGGTTGCCGTGTGCGGTCGCGCGTTATCTTGCAGGAAAATACAACCACTGAAGGTAGGGACGTGCAAACGGCCGCAGCGTCTCTTCCACATATCGTCGTGCCGTCATTGTGCCTTTGATACGAACCAGAGGTGACCGGTTATCGAAGCCGATAGCGCCCTAATCCATAATGCCGCGTGGTCGAGCAGTATGTCGTTCAACAGTCGCAGAAGAATTGGATCTGTTTCCACTTCGCCTCCAGACTCTCAAACGGCGACTGTCATTCGACAAACAGAACAGAGACTCGTCGCTGAAAACTACCCTGTCCCACACAGTCGTCCTGGAGGCTCGAGCCCCATACCATTGCAATCTCTCACTCGGTGTCTTGTCATCAATTGCAGTCATCGAAAAGGACGGTTTGAGTGCAAGCCCCGTTCGGCCAAGCGTCTAGAAACTGGTCTCGCTGATATTGAAACATCCAATATACCCTGCAAATTCTGCAGACTGTCGACAGTCGTCGTTTGTGGGGCCACCACCGCATGCCCTCGAATTCGTCGATCAACGCGTGCAACCATACGTCTGGATGAATCTGTATCACTGCGAAGATTCACATACCCTTCTTCAATGCATCTTTCTCAAATCATTTGCACAGAGGACGCATCTACGCGTGTTTCAGCGCCGATATACCGGTACGATCACCCAGCCAAACGTAGACCTAAAATAAATCCCCTCGGAAAATCGTCCAAATTCGATAATGGATGTCGGCGTCGTCCGTCTGGTTTCTCTTCAACAACACGTCTCTTCCGAAACAAAAAACAGCTCGGAAAACGGATTTTCGTAGAAAACAGGCAGTAGCAACTGTTGGCTCATCTGCGGTTTCCATCCCTTTTATCTCGCGCTCTAATCACATGACCTACTTGCATTTCAGTCCATTTGCATACATCAACCAGCTGCGTTTGTCTCACAATTTGCATAATTATACGGCCAAAGCTTCATGGTGTTGCATTTTCTATATCGGGTAGTGTATATATTAACGGTAATATATGAAATTTCGGCATTCTATAGAATATCTAGGCATTTTATAGAATACCGACCGTTTTTAGGCAAAGTATGAAATATGAGAATTATTATATACATTCCCTAGGCATTGTATATAAAACCTAGACGTTCTGTAGAATGACAAATGCTATTTAGGCAAAGTATGAAAAGCGGAATAAATCGGAGATGTATTTCCTACTTTGCCGGTAAGGAGGTTCAAAAGAATAGGTTTGTGAAAATGACATTGTACACTCGATAACATAAAATATATTTTTGTGATTAAATCTTATATGCAGGTTATATTTTATTAAAGGAGGATAACCACCGTCGATAAAAATTGCATCTATGGCATTTTTTCCTGTCCGAAAAGGCTAATATATATTAATGAGGTATATCGGAAGATTTTTTCATAACGCATTATGAATATTAAAAGTGGTTATATAAAAAGAGTTATTAATCCTGGGCGCTGAATATATGATAATAATTATACACTGTGTATATACATGATGCGAATTTCATTAGGATGGTTGTGGAATCAATAAAGTTGTATCGAAATAAAAATTGTTGATTAAATTCTTTGTGTTAATAAGAATAGTTTTATTTATATGCATTTTATTTGCTAGTATACATCTATGTACAAAATTGTTATTTATATTTGTTAATTTAAACAGCATTAATAAAGTATATTTATTTTTAATAGAGTTTACTAATCTACACTGAAAGACTCCAATTGACTTTCTCATTCATAAATTATATGAAGGGTGCAGGAAAATTCAACATCCGAATCCAAAATCTGAAATTTCCTAGGAGAAAGAAAAAAAAATTGTAGCACTAAAACTAAAAAATCTGATGTGGGCAGCACATGACTTTCCCTGCAGACTCAAAGTCATTTTTTCTTTATTTCTTTAATAATTTATTAAATTGAGTTTAATTGCACAAAATAACGCTACATTTGCATTTTTAATTCAATTTCTGTTTTTATTTGGTAATTAGATATTTTCGAAAACTCGAGTTGCGATTTTCGACATGATTCCAATACTTTCCCTATACATTACCATGTATTGCAGGGAAAGTAAAAAATTGTTATAATATTTTTTTTTTAACTTTGTGTTAATGCTTGGTTGTTTTCACATGAAATGACACTGCCTTCCGAAATTTAAACTTGCGAGCCAAATTTTCAAATAGTGAACGCATCCGTGGATTTTATTAGATGTTCATCGAATGAGAAAAAGCATATATCAAATGATGTGTTCAATAGCCATTTTGTCATCGAACAATATGAAATTAGGTGTAGGGTGAAAACGACTCGTTTGCGCCTAAGGATTTCAAGGCTGAACAAAAAATTTTCGAAGAGTGTTAGGGCTAATTTTCGATTAGATAAGATTTGTTATGACACACAGCATACTTGTCCGGCCGTCCAAACAGTTACCATACACCTTTCTGGTAGGTCGGACGGTCTGGGTCTCAACAACACAGCATACTTGTGCAAAATTCTTAAGGCTGGAGTTATGTTGGGAGGATTGAGGCTGGACAGTTCATTAAGGAATACAAACTTTCTGTGAAGCATTTTGATATTTCTCTTTTATGGAAATAACTTAATATAGGTAGGACGGTAATTCGGAGACCCGTTCCAGTTCAGCGATTACGACATCCTCTGATGACATCGCATTATTGGCTAAACGTAATCTCCGAGCGAAGTGCTTCATTTCTCCGACCAATAGGTACGACAACAATAGGAAAGTGGAGATTCGCCAGTACTGTGAGGCGATGGCTACTTATCAAAAGATTCTATGCATGTGTACGACGAGTTTATTTGCTTTTGAGCACTAAGGCCGGAGGAACACGATTGAAATTGATGTCAGTAAGTCTTCGACTTACAATGGTTCAATGTATTCCTCATGGGATCGCCACGATTTGCCTTAAATTCAGAAAACAAACATATAAGGGTCTGGAGAGAACGAATGACATACATCCAGCCCGTTATATCATTGAACACCACGCCTTTAGTCGTAGTAGTATAATGGTATGGAATGGATTTTTTTGGGGTTATCGCACCAGCCTGCACTTGTTCACAGGGGCTACTGAGACTGCGGAAAGGTATCAAGGTCAAGTTCTTGCATACTTCGTGAGACTCTATGCTGCAGAAGTGGGTTCAGATTTTCTTTTGGTGAACTTTAACGCTCGTTCGCATTGTGCAAGGCTGGGGGGACGTAGTTTTTATTTTAGATTCAGGAAATTTCTGCAGGCCATTTCACAAAAATGATAGATTTTTTCTTTCTGAATCGTACTAAAATTTAAAACAAGAAAGATCAATCATGTTTAAAGCAATGATTATGAAACACTTTCCAACTTCAATTTTATTTAAACATCTCTAAAATGCAATACATTCCTAAATAATACATTAAAACTTTTCACAATACTACATTAGTTTATTCTATTTGAAAACTTAAAGCTTTATCGAAAAAAATGAACTTCATTCAAATGACTGCATTGAAATATAAATTGCCAGTTTTAAACATCTCTAAAATGCATCAAATTCTTCGGTAATATTTTTAAAATCATCATAATACTACAATAATTTATTATATTTGAAAACTTCATCGAAAGCAACTTACATTCATTCAAATGACGTCATAGAAAAAATAACACGCCTTGCTCTCTCTATAAAAGCAGAATTTAATTCATAACATTTTCACATTCATTTCATTCATCACAGTACTAAAATAATTTATTTTATTTAAAAATTTAAGACCATGGAGCTACAGGTAATTGAACTCTATGCCTAAAATTTCATCGAAAAAAATCGTCCTTCTGTTTGTAAAATCAATGAATATATTTCATTTATATCAGCTATGCAGACTCCATGAGCTAAATACTTTTGCGTTAAAGAAATGCAACAATTCTTATACAACTCATCCTACATATTTTGCTGTTTACACTTTACATAAGTGAAAAATAGGCTTCGTTGTAGAAATAATCAAATTTGGATGATCATTTAAACTCAAATATATTGTCATTGCGTTGTTTCAGTATGTAGATGCACAGAATTTAATCAAAAATAAAGCGGTTTTAGGACGAATACAACACTCAATATGAATTAAAAAGAACTTTAAAAATCACGATTTTGAGACAAGATGGATGCCATATTTTATTTTAAAGTGGGTCCCGTGATCTTTTCATATCATGGTCACGTGATCACTTCATATAAGAGGTGTAATAATTATTTTAATATTTATTTAAGAAACTACTGAATATATTTTTGCTGAATTGTTTTTATATATTTTATGGAACAATTTGAATATTACCTAAAATTTTCGAAGCAATTTGTGAATTTTAAATTCGCTTAAAAAATATTTGAAAAATTAGGTCCCATATAGTGTTCAATGTATTTCATTTTTTCAACCCGAGTTCTATCCAAAACTAATTGGGTGATATTATTCATTTATATTCCCATAGGTCCTACAGACCGTCTGAAAAACATACTAAAATTTCATTTTGATTACGTCATTTTTACGGCAGTTATCGTGTTAACGGAGAAACAGATAGACAGACAGACAGACAGACCGAATGACCAAAGTCATAAATACTTTTCAACTTTGTTGTAAAGTGTTAATGAAACTAGGTAGCTCACAAGTGACCTATTTACCAATTTTTGTAAAATTTAGCCAATTAGTTTTACAGATAGAGTTGATAAGCACTATGCACACACACACACACACACACACACACACACACACACACACACATAAACTTCACGTTACAAATATTTTTGCTAGTTCTAGAGGGCTCGAAACGTGTATATCCGTCGTAAACTCGAGTCACGATTTTAATACTTTCCCTATACATTACCATGTATTGTAGGGAAAGTAAAAAGTACCTTTTTACGATATAGGATTTTAGATAATGAACTATTTCGTGGGGTATTTTATTTCGGAAAGAAAACTATTATCGAACAATGGCGTCACGTGCTGGAGATGAAAGTTGGAAATATATGGTAGGGCATTAAATTGAATCATAGAAGTTAAGACATTTTATAACACATCCTTATTCGTGGTTTTAAACTCACATTAAAAAGAAGAATGTTCATATTTCATTTTAACAATTTCTAAAGCCATACTACTTGGTTTAAAAACGTCGTAAAAATGTAGGTAGACGGTGGACATCCAGAGTGTATTTCTCCAATTTTTCAGCAATTGCGATATAACTTTGTATATATAGTGTATATGATGTCTATATGATATATGAAATATATTTACCTGAGATGTAAATTACATTATAAATAAATTTATCTTATTACCTGTGGGACACATTTTAAAATAGAAACTTAAAGTTATACTTTTAAACTATTAAATTCATTAAGATATCATATCTCTTTTAACATGCCGTAAATCTCGTATTAGTGGACTTATTATTAAATTGTACATTGCTTATTGTGCCGCTATTAAACCCTCCAATTATTAAACCTCTGCTTGAGTCCTGTAAAGGAATAATTAATTAATATGTTACAAAAAGGATTCCTTCAATTTAACATTAACAATAACACCTTTATTAAAAACATAAAATACTTATTAATTTCAATTACGATAATTATACATGCTTATTAATCATTTAGGAAGATAGAATGTGAGAGGAGATAGCATGTGAGAGGAGATAGCACATGTGAGAGGACATAGCATGTGAGACCCTTAATCATATGCTTAACGTATTTGATAACCTGTTGTTGTTGTTGAGACCCAGACCGTCCGACCTACCAGAAAGGTGTAAGGTAACTGTATGGACGGCCGGGAAGTGCCACCCAATTTAGACCGGAACCCAGTGGGGGAGGCATCCACAGGGACCGTACCCTCCTTCCCCTACCACCAACCTCTCGGAAGGACTTACGGACCCACATGTTTAACGTGATCGTACTCCGCATGAACACGGCGGCATTTGTGGCAGCGTGCAAATCTAGCGCGCAAACCACGGGGATACCGCACCCGAGATGGCCAACAGCACGCGGCGTTCCGAGGTGGTCACCCACCAAGTACTAACCGCGCCCGATGCTGCTTCACTTCGGTGATCTAACGAGAACCGGTGTTTTCAGCACGGTACGGCCGTTGGCCGTATTTGATAACCTGTGAATGTTTGAGGCACACATACTTTCAATTTCGGCCTTTACCGTTGTTATGTCATATTGTTGCACAAGCATATCTCTTTCTTTGAGAACATTTGGCGTTGCACATATCTACTCAAGTCATGATTCAAGTTATCTGCACATGTCTACCCTTGCACGAATATTAGCACAAGTCTCCAACTACTCGTTATTAAGTCATATTTAATCTGCTCTCCTCGTTCTATCGTTCTCCAAGTTCTAAGTCATCACACAGTATCTGTACATATTAGTATCCCTTTCGTCGTTCTCTTCGATCACAGGTTGTGGCTATCTCTTTCCCTCGGGTGTCACTGCCCCTTTACTTTCATTTGTAGCATTCAGTGTGACGCAACAAGCTCCTTTTTCTATTGGTTACTTATTTAACAAGTGGAACCATTTCACATCCTCGTAAGGACCAGCTCGGCCCTTGTCTTGGCGCCCCTAAATTTATGATTTTCTGATCTTTAGGTTCACAGGTTGTAAAACTCGGCGCCATCCAGACTGGCAGTATTGTTTGCCGTTTTGACCATAATAAATAAACGGCATAAAGCTGCTTCACCAAAGTGTGAGATCAATTTCCGGTCTCACATTATTCATGTGGTCACATTTAATGTGAAATGATAAATGTATAGAGTCCACTTCCACGATAAGAGCTTATAAATTTGTTCCAGTAGCTTAATGGTAAAGCATCGGTTGGTCAATATGAAAATCCGTGGTTCGATTTCTGGTTAGGGCAGCAAGGTTCTTTACAATGGTGCCCGAACAAATCAACCCTGCAAGTTTGTACAAATATGTCGGAGATCTGAAAATAACCATGGCACGAGTAGCACGGATTTAGCGGAATTTAGTAGATACAGCGTCTATTTCAAATCAGGAGGTCAACGATCACACAGGGAGCTAACCTGGAGGTTAAAAATTGAAGTAGAAGGTTGACTTTTGGTAAAAAATAGCAGTTGGTGGCCTGTCTGATTGCCAGTTGCATATGAATCTGACATAAGAGGGCTGAGAATGCAGCATCCATTTCGAAGTAAGAACTTGCAATTACGTCTCAGTAGCTCAACGGGAGATGGTCGGCTGAGGAGTAAGAAGATTAGTCGTTCAAATCCCGGTTGTTGCAGCGAGGTTTTTTACAGTGTGTTAACTTGGATTTTACATAGTACTTTTAACGTTAAAATAATTCTATATAGGATAGCACGTGACTTGTTCAACGAATTATATTAACATTATTTTTACATCGAAGCTTTTGAAACTTCAAATAAAATACACTCGCGTCATTTTAACACTCAATCCCCACAAAGGCGAAGAAGTCTGATTGTCAGATGCATGTGAATTTGACATAAGAGGGCTGAGAATGTAGCGTCCATTTCGAAGTAAGAACTTGCAATCACGTCTCAGTAGCTCAACGGTAGAGCATCGGCTGACCGGTGCGAAGATTAGTCGTTCAAATCTCGGTTGTTGCAGAGAGGTTCTTTGCAGTGTGTTACCTGGGATTTTACATGGCACTTTTGACGTTACAATAATTCTATATAGGATAGCACGTGACTTGTTCAACGAATTGTATTAAAATTATTTTCACATCGGAACTTTTAAAACTTCAGAAAGACTTCAAAAAGAAAATACACTTGGACCATTTTAACTCTCAATCCCCACAAAGGCGGAGAAGACAGTATCATTTTCCACTTAATTCACTCATTATCACACACAATGCAATATTGGCACCATTCTTTGCAAAGGATATTCGAATTCCGTCTTCTCACAATATACGTCTTAAGAAGAATGGAACGTTTCTGCAGTATTATCTTTTTTTTAAAAAAGGGGAATGATTTTATGCGTTATTTTATTTCTGAAGAGCAGCTATTTATCTATTAATGGGTTCGCGCATTGGTAGCGTTGATACGTAATATAGAGTTCAAAATAAAACTGGAGAAAACGATTTATTTTAATAGGAGAAATAAAAACAAGTAAAAGCAGAAAACCGTAGTTTTTTTTAAAGTAGGTACCCCCTTTTATTATGTGTATGTAACGTAAATGTATAATAAATGTATTTATTGAAATGTATGCAATTTAACTGCCTGAAAGACAACGATATACCAAATATACCAAATTTGGATTTTTCACTGTTCTGGTTCTCAAGTTAATCCCACCCAAACGAGTATATTCTTATGGCTAGTCCAGGATGGAGTACCTTAATAAGGTGCATGATTTGTAGAGTTGAAATATATCGTAAAATACAATAACATGCTACATTTGGAATTTCTAGACATCCGGTTCTGTACTCAGGCCCTCCCCACTCAAAGAGTACATTTCCGTGGCTGTCCTAAGACACACTGGGCCGATAAAGTTCAAAATGCAAAGTGTTAAATTACACTAAATAATACAACATATTTAACTTGGATTTTCTATCTGCTTCGGTTATTGACTATAAACGATACATTCCTATGGTGGGCCCAAAGCGGCCTAGCCTGATGGGATTCAAAATTCAAAGAGTTTAAATATACCACAATAAACAGAGGTATACAGAATTTGGATATTCTAACTGCTCCGGTTTCTGAGTTATTTTCAAGAACGAGTATCAAGGGAATTTAAATGTACCACAAAAACAACGATGTATAAAATTTTATGTTACTGTAATGATTGGAAGTAGATTAGTAAGATCTTCAAAATTTTTAATCACACTGACAAATACATAAACGCCAGATCAAGTTAATTAAAAGCTTGTAACAGGATATTCTTTTACTATTTAGGGAAAGTTACTGGCTCGTAATTCATCTCAAAATTTATATGAAAGTGTAATATTGTCATTTTAGAGCATTTCAACTGATAAATCCCCATTTTTTGTGTTTTATGTTCTGTAATCTTACTATGTTCATGAGGGCATAATTTAATTAGATCTACAGTTTAAAGTAACTTCTGACACAGGCCAAACATTATCATATTTTCAAAGTAATGGCTTAAAATTATGAACATCCGGGGTGGTGTTTATCTTGAGTATTTCTCATTATCACAACTGAACAAAAAGGTGTTAGGTTCAGCATGTAAAGGGGGGGGGATAAAGATATGTATACTGTTCCCTCTCATTCATCCGACTGCAACACATGCTAAAATATCCAGCCACACATCTTTTCCTGTCAATTATATATAGACCCCTAAAAAGCAAAATTGTCATAAAACTTTCCAACTAAATATAATTACTAGTTCCCTTGAAAAAACGAATCGTACCTGTCCCACAAGCAGTTGGCACTCGTTACACTTTGAATTAAGAATATTAAATTAACATTTACCACAAAATGACAAGGATTATCAAATAAATAAAATTGAGTTTTAGCAGATAAGGAATCCTGATGTGTCAGTATTTCCTTTGCTTTAATGGTTAACTATATAGGTTGTAACTTGTTACAATTTCACCTGCTGGATGAGTCCCCATTAGGGTTTTTCCCGACCGTAAGTAGGCCACATGGCTTGGGTAATAAAGAATACGAGAAAATATAATGAATAGAACAGATATAGCCAGGTGGTTAAGCTAAGAGGATCTCGCTCTGAGGTATCGAGTTCGATTCCACAGTTAACCCAGTGTTTTTGGCTATAATATATTTGTCGAATTGTAGTTGGTCATAATGAAATCAAGATATTATAATTCTCACGGGGCGAACACTATGTGATTTGGAGGTTTTATTGTAGGCGCTGTAGCATTTCATAATTATTTTGGTCATTTCGAGTTTCGACATTTTCTGAGTTTCGGAGAGCTTAATGGTCTAACAGGAGAGATAATGGAGATATAATACAGGATACATAGATACAGGAGAGATAACAGGAGAGATAATGGAGAGCTTAATGGTCTAATCGGTCTAACAACATTTATAGAGGGTTATTAAAAACGATGGGGCAAAACTTTAAGAGGTGATAGAACACACCTAAATAAGCACTTTTCGTCATACAATGCATGATCGTAAATCAAGCGGTTAAGCACTAGGGCACTTACTGTTGTATGAAATGATGGAACACTAGAATGACAAAGGAGGTATGAAGAAAGTGAAGAAATTACAGAAAACATTTTAACGGACAACTTGGAGAAACTGCTCAAAACAAGAAATCGCAGAAATTATAAAGCAAATTGCAATGAATAACTTACAGAAACTGCTCAAAACAGCAACCGACAGCATGAATGCAGGCCTTACAATTGCGATTTAGAGATCATCGTACATTGGCAAAATTGCCAGAAATTTCTCGTTCAGCGGCAGCAGCAGCAGAAATCCTGACAACAAGGTCCTCGTCGGAATCGACGGGGGCTATCGTAGATAAGGCTTTTCATATGGACCCATAGGAAAAATTCTGGATATAAGAGATTGAACGATCATGCCGGCCAAGTGATGGGACCACCCTGACCAATCCATCATCCTGGGAATGTTGCATCCAAGGCGTTTCGCACAGCCACACTGAAATGGTGTGGCACTCCGTCGTGTTAGAACCACATACGGATTTGGGCTTTCCATGCATTCCCGTCCACAGATCCGTACATGAAATGCATATTGGCCTTTTCCTGATTCATAAAACAATCCATCTCTTCTGATATCCAAGGTAGAACTGACGACGAGAGCAGCAACAGGCGCTTAATGCGTTCGCTGGCCAGAGCCCTCTAGCGGTTAACCTCATGCGTTACGACCATGTATTGTATGATGAAAAGTTATTGTTTAGGTGTGTTTTATCACCACTTAAAGTTTTGCCTCATTGTTTTGAATCACCCTGTATAATCAGTATTCTTTTTTCCTGCTTGAGCTATAACTATGGATATTTGCGTATTATTTATTAAAACTATGGTTATATAATTAAGGCTGGATTGTGGTAGCTTTGTACCTGGGAATATTATTCATCATAAACAGGGGTTTTCAAAATATTGTTGACCTGGGAGTCACGAATTCCCTGTCAGAAACTAAGGTAAAAAGAATGAACGTTTATTCCACGTTTATTCTTGAACTTATAAAAACAACATATATAAGTTGTAGGATAATCGATTTTTTGGATTTGTGTCGTTTACTTCATTTAATGTTCACATAAAGCATTTCATAAAAGTACCCCAGGGACGTTATTGCACACTAGCCTCTAAACAAAAAAATATGTGTAAGCTCACGCAATAACGCCCATCTTAACGATACGTATTTCTATATTATATATTTTTTCTTACAGCAAACTAAAATTTTCGGGATTGTAAGAAAGGTTTCTAGTTCAGTAGAATTCAGTATTGAGTATCTTGCGCTTTAAGCAAATTTCAACGTACACAGTAAAACATACTGCAACTTTTTCTCATTTTTTTTCTGCTACTTTGTTGATAATTTTGGCAAACTATTCGAAAAGTCGCAAATTACAAGCGTTCATGAAAATTCCAGCTTCATTTCTGAAATATTCAGCTAACTACCGTCTGTATATATATATATATATATATATATATATATATATATATATATATATATATATTATCATAACTGTCAGGAACCTTCCTACCCATTACAGATAGCTGAGTCCCCTAAATCTTTCAGTAACATGCTTACAAAGGTTTTACAGTATAATACCGTCATTTGGAGTTTCCTGATTTTTTCAGATTTCGTTTCATTATATTTCAATTTTCGGGAAGTTAGAAAATTCCTACATAAGCATAATAGCAGAATGCATTCCTGTAAATATTCCCTTTTAAGCAAATTTCTCTTTACATGCTTCCTTTCAAAGTGTCATCACAGAAACATGTTCATTTATTTTGCAATAACTCTGGTTATTTAATAACTGAATTCTGCTTAAATTTATAATCTTAGAGGTAAATGTTGTACCGCTAATGCACATAACAGCTTCCATATAAGATCTCATACTTTAATTCGATACAAAAGAGTTTGCCATTTACTTTAATGTAAATGTTACATTCTTTGTAACTTAAAGCATCTCAAAATCGCTAAGACGATAATTCGAAGGAAATTAGCAATTCAAAGATGAAAAGAATTCGCGATAAAGCCCATTTATATCATTATAGAAACCATTATGCGAAAGTCATTTGACATTTAACTTCACTTCCTGTTTTATAAAATATTATTACAGCTTTGCTGAAAGTGTTTTCTTTGATGATTTTACAATAGTTAAAGTAAAAGTGGGTATTCTCTCTTTTAAATATATGTATCTATTTAACTTTCAAATGTTGCATGCACATATTACTTTTTACTTTTAACATGTCTCTGAATATTTTGTGTTAGAGTTTATTATTCATAAATGTAAAAGATCAAATTTTACACCAAAAAATCTAATGTGGGCAGCATATGACTTTCTCTACAGACTTAAATTCTTTTTCTCACTATTTCATTATTAATTCATCAAATTCAGTTTAATTTCACAAAGTAACATTCATAATTATTTGAAATTACACTGAATTTGCACTTTAAATTCAATTTTCTTTGGTAAATGGGCGTATTTTCAAAGGCGGTGTAACAAACATGCGAAATAACTAAAATGTATCGTGAACGTCCAATGCTAGAGTAATAGGGTTGGTCTTATTCTTTTTATCGTCAAAAATTACATACAAAACAAGCATTTAATTAATACATTTTTGCATTCGCAGACTTTTTAAATTTTAATGATTTTTGCGGGCCATTTGTAAAGACAAGGCAAATACTTCTATCCAGAGTTTAATCAGCATTCTATTCCAAAATCTATCCATCTACTATTCCAAAATCTAATCAGCACCAGGGTAACCCACAAGTAATTTACTCACCAAATTTAATAACATTTTGTCATTTAGTTTTTGAGTTAGAGTGGATACATACTGTGGGAACACATTTTTATAATATAAAGAATACTATTATTATTTTATATAATAATTTTGTTAAATTAAACTTAATACACATGGTCGTAAATTACTCGTATAGTGGTACTTATTTATTATTGTACATTGCATTATTGTGCCGCTATATAAAACCCTCCAATTATTTATCTTTGCGTGAGTTCTGTAAAGGAATATTATTAGAATAATATTAAATCGTTTACTCCATTTAAACTTTAACAATAAAACATTTATTAACAACATAAACACTTATTAATTCATTACACAATTAATTATTAGTTTTGGCGGGAAAACATGTGATACCACCTAACTGGCCTAATATATTTGTTTAGACCTATATATCTTTTGAGGAACACATACCTTCAAGTCTGTCTTGTACTTTGTCACCATCAGGTACTTCGCAGATCATCTTACCGGAAAAGACTTGAAGTACTTATTCACTGACCCGTAATATCGACGATCACTTTGTACTCATGGCTTGCACACCCGCACGTTAACAAGTCATCATGTCGCACAAGTATCTCTCTAGTCTCTGCACAAGTCATTAAGTCATAATTGCAATGTCGAACTCGAACTGTTATTCCATAAGTCATTACTTAAGTCATCATCTCGAAGTTATCTGTCAAAGTCTGCTCTTAGTGTCCTTCTTCGGTCACAGGCTGTGGCTCTTTTTTTCCTCCTGGGCGTCACTCCCCTTTGCTTTCATTTGCAGCATTCAGTGTGACGCAACAAGCTCTTTCTTCATTGGTTAATTACTGAAACAATGTCGCTACTTGGCATCCTCGTAAGGGCCCGCTCGGCCCCTTATGTCTTGACACTCCTAAATTTATGGTTTTCTGTAAACCCCGGCGTCATCCAGACTACGAGTATTGTTCGATGTTTCGGACACAATAAATAACTGGCATAAACTTGTCTCACCAAAACACATGTGAGATCTATTTCTGGTCTCACACATACATTGCACATAGCATTGTGGACACACACACACACACTGACACACAGCCGTCACTCTAAAAATAGTTTTTTTTGTGCTCTAGAGGTCTCTAAACGTGTAGCTCGAAAACTAGAGTTGTGATTTTTCCTATGATTCCTATTCGTTCATACATACTTTACCTATACATTACCATGTATTGCAGGGAAAGTAAAATTACTGAATGTTAAATATTAAATCTTATTGCCGAACTCTTGAGTTTTAGCTTCTCTATATCAGAAATATTACTGCTGAGTTTGGTGGCTATGCGTCTATAAGGTGTATAGATATGTGATACACAACACGGAGAAAAGTTTAAATTCAATGGGAATGACAATGATATTAGAAGATCACGTGACCCACTTCAAAATAAAATATGGCACCCATCTTGTCTCAAAATCGTGATTTTTAAAGTATTTTAGAATTTACATTTAGTGTTGAATCCGGCATAAAATCGCTTTATTTTTGCATAATTTCTATGCACCTATATTCTGCTCCAACGCAATTACAACATTTTTGAGTTAAATGATCATCAAACTTTGATAATTTCTACAAAGAAGCCTAGTTTTAATGGGTGCAGAATGTAAGAAAGTGCTTGTAAGATCAGTTGCATGAGAATTGCTGTTTCTATCACGCAAAAATTATTTATCTCTGGAGTCTGGAATAAAAGAAATAAATGAAATATTCATTGCTTTTACATAGAGAGTCAGACGATTTATATTTCGATGAAGTTCTTGTTTTTTTCGATGAAGTTTTAAGCTTTTAAATATAATAAATTATTGTAGTAGTGTGATAAGTTGAAACATATTAGCGCGGAATGTATCGCATTTTAGAGATGTTTAAATAAAATTTCATTTCAGTTGGAAAGTGTTTCACAATCAATTCTTTATGCATGACTAATTTTTCTTATTTAATTATCCGTTAGTAGAGCTGCAATTTATTCAATCTTACATGGCCACTTTACTCGGGACTAGTGTTTTTTAAACGCCGGACTGCGGTCGGGTTTCCGAGCCCAGGCATCATTTGTTCCAGGTCGCGAGTGATTCTCCTGGATTTTGTCATTTTAGTTTTCTAAGCATTTTTTTTATGAATAAATATTTCATAGTGAAAATATTCTACGGAAAATAATATTCGAGAATGTGTCGAAAAGCTCATAACCAGTGCTCCTAAATAACACCTGTGTAGTAAGTGTTACTGACCGAGCCGAATAAAAATTAACATGAATTAGATACTGCTCAGGTAACTTCTACGGTGAATTACAATGGATAAATATTTCTCTCAATACCGTTTTTTCCAAACCAGCATCTGGATCAACAATGGATTATTGTATTATTAAAATCAATTTAATAATACAATAATCCATTTTTTTTAATAATATTATAATTTTCGGTAAATAGAATGGGGTATTTCAATGGAAACCAGCATACAATAATTTAGTCTTTTAAAATTAAGGACAACCAAAATATTTTGAAAAAGTAATTTGATAAAACTACCTTCCTCGACGTACATAAATGTAAAAAGCCGAAGTGTTTTCGGGCATCGCCAGAAAGCGCTTTGGCTTTTTACATTATACACGTCGAGGAAAGGACTTTTTTTAAAATGACTTTTTAAACCTATTTTGGTTGTCCTCAATTTTAAAAGTGTTGTTGAGATCCAGACCGTCCGACCTGCCAGAAAGGGGTAAGGTAACCGTTTGGACGGCCAGAACATTTTTTTTAAAAGTGTATTAAAGTTGATGTGAATTCATTCTATTTATGAATTTAACGATGCTTCCTTGAGGAAATTGCAATATGCTACAATATTTCATGAGTCCAGTGAATGAGAATTTATTTAAATGTAATTCTACATTTTCTCAACATGCCACATCGTATACATAAATGTACTTTTATGATTATGCCGCGGATTGTTATTAATACTTATGTTAATTTATGCATGAACTTAAAGAAACTGATGTGGGCAGCACATGACTTTACCTGCAGACTTATATACACATTCTCTTATTTTAATTAAATTTAATTGACTATTAATTCAATTTTCGCTCTCATTTGGTAACTGGACTCATTTTCAAAGGTGGCGTAGAGAAAAAACAAAAATATTTCAAGAACGGCTAGTCCTAGTGTAATGGGGTTGGTCTTATTCTTTTCTTCGTTGAAAATTACGTATAAAACAAGCATTTAATGGATATATTTTACATACGTAGTTTTTTATTTTAGATTTTGTCGATTTTTGCGGGCCATTTTGCAAAAAACGGCAGGTTAATTTTTTCCGAATCATACCAAAATCTAATCAGCACCAGGGTTACTCACAAGCGACTTATCTACCAAATTTTGTGAAATTCGATCCATTAGATTTTGAGCTAGAGTGGATACAATCTTTTGCCATTTCGCAAAAAAAAGGCGAGTTCTTTTATCCCGAATCGTACCCAAAACTAATCAGCACCAGATTCGCCCGCAAGTGACTTACCTACCAAATTTTATGAAATTCAGTCAATTACTTTTTTAGTTAGATTGGATACAAAATCTGCGCAGACAGACACACAGACAGACAGACAGACACACAGACAGACACACAGACAGACACACAAGCACACAGACAGACACACAGACACACACACAGACGCCATTCTAAAAATAGTTTTTTCGTATGGTCTCGAAACGTGTAGATCCGTCGAAAACTCGAGTTGCGATTTTCGGCATGATTCCAATACTTTTCCTATACATTACCATGTATTGCAGGGAAAGTAAAAATTGGAAAGACATTTACGATTAAATTTGTTGGGACTTGTCCATCGCCTTCAATAAAAGTATTCACTTGTCTCACAATGGTTGAGAAGCACTGCTTTAGACAGGCCTAATGTGTACACCTATCCTTGCAATGTTATATTTGGCGTTAATAAAATGAATACCATAAAAACTGACTTCTTTCTGGCTCATAAAGTAGCAACGTAACCTTCGCTTCTCCAGAAAAATAACTTTTGACATACTTGATTTAAAGCATTTAAGTGCTTTTAAAATCTCGAAGTCATAAAGACATTATTTTGTTGAACTCCAACATTCGCGTCAAAGTAAATATTGCCTTAAGAATCAACTGAGAAGTAAGCAATATTTTGCTATAACGTTAAATTATTTTTGTCAAAGTAAGATTAAATCTCCATGCTAACAAAAGTGTGCAAAAGGTAATTGAAGAATAGTAAACTTCGTATAAACTTTGTGAAGAACTATAAAATGGGTGAAATGCTTTCTATACAGTTTCGGAATATTTCAGAATTGAATTTTATAGAAGTGTTTGCTTAAACTAAATTGGAAATTTCATTTCATGTTTATAGAAATCTGTAAAATGCGATTTCAAGTCGAAATTTATATTTAGGTATTAAATTATAAAATTTTAAATTACAAAGATACTTAGATGCGCAAATTGCCAATTTATTTTTATTTCCTCACACGTAGTATTGAGACAATATTGTTTTCATGAAAATTTTCGATTTCGAGATTTTGATGCAAAATATGTTTTAAGACATTCTGAACATGTTTAGACTATTTCTGGAGTGGTGTCTGTTTGTCTGAGGTCGATTTCTTGTGTACACTACAGCGGCCACAATTATTAATGGATTTTCACGAATTTTACGAAAATCTATTAATAATCACAAAATTCTATATTCGGCTTTGTTATCAAAAAATTTAAAATTATATAGATTTCTTTTTATTTGAGCTAAATTTCGGCTCAGTATTTCAAAAGAAAACTGAGCATTCATAACTTTTGTTTCGCTGTTAAAAAAAGTTTTTTCTTTTTACAAAGCGATATTTCTGATGTTGATTATTTGGATATTTAGAACTGAGGAAAGGAATATAATTTAGTTTATTAGTAAAGTAGATTTTATAAGCTCAAAACCCTAACATATGATAGATTTTTTTTACTCAGAATTTCAGACTTCTTCTAGATCTGCCAGCATAGATTACCAACTATTTAGGATGTGAAATTATAGTGTTCTTTCATTAGAACTGCAAACCTTTTGATGTTTTTAATAATTTATTCGAAACAACGATGTCATAAACATTTTATATTCGATTAGAGAAATTGTCGATTTAATTTCACTTCAAAATAGCAATCTTTTCAAACAGGGAATCGAACTAGGTCTCAACAATTGCGCAACGTTATGTTTTCAGCTATAGACTTTGGTCATCATCATCATCATCATCATATTTGGCACGACAGCCCAGGATGAGCCATGGCCTTCCGCTGAAGTTTCCTCCAGAACTGTCTATTTCTAGACCTGGTCTGCCAGTCTCTTACTCCAATCACTCTAAAATCCGAATCAACTGAGTCAAGCCATCTCAGCTTTGGTCTTCCTCTTTTTCTACTAGTAAAGGGCCTTGCAGCAAACATCTTCTTTACCGGGTCCCTTTCATCCATTCTAGCAATATGAGAGGCCCAGGTCATTCGCTTAATTTTTAAATATTTAATAATATCGGGTTCCTTAAAATATCAATAAATCTCTTGAGTTAAAACGCCTCCGCCATAGGCCATTCCCCTTTACTCCACCAAGGATGCCTCTGAGAACCCTACGCTCAAAAACAGCAACTTTACCCTCTCCATTTTTTGTTGAAGACCAAGTTTCCGAACCATACTTTAGGACCGGCCTAATGATAGTTTTATAGATAAGGAGCTCTGTCTTTCTAGAGAGGAAACAAGACCTCAAAACAGGGCGAAGTCCAAAAAATGCCTTATTTGCCAGTGAAATACGATTTTGAACTTCAGGGATAATATAATTTTTTTGCATTAACAAAAGATCCCAGGTATTTAAAATCAGAAACAGTTTCAAACTCATGTGGGTCAATTTTTAGAAAGTTGGCCGTTTCAGCAGTTGGTGTTTTCTGTACTGGCATATATTTGGTATATATATATATATATATATATATATATATATATATATATATATATATATATATATATATATATATATATATATATATATATATATATATATATATATATATATATATATATATATATATATATATATATATATATATATATGTATATATATATATATATGTATATATATATATATATATATATATATATATAGAGAGAGAGAGAGAGAGAGAGAGAGAGAGGCATTTACAATGAATCCCATTCGACTTGCAGCTACCTCCAAGGAAGAGAAAGCTTCTCTCAAGGCCGGAACACTCCTAGCAA